>JAZHEH010002060.1:10030000-10630000 GCA_036589455.1 Ateles fusciceps
CACAACTTGTTACCCAACTTACAGGTTTACCAGCATGACACGTATTTCACTACTGTCTTAAATTGCCTGATACTGAAAAGGTTGAGCGTATTTTCAAATGCTTAATAAGCATTCAACAATAGGATATGGTTATTTATTCAACAAATATTTGAGCCCCTATTCTGTCACTCTTCCAGATGCAAGGACTACAATGATGATCTAAGTCGGTAGCAATTTACAGATGTTTATAAAGTCTTTAAGGCCACAGAGTTTGCAATATAATGATAAATAAAAGCAGCATTTATTTATTAAAACGCTCACTGAAAGCTTGCTTTGCATAAGCAGTACACACAGTGCCACAGGTAGCCGTATAAGACATGTTCCCCCTGGTCTCCGGAGGGCAAAATACTATATATAGACAAGCATAATCTCAATGTGCTAAAAAAAAAAAAACCAAAAAACTGTTAGGAACTAAATCCAAATGTTAATACAGTGGTTTCCATGAAATTACAGGTGATTTTCATTCTTTAAACTTTTCAGCATTTTTTCAGTTGCTTCCATGAGCGTATGTTCCTTTATTAAGACCAGGATTAGGAAACGATGATGTCAGTCTATTGGGACCTCATCCCTTTGTGACTTGTCTTCTGTGTGCATTCCAGGTAAAAAGAAAAGGACAAGAAGGTCTTGAGAAGGCCAGAACATGGTGCTGCCTCACAGTCCCCTTTGTTCCTTGGGTCATAGTCTCAAGATCTATTTGTATCACACTCCTGGGAACTCAGTTCCCAAAACTAGGAAAGAATGTTTTCCTCCAGCTTGGGCCCTTTGTTAAGTTCAGGTCTCCTTGGCATAAAAACTGACAAAAGGCCAGTTTTGCAACAGCCTCATTCCTATTACTAGAAATGACCTTGGATCCGGTGCACATTTATAGCTTTGGCCGGCAAAAGCAAGCATCAGACAGCCTGTTAGTTGCTTTTGGTAAATAAAGGTGTAGAGGGAAGAGAGGAAGAGTCTTAATACCCTGGCTGAACTAATCCCCATTTTGGGAACCTGCTATTACCACCCTGCCCCAGTCCAAATGTTAATACTTACACTAGTCTTTACTTTTCTAATCAATAAAAGAGGTGTATGCTATATTCAATATCTATGCAACACATTTGTTAACCAAAATAGCAATCTGATGAAACTCAACGGTCAAGGAATGTAAAGGTTAAATTCCTGTTGCTGCTGTCTGAACACTTAAGAATGTAAGCTCAGAAACCAGACACCAGACTTGGATGGAAGACAGAAAAATAAAATGTTACCAGTACACCTTATTTTTGCTTGTTTCAGTTTATTAGCTATATTCCAGTGTATCTCATTTCCAGTTATGGTAAACAAGGGAAAATAAATTCACAAACCAAAGACCCTCAAAACATGATACTAGGCAAGATAACAACGCAACTTTTTACTAATGCCATATTGGCAATTTGCAGGGGACCCCCTGCAAGGTCTCTGTTAAAAGACTGCCAAATAGGTACTCCTCTTTTAGGCAGAGAAGCTGTCTTTGAAGGAAGACTGCAGGTCCCTTCCCTTGTACATGATAAAACTGAGCCAGTGACTGGTGGCATTCTAGTTGACCAGCAAGACAAAAGGGTCATGAGAATAACACATGGTAATATTACATATACCTGGCCATTTCAACCTGCTCTCTCCACTCCTCAACATGCCTCCTGGGCCCACCCACCACCACTATCACCTACAGCAAATGGAGGATCAGCCAGCACCAAGAGTTTCTAAGGATTAGATAATCTGGGAAAAAACACATCTGAAAACTATAAAGTCCTAATAGTAAGACAGTTACCATTTACTGGGTGCTTTCTGTGCCAGATAAGATGATACGCACTTTCTATAATTTTTACTTCCTCTGTCTTGCTCACAAAAACTTTGCCTCGTTGTCTCATTATCCTCATTTTACTGAGGGAAAACGCAGTTAAGTGACTTGTCTAAGTTATACACCTGATTAGCCACAAAAGAGGATTTCAACCCAAAGCTTTTCCAAACACCAGCCTGTCTCATCAATGTAAGGAATGGCCATGATTAGTAATTTCAAATTTAGAATAACAGAGAACCTGGCACTATTTTTAGCACACACCTGGCGCCTCTTTAATGATAAATAAAAGCAGCATTTATTTATTAAAATGCTCACTGAAAGCTTGCTTTGCATAAGCAGTACACACAGTGCCACAGGTAGTGGTATAAGACATGTTCCCCCTGGTCTCTGGAGGGCAAAATACTATATATAGACAAGCATGATCTCAATGTGTTAAAAAAAAAAAGGGACATGCAAGGACTCAGTCACTGAAAGTCTCTGGATGGGATGCAGGTACCCTAAGTCACTCTCTAGAAGGAACAGGTACGGCCTTCCCATTTCTCCACCAACCCTGACCATCCTGGCCAAGGACCAGGTCCTTGTGCTTGGCCTCTTCCTCCTCCCCCACTCAGATAAGATTAGCAAACGCATGTGAGGTACTTAGAAAAGATGCTAATTACCTGCAGCCTCCCCTCCAGGCCTGACCCTCTGGCCCACTAGCCCCCTGGCTGCAAGGCTGAGACCATGAGTTAGCCCGGGCCCAAGAGCCATGGCTGCTGCTTTTCCCCCACAAACGTCTCCAAGCCCGGACCCACACACACTCAGCCCTGTGCTTGAGTATCTAAAGCCAAATGTCATGACTTTCCGCCCCCAACACAGATCCTAAGTCCAGCCAACAGCAGTCCCAACCCTTTGCTTGTGGCAACCACAGAGGATGGTGCTTGACACCCCGAGCAACAAGCCAAGAGAGGCCGGCCTCCGACCTCACTAGCCTCAACAGCAACCTCGGCCCTCTCCCCACCATAGACAGCACCAGACCCTTACCCACGAGCAGGCCAATGGCTTCCAACCTCCCCAAAGTGTCCCTGAAAGTGTCTGTCTTACAGTGGGTCCTTACTTTGCGTCTCCCCCACGGTGGAGGGCAGAGTCAGGCTGTGGGACACCCTCCTCGGAGCCAGCCATTGACAAGTCGCCCCGAAACGCCTATTTTAGCTCGAAGTGAGGATAAGTGAACCCTTAGGACTTTACCTACTGCTCAAGTTGACAACAGTATCAAGCCCCAGATCCTCATGACCCAGTCAAATCAACCACACCCGCAGCCCAGATTCTACTCCAGGACAGTGCTCCCGGCCCTAACCCGGCTCGAACCTCCAGACAGGCCCCGGCCGATGGAGCCTCGCTCCCCAGCCCAGCGCGGCAGAACCCCTCGGCCTCGTGCAGCGAGGCTCCTGGGGCCCGGGCGGAGGGCGCCTGCTCAGCATGCGGGCCTGACCTTGTCGGAGCTCCGGGTCGTCCAGCACGTTGTAGGCCGCGTAGTCGCGGACGCCGTGCAGCCGCAGGATCTGCACCACGGCGTTGCTGAAGCCGCACTGGGGTTGCTCCGGCGTCCCCTTGAGGAAGACCACCACCTTGTCCTTCTTCACCAGCGCGTCCAGCTGCTCCGCCGAGCCGCCGCCCGCGCCCGCGCCCGAGCCCGCCGCCCGCACGCCCGGACCCCAAAGGCCACCGCCGCCCGCGCTGCGCCCCCAGCGGAGCAGAGCTGCCGCCGCCCGGCGGAGGGACCCGCTCATCCCCGCACGCTCGCCGGAGCCCACGATGGCCCGGGCCCTAAGCTGACCACCCGGAGCCCTCCCCGGCCCGCGGCAGTCCGGCCCGTCCCCCCGGTGGCCCTCATTGGGCCTGCTCGAAACTGCCCTCCGTGATTGGACAACAGTGACCGGCAATTACTCGATTCTACCAATCACGTTGCTCGTCCCGCCTGGCCGCTAGGCGGTGGGCCTTATGCCGGAGCCGCATCCTATTGCGTTACTATTGGCAGTAGGCAACCGCTTTGTTTGTTTATTGGAGAGAGTGGATGTCCATCAGGGTCACGCTTGCAGGGCAACGAGAGGCAAAACAAGAGGGAAGACGACTTTCCTCCCGTGAGCCAATGGGGCCAGCTGGGATACTCAGAGATCCCTGGGAGAGGCGTGGGGCTCTCCTGTTCCGCGGAACGCCGGGAAGGGGGGGGGGGGTCACCTTCAGATGACGTTTCCGGTTCCGGTGTCAGCGGCGGTGGAATTGCCATGGCAACGCGGTTGGCTGGCGCGTGGTGCTGGTCTCTCGGGAGGTAGCGGGGCTAGGCCGGGCCGGTATCCGCCTCTCCCAGCTTAGGTGAGCGTCTCCGGGGAGCACCGCGGCCGAATGCGGTTCTTCGCGGCGGGGGAGCAGGAGCCTGCCCGGGGTTCCAGCGCGTGGGCCTTTAGCTTCAGCTCCCGGACTCTTCCTCGGCTTCGCCGTCACGTGGGAGCTGAGGCTCTGGGGCTCCCGCCTCTGGCGCGCGATTATTTCCTCTAGAACAATTTTCATTTTTAAAGTTTGTAAAGCGCTTTTGCCTGTGTGTTTTTCTCTGGGTTTCTGTTTTCTTCCTTTCTTTTTGTAGAGACGGAAGTGGAGGCGGGGGTGGCGGCTCACTTTGTTGGCCAGGCTGGTCTCGAACTCCCCCGGCTTCTTGAAGTGCTGGGATTACAGGCATGAGCCACCGCGCCCAGCAGCCTCTGAGTTTCCGGCCTCGTTGGCCCTCCAGCCCTTTTAAGCTGTTGGGCCTAGACTCAGGAAAGGTTTGTTCAATGGAAACTAAGAAGTGAATTCGTTCGTTCCACAAACGTTTCCTGAGCAGCGGCTGGGTGCTAGGCGCGGTGCCAGCGCGGAATGTCCAGAGAGACCTGGTGCCTAAAGCTGGGAGCCAGCGGGAGAAATGAGAAGCAGATACAAAGCAGTGTGGAAGCACAGAAGAGAAAAAGAAAGCCTCCTTAGTAGGCCCATTGCTTGCTCTGTTCTCCCTTGTACTTACCATTGCTTGACATAGTATTTACTAGCTTGTTTCTTGACTTCCCTACCAGGCACTCAACTTTATTCACTGCTGTATCCTCAGTGACTGTATCCTCAGTGGAATGTGGTAGGTGCTCCTGTTGGTGGGAAGAATAAATCCGGAAGAGCAGGGCTCAGTGGAATTGCTGCATAATCTGTAGTCTTGGAGCCGCGCAGGGTTGGTAGTACCCTAGAGCACACCAGACTTGCAGAAAAAGCATACTCCAGAGGAAGCTGAGGCATGCCTGCTCGAGAACCAGCTGCTCCATGTGCAATTTTCCTCTGATAGTTCCTGGTCACTGTTGCCACGGTGGTAATGACTGGGCTATGTCATTATCTATCCACCAACAGTAAGAGAAGCTTTGCAGTCGAGATATTGTTTAGCAGATGGAGTGTTTTCTGTTGGACACTAAGTACTGCTACAAGTTTCTTTTCTTTTTAAACTTTGAGTATTTTTTTACAATGTTGCTGGAGGTGATTTGTTTATGCTTTGGGAGTGTTCAAATTTAAAATCAGAAAATCAGCACATGTCAGTGAATGAGTCTTTCAGATATTCATTCAGCATAAAACTTGAGCCTAGTAAACTATGAAAGTGAACTTGGGACATTACCCAGAAGTCTCAATGTCATATTTTCACCCTCATCAATATTACTGATGTTCGCTCATTTTCTAATGTGAGACCTGAAATTTACCAGGTGCTTAAAGAATCTTTTTGCTTTTCAGATTCATTGATTCGAGATAAATCAGAGGAACAAGCAACATGAACAGAAATTGTAGAAAATGCTATTATGCCGAAGCGTAATTGTTTTTTCAGAAGTCCAGCATCTGGTGCACTTAACAATAGAGAATATATTAAATTCTTTCCAAAATAACCTTTTGTTCATGCCTGCGTTGTAAGTTTTTTGTTTTTAAGTAAATATTAGTGATTTGTTCCCCAAAACCTAAACTGTTTATTGCTGTCAACTTAAATAACCAGCAGAGAGAGGTTCCCTAAAAGAAAATGGCATTTATTCGGGAGTGGAGCGTTATAATGGGGAAATGCATGTGATAGTTAACCGGGTGTATCCTGCGAGGTGAAGGAAGACAAAGGTCTTTATAGGAAAAATGAGGAGGGTTACATAATTGTTTTGAGATAATGATTTTTGATTACAAGGATCAGTAAGAAGGTAACACCAGTCCCAGGTTGGAGAGGCAGTTGCTTGGCAGGCATTGCAGAAGTATTTTTTATGTAAGACAGATGGCCTTTGTGCAGCGTCATGCTTTTGCAATCTTTTGTGATAGTTTTTGTCATCAGGCATTTATGCTTGCAGACTCTTTATGGCCTTCCCTGTGTCTGTTTTGATTCTGACATCCTTCTCGTTGCCCACTCTAAACTGTCTAATTCTGCTTTTGTGTTGGTTGAGACAGAGGAAGAATTGACAAACTTACATTCTGAGAGCAGTAATGAGGAGTATCGTATTTTTACCTAATGTATAATGTTGGCTTCAGAAACACAGTTGTCTTTTTCAGTTGTTAAACATTGTATTACGTTGAGAACGCAGCTGCCATTAAAGATGAATAAGAGTAATCGTTGAGAAGGAAG
Source organism: Ateles fusciceps (assembly GCA_036589455.1). Lineage (NCBI taxonomy): Eukaryota > Metazoa > Chordata > Mammalia > Primates > Atelidae > Ateles > Ateles fusciceps. Next base: position 10,036,480 of record JAZHEH010002060.1, read on the forward strand.
AGTATAAAGCCTGTGCTGTGCTAAATCGTAGTGAAGTTGCCATGTTTTTGTAGAATATGATAAGAACGTACAGTGTGTCAAATGCTGAGGATATGGAAAAGCATGTGGGTTCTCTTTCAAGGAGCTATTTTGATAGCCTGACCAAAGGCAGGAAGCAGATTGTGTATCTGAACCAAAGAAGCGGAAACAGTACATCTAAATTTAAATGTTTAATACAACAACCCAAAATGCAGTGAAATATTTAGTGCCAAACATCAGTGATCTTAAGAAACAAAGAAAACGGTATTCAAAGTATTTCGTCCAAAGTAGCAGACTTTTGCATATAATTTGGCATTTTGGTTTTGAGATTCCTCTTCGTCCTATGATGAAAACATGACAGAATATACTTCTTAAATAAACAGATGTCATCATCTGCATCTATGGCCAAACACTTTGGGTGTTTTGAGTAAATGGCCTGTATTTGTGATGGCTTCGCAGCCTGCGGACGTTAATGAAGAGGTGAGGGTGGGAAGTACAGAAACTTCTGAGAATCCTGGGATTTGAGTTACAGGATGGACTAAACCCCCAAACTAAATAATCATGCCATGGAAACATGCTGACTCAGGCATCCTAAACATGTTTTCTTCCCTGTGTTTATTTTTAGATAAGGCTTCACTATATTTGGTAAAACTCCTGTTTTCTATCCACTTGTCCAAGAACAGATTCACCATTGGATTAATAGTGTAAACCTTTACATATCTGAAATAGCTTCTTCCCTTTATCAGCCCCAAATGAAGAACTAGAGTTCAGATTACTGAACTGAAGGTGATGCTTTATCTGAGCACTGCACATTTCAGTGTTTCTGTTCCTTTCCTTTTTAAAAAAAATTACTTTGTAAAGAGTTGAGGTCTCAGTAGGTTGCCCAGACTGGTCTCAAACTCCTGGTCTCAAATAGTCCTCCTGCCTTGCCCTCCCAAAGTTCTAGGATTACAGGTGTGAGCCACCACACTGGCCCTGTTCCTTTTATACTCTGCTGCGTTCTTGTTTGTTCAACAATGACCTGTTCCTAGAAAATAAGAGGGTGTGTTTACATGAGAACATGGTACAAAAGTAGCTTTCTGAGCTGGCCAGAACATTCTGCAAATGTCATAGTAAGGGCAGAGTGGTTGCTTGGATTGTGTAAGGGGCTGAACCACCACACATTGCTAAGCTGAAATAGCATTTGGGACTCAGAGTTTTACTGACCTGAGCTGGAACCTGAAAGCTTTCTCTGTGGTGCCCTTAGCTATCATGTAGTAGTTTTAGAGCATAACTGTAATCCTGGAATTAACTGGATTCCCTGACAACACCAAACATAATGTAATGTATAAGAAACTGAAGCAAAATCCAGCCCTCAGAATTTTTCTAGTCCCTGATGCAGAGATAGATACGCTTGTTGGATTTTGACTACCTCTTTCTGACAAGGCAGCTGGTTTATTAATACTTTGGCCATAGGAGTGGCCTCGGCTTTACTCATCACTGCTGCCCACATCTTAGAGACAGCCTGGAGACAGGAAGGCAGGCCAGCCTCCACTGTGTCACACAGGCTCTGCCCCCTTTGCCTGCCCTGAGTCCCTGGGTCACTGAAAAGAAAGAGTGCGCTGTAGATCGGGTTAGTTCAGTCTAGGATAGACTGTGGGAGGTAGGTAGCATTGATGAAAAGCCCAGATGAAGGCTGCAGGGTTGTAAGGAATCTGTGTGTACTTTCTCTGCTCCTAAATATTTACCCCTAAATGTTATCTTGCATAGATTATACTTTTTGTTAAACTGTTTGTCGGGGACGGCCCGTCTGCTGGGGAGCTCTTGGCCAGCAAGAGGGTCCCAAAACCTGGAAGAGAGAGTGCGTGGAAAATAAAGATAGACAGATAAGCAGGGTCTGGAGGTCTGAATAGACAGTGCCCATACAGCAATGCCTAAACAGCAATTTTATTTGTGCAAAGAGTCCCAAAATATACTGTCAGCTTTCAGTAGCTGACGTCAACCCACATTGTTAATTCTATACAATAAAGAGGAACAAAAGTTACAATACCACAAGTCTGGAGGAGAAGATAAAATACCAATAAAAGGGAAGTACATAGCTAGGGGCCATAAAAGTAAGCATGAGGGTGGAGATTTTTCTTTACCTATTGTGTAGGGATTTACATTTGAGAAGGTAACATTCTTTAAGGTCAGGCAAAACTCATAGATCTTAAAGGTACCAATCTCCAAGAGACATGTGAGTAGTTACAGGGCTTAGATAATGTTTAGTAAACAGAGTCATAAAACTAGAGTAAACAGAGTCATAAAACTAGCCCAAAACAGGTACCAAGATAAAACACAATGTCTTAGTAAAACCACACAGCCATCACCACGCCATTGTGTCAGTGTCAGGGAGTCTGAGGTAACTTCTACAAAATCATCCATCTTTTAGTTCCTGCTTTCCCTTAGCTCGACTGCCTCCAGGAGGGGAAATATGTCTGGGCTCAAGCTCACATTATGGCGGAGGCACAGTCAGAGGGCTTCTACGCTGGAGCGATCCCCCACAACTTTTGTGTATATACATGAATTTATTAGAACCTTTCGTTAACCCTAGCGTAACCGTTCTCAGACGTTTTGATCTCCAAATTATGTTTTTTCTAATATAATACATTGTTGAGCCACCTTAGCACTTGTGTGTGTAAGTTTTGTTGCCTTCGCGTGCAGTTTTCTCTTTTCCTGCTGATTCATAGCATCACCAACAAGTCCTGCAGAAAATCAGCTATGTAGTAGATACACAGGTGATTTTTGTGCTTCGTAAAATTAAAATGACAAAAACTTCTTAGATCTAATAGCCGGGCACGGTAGCTCATGCCTGTAATCCCAGCACTTTGGAAGGCCGAGGTCGGCAGGTCACCCGAGGTCTGGAGTTCAACACCAGCCTGGCCAACATGGCGAAACTTTGTCTCTACTAAAAATACAAAAAATTAGCCCAGGCATGATGCGGGAGCCTGTCTCCTGTAGTCCCAGCTACTCGGGAAGCTGAGGCAGGAGAATTGCTGCAACCCGGGAGGCGGAAGTTGCAGTGAGCTGAGATCACGCCACTGCACTGCGCACTCCAGCCTGGGTGACAGAGCAAGACTCTGTCTCAAAAAAAACAATAGAAAACCAAAAATCGAATCAAAAAAATCTAAGCCATAGCCTGCTGTTTCTGAAAGCTGTGCTCCTTTTGGCCCCACGCTGCTTTCTCGGATTGAGGACCAAGCTGCTCGGCTGCATGCCTTTAAGGTCGTACATCTGCTGGACTTCATTCTGTGCGAGTCTTATTTAATAACAGAGACATGGGCCTGAATCATAGCTCCCATAAAGTGGTATTAAGAATTAAGTAGTAATCATAAAACTTGTTAAACCTTTTGATTAAAGGTGATGAAAGAATTGTTAACTTTTCCCCAGCTGCCTGTTTAATGACAGTGTTTTGTAGTATTATGTGTGTTTATTTTAACCAGCAGATAGTTTCTATAACTCAGATTATTACAGTCCAAAGATCTAAAAAGGTTCCTAGATCACAGAATAGAAAGAGTAAGGAACCAGTGCTGTTGTGTGTCAAACCTGTTAGGAAGATTTATCTGTTAGCAGAAGTTTCTGTCTCCCTCTGATAGTCACTGAGTTTGCCAGAAGAACATTTAGGAAGTTTAATTGTTTTCTTTTGAATGATTGCTAAAATGTATTGCCAAGGCCATAAATACGCTTTATGATGAGTCAGATCTTTGAGCTTTAATATTTCATGCCTTCACAATGCAATCATGCTATTGTGGGAACCCATTGCTCTAGCCTTCTTCAATAGTTCATCTACGCCTGGCGCAGTGGCTCATGCCTATAATTCCAGCACTTTGGGAGACCGAGTTGGGTGGATCACTTGAGGTCAGGAGTTTGAGACCAGCCTGGCAAACATGGTGAAACCCCGGCTTTACTAAAAATACAAAAATTAGCCAGGCATGGTGGCGGGTACTTGTAATCCCAGTTACTCAGGAGGCTGAGGCAGGAGAATTGCTTGAGCCCAGGAGGTGGAGGTTGCAGAGAGCCAAGATTGCACTACTGCACTCCAGCCTGGGCGATAGAGCAAGACTCCATCTCAAAAATAAAAATAAATAAATTAAATAAATAAATAATAGAAAACAGTTCCTCTAGCAAAAAAGAAATTCACCTCAGTTTCATTGCAGGGAAGGAAGGGATGATTCAAGTTAGAAATGAGATGAGGCATTAATTGTTCATTTTCCTTTGCTGGAAGAAATTGGAAAATTGGAGGACTATAAATATTTTTTTCTCCTTTTTATAGCCAGAAAAATCCTATTTGCTAATTCTAAACTTAATAGTTTCTGAAACTATATCCTAGTGAGGTATTGTTAATTGATATCAAACTTTAGTGAGCTGTAACTTCAAAGAGTTTTAATAAAATGCTATCATAAGGCTGGGCATGGTGGTTCATGCCTGTAATCCCAGCACTTTGGGAGGCTGAGGTGGTTGGATCACCTGAGGTCAAGAGTGTGAGACCAGCCTGGCCAGCGTGGTGAAACCCCATTTCTACTGAAAATACAAAAAAAAAAAAAAAAAAAAAAATTAGCTAGGCATGGTGGTAGGTGCCTGTAATCCCAGCTACTCAGGAGGCTGAGGCCAGAGAATCGCTTGAACCCAGGAGGCGGAAGTTGCAGCGAGCCAAGACCATGCCATTGCACTCCAGCCTGGGCAACAAGAGCGAAAATTCATCTCAAAAAAAAAAAAAAAACGACTATCATAAAACAGTTACATTCTGTTCTAAAACATGGAGAGAGCTTTTTTGCGTAAGTTTTATTATGTAGGCAAAATTGGGTGACCAAAAGATTTTGTCTTTTAATACAAATTCAAATTTTGAGGGGAAGCTGTCATATTGGCAAACCTTCCCTCTCCAGTTACACAGTGATCTGGCATTTTCATATTGCATGTGTATGAGTGCAGCCCTGAGGGGGATACGTCAGGCTAGTGGGTGCGATACTCCTATTGGTTCATTTCTCTGTATACTGTGCAGCTGCAGCTCCGTGGTAATCCACACATACCATTGGCTGTCTAATTACAGAGCAAATAAAATCCTCTTACTAAGGAATTTTTGCTTATGTTCAGAAAATAACACATCTTTCAAAGTCATTCTGGTTTTGAGAAACACATTTCTTTGACATTTTATGAGTCTCTGTCTTTCCTGGCAAGGCAGGTAGGGGGCACTAGTCCATTTTACTTAGGAAGCTGGGGCAAGAGCCGATAAGGGCTGCCCCTGGAATTATACAGTGTCTGGGAATTAATCATTTTGCCCAATTCTAGGAAAAGCCTCTCAGTTCTCACCCAAGTGTTATTCTTATTTTAGGGAATAGCTAACTTAGTTTTCTAATATAGCCACAACAGACCAGAAGCAGTAAATTTGAAAGGCTCACACTGAAAGCAGGAGAAACCATGGTCGGTAAGCAAAAGATGAAACACTAAGCAGCAGACATTCTGGGATTCTTTTTAGAAAGCAGCATTCTGGGCATTTGATATAAGGGGCGAACATCCTTCACCTGTGACGGTTCCTTGTGAATTACTGCCTTGTATAATGCTTTCAAGTAACCAAGAAAAGAAGTTGTTTTCCACATACTCTGAATAAGAAGTCAAGGAAACATGCAGTTTATTTTAGCTTGCCAATAACAACTCCACACACACACACACACACACACACACACACACACACACACACACACAGCTTAAGGTTATGCTAAAAAAAGGAATACTCCATTGTGCCAGGTAAACATTCTGTTACGTACATCGTATTAGTTCATGGAAGACCCCTTAAAAATACCTAGTACATTTCATGAGGTGGTGAGGGACTGAATAATATTGGTGTAAAGTTGAATTTTTCTGACTGTGTAAACCAAATGGGCTTGATGAGAAAGCTCAGCTGACATTAGTTCACAAAGGGCTGTCCATAAAGTGGTTCTGCAAATGTTGATGTCAACCCAGGACACAATTAGAGGCATCAAAGAATATAACCACCTCATTCATCCTACTGCCCAGCCCTGTTTCACAGTGGTTGGGGGAGCAGAACCCCTGTAGGGAGTGTATGGATTGTAATTTTGTAGATTTATTCCTCCCCCAACCCCTCACCACACACACACTGGGCCATCAGCTTCTAGTTGGGTAGGATTCATTTTTGTAACCTGGTGCCCTAGGCCATCCCTGGGACTTACTATATTTTCAATACATAATTCTTGTATAAAGACCACATAACATGGTGAACAATACACAACAGTACCTCAGCAAATCCCAAATTGTGTGAAACGCATAATATTGACCACAGGTGCCATAGGAGGTGGAGAAACATTCAGTGATATATCCACAGGCTCTGCGCTAAGCAGGATACAGAGTGGAGTCAGAAGCTCCCAAATCCCAAGGACCTCACAGTCCTATGATGGGGACAGCTGCAAGAATGCACCTGAGAACTGGAGAGGGGAATGGGGCTCTGGGAAAAGCTCGGTGAGCGCTAAGGGATGGGGAAAGCTCAGTAGGGGAGTGACCCTTGAGCTGAGTTTTGAAAGAGGAGTAAAGTGCTTCTATATAAAAGGGAGGGACATTCCAGGAAGAGGGGAGCAACCAGGGCAAAGGCAAAAGGCCCCTGGGCCTGCTGGGGGAATGCCAGGCCATTTCTTGAGAAGTGCAGGATTGGACATAGCTGAGGTGAGGACAGGTGGCAAGGCCTTACCCTCTCCTCTGAATGAGGGAAGGTCCCAGGAGGAGTGTAAGCTGTGGAGTGCTTGAGAGATAACCTTTTCAGGGGAGTTGAGGATGGATTGGAGGTGCCTGAGCTAACAGGGCCACTTAGGGTCATCAGATTTTACCTTGGGGTGGGAGGCATGGGGGAAGGGCACCGCTGCAAGCTGAGTTCTTGGAAGGTAAGGATGATAGTATCTGGTGACTGACTCACTGTGGGGGAGGAAGAGGGAAAGATCCAGGTTTATTCCTAGGGTTTTGCTTAGCCACTGACTACACTTGCTGATGCGGAGAATACAGGGAGTGGGAAGGAGGATTGGAAAGGTAAGGTCGTGAATTACTTTTGAGCATTTCTATTTCCAGGTGCCTCAGGAACATCTAAATCATCAGGTTATGTGTGAAATTAGGGGAGAGATTTTGCAGATTATTGCCTCTACGGGTCTGGATTTATTGATAAAGGAGATTTGGGGAGGGAGGGCAAGAAGGAGTGTAGAGAAGAAAGCCTGGGGAAGGCCTGTAGCTGGGGAAGGACAGGCCATGGGGAGAATTGGGAGCAAGTGCTTCAGGGAAGACGGAGTTACCAGAAGCCACAGAGGGCCTGGGCGTGGGGGCTCACACCTGTAGTCCCAGCGCTTTGGGAGGCTGAGGCAGGAGGATTGCTTGAGGCCATGTGTTCTAGACTAGCCTGGGCAACATAGGCCCCATCTCTAGAAAAAGTTTTAAAAGTTAGTTGGGCACGGTGGTGTGTGCCTATAGTCCTAGCTACTTGGGAGGCTGAGGTGGGAGGATAACTTGAGCCCAGGAGTTTTAGACTGCAGTGAACTATGATTATACCACTGCACTCCAGCCTGGGCAACAGAACAAACCTGTCTCTTATAAAAAAAAAAAAAGCCACAGAGAGAAGCCAGGTAAGGGCACAGGGTCTCTTGGATTTGGTAATGGAAGTAAACACAGTGTGGGCTGGTGCAACCAGTGTGTGCTGACCTTGGGCACTTCACTTAACCTCTAAGGGGCTCTGCAACACGATGGAGTTGGGCCAGTGAGTCTCTCATTTTTGTGTGTGTGTGAACCTTTGCTGTAGGCCATCTGTGTAGTTGGTGAACAGAGCAGATGGAGTCCAGTCATTTTGCACAAACGTTTCTGTTTGGATAATGAAGCAAGCTTGACTGCCAAAGCTGGTGCACTCATCCCCGTCGGCATGGTGCTAGCCGAGACCTCTGAAATACCCGGGGACACCAGGATGTGTGTGCCGCCTTCTCTCGCCTATTTATAGAGGTTGCTTCTGTCTGCTGAACAGGGCTTTTTAATTAACCAGGAGGTGCATTTAGTGACACTGGCGGGTTTCTCTGTATACCAAACTTACAACATCAAAGAAGAAACTGAAGATAAAAATTCTTTAAAACCTTCGGCCAGGTGCTGCAGCTATTGCAGTTGCAAGGACTTGCGGCAGTCAGTTGGAAAACGTTTCTTCTGCATGTGTTCAGTGCCAGTTGTTGGCAGTACGATTCTAAGGTTTTGGAACTAGGCTACCGCAATGAAACAATCTTCTCTATTAGGGAAGTGTCCTGAGCTGTCAAGAATTGTCATCAAGAGCAGCAGGTTTTGTAAGATACATGAACCTATTTGATACCGGCCCCTGCCACTCAGATAGAGGCTTCCCCAAAGAGCCCAGTGCCGACGGCTCATACGGAATGGGTGGGGGTGGTGCAATACCCTGCATGGGTTCCGCTGCCCTAAAGAGGGTGCCAAGGCCACGCCTCTGCGCGTCTGCCAGGGCTGGGCTCAGAGCTTCCCGGCTTCCTGGGCACTCTGCCTATCTCATAGCACTTCTAAGATGATCACATGCTCAGAACAGCCACGCTTGTCAAAGCAAGGAGAGGACACTTCAGGAATTTTCATAAACATGTCTCCAGGGATTTAAAAAAAAAACCCTGCAAAGCTTCATTTTCCTCCTTAGTGGGAAGTTTTCCTTACAGCCTCTTGCTGAGTTAGTGTCTGTCGTGAAGCATTCGAGTAAGTGGAGGATTTAATTTACCATGGTAGTACACATTTGCACAGAACCTCAAGTTTGTTGTGCATTTCATCATCTTTATGTGAATCTCATGACAGCTCTTACAGGGAAAACAGGAAGAACTGGCCGCATTTTATAAATGTGGCGACAGGAGGAGGTGAGATGGCTCGGCTCTGCCCAGCCGACTGGGGAATGCAGAGCCCAGAGAGACAGCAAGTCAGAAGATGCTGATCTAGGGAGCTTTTCACTCTGCCACCCACCCCATCGTTGGAAACACCGACATTATCAAGGCTACATTTAGATTTCAAAACGAAAACAAGCAAACATGCCAGGTTCATGGTATGCTGTTGTTTTAACCAAATGATACAGCTCAAGAGTGAGCAGCCTCAGTGCTGTGAGTGAAGAGCGAGCACACATCTTGTGTGTTTCGCAACCGAGGAGGCAGCTGAACGTGGAAGTGACTTTCCTGGTATGTCACAATTCAGAGAATACAAAACCACATTCATTATCTGAAATGGGCTCAGCTGCCTCTGTGTGCCTTATCATACAGAGCTGGGATCTTTGATGTGTGTGGTGTGTTTTGCTTGCGTGTTTTACTGCCTATGCAGATAATCTATACAACTGGAGGCTTTAGCCTTGCTTTGTACACACACACACACACACACACACACACTCACACACATACAGACTTCTCACCTGTTACATTACTAACACTGGTGCTGGTTTGTTTGCTATTTGAATTTATCAATAACCTTGCCCCAGAAGGATCAGCATGGCTAATCAGTATATGCTATGTGTGGAAAATATAACCTAAAAAAACAGATTGGAATTTAATCATGACCACTATTGCTGAGACAGAATCCACAGCGATGAAGTGAGTGGGTGCTGGGGTGAGACTTCCTGAGTGTGTACCCTAGGTGAGTCACGTCGTAACTGGGTGATGATGGCCAAGTTTTCACCTTTTCTCCCTCATTTGGCAAATGGGATGATAATAGGAGCAACCCTGAAGGGTGGTGATGAGGATTAAATTAATAATATAGGTAAAGGCTTAGAACAGTGTATGGCCGATGGTAGGTAAGTCCTTAATAAATGTAAAATATCATCATTTCCATCATTTGAGATCCCTCGCACAACCCATTTTATCCAGAGGACAACCCCAGACACTCATGCCTCCACGTCTCTCTCCTGTCTCTGGATTCCTCTACAAGTCAGTTTTGTACCATGCAGTCTCACATTTGATGATATGCAGCATTATTTAGTTATGTGAATGATTCACATGTCTTAATGTCGCTTCCCCCACCAGACTGTACATTTCTTGATGGCAGGAACCACGTGACTGGCTTTTGTTAGATTTCCGCAGCTCAAGACCCAGTCCTAGGCAACTGTTGGACACTTAAACATCCTCATCACTAGATGTGTTCATCATCAGGAAAAAGTAGGGAAAATCTGGTGGTGTGAGTTAGTAAGTGGGTATTATATCCAACAGCTGAAACTTAAGATGTGAAGATTTATGTTGCTACAGACGTGTACAAAGCGTTTATAGCAGATGTATTGATAATAGACAAAAACTGGGAATAACCCAGATGCCCTTCAACAAGGGAGTGGTGACCCAGCCCCTAATGCATGACACCGTGGATTGCTGCTCAGCAATGAGAAGGCACAGACTCGATACGGGAGCCAGCCTGGGTGACGCTCCGGAGAACTACACTGAGTGGACGAGGGCAGTCCCACTGTGTGATTCCATGATTATTACATTCTTGAAATGACCAAATTATAGATGGGAGAACAGAGGAGTGGCTGCCAGAATTGAAGGAGGGAATGCGGAAGGAGGGGGAGAGTCTGTGCAATCCTTGTTATGGAAGTATTTTGTGTGGTGATGGTGTCTCTCAGTATGCTAGCTGTGATACTGTGCCACTGTTTTGTAAGATGCTGCCATTGAGGGCAACTGGGTAAAGCATACAGGGGACCTCTGTATGATTTCTTACAACTGCATGTGAATTTACAGTGGTCTCAAAATAAAACATTTAATTAAAAAAAACCCACATACACTTAAGGTGGTCCCAACAGAAGCAGAAAGAGTAGACTGGGCTTCCCAATGGTGGAGAAACATGACGGGCCTCTTCCAGAAGGATTTTGTATGTTTTCTGTTTTTGTTTTTTCCTTTTTTTGAGATGGAGTCTTACTTTGTCGCTCGGGCTGGAGTACCCAGAGAGGTGCCCCTGCTCAGTTGATGAGTGGCAGCTGCCCATGGGGAAGGCAGCCTAGCCAGAGAAGTTAACAATCCAGGTGCTGGATCCGCTCACCCCAGAAGCACATGTAGCACCCGAGTGGGAAAGGACAGACCGACACTTGGAGAAGTGACAAAAAACAAAGAAGAAGGAACAGTTCAGAGCAGAACTGGGATGAGAACCAGCTCTCCGTGCCCAGACCAGGACCTCTCTGATGAGGCACCCCAGAAGCGGGCACCCTTCATGTGAGCTTTTCATCCATGTTAAACTGAAAGCACTTATTTACTTCACCACTAAGTGGGAAGCCAGGCTAGAGATGGAGAGATGGGAATGCAAATGTTCTGAACAGCAATTCCTGTCCTGGGACCCTGGGCAACCCCCCTCCTCCCTACTCTCTTGCCTCAGTTTACCCATGAGGTGCTTTGTTAGCCCGAAGAGCCATTGCAGCTTTTGTTGTACCCTGTCTGTGGAGACTGAACACAAACACAAACAACTGAAAAAATCTTGCTTGCAAAATGAGGATCGTGCAGATTGCTGTTGAAGCTGGCTAACCAACAGCAAATGTGAAACAGACCCTGATAATTTCCCCAGGCCTATTAAATTGATTCCTGCTTCCCCGGGAGTGGTGGTGGCGATGCTGGCTGCAGGGAAGAGACATAGGAAAAGAGAGGTAAAAACTTCGCTTTTTGGGAGACATATTGTACGTTGCACAAACAGCCCCCACTGCCAAGTGAGTCAGAACTTCCTAACAGCATAATTTTAGTGCCCTTCTTGTGGTTCCCTCTCTGGGCTGTTTCTGAAAGGAAGGTCTCAGGGCGGGGTTTCCTGTGTTCAATTCCAGAGACGACAAAGGGGCTTTTCCCCCAATCCCTTGCCAGATTTTTTTTTTCCAGGTAAGTTTTCATGTCTGCTCCTTTCTGTAGCTGCAGGTAATGCTGAAGATGAGGGTATTGTGCCCTTCCTAGTTGCAAACTCCCCCATCCCTTCGCATTTCGTATTCAACTTTTGTTTTCTTTCCATATGGACTACTTTGGAGAGGAAACAGACTGGCATCAAATAAAAAATAGGGTTCTCTTTTTGATGTGATGTTTATGTCAGGCTTAAGAAAAGTAATGGATGGCTGGGCATGGTGGCTCACACCTGTAATTCCAGCACTTTAGGAGGCCGAGCTGGTGAATCTCTTGAGGTCAGGAGTTTGAGACCAGCCTGACCAGCATGGTGAAACCTTGTCTCTACTAAAAATACCAAAAATTAGCTGGGTGTGGTGGTGCGTGCCTGTAGTCCCAGCTATTCGGGGTGGCTGAGGCACGAGAATTGCTTGAATCTGGGAGGTGGAGGTTGCAGTAAGATTGTGCCACTGCACTGCAGCCTGGGTGACAGAGCGAGACTCTAAGAAAAGCAATGGAATGGGAGAGTATTCTGAAAAGCAAGCAAGCCCTGTAAAGCCCAAGAGAATAGCAATCACGGTAATAATAAAACTATCTGCACAGTATTTTGCACTTTATAAAATACATTTATCACATGTGTTTTCACCTATGAAAAATTATTGCTATCCCCCATCTAGCAGATGAGAAAACCAATGTTGTAAGAGGTCACATGGCTTGTGACCATTCACTCAGCTAAACAAGTAGCAAAGCTGGTCCTAGAAAGTGAGTATCTCCGTTGCTCTGAACTGGTGCTCTGCACTGGACCAGCAGCAGATGGGACAGTTCATCTCTGTGCACCACATTCCCCTAACACAGAATTAGTTCACCCTGACCTCCCCTGGAGGTAGTAGTCTATGCCTCGATTCTTCTTCGTATTTCCCAGAGACTGGCAATAGTAGATGCTCAGGAATGTTTGATGAAAGACTGAAACGCCGTATGCCAGAAACTGTAGCAATCATACTCTTCCCAGAACCATAACATAGCAGCTCGCCTGAGTTGAGTGCTCAAACACCAGGCACAAACCCATACAAGACAGGCTCCTATTATTAGAGCTATTTAACAGAAAGGAAACCTAGTGTGAGTCATCAGCTGAACCTTGCAAGTTGGGCACTTTGGCACTAGAGCCTGAGCTCCCAACTGCACCCAACCATCTCTACCTGCAGGACATTGAGTTAAGGTGGCCTGCTCCACCCTTGGAGCAGCCGGGGAAGCCATCTCTCGCCTTGTGCTAGTCACCTGACCTCTTTGTGCCTTGGTTTCCCCTTGTCGGGCGAAACTCATTAAACTTTTCCTAACTACCTGGAGGATGTCTGCAGAGCTTTAACGAGGAGACACGTTGAAAGCATTCTGAAAAGCAAAAAGCATGATCCAGGTGCAGGCATTATAACCATTGTTAGTCACCGCCTGTACCTGCAGTTTGTGGTAACCTCAAGGCCTGCGGCAGCACCTCTAATGGAGTCACAGAGATAATAACACATATAATAGGATACTTGGAACCAGTCAGTCACAGGGATGGAGTCACAGAGCTAATAACACATATAATAGGATACTCGGAACCAGTCAGTCACAGGGATGGAGTCACAGAGCTAATAACACATATAATAGGATACTTGGGACCAGTCAGTCACAGGAATGGGAGGGGCCTTGTGTATATCTTCAACACTTAACTACAACTTAATAAATGGGATCTAACTAAGAGGTGTGGGTCTATCTCAGAGTGAATCCTGGGTTTTGGCTAATTCTTCCACTTCCCTCTCAATAGGAAAAGACGCACGCGCGCGCGCACGCACACACACACACCACACTATCTTGTCCTGCTTTACAATTCAATCTCTTAGGACACTGACTTTTATACAGATCTGTTCAACAAACATCTGCCAACCCTGCTAAGAAACAAAAAAGGAAAACACCCTCCCGGAAGCATTGGATTTGGGCCAGTTACTAACTCCTCATCTGTAAAATCGCTAGCCGCACCTAAATTGTAATGACTGGAGTCCGCATTATACCCAGTTTAACAACTTGTATCCCTCATTAGTGGCGCTCATCTGATCCAGAGAAGGTGTGGCCTATCATGCAACTATGTAATTAGTCGGAAAAAGATAAGCGCTGGGGGCCAGGACTGTTCAAAGCCCGGCTGGATGCAAGGGAAGGCCAGTGACTGCTGACCTGGGAGGAGAGGAGAGGGAGAGAGCGCCAAGGTGCGCAGGCTTCCAGCCATCGGGCAGTGGGAGTGTGGTAGGAGGCCGTGGAGCAAACCCCAGGCCAAGGCAACTTCATGTGCACAGGCACAGAGGCAGATTAGACATTAGACATTCTGGGACCAGGTTAAAGGGTTGGCGTGGCAGGAGCAGGGGTTGGTGAATGGATGGGAGGATGTTTCTACTGGGTGGGGGAGGGAGAGGGGGAGGCGCATTCTGAGGCCTTGGGTTTGTTGGAGGTTCACGGTATACTTGGGGATTCACATTCCTTGTGACTCCCGGACTGTGGGGGTGGGAGAGGACGGGCAAGGTGCCCCCCCCCCCCCCCGCCCTTTCTGCCCGCGTGAGGCTGACTGATGGGTGTCGTGTTCGTCTTGGATTTCGCGCCTCCGGGCGATGCGCCCTGCCTAGGCCCCCACCTCTGCTCTGTGAGGGCAAGACCTGCCGGTGTCCTAATCCCTTTTCCAAGTCTGGGCGCACAGATCCAACTTTCCCGGGAGGAGAGGCAGCTCCGCGCCATCCCCTAGGATAAGGGGGTGGGTGGGGTGGGAGGGGAGACAGACAGGGGCCAGGGCTCCGGGCTGCTTTCCAGGTCAGCGTGGACATGACCCCTCCTTAGCCCCGCCCCGGTCTGCGACAGAGAGTTGTGAGGCTCTTCTTCGGCCCTGGTCCCTGGGGCCACGCAGGGTGTCCGCTGGGCTGGGGCTGCGCACCCGGGGCCTCCGCTGAGCGCGCGCGAAGAGGGGCGCGGCCTCTCCTGCCAGGCCACCGGGCTGGTCCCGGCGTGGGCGGGGTACTAGCGGGTGTCCGGGCCCGCCCCGGCCCCGCCCCGCCCCGGAGCCGCCCGGGACTCGGGGAGGCGAGAAGGAGGCTCGGCCCCAGCAGCCCGCGGCGCCGCGCTCCTCCACGCTCCGGGCCGGGTAAGTGGCGCAGGGCCGGGTGGCCAGGCCGGGGTCTGGGGCCGGGGCCGGGCGGGTCGGGTGCTCAGCCCCAGCCCAGCTCTGACACAGCCCCGGGATCAGGGGGCGCCGAAAGTCTGGGGGACCTAGGAAGGCGCGCCTGGCGCGGGGGCGGGGGCCCCGGAGTGACAGCTGCGGGCGGGCGGGTATTTTTAGTTTAAATCCAACAGTTCTTTGCTGGCAGCGAAATTCCCGAGCCTTTCCTTTCAACCCCGGGAGCTTCGGCCCGCAAGAAAAAGCCCTAAAGCCCGGGGCAGCGCGTCCCAGGCGGGCCAGGGGCCTCCCCCGGGGCTTCCCTCTGCCTCCCCTAGGGGCGCGCTGGCCTGTCACCAAGGCTTGCGCGCGGGGACCCCGACCCGCTCCTGGCCACCACGAGCGCGCTGGGTAGTGCCTGGGAGAGCACAGCAGGCGGCGGCTTGGAGGGGAAGTCCACCCCCGAATGCTCAGTTTCGTTCAGACACCTCTTGGCTGTGCAAACTTGGCAAGCAGGTCAACCTCTCTGAGCCTCATTCCCACATCTCTAAAGGGGAGAGGGGCGGGCAGTGAGGCCAGAGATGGCTTGCAGGGCCTGAGGGAGCCTCAGATGGATGTTGACTTCTCTTGGGATCTTGGGATCTTGACCCCAAACAGCAGACCCATTGATGTGTCTCATTGGTCAACCCGGGAGCAGGGTCCTACACCGCCCCGCTGACCTCTCCTTCAAAACTGGAAGCCAGGGGGCTCTGGCCTGGGACAGGTGATAGTGAATATTTTTAGTTAACCACATTGGCCTTGAAGCTCCAACCCTGGGCTGCTGCCCTGCGACTCTTTCCCAGGTTCCTGGTCACCCTTTCAAGTCTGAAGTGTTACCTTCATCCCAACACTGGGTGGGGTGGCTTTCTACAGCCAAGGGCTGCTACTGGGATAGCGTGGTGTGTCTTGGAGGCATGCCCCATCCCACGTGAATGAGGGCATGAGGAGAATGGACTGTCCTCCCAGAAAGGAGAGCGTGTCACAAAATCATTGTGGTTCTCAGCTTGGCAGGACAGCCTCCTTCATCCACCAAGAGGAGCAGAAACAGGCCCAGAGAGGGGGGAGTGATTTGCCCAGAGCCACACTGCCTGGCTCGCTTAAAGGGCCCCGGCCTTGCCGCCTGCACTACCAGGGCAGCCAACAGCCCACAGAAGTCAGGATCTGGGAGGTGGGAGGGGCGTATTGGTGCCAACGAGCTGTTTTGCTCAGTTTCCTGTCACTGTGCCCCAGTGGGACACTCCAGCACATGTGGGTCTGCACATTCCTCAGGCCGGACAGCGCTCGGCAGGCTGACAGCCACAGCTATGCCAAGCCTGCTGGCCCCGGGCGTTGTTTTCAGCCAGAGAGGCCCCTCTGGGGGTGGCTGAGCGGGAATTGGGCTGGGATGGCTTATTTCTGGAACTCACGTCTTGCCGTGGGTCCTGAGGAGAAGGCCTGAGGATGGGCTGGTGGGACAGAGGGAAGTGGAGATAATCCAGGCTCAGGTTTCTGCCTCCAGGTGCAGTCTGGCATCTGGTTCCCTGCAGGTACTTCAGGGTGAGTTGGAGTTCTTTCTATCTCCATGGGAACAACCCTCCTGCCTGGGTGCTTTGCATGCTCTCTAGCAGCCGTGGACCTGGCCATGCCTGGGCAGCCCCTTTGCCTCGTGATGCAGAAACACGAGGCGGGGTGCTGGGGGCCCTGGCTTGGCAGCCCCAGGAGGCAAGACTGGGCAGGCCCAGCTCAATGTCCAAAGCACCCGGGAGCCTTTGGGAGCCCACTGGGCAGCTGGGCCTCCCGCATCGTCCAGCTGTTAGGAATGGGGGCAGTCAAGTTGGATTACCTGAGTCTAGTCCTACCTTAGCTGGTTCCTGGCTGTGTAGCCTTGAGAAAGTTGCTTGACCTTTCAGAGCGTCAGCGTCCTTCCCCTGGGGAAAGGGGCTCACCATGGCACTGCAGGTGTTGCCCCGAAGGGCGTCGTGAGCACTAAATGAGTTTTGCCCTGATCAGCATCTCGGGTGATGTCAGACACAGCACACGTGAGCAGGTGTCACAGTTTGAGGTGAAGGGGCATTGTTGGGATACCTGGGTTCCCCTCTGCTCTCCCCCCTCCTCTCCCTGCCTTGATTTCCCCTTGTTTGTCAGTGGTGGGTGGTCCTGGCTCACCCACCTCACAGTCCTTCCAGCACAGAAAGCTGGCCCTTGGCCCCAGGGGAGGGCAGGAGATTCTAGAGAAGCCTACAGAGGGACTCAGATGTGTCTGTGGGGCCTTCCAAAGCACTTCCTGCCTCTCATCTCCTAGGATCTGGTAGTGGGCAAGGCTGCCATTGCTGGCCCATTTACAGATGAGGAGGCTGATATCCAGTGGCTGGATGTGGTAGAGCCAGGATGAGAACTCAGGGTTTTTGACCTGATGCTCTTCCTGACACCACATGGCCTATCTTAGACGATCCAAGGACAATGTTATACGTTCATCATTGGAAAAAGAGTGCTGACCAGACAGGATGTTTGTCTTCATTCATTAAGCCATCAGTACTTACTAAAAAAAAAAAAGGATTCTGAACCTTTTTTAATATAACATCTAAAGCAGCCCAACTGGACCACAAAGATAGAAACCCAGGAGCAGCAGTGTTTCCTGACCCTCCCATCCTGAAAGGAATCTTTGCTTTAGGACTTAGGGATAATGTTCTGGGGCTGAGCAGCTAAGAAGTGTATGGGAGACAAGTCCTGGAAGCTGATGCCTTAATTCTCTCCTCTCTAAATACTCCCCTTTCGGGGTTGCTGTGAGGATAAATGAGGTAACTGGGGATGATGCTTAGCAGAGCACCCGGTATGATGGGGGCACACCATAAATAGGACTGATGGTTTTTCTGTTGTTATTGTTTTAGAAGGGATTTTTTGCTCTTGTGGCCCAGGCTGGAGTGCAGTGGTGTGATCTCAGCTCACTACAGCTGCTGCCTCCGGGTTCAAGCGATTCTCCTGCCTCAGCCTCCCGAGTAGTTGGGATTACAGGTGTCTGCCACCATGCCTGGCTAATTTTTTGTATTCTTTAGTAGAGACAGGGTTTTGCCGTGTTGGGCAGGCTGGTCTCGAACTCCTGAAGGACTGATGGTTTTTATTATTACTAATCCTCACCTATCATTATAACACCAGAGTGCAGCCTGGATCTCGCGCCTGGGTTTCTAGGCTGCAGATACGACATAGGGAATCGTAGCATCTCCAGGGAGAACTGCTAAGGCAATTAGAAAAGCTCAAAACACAAGCTCATTAAGCAATGAGTTGTTCAGTGACACACAGCTGAGAAGTAAAATGATGACAAAAAGCAAGAAGGTGATTACCTTAAATAAAAGTCAAGCATTACCACGCGTGCTGAGGAAAGGCGAGAGAGGATTAGGAGAGTCATGGGGGGCAGTTACAAAAGAAATCCCTTTGCAGTTATTTGCTAATTACGTGTATGTTTTATACATGCCTTTATACATAAATTCTGTTTCACAACGTTAAGCTGGTTTTAAAAAGAAAAAGGCAAGGGAATGATAATGCAAAATCAAGGTGTTTATCTTTGGGGGAAAAGTAGGTTATTGATCAGGGAGATACCTGTTTTACTCTCAGTGGGATCTATTATGTTCTGTTTCTTCAGTACAGTGGGAGGCTTGTGGGTGTTATTTTTTATTTTTTATTTTTATTTATTTATTTTTTTTGAGACAGAGTCTCACTGTTGCCCAGGCTGGAGCGCAGTGGCATGATATTGGCTCACGGGAACCTCTACCTCCCAGGTTCAAGCGATTGTCCTTCCTCAGCCTCCTAAGTCACTGGGGTTACAGGCATGTGCCCTGTGCCTGGCTACAGGTGTTATTTTAAAATACGTTTACGCTTCACCATTTACAAATAGGAGGCACATATATTCCATTATATATATAATCTTACATAATACAAATGAAATTAAAAGATCATATGGAGCATTTTCAGATGCTTTCTTAGAAAATCGGCCTCTCCTCAGATTCAGATGTTAATCTGGCTGGATTTAAAAAATAAAGCCACAAATCCTGTTGTGTGACACATGATTTCTCTTTAATGTAGGAGACATAATCTCCCTCTTCCCAAATTGTACAAAAAGCAAGATAACAATAACACTCTATGATCTCAGATTATCAACAGGATTTTTAAAGGTCCTAGCCTAATGATTTATGCTTCTGAATCATAAAATCCTGAAATATTTGAGCTGGAAGGAACCTCAGGTCACCTGAAACAATCTGCTGGTTTTATAACAAAAGGAAGTGTCCTGGTCAAGGTCAACATTGGGCACACATGTAGGGAAGACAGTTCTCTCCAGGCTGCCACGCCTGTAGGACTCTCATGAGGACACCACCTGACAGACAGACCAGTGTGAGTCCTGGGTCACAAGGCTCCTCCTTAGGGCAGTCAGGGAGGGAGACAGGAAGTATACATGAGCTTAAACTGATAGGATCATTTTATTTTTAAAAAGTCAGAAGAGAGTTACAATTTACAATGGTACCACACACTTCTAGAACTTATATGAACAGAAACATCCTCAAAGAAAATATATAAGCAGTGCTTAGACTCTTCTTTCCTGTAGGAAGTCCTCTTAGGAAAGAGCTCCTCTTACTCATCCTATTTTTTTTAACTGAACTTTTCAACTTTTATCTTACTATTATTTTTTATTATAATTTAAGTTCTGGGGTACATGTGCAGAATGTGCAGGTTTGGTACATAGGTATACACGTGGTTTGCTGCATCCATCACCCTGTCGTCTACATTAGGTATTTCTCCTAATGCTCTCCCTCCGCTAGCTCCTCACCCCCTTGAGAAGCCCTGGTGTGTGATGCTCCCCTCCCTGTGTCCATGTGTCCTCACTGTTCAACTCCTGCTCGTGAGTGAGAACATGTGGTGTGTGGTTTTCTGTTCTTACTCATCCTATTTTTTGCAGGGCATACTTGATCCCTGAAACAATTGAGTGCTGCAGGTATGGTTATTTCCATTTTTCAGTTTGGGGAAACAGGTTCAGAGAGGTTCAGTGCCTTGACCCAAATCACACAGCAGGCGAAGATGGAGCAGGACTTTCATCCAGAGGGGGAGTGGAAAAGATGAGCCACTTTCGTTTTCAGTACGCTGTGCTGTGAGCACATTGTTCACTCCTTAGATGCTGAAATTCCACGGCCCAGCCCAGCCTGGGGGAGCCATGGAGAAGTGCCCTGGTAGAGGACAGTTGGGTGGTGGCTTTCCAGCTGTCAGATCGCAGAGATGACCTGGAGGCTAACGCTCTACCTCTGCCTCGCTGCCCTTCCGCAAGGAAGCGCACTGTCTGCAGCATGGGCAGTGGTGCGTGGGCAGCTGGGGGGGAATCCATCCCATTTTGGTCCTGCACATTTTGATTCTTGGCCACCTTCTTCCTCATCAAAGGTATTCTTACTGCTTTCCCTCTGCAGAAGTGCCTGTCACAGCCAACAGGGCTCCAAGAGACAGGTGTTCCAGGATTGCTTGGCTTCAGATGGTGGCTTTCCTAATGCACGGCTGTTGTGTCCCAGCATGGGTGCTCCCCCTGGGCAGTGGAGACCTGGGCCCAGTTCCACGCCCTGCTCGCTACCCTCTGCTCTCAGGTGTTTCCCATCTAATGGGGTTAGTGATACTTCCCCATGGAGCAGGGCTTAGTGAGGACCTAACGAGAAAGAACTTTACGTGGGTAAGGCAACTTTCAGAGACTAGGAAACAAACCCTAACGTACATGCCCAGAGAAATAGTGTGTGGGCACTGGAGAAGTATTTAGGAGTGACAGCTGCAGTCCAGCCAGCCTGAGCCTTAGAGTTGATCTATGCTTATAATTTTACATGTGGAGAAACCAAGTCTCTACAGCAGAAATGGCTGGCTCAAGTCCTGGAGGTGCTTCAGGGTCAAGATGCTATCTGCTAACTCCCCCCGCCATGCTCTTACCTTACAACCACTGTCCCTCAAAGTGTGTTTCATTGATATTTGTGGTGTAACACAACTCAGGATGGTGGCTTGATGAAATGAAATGGCAGGCTTTCAGTGTTCAGCGCATGTGGTCATCATCAAGGCATGGGCAGAACAGGGTGGGCCACCAGGGCTGGTTGGACTCTAATTTAAGCCACGAGTTTTATTTGAGATCTGAAAAGGGCTGAGCCCCCTCCCGAGTGACATTTGCTGAAATAATGCAGTCCGCTGACTCACTGGGGTAGCCTCATTCCTTAAGGACGGGAGGAGCCTGTATTTGACCTTCACCTGGGCTAGTCTGTTTCCTGCTCTTTAAAGAGGGAGGTTGAGATTAGGAGATTTCTAAGGTACCCTGAGTTCAGATGTTTTCTCATTCAAGGACCACAGCCTCAAACTAGGTGTTTAGGGACCTGGGTCTGGCCACTGCAGTTCACCCATAACCCCAGGAGGGTCCAGATTACTGACAGGTGACTCCCTGCTTATCCGCCTTGCTCTGAGGATTAGGTCCCACATTCTTAGCTGGCCCAGGTTTTTGCAACGTGGGCCACCGCCATGGACCGTAAAGCCCTTAGCTCATCCTGACCTTCTCACCTGACACCTGTGCTCAAGCCATTCCCCTGCCCAGCTCTCCTCCCTACCCTTTCCCACCAACACCTGGCTAGACATCACCTCCTCCTGGAAGCCCTCCTCAGCCACCTCCTAATCAATAGTTTCAAGAGTGATTTCCCACTAGCCTGTGACCTCCTTGAGGGCTGGACACAGGGTTATTCATCCTCACATTTCTGCTCCCAACCCAGAGAGAGGGTGCTATTATTGTGATTACTATTATTAAATTAAAAGGCTTTAAAGTAGGAGCTTACAAACATTAGGGGTGCTCAGAGCTCTCTTGAATGAAGTATGAAGGGCAGATCCCAGTATTTCCAGGACATAGGATAAAAGTGAGCTCTGGAGCCATGACCTGAGACTGGGGGGGGAGAGAAGGTGCAATATGCGTCATCTCCCTTTGTGGCCCCCTTCAGGGGACTGTCCTCTTGGAGAACTCTCCATTCTCCTGGGTTCTCTGGGGGTTGACCGTGGAACCTTGCAAATATCTATCTCTTGGCGTCTCTGGGACTCGCATCTGATGTTCTCTCCTCTGCACATGCCAAGTTTTCCTTCCTCTAGCATGGCTTGCTCTTTCCTCTTCCTAAAAAGTGCCTCCCCTGGCTGCACCCTCTCTGCGTTGGAACCTCAGCTCAGTCACGGCCTCAGAGGGACCTTCCTGCCCGCACAGTGGCACCCATCCCATCCTGCCCACATGCTCTGTCCTGTCACTCTGAAATTATTTGTGTTAATTATTTGCAGTTGAGATTATTGTCTGTCTTCTGCACTAGAAGAAGATAAGGCCAGGAATTGTTATCTGTCCAGAGCCCAGCCATCAAAGCTGCTCCATACTGTATATACTTCTAGAATGAATGAATGAGTGAATGAGTGGGCCGATGGAGTACACTGGGTGCCGTCTATGATTCCTGCATGGTTCATCCTTACAGCTCCTATCTGCCTAGTGCTTACTGAATGTCTAAGTGCTCTCTGCCTTTTCTCTCTTCATCCTCCCACCAGCCCAATGAAGGATGCTCTGATGTTATTCCCATTTGGCCAGAGGTTAAGTAACCCACCTTCCGCTACCTCAGCTAGCAGTGGAGTTGGAAATTGAACCCAGGTGACCTGATCCTACAGTTCTGGCAGGTGACTACCAGGCTGCACTGGCCCTTCCATGCCGGGAGTGCTGTGGCGGAAGTGTTGTCACTCAGCCTCCTAACCAGGCGTCTGGCTCCTTCTCCCACAGTACCCATTGGCTCTCACACTGCCAGGCCATTCCTCAAAGGAAATCCTTTCTGTGGGACCAGTTTCACACGAGCTAAGAATGCCAAAGGTTTTCCAGAGCCGGGGCCCACCCCAGAGCACCCGCCCTGTCTTCTCTGACCACACCCTTTCTCCTAGGGAACCCCCGCCGCCACTTGTTCACTAGCTGTTGAGAACTTGGTGACCACAAGCCAGTGGCTGCAGGGTTGGGTGTGAGCCAGTTGGGGTTGCCAGGTTAATCTGTCATTTAGCCAGCACCAGGCGGCGAGCAGGCCTGCCTTCCGTGATTTGCCTATTTATCTGTTTGCTGATTTCAAATTCAAGTTTCCTCAGGCATAATTATAAAAAATTGATTATTTAAAAAATTCCATCTTGTGGCATCTCTTGTCCCACTTCCCTCTGGGTAAGACCACCCAGATGTCCAGGGAGGGGGATCCAGGCCAGGCTCTTCTGGCCACAGTTTTCACTTGCTAATGTGCTGCTTGGAGGGGGTGAGAGGATGGTCCCGTAAGTTCCTGTCTGCGTCTCCTGCAGGAAGCTGCAGGGTTTAGCTGGAGCCCACTTTGGTTTGGGAGCCAAAGAAGCACGTGTTTGCAGCTGGGACCTGGGCCCTTCGGCTTTGTAACCCGTGCCTTCGGCAATGGCGTTTCTTCAACAAACTGACATTGGCTGAGGTGGACACAAACTAGGAAGACCACAGAGACATGGCCCTGCTCTGTGGGGAGGCGTCCGGTGGGTGAAGTATGTGCTTTAAACAGCCCTATCCTAGGGGATGTGACTCCATGAGAGGGAAGCTCAAGGGGCTGGGAGGGGCACCAGGAATGACCCTTTAATTTTGCCAAAGGCACAATCTTTCTGGGCCTCAACTCTCTTCTCTGTAAAGTGGGGGGTGCAGGTGCTCACTCCTTGCCTTGCTGGGTGTGTGAGCATAAGTTGTGAACCCACTGCAGCGCACCCCACGGAGGTCAGGGCCCATCACTATTGTTAGTTTAGCCAGCAGAGGAAGGTATCACTGGCATCATCTGTGCAAAGGAAGTTCCACTTTTGACTTTGATGGAGTTTCTCTCTGCTCCTAGGCCTCAGGTGGAATCCCCCTGATCTGAGCTGGGACCCTGATTTTATCACCTGTGGCAAAACATAACCTCCGTGGGCCTGGGTATCACACCTGTAAGATGAGGCTGTCTGCACCTTCCCTGCAGAGTCACTGTGAGTCTGAGATGAGATAACAGATGTGGGATTCCCAGCAAGCGGAAGATGCTGGGTCACGCCAGTTCCCGTGGATTCCCTTCCCAGCCTCTCCAAGCGCTCCCTCTTTTCCTTGGGTGCTCCCTAGCCAGGGAGGTGACTTTGCCATTATGCAGGTCACTTGGAAGGGAGCTAAGCACTTCCGCCTGCCTCTGCCCCCAGCACGTGCAGTGAGTTGAACAGGGCACAGCTGCGGGTTGGTCAGCCCTTGGCTCAGGTGTTGCTGGCTGATGCCCGTGCCCTGGCAGATCTAGGAAGGCATGATGGGCCGGAGTGGACCCAGCCAAGCCTACATCCATGTGGACAGTGTCCCCCTTTAGAGGTATACAGGGTACAGACCATTTACCTTGACCATTCATTGCCTGCCCGGGGCACCGGCCATTTGCAATTGGCCAATGTGACTTTTTTCTTTATGAAATTAACTGTGGATAAAAAAGTCATCACTGCAGCAGGTCCTGCTGTCTCATTCCCAGCACTGAGCCTCAAGGTCCTCTCAGTGCAGCGGAGGGGCTTAGACCAGGTCAGATCTCAGTGAATTTGGACTAGGGGCTACTGGTAATTGCCAGGATAAATTTGGTGGCACAAGCCCAGGGCACTGAATGACAGCCACTCCCTCTTCATCTCCCCTTCATCTCTCTCTTTCTCTCTTTTTTCCTTTTCTTTTAATCCTTCTGATTATATGATCTTTTCATAGCCACCTGGGCTCCACCCTGGACCAATGAGTTAGAGAGGTCTCTGGATGTGGGGCTGTTTATCTGCAGCTTTTTAAAGCTTCTCAGGTGATCCTGATGCACAGGGATGATGGAGAACCCCTGGATTTTGTCCAGGAGAACATCTCAGTGAGGTGCTAATCTATGTTTAACAGCTCTCCAGCACTGCCTCTCTCATCTCTAACAATGAGCAGGCCCCACGTGTAAGCTAGCAACATTATCCAGATAGAGTTAAACCTTGTTTATGTTCATTATTTTATGATACATGGCAATTGATCCCCACCCTGGTTTTTTATTTAAGGTAAAAATATATTTCTTTTTTTTTTTTTTTTGAGACAGAGTCTTGCTCTGTTGCCCAGGCTGGAGTGCATTGGTGCAATCTTGGCTCACTGCAACCCCCACCTCCCAGGTTCAAGCAATTCTCCTGCCTCAGCCTCCTGAGTAGCTGGGATTACAGGCATGCACCACCACACCCAGCTAATTTTTGTATTTTTGGTAGAGACGGGGTTTCACCATGTTGGTCAGGCTGGTCTTGAACTTCTGACCTCGTGATCCACCTGCCTTGGCCTCCCAAAGTGCTGGGGTTACAGGCATGAGCCACTGCGCCCTGCCTAAAAATATATTTCTTCATCCAGATATGAGAAAAAAAGAAAAAAGGTAAAAAGAAAAAGTCTTCTTTTAACATAAGTTTAAATGGGCCAAATTAAAGAAAATTAATTAGAAAAAAAGTAGATGTGTCTGCATGGCGGATATAGTCAAAATCATGAGTGTAACGCACAAATGGCCACACTGTGAAGACACGGAACTAGATGACCTCTAGGGCCCAACATTCTGACAGATCTGAGGGCTGCCCAGTGAGACCACTAACCCAGGACTGTTGGCACCAGCCACCTGGACTGGCAGAGAGTGGGACTGGCAGACTTGAGAGCGGCTGTGTGCATAGCAGGGCTTCCCAGTGTAGCTTTGCTCAGAGCTCCCCCAGGGATAGTGCAGCTAGATTATCTCCATTTCAATACATTTGCCCTCTTGCTTCACCTTCCCCAGACCACAGGGGCAGCCTGAGAAGCAATCTGTCCAGCAATCAGGGCCATTTTCCTGGGGTCAACGCTGCCAGGTAAACTCAGTGAATGCAACATTACAAGACCTCAGTGCCCACAAGAACCCGGTTCCTTTGCTGGTGCTTGGTCAAATCAAGCCTTGGAGCGAAGCGAGGTGCCCAGAGTCCCAGGGCAGGACCCAGCACTGCTGCCTTCCAGGCTGGGACTCTGTAGATCGAATAGGGCCCCTGCCCCCAGGTCTTAAGCTCCCCAGAAGGGAAACAGGAACAGAACGTGATATGAACAGGCCCTGCCTGGCCCTGGCCAGCTTTTTCCGCATGTGTCTGGTGGCCCCTACCTGTTATTACTGGAGAGTTGTCCAGTGAGCCTTTTTCTTTTGTGAGTGATTGTGTGAGGCTCCTATTGTCTTTTTTTTTTTTTTTTTTAATAGAGGTGAAGTCTCTCTATGTCGTTGAGGCTGATCTTGAATTCCTGGGCTCAAGGGTTTCTACCTCCTCCACCTCTTAAAGTGCTGGGATTACAGCCATGAGCCACCATGCTGGCCTCCTATTATCTTTTAGCTGATGTAGTGATTCATACCATGGGCCCCTGCGAGGGTGGGACCCAGTCTAGCAATGATTCAGATACTGCTTGGAGGACGTGGGGAGATGGTTTCAGCAGAACAACATGACGGTGTGGGGGGACCTCAGCTTAGTGGCAAAGGCCCCCTAAATGACTGTAAGTGAGACAAATGCCAGGGCGAAAGCTCTGATGAAGACATGATTCTTAGCATTTGGAAACCTTTGCTTGTCAGCAAAGCTGGCTATCCGGATTGTGTTACAGTTTGCTGAAAGGACTAGCATAGAATTTTCTAGGATTCCAGACCCAGAAGAATGCTGTGCTGATAGGCAGAGGGTGGGGTGAGGTAGTTCCCTTGGGCTGATAAATAGCACTGGCCTTGAAGCTTCCAGAACAAACTCTTTTGGTAAAAGACCAGAAAGGAAATATGTAAGTATATTTTGGCTCTCCATCATATCAAGAAGGCAGCCACAGACACTGTGTAAATGAAGGGGTGTTGGTTGTGTTCCAATAAAACTTTATGGACACTGGAATTTGAGTTTCACATAATTTTCATAGGACATGAAATATTATTATTATTTTGATGTTTTTCCAACCATTTAAAAATGTTAAAAAACATTCTTGGCTCAGGAGCTGTATAGAATCAGGCAGTGAGTGGTGGTTTGCTCCTCCTGTCTAGAAGCCTTCTCTGCAGTGGGGGGTGGGCCTTGCAGATTTGAACTAGTCACTCTTCTAACAACTTCAGTTCCTTAAAATGTAGTTCTGACTGGGTGCAGTGGCTCACACCTATAAACCCAGCACTTTGGGAGGCCGAGGCAGGAGGATTGCTTGAGCCCAGGAATCTGAGACCAGCGTGAGCAACATGGTGAGACCCATCTCTACAAAAAATATAAGAAAATTAGCCCAGCATGGTAGCCCATGCCTGTGGTCTCAGCTACTCGATAGGTGGGAGGCAGGAGGATCACTTGAGCCTGGAAAGTCGAGGCTGTAGTGAACTGTGATCACACCATTGCACTCCAGCCTGGGCAACAAAGAGAGACCTGTCTCAAAAAAAAAAAAAAAAAAAGTATTTCTGAAACAAGTTTCGGTCTTGTGTCTACTGTTTAAAGTAGAACCTAGTGTTAATTTGTTTGCTCATTCAGCAAACATGAATGGTCTAGTGGTTAAGAGCAGAGGAAACTGGTCATTTACTGGCTGTGGGACTTAGGGCAGGGGGCTTGGTCTCTCTAAGTCTCAATTCTTTCATCTGTAAATAGGCAGGAATGCATTAATGAAAGAATCCTGGTAAGACTTAACCCAATGCCTGGCAGATAGCATGCCCTTGATGAAGGTTCGCTCTTACTCTCTCATGTCTGGGAAAGAGTTCGAGACTTGTGTATAAAGGTGGACAGCAGTGCTTAACCCTGCATGGTAGGGGAGGCCCAGAGAAGTGAAGGGGCATTTCCAAGGTCACAAGCTAATAATAAATGGTAGAACTAGCAAACAGTGTGAGCTGCAGGACCCAGCCCTTTCCATGCGTTGCCCTTGCAGGGGACTTGAGGGTAGATTAAATCCACTTTATCTAGAGGCTTGCTAATGGGATTAATTTAATCATTAGCACCTTTCCCATGAAAGCTGGGGCTCTTGTAATGCCTCATCTCTGTGCCTCAGATTGTTGGGGAGACCAGCATTGTTTGGGGGGCCTTAAAGCTGGGGATGAGACCTCCAGGAGCTCGGAATGGCACCAGCCTGACCGTTTTCTGTGAACGTCTTTGGTGGAAACTCCCTGCTCAACATGGAGCTCTATTTTAGAAGCCTAGAAACAAGCATCTGGGGAAGACTTTAAGTTTTTCTGAGTCCTGTGTTTTCTGAGTCTCTGCAGGGCTAGTGGAAAGGGCTCTAGAAGGTTCTGGAAGTCAAGATTCTGAGTAGCTGCTTTTGAATAATGGAATCCTCAGGGCCTTGTGAAATGAATGCCAAAGGTGAGTGCCTGATTGGTTTTACATGCCGGTTTTCCTTCCGTAACATGGAGATGGTGGTGTTGTAATTAGTTGCTCATTGCTTCCATTTGGCACCTGTTTGCTTGCGGGGCACCCACAATGGGTCTCCTTCTGAATGCACAAAGACAGGCGGGGGAGGAAGCCTGTCCTTGGATTGCGGAGGCCTCGGGAGATAAAGCTCAGACAAGGAAGACAGTGACTGGATCTGAGAGCCTGTGGCAGCTGTGATTAGGAGCCTCAAAAGCAGGACACACAGGCTGTAGTTGCCTGTCCCGTCCATAACCCAGAGCAAGTCTCCCTCCCTGTCCCGGAGGAAAGGCTGCTCGTGAGCCTGGCTGGTTCTGAGGACACAGGCTGTGGGAACCCAGCCCCTGTGAGTGGCTAGAGCGTGGGGGTGAGGGTGGGGTGTCAGCAGAGTGGTGGACAGTCTGGGGGTCTTGGAAGGGGATATGAAGGTGAAAGTAGGTGTGATCAACTGTCCTTGGTTTGCCCAAGACTAAGAGGTTTCCTGGGGTTTGGGACTTTCAAGGTTAAAACCTGGATGGTGTGTGTCAAATCAGGATAAATTGGTCATCCTAGGTCAAAGTCATGCTGCTTTGTGCACGGGGCGGTTGGGTCATTGGTAGAAGGAGTAAAGGGGGATCCTCTCTCTCTTGAGCCTTGGTGCACCCTCAGATTAGACTGCCCCTTCTCAGTGTTCCCAGAGCCTTTGTGCTGTCCTCCAAGAGTCTGTGTGCCCCCCCCCCAAGAGTCTGTGAAGGCAGAAAATCTCCTTGGGCTTGGGACCAACCCCTACCTGCTCTGGGCTAGAGTGTTTTGTAAATGCTGTTGGATGAATGAATGAGGCTTGAGACTTTCCACCTTCATTTCTTCTCCGCTGGGGACGACCTGCTCAGATGCTAATTCATGCTTTGCTGCTCTGCACATCTCGTTCCTTCCCCCCACGCCCTTCCCTCCTGCGGCCACCTCCTCCACTGTCCCTTCAGGTCCAGAGTCTCCTCCTCTGCTACTGCTCCTGCCCAGCCCTTCCTCTGAATGAGTTTCTCCCACGCCTGCTGTGTTCCCCTCTGAACCGAACCTCACTCAGTTCCCTAATCCGGCCTGTTTGTGGATGCATCATTCTCCCGCATGCGCTGTGACCTCCTCGAGGGCAGGTCTCCAGCTTAGTGTTTCCTCTGCTGTACATGGCGCCCAGATGCCCCATAGAGGTGCCAAGAGAATGAATGGAGCCGAACACATGGAGCAAAGACCTGTTCCTTCCCTCACTCACCAGCTCCTTGGTGAGGCCTCCTGGATGACAGGTACAGTCCTGGGCAGTGGGGTAGGAGTCCTGGACAAGATTGGTAAAGCCTTTGCACTGATGGAACTCACATTCTAGAAGGATCTAGTCAACAAGAAAGCAAATAAGTAAATGAGAACATATCAGAATGTTGCATGTGCTCCAAAGAGGATACAAAGGAGAGGGTGAGTCACCCGAGCCCCTGCCAACTGCTTGCAGGCCAGGGTGGAGTCGCCAGCTTCACGGAGGGGGACATCGCTGAGGCCCAGCACATATGGTGCCCATTCTGTGGAGGCAGAAGGCATGCATTGTCCCCGGGTCGTACTGTAGTCAACTTGGGCACAGTGGCATTTGCCTTTCATGCAAAGCATGTGGACCGACAGTCCCTTTAGAGAAATTCATTAAAGCCAGTATTGTTTGAGAGGAGGGAAAATATATTTTAGAAAGTCAGGCGGGGTTTTGTGCCTGGTGTGGGGAAGCAAGCGTGTGTCCCCCCTGCTTCGCCGCCCCCCTTCCCCCACTGGGAGTACAAAGAATGGGACTCATGTGCTGACTGTCTGCTTCTTCCAGTTGGGTGGGTGCCCTTGGAGCTGTAGCAGCAGCAGGAAGGGCCAAGGACTCTGCTATGGGACTGCTGGGGACAACCCAGGGTGCAACTAAGGAAAAGGTGTGAAAATGGCTGGCTGCCGTCCCGTGGGCTGTCAGGATCAGCAGGGATCATGAAGGTGGCTGCTCAGCTTCCAAGCACTGCACACAACAGTGAGGCATTGTTCTCTGTTCTCTGGTTCTGATGGGGACCTCAGCCCCGGACACAGGCCAGCTCCAGGAAGACAGCCTCCTCCCGCTGAGTCAGGCGGGGCCAAAGCAGAGTCCCAGAGGGCGGCTTCTCCCTGCTGCCTGGCTGTGGGCAGCCGCTGGTGCTGAGGTCTGGGGACTCAAGAGGACACCTATGAGTCTGCAAGGTAGTCACTCACTCCTGCAGGTAGCCCCTTCACGTGGGGGACCCGCAGAGAGCAGCAGGACAAAAGGCAGTTCCTAAGCTGGTGCCCGGCTTCTCACAGGCACATCGCAAACCTGGAGTCTCAAGGTTCTGGCAGGAACAAGCATATACTAATTATAACCTGCACAGCCTGTTAACCATCAACCTTGGATTCCAAGGAGATGAAGGTTCTGGGGAGAAGGTCTTAAGGGTTCTCTATAAAACAGGAAGTAGGCCAGGCATGGTGTCTCACGCCTGCAATCCCAGCACTTTGGGAGGCCGAGGTGGGTGGATCGCCTGAGGTCAAGAGTTCAAGACCAGCCTGACCAACATGGTGAAACCCCCTCTCTACTAAAAATACAGAAATTAGTCCGGCCTGGTAGTGGGTGCCTATAATTCCAGTTACTCAGGAGGCTGAGGCTGGACACTTGCTTGAACCTGGGAGGTGAAGGTTGCTGTGAGCCGAGATTACACCATTGCACTCCATCCTGGGCAACAAGAGTGAAACTCCATCTCAAAAAAAAAAAAAAAAAAAAAAAGACAGAAGTTAGTGATACAGGAAACAGACTCTTCTAGGTAGCTCAGTGGACATCATCCTGCAGCCCCAGTGGAATGAGAATAATTTAAAACCTTCTGGGCTCTGCTAAGTGACTGTGGGGGATAAAAAGGGGACAGGATTGCTTGCTGTGTGATCTTGGGCAGGTTACTTAACCATTTTGAATCTAACCTCAACTTCTTTATCTACAAAAAGAAGCCATTCATTCCTATTTAATGGTGAGTGGGAGCACTCAATGAGCTGATGTGTATAAACACCTAACATAGTATCTGACACCTGGTGGGTACTTAGGAATGTTAGTTCCCAGTCCTCTACACTATGAAAAATCCTGGAAGGCTTTCTGGAGGTAGTGATGCCAAAGCTGATGGGTGAATGTAGCCAGACAGAGAAGGGTGGAGGGACCAGCAGGAGCAAAGACCAAAGGGAGAAATGATGTGTACAGGGAACCACAGGTGGCTCCTGCTGCAAACAGAGGAGGCAGGAAGTAGGGGAGGCTGAGGCTGTAGAGATGGATGGAGAAGGACTTTGAATGTCCTGTTAAGCATCTTGGACTTTCTTGGGTAGAGGCTGTGAGGCACGGGAGGCATTCATTC
Organism: Ateles fusciceps; assembly: GCA_036589455.1. Classification (NCBI taxonomy): domain Eukaryota; kingdom Metazoa; phylum Chordata; class Mammalia; order Primates; family Atelidae; genus Ateles; species Ateles fusciceps. The sequence goes on from JAZHEH010002060.1 coordinate 10,068,300, forward strand.
AGAAAAGCCTTTGACTCTGAGCCTTTAGATGCTCCCTTCTGCCAAGAGAGGACTCTGGTCCCCCTGCCTCCTGCAAAACTGGCAGATTTCCTGGAAAATGAATGGAAGCATCCTCGTGCCTGAGCCTCTGGAGCCAGGCATGGATTTGGCTCTGCCAGACAAGGGCCCAAGCACTGCAGGGCCATGGATCTCCCTAGGGCTTCAGTGCGTACAGCTCCGAGATTCACTCCCGCCAAGAACTCCCATTGGAAGAGAGCCCTGCTGTTTCTCAGGCTGGGGTGCCATTTATGAAATTAAAAGCGAGGTCTGAATGGCTCTATGTTGTTTTTGTAAACCAAAGCTGGAAACTGTAGAGGGTATTGTTTTTTGTTTTTTTTAGCTGGAAAGTAAAGCATGCCAGGCTTCATAGTCGGCTTTGTCCTGCGGCCATAGACTCAGGGCCAGCTGGATCCAGCCTGCTGGGGACGGAGAGGTGCTTCTTTTGCATTGAGGGCCTACGGTGCACTTGGCTCACTCAATGCCAGGCTCTTTGCATGCTTGTGGGTGCCATTGTCATCCTCATTTTACAAATGAGGAAACTAAGGAAGAGAGAGGTGAATATACTTGCCTGAGTCACACAGCTAGTAGATGAGAAGTCAGATGCAGTCCTGTTCTATCCATACCTCAAAGTCTATACCTTTTCTGTCTCATGTAATGTGAATGCTGGACTTCATACTCAACTTTTTCTGAAAGTCTGGTGGCTCTATGAAATCTTTTGATTCATAGGCGGGGCGCAGTGGCTTACACCTGGAATCCCAGAACTTTGGGAGGCTGAGACGGGCGGATCAGCTGAGTGCAGGAGTTCCAGACCAGCCTGGCGAACATGGTGAAACTCTGCCTCTACTAAAAATGAAAAAATTAGCTGGGTGTGGTGGCATGCACCTGTAATCCCAGCTACTCGGGAGGCTGAGGCAGGAGAATCGCTTGAACCCAGTAGGCAGAGGTTGTAGTGAACCAAGATTACACCACTGTGCTCCAGCCTGGGTAACAGAGTAAGACTCTGTCTCAAAAAAAAAAAAAAAAAAAAAAAAAAGAAATCATTTAAAAAAATGTTAATATCACTTTAAGGAAATTGAAATATTAGAAATGTACCGATGATTTCACTGCTCTATGTTGCTGCTTTTTTCCTTTTTTTTTTTTTTTTAAGAGATGGGATCCTCTTGAGTTGTCAGGATTACAGGCACGTGGCCCTGCATCCGGCTTCATTCTTCATCTTTTTTGACAGTTTTTGCGTGATTTGCACGGGAGGGGTTGGCCAGCTGTGGCCTGCTGGTCAAGTGCCACCTGTTTTTGTAAATAAAGTTTTGTTGGAATACAGTCATGCTCATTTATTTACATGCTCTGTGTGGCTGTTTTCCGGCTGCCATGACAGATTGGAGGAGTTGTGACAGAGACCACATGGCTTGCAAAGCCTAAAGGCCTTTCCCTCTGACCATCTCCGGAAAACGTTTGCCAGCCCTGGTTCTACTGCACAGCACTTCGCAGTCTGCTTTTCTCTGTGGACCATGGTATTAATTTCTCATTGTAAATGGCACAATATGCCATACAGTGGGTGGATGTCACAAACTTTCTTTGCTGGACTTTTATATTGCATCTTTTTAAATTTTCTCCCCCCTCTGGAGAAGTGTCAGATTTGCAAATCTATTATTTATTTAGCAGGCACTTATGTAGCACCTACTGTGTGCCAGCGTTGTTCTAAGCACTTTACCAATATTAACTCACTCACTCTTCAGATCAGCAGTGAGGAGTTTATGCTATGACCATCCCATTTTGCAGATGAGAAAGCAAAGTCGGAGGAGTTAAATACACTGGGCTAAAGCCACAGAGCTTATTTGGTAGCAAAGTCAGGTTTGAATCCTTAGCAGTTGTTAGGAAGTGTCCCAGGGAAAGCAGGCCTCTGTGAATCCCTGTGTGGGGGGGGGGGACAGGGGCTGGGGCAGTGACTCACCAGGAGGGAGCCCCGCTGGTCCCCATTGGCCCAGCCCTGGAGCCTCACATCATCCAGATTTGTCTTGGCCCTGATCTTCCAGCTCGGGCCAAGTGAACACAGATTGTATTTCTTTGTTTAAAATGGCCCTGAAAAGAGGGCCAGCGGCTGATGCTAGAGAGAAAGTGCAGAGGCCTAAGAAAACAAAGGCTCCAGATCGGAAAAATCCCCTTTGGGTGTGGGAGTATGAGAGTAGACGGCTGAGCCTGGCAGGAGCTCTGCTTTGTGGCTGGAAGGGTCCACAGCTTGCTCTCTTGTTAGATAAATGGTAACCTTGCAAATATTTGAGTTGCCTGGAGAAAAACAAAAATGCAATATAACTGTCTAAGAAAAAGGAAGTAGTTAAAGAACGTTTGTGACCTTCACTCCATGGACTATTCTGAGCTGTTCACAATGAGAATGTAACAATGGGCACCGTGCACTTCCTGTGGCAAGCATGTCCTTAGTCTTCTGTGAGATAGGGGGCCTTAGGGAGCAGGGGGGGGGAATTACAGACGTTCCCACCAGAAGAACAAGCTTCCTAAGATTTCATGGAGTCCTCATGGCCTGTCCATGGGCTCTACATGATGTCAGAGGAGGCAGGTTAAAATCCCTGGCCCACAGAGACAGTTTGGAATGTGAATTTAGCCAGGGCTCCCCCACGGGATATTCATGAACGGGTGGATTCCAGAAGGTCCCATGTGAATATAGGCCGAGTTATAGAGACTGGGTGGAGGGGCAGGGGAGGGAGTCCACAGTGTCGAGAATCCCCCCGAATGCTACACTCACTTTCCAGAAGAGGAGAGAGGCTCTGAGCTTTGTCAGGGCGGGACGCTCTTATCTGTTTGGTTCATCTCTGTGATCGTCAACACCGACCACAGTGTCTGGTAGAGGCTTCGCAGGATTTGTCATTAAATGAATTAAGCGTCTCCTAAGCTTTGGAAAGAGAGAAATTGGGTCTGGTAAGGTTCTTGGCTAGAAGACAAGGTGACCACTCCCCAACTCTCTGCCCATCCACTTAGGGTCCTTTTAGGGCACGGCCTTCATCTTCTCCAGGCCCTCTGAGTGGAATTAGAGGTGGGGGAGAACTGGGTTTTGGGGCTTCTGTCCCATCCGGCTGCTCTGCCTGATTCATTTCAAGCCATATTCCTGAGAGGCCCACCGGGGAAGCTTCTGCAGGCCCACCTGCTGTAACCCCAAGCCTCGCTGGCCCCTCGGGCTTGTCCCAGGCTCAGGCACACTCACTGGGGATGGTCCAGCCTGAGCCACTGGGGCTCACCCTCCACCCCATCTGTCTCTCAGTCAGTTGGGTGTGTGATGGGAAATCCTGTTTTGAGTCAAAAAGGAACCCTCCTCCTTTGCCTTCCTGATTCACTTCCTCATTTTGCCTACCATTGCAGCGTGGCACAGGCACTGGAGCCACATGGACCTGGGCTTGCTTCTGACTTGGTGCCTCAGTTGCTGTCTGACCTGGGCAGGAGAGCCAGCCTCAGTTTCCCCATCCGTAAGGCCACACGATGACCCCTGCTTTGAAGGTTGATGGGGGCCTTCATGGTGTCTGCCCAGTGCCTGGCACGCAGCAGGCCTCACACGTGGGAACTCTTGCCGTCGTGAGTAGCATTTGGTAACATTTTACTCAGTCAACAGGAGTCTCCTTTGGCATCCAAGATCAAGACCCATGATGACCTTAACACCTACCAGGACAATCATAGGGTCACAGACGAGCCCAGAGCGGGAGATAGGGTAGCAGCAGACAGGAGACTCCTTACCTGTCAAACCACATTGCCCAAGGTGGGCCCAGCTGGGCATTTTGCTGGGAAAGGGACCGTAAGGACAGACTTTGGGCGCAGACACTCTTGGGAGGATGGAGGCTGCTCGCGCATTTCATCAGATGTTGCCAAACTGAATCAGTTCTTAAGAAAAGACCTTTCTGTCTGAACCCATGAAGATCAGGTTTATGATAAAAAGGAGGCTTTAGGGTTAAATGGCACTTTACAAGGTGTTTCCTGGCATGTGACTTAAGGTGCAAGGGCCCTGCTTGGTCCAGTGTGGTTTCCACACCATTGAGCAGATGCTGCCCTGACTGCCTGTGGGTCCTGTCACTGAGTAGGCTGTGCCACTCTCTTGCTCACAAACCCTCACTGGCTCCCTATTGCCCACAGAGTAAAACCCACACAACCCTTTGGAATCCTGTGCTGTTCAAGCTCCCAGTCTGCTCTCCAGTACGGCCTCCTTCCGTCTCTCTGTTAACAATTGCCAAGCCCACCCTGCAGCCTGAACTTGGCCTTGCACATCCCACCTCCTAGCTTTTGGTCTCACCAGTCCATCTGCCTGTTATGCCCTTTCCCACTTCTCAACTTACCCAGACCCTGCTCATCCTTCACATCCCAGCCAGGGTGTCCCCCTCTGCTATGAGCTTCTCCTGGAATCTTCATCAGAATCATTGCCCCTTTCTCTAGACTCTGTGCCTCTGCACTGAACACCCATGGCACTCTCATTTAGAGTTTGTGATTCGGAGACCCTGAGCTTGAAACCTATAGGCCCTGGTGGCACAGCACCAGGCCCATCTGGATGTGGAAGAGAAATCGTCTTTTTTTTTTTTTTAAGAGTCAGGGGGTGTCACTGAGTTGCCTAGGCTGGCTTCAAACTCCTTCCACCTCAGCCTCCTGAGTAGCTGGGATTGCAGGCAGGCACACCGCGGCCAGGCTAAATGGTCTTAGATTTGAACTCTCATCTCCTAGCTACTATCTCCTGGATCTGGGGCAGGACATGAAACCTCTCAGCTTCAGGGTCCTCATCTATAAAATGAGAATGAATATTAAGACCTACCTTTCAAGTGTAAAATGTTTTTAAATAAAATCCCAACAAATGCTGTTGAATTGAATTGAGTAGCTTTCACAGGGGGAGAGTTTGTTCCTCACTGGAATTCCAAACACGAAATGATGCGCTGTTGGGTTGGGAACGCTGTCACTCAAGACTGTTCGTATGAGGGTATCACTTAGCTTTATTTTCCTCTGAGGCTGCAGGCTTCCCACAGCGATGCAGCTACTGACAGCCACACCTCCTTCCCCCAGGCTGGCCCTTTGCCCATCCCATCGGGACGCATTCAGCACCACTTTTCAGAGGCAGAGTTTGCTTCTATTTGTTCTGTTGTTTGATTCAAGAAGTTCGTGTCATTTATATAAGGACTATAAGACCAATTTAGATGCTGAAACGGTGTCAAGCTCTCAGAAGCATCTGGCTAAGCAGCTGGGATACACCTAGGTTCAAATCCCAGCTCTGCCTCCTGGGCAAAACCAGTTCTGAGAGTTTATCCTCAAGTTATCTCAGCTCTCGGAGCCTCAGTTTCCTTATCTCTGAAATGGGGATGGTGATACCAACCATTAAAGTTGTCTCAAAGAGCAGGTGCTTTAATAAATGCTTGGAGAGGGAGGGGCGTATTAATTAGCACCTAATAGGTGCTCAGTAGATGGAACGTACTGTCCTCGATTTTGAAAGAAAGATCTCAAGCAGTTTCTTAGCTTCCTTTATATTGGCACCCATTGATAAGGTACAGGTTTTAGCTTCCTGGAGAAAAACTTCCTTTGAGGCTGAGCTGTGGAACAACAGAAGAGGCTGCCTGAGGAGGTAGTGAGCCACCCTTCATTGAAGGTGTTCAAGAGTCCTGGGAACCTTTGGTGGGTGTATTTTCAAGGAAATTCAAGCAGAGATGGTTGGTTAGATTAGGTCAGTTTTAATGGCCCTCCTAGTTTTGGGATTCTCAAGTTTTTAAAAAACAGCTTTATTGAGATATAATTCATATAATACACAATTCATCCATTTAAAGTGTACAATTCAGTGTGTTTTTTAAAAAAAATAAGAGATACGGTCTTGCTATGTTGGCCAGGGTGGTCTCAAACTTCTGGCCTCAAGGAGTCCTCTCACCTCAGCCTCCCAAATTATAGGGATTACAGGCATGAGCCACCTTGCCTACCCTCAGTGCCTTTCAGTATATTCACAGAGCTGTATAGCCATCACCACAATCATTTTTAGAATAGTTTTACTACCTCCAGGAGAACCCCTGCACTCCTTAGCAGTCAACGCCCTACCCTCCCCCCCTCCCTGGCCCTAGGCAACCACTAATCTACTTCTGCCTCTGTAAATCTGCCTGTTCTACACATTTCACATCAATGAAATAATACAATACGTGGTCCTTTGTGACTAGCTTCTTTCATTTATTGCAATGTTTCTGAGGTTTCTCTATATTGTGGCATATGTCACACTTCATTCTTGTTTATAGGTGAATAATATTCCATTGTGTGGATAGACCACATTTTACTTATTCATTTATTAGTTGATGGGCATTTGGGTTGCTCCTGCTTTTTTTGGCTATCACAAACATTTGTGCACAAGTTTTTGTGTGGACATATGTTTTCATTTCTCTTGAGTATATATGTAAGAGTAGAATTGCTGGATCAGATGGTAGCTCTATGTTTAATATTTGAAGAACTGCCAGGCTGTTTACCAAAGTGGCTGTACCATTTTCTATTCCTACCAGCAGTACGTAAGAGTTCCTGTGTCCACATCTTCGTCACCACTTATTATTATCTTCTTTTGATTATTGCCATTCTAATGGGTATAAATCAGTATCTCATTTTAATTTTAATTTTAATTTGCATTTCCCTGATGGCTAGTGAGGTTGAAATCTTTTCTGTGCTTCCTGGGCTTCTCAGTGTGCTTATTGGCTATCTAGATGTAGGCAGAACTGGCTATTCAGTTCCTCTGTCCATTTTATAATTGGGTCATCATTTTATTATTGAGTTTAAGAGTTCACTGAATATTCTAGATGTAAGTCCCTTATCAGATATGTGATTTGCAAAAATTTTGTTCCATTCTGTGGGCCATCTTTGTGCTTTCTTGATGGTGTCACTTTTTTTTAACCTTTGTTGCCTTGGAAGTACAAAAGTTTTAATTTTGATGGTGTCTAATTTATCTATTTTTTTTTATTTTGTTGCTGTGCTTTTGCTGTGACGTCTAAGAAACCATCGCCTATTCCGAGGTCAGGAAGTTTGATGGCTATGTTTTTCTTCTTCAGAGTTTTATAGTTTTGGCTCTTGCGTGTAGGTCTTTGATCTATTTGGAGTTAGTTTTAGTATATGCTGTGATGTAAGAGTCTAATCTCATTCTGTTGCATGTGAATATCCAGTTGTCCCGTCACCATTGCTGGAAAGATTATCCTTTTCCATTGAATTGTCTTGGCACCCCTATTGAAAATTAACTGTCTGCAAATATGAGTGTTGATTGTTTCCTTCTCTGTGAGCCATTTTGAAGAAATAGAATGCTCCTTCTCAGAGGCACAAGAGAGGTCACGGCCATCACTCTACCACCGAGCCGCTGCCAGATCTTGGGAGGGTCTATTTCCTTCAACGTCTCCCCATCTATAAAACGGCATAGCTGAGATAAGAGGATTCCTAAGAACAGGTCCAATTTCGACATGTTAACTGCAGGGAGGTTTTCACAGGACCTTTCATTGGTTCACTGGAATGTCCTGTCATCCCATGAAGGCTGCCCTGTAGCCCGGGATCTAGAGCCAGTCTCACATCTGGGGGCAGTTCCAGCAACTCCCTACCCTGGCCTGGCCCCAGAAAAGCCAGCCCTGCCTTTCCAAGAATGTTGATGTTGTATGTATTTATGGAATAAGCAGCACTACCTTCCTCCTCTGCGCCAGCTGTGTCTCAGGCCTGATGATACAGAGGAGATGAGATATAGCCTCTGCCCTTGAGGGGGATATTCTCTCTTTTTTTCTTTTTTTTTTTCTGAGATGGAGTCTTGCTCTGTTGCCCAGGCTGGAGTGCAATGGCACGATCTTGGCTCACTACAACTTCCACCTCCTGGGTTCAGTTGATTCTCCTACCTCAGCCTCCCGAGTAGCTGAAATTACAGGCATGCGCCATGACACTCAGTTAATTTTTGTATTTTTAGTAGAGAAGGGGTTTTGCCATGTTGGCCAGGCTGGTCTCAAACACGGCCTGACCTTGTGATCCATTTAAGGGGGACATTCCAATGGGAAGGTGGACACATCAACAGATGAGGCAGAGCTGAGCAGGGCATGCTGGCTGGCACTGTGTGTCACAAGCTACAGGTATGAGAAGGTGGATGGCAACGCATGGCTTTGCTGATTGGGCTGCAGGCCTGGCCCATGTGGCGAACACTTGCCCTGGGCCATGTCGGCAGAGTGTCAGGTTGAGCTATGGAGCCAGGCCACCACGGGGAACTCTTCATAGCTTTTTCACCTGCCGCCCAGCAGCAGCTCGTACTTGACTTACACCTCTGGCTTGGCAGCCAGCCTCAGCATGCTGACCGGGGGCTCCCTGGACACTTGTCTACAAGCTCAGTATAGTTCAGGGTCACAGGAGAGCCTCTGCAGCTGGCCTGCCTGAAGTCCAATCTTAGCTCTGCATGCTTTTGGGAAAGTTATTTAACATCTCATCCCTGTGCCTTGTTGCCTTATCTGTAATAAAGGGCTAGTCATGTCATCCCCCTGATAGGATGTTTGCTTCTGAAACCCTGCAGGGTGCTGTTGAAGATAGCTGGGCACAGAGCTAGCTCTTACCGAGGTCTCCAGCTGTTCCAGGTTGGAACTGTAGCTTGGAACAATACAGCATTGACTCCAGCCTGCTGTGCCTGCCATAATAGGTTATTATAGCCCATGGCTGTTACTCGTTACGGAAACATGGTACGATTAGCCTTTAGGTTGCCAGAACAAGAGATGATGGTAGTCCTGTACATTGGGATAGGGCAGGGCTTCTCAGCACTGTGTATTTCCCTTATTAACTGATTCAGTTAGAAAAGCCCCAAGGTGAAGCCGACGTGCCCCTCCCCTTCACAACAACCTTCCTACTGAAAACTCACTCGTCTCAGAGCGGTTGGAAGTCAGGTGTGAACTATTGCGCCCAGCTGACCTGTGAGGAAGCGGGAGCAAGGTGGTGGTGGAGGCCCACACTGGAACCATGACCCTTAACCCCATTCCAGGGCCTGCTCTGCCCCCACTCATGGCCTAAAGGAAGTCCCCCCACCCCGCCTTTTTTTTTTTTTAAGACGGAGTCTTGCTCTGGGAGTGCAGTGGTGCCATCTTGGCTCACTGTAATCTCCGCCTCCCAGGTTCAAGCAATTCTTCTGCCTCAGCCTCCTGAGTAGCTGGGACTATAGACACATGCCACCACACCTGGCTAGTTTTTGTATTTTTAGTAGAGATAGAGTTTCACTGTGTTGGCCAGACTGGTCTTGATATCTTGACCTTGTGATCCGCTCGGCCTCCCAAAGTGCTGGGATTACAGGCGTGCACCACCGTGCCCGGCCCAGAAAGCCTCTTATTTTGGGGTTACAGAGTCTGTGCTGAGGCCCACTCTTGCCTCTGATTCCTGCCTTTCTTGGTTTCCCTGAGCCAGCAGCACATGAAATCAAGGACTAATGAGGGCAGAGAGATGTCTGTCCTGGCTCCACACTTCTTTCTTTTTGTGAAAAAATAAGCCAGGCATGGTGGCTTATGACTGCAGTCCCAGCTACTTGGGAGGTTAAGGCAGAAGTCTTGGGCCCAGGAAGTTTGAGACCAGCTTGGGCAACATAGCAACACCCTGTCTCTAAAAATAATAAAATAAAAGAACACTTTCTGAGTACCTACTAAGCACCAACAGAGGTAGGTATTGTGGCTTATGTTTTCCAGATGTAATTCCATTCACAAATGTGTGTGAGCACTTGCTGTGTGTCAGTAACTGTTCCATGCCACGTGTTGTGATCAAAATAGGCAAGGGCTGTGCCCAGAAGTGGTTTATGTTCAAATGAGAACAACAGGCTCAGTTCAGAGGAGCTGGACTGGAATCAGGTCCCTGAACTCAGAAGTTACTGATTTTCAATCCTTATTCTAGGAGACCCCCGGCAGCTGCATGAGTTGTTCAGAAATCCAGGCCCTGCACAGGAATCTGTCTGGGGCCTGCAGGGAGATGGGGAGAGAGGCCCCTGATGTGCCGCTGGGGAGCTCAGAGAGGCCCATGCACCTGTGGGTGACTGCATTTGTCTTCTGCTTTTACCGGCTTTGGCTGTTGGTTCATGGTGCCTGGTTCTATCCTCAGAGAGTTGCCTGCATTCAGGGGAGCTGGCTGGCAGCACCCTGAGAATTGGAGCAGGTCCCTGTTGGCCACATGTCTTTGTCACTCAGGCACTCAGCTGCTCACTCTTTTAGTCTTCAGCCAGCAGGCCCTGTGCTCAGCACATAAAGAAGCTTTCAAGGAGGAGATGGCTGGGAAGTGCTCAGCACAGAGTCTGGGAGCTCAGTGAGGGCGTCCTACACCACAAAAGAAATGCAAACCACAGTGAGGCATCATGACACACATACTAGAAGGACTAAGATGAAAAAGACTGACTTGGACAGTGTTGGCAAGGCTGTGCAGGAATTGGAACTCGCACATGGCTGCTGGGTATGTAAAATGCTGGAGCCACTTTGGAAAACAGTTTTGCAGCCTCCCCTCCCCTCCCCTCCCCTCCCCTCCCCTCCCCTCCCCTCCCCACTCCCCCCTCTTCCCCTCCCCTCCCCTCCCCTCCCCCTCCCCTCCCCTGCCCTCCCCTCCCCTCTTCGAACAGGATCTCCATATGTTGCCCAGGCTGCTCTCAAACTCCTGGGCTCAAGTGATCTGCTCACCTTGGCCTCCCAGAGTGCTGGAATTACAGGCACCCGGCCTGAGCAGTTTCTTAAAAGTGTAAACATGCACCTACCATGTGATCCAGCCATTCCACTCCTAGGTATTTACGCAAGAGAAATGAAAACATGTGCACACACAAGATTCATCACAGCCTTGTTGGAAACTGTCCATCAATGGGTGAATGAATCCACCATCTGTGGCACAGGAATGCTGTGGAATAGTACTCAGCAATGAAAAGGAATGGAGCACTGATACAGGCAACAACATGGATGAGTCTCAACGTAACAATCCTGAGTGAAAAAATCAGACCCCTCCCTCTGAAAAGAGTACAGTTGACCCTTGTGCAATGCAGGGGTTAGGGGTGCCTGCCTCTTGCACAGTTGAAAATTTAAGTCTAACTTTTGAATCCCCCAAAACGTAACTGCTAATAGCTACCAGCCTCGCTGGTAACATAAAGTTGATTAACACATACTTTGTACATTGGATGTATTATATATTATATTCTCACAATAAAGTAAGCTAGAGAAAAGAAAATGTTACTAAGGAAATCACAAGAAAGAGAAAATATATTTACTGTTTATGCAACAGAAGTGGGTCATCATAACGGTCTTCATCCTTATCGTCCCTGTGTTGAGTAGGCTGAGGAGGAGGAGGAAGAGGAGGAGTTGGTCTTGCTGTGTCAAGGGTGGCAGGGACAGATGACAATCTGTGTGTGAGGCACCCACACAGTTCAAATCTGTTCAAGGGTCGCCTGTATTTTCTGTGTCATCCCATTCTAATTATGTACAAAACTCTAGGAAATGCAAATGAATCTACAGGGACAGTCAGAAGATCAGTAGTTGCTGGGACAGGGTGTGGGTGGGAGGCGGAAATTACAAAGCCAGCCAGGGAGCTTTCGGGGGAGGCAGGTATGTTCATTTTATAGACGGGTGTTGGCTTTATAGGTGTATATGCTAAAACTTATCAAATTGTGCAGTTGAAATATGTGAAGTGTCTTGTTTATCAATTACACCCCCAATAAGGTGGTTTAAAATAATGGCAGCGCCAATCTCCAGCTGATCAGTCAGGAAGATGAACCTGCCACGCCCCTCTTCCTGCCACACCCCGCTTCCTGCCACTCCCGTCTTCCTGCCAGGCAGCTCCTATGGTTCGTGCCAGCCACATGAACAGTGACACACAACATGGTGGTGGAAGGGCTGGCTCCAGGTCTCACTCTATCCCTCATCTTGCTGGGCTACCCGGAGCCTCAGTCTTTTCATTGAGAAATAGGAACAATAACAGGACCTACGTCCAAGGTGTAAGAAATAGAAGAAAGAGAATATAAGAAAATCATGTCAAATGCTTAATAAACATGTCATAAGTGGCAGCAGGCACAAGGCCCTGTGGGGGACCCAAATAAAGGAGAAGTCACTATTACAGAGGGAGCAGAGGCTGAAAAGATTTCTCCCCTGCACCTGCAGTGGGTGTGAGCTGGAAAAGAGACAGGGGAAGAGTCAGCCAGGAGCAGGTGCGGAGGGGTGGATGGGGCGGAGTGGGGCAAGGCCTCTCCCAGGCAGAACTAATGGGCTATGGCACCCGGACTCTCACAGTCTAGAAACAGGGACAGTGTGATGTAGCCAGTGTGCAGGGCAGGGAGTGCCCTGGCCAGTTAGGACCGTAGGCCTGGTGGGAGGCACCATCCTTGAGGGTCCAAGGGACACTGACTTTATCCTTCAGGCTGGGGGCTGTCATCTTGGGGTGTCAGAGGGATTTCTCTGGAGACCACGAGTTTCACATGAAGTTTTAAAATGTATGTGCAATAAAAACAAAAAAGTTTAAACCCTCTATTTTGGCACAGTCCTTTTCAATGGAAAGACATGCTTATCTAGTAGAAAGCTGTCATTTCTCAAGTCTGTGTTGATAAGAGTGCAGTCTAATTATACGTTCCTGAGCAGCCATGATTTTGCTTTAAAGGATCAGTCCACCGGCTGCTGGGGTTTAGGGGCGGACGAGGACTGTGCAGAGGTGTGTGTGGTCATTCCGCGTTTCCTGCTCCTTCAGGCTGCCGTACAGATGGCCCTGGAGCAGGGGAGATGTCCAGGAAGGTGGGGCCAGCCGGCCAGGCAGGGCTGTGGGGTTCAGGGAGGGTCCCTCTGTGAGGGAAGACTCCTGCCTGAGAAGAAGGTATGAGCGTTGGTGGGGAGGGTGAGGCCTGGCACCTCGACTCCCAGGGCCAAGAAGACCTTGGGAGAGGGAGTGGGGGGGCGGCCTGGGGGACATGAGTCAGCGCCGTGCTGTCAGGGGGCGCTGGGTGGGTCACTGGGGAAGATGCAGGCAGGTGCAGGGACCAGGGGTCAGACATCCTGGCTGGGTCTGCGTCACTGGCCCAGATCTTCTTGGGGGTGATGGGGGCCTGGGGGCTGGCTCAGTACTTGGGATTAGCCTGGCCTGAGAGCAGATGGGAGCTCTCCTCAGGGGCTGGGGCCCTGCAGATTTCATCTATGGGCACTGCGGAGTGTGTTTCCACTGCAAGGCATGGGGTCGGGGAAGGGCTGCTTCCTGGGGGCTTCCAGAAGGGAGGAATCCATCCTCTCTTTTGCCCTGCATTGTGCAGTTGAGCTGATGAGGGGTGGTGGAGGTGCAGCCTGCACCCTTGAGTGCAGGCTGCCGTCTGTACCTCCGTCCCTCCTGCCCCTTGTCCTAAATCAGACTCTGCTGGTCCTCAGGGGTGAGGTGGGCGCTGAGCTCAACAGGGGAGGTGAAGTGGGGGAGCAGGAGAGATGAGGGGATGGATATTTATAGTCCAGTGGGATCCAGGCTGAGGTTGGCATCTGTGCAGAATCGGCCGTGGCTGTACCAGTCATTCAGGGAAGGCTTCCTGGAAGAGGAGCCATCTGAGCTGAGTCTGTGGGGGATGCTGGGTATCCTAGAGGGAGTGGTATAAGGGGAGAGGGAGAGGAGACAGCCTGGTGAGGGCAGAGGGGGAAAACCACTGGGCATTTCAGCAATCCTGGGAGGTCTAGGGGCTGTGGGGCAGGGGTGGCCATTGGAAGGTGGGGTTGCAGAGCTCCTGGCACCTGTAGTTTAGGGCACCCCATCCTTGGTCAGGGAGCAGCCAGCTGCCTCAGTTTACCTTCAGGGAGTCTGAGGAACGTGTGTGTTCTCATTGTCAAGTGAATGTCTTAGGTCTGTTGATTAAACAGAAGCCGCCACCAGGGATGGGTCCAGGGAAGCTGTGTGAAGTGAAGCCCATTGGAATTTGGGGAGGGAGCCAGTACCCCCCACCTCACTCTGTCCTTCTCCGAGAGGAGGAACCTGCTCTGCTCTTCAGAAGCAGAAGTGACGGACGCAGTGGAGGCGAGAAAGGCAGGGGTTCTTTGGACTTTCATTGCTTTCTGATTTCTAATCTTGGCCCACATTGACTCAAGCCTAATAGCACCCAGCCCCAACCACCCCCCGCTCCCACTGTGTGGATGAATTTGCCAAATACACACTCATGCCCATGGTTAGAATCATTTGTTTTCGTCTACAGTGCCTGAGACATCCTCCAACCCATGGTTCTCAAAGCGAGGTCCTGGAGCAGCAGTGTCAATGTTACCCAAATCCTCGTTAGAAATGCAAATTCTCAGCCCCCATTTTTATAAATTGGGGGTGGGGTCCAGCCATCTGTGGTTTAACAAGCTGCCAGGTGACTCTGAGGTGGGCTCCAGTGTGAGAGTCACTGAGTGAATCCACCACTCCTCAAAGGATTTTGGTTTTGTTTAAATCACAACTCTCAGTGAAATACATTCCACATTTATACATATGTAACACATCTCTCAAACAAGCAAGTCTCACAAAACAGTATGTATCCTTCGTCCATGAGAGGCACTGAGATATTTTTCATCCTGTTCTGTTTTCTTTCCTTACAAAGCACTTTTGACCAAGACCCCTGAGTTGATTTCACAATCCAGGCATAAGTCACATGCGCAGTGTGAAACGTCAGTTCCAGCCCGGCTGTGTTGACTGGCCTGCCCACATCACACCAGTGGCCTGTGGCTGTCAGTGTTCCAGCCAGGCTGGGGCCTGTGTCCTGGTACCCTGCCCAGTGCTCTCCGACCTGCGGCATACGGCCAGCACCCTGCCCGCCTGCCCTCTGGCTCCACCCACACTGCCAGCAGACCCTGCCCCTCTGTGGCCAGGGCTCCCCTCAGGGCCCACCTCGAACCTCCCAGGAGCCTTCCCCTTCACAGCCTCTGATTGGAGCCTGAGCCAATCACATCTGGTCCCGAGAGCTGAGGCCCCACCCCTTGGAGCCACCTGCCCTGCCCTAGGAACTTAATTCTGCAGCAGCCTGGCCTTCATTCCTACCACGGCTGGGGACCTCTTTGTACCTTGCACACACTCTGCCCCCTCTGCTCCGTTCCATTTCCCTCTTAGTTGCCCTGGTGCCCTCCCTCCCCTCTCAAACACCTGTATCTGTGTGTTGCCGAGGCCAGCACTTCCTGGGTAGAAATCCTTGCATCCTCCAGACTGTGCCCAGGGAACTTGGGTTTCATTCATTAAGAGAGACTGGAAATGTGTTTTATCATCAGCGTATCTGGGGAAGGAGGTGCATCAGAGAGCAGCTGACTTTCCCTACCAGGCACTACTGGTCTGTAATGGTGGGGCTGACTTAAAATGGTTTGGGACCACTTGCCTCCAAAGCAGTCCCTGGCTGTAATTATAGAGTGGACGTCACAAGCCCTTCCAAGGTGGCATTGTTCACAGCCCCTTCTTGTGTAGCCGGTAGCGAGAAGGCGGTGTGGCTCCGCAGCACGCATGACTTTGGTACAGTCCCTTAACTTGCCAGGCCTCTGTCTGGTCACCTCTCCTCACTTTGGATTAGCTGCCTTGCAGGGTTGCTGTAAGCTTAAATGAGAAAACGCGCGGGCGCCATCATTGAGTTCCTGTCCTTCCTTTCACCCACTTTGTTCTGAGAATCACCTTCTCCCAGTGCCACAGAGGAGAGGATCGCCAAGGCCCGTCCTCTTGTGCAACCTCCTCTGCGATAAATAAACAAAATTATATTCCCAGAATCCACTGGAAAAAGCTTTGGGATTAAACCCAGCTGTAGCTCAGTTCCTGAAATTCCATCCAAGCATAAGAGAGCAGAGGGAGAGAGGATAAGGGTGGGAATGTGTGTGGCAGGGCAGGAATGAGTCACAGGACAGCGGAGTGAGTCACGGCAAGCCAACACGCCCGTGCCAGAACTCTGGGTCAGCTTGTGGTGGTGGCCCCGGCCAGCTTGACAGAGCATGGGCACTAGGCTATGATTGCTAATGGGGCCTGGCATGGGAGCTGGGGTTTACTCGGGTCTGAATCCCAATGCCTTCTGGGTTCCAGAGCAGACTGTCAGTGGGCAGCTGGGTTGGTACAGGGCTGAAGTGAGTGGGCACAGTGTGACTGAGGCTGCCTGGCAGCTGGGGGGCTCCACTGGTTGTCCTAAACTCTAGATTCCTGAGCTGCAGCTCAAGATAGATTCCTGCCCTGGAGTTACCTTCCTGGAACTCGGCAGCTCCCATTGGGGTTCTGGGAGGGACAGGGAGGGCCGTGGAAGCTGTGTGGCACCAGGGCAAAATTTTAGACTCAGGTCATCCTTGGTTGAAGTCTTGCCCCTGCTACTTAGCATCCCGGTGACTTTTCGCAGTGTTGTTAGTATCATTAAACCTGCTTTCTCAGCTGTAAAGTCGGGATAATATGAATGTCTTGTGGGCCTATGGAGGATAAGTGAGTTAGAGCGATAAACCTTTCCTCATACAGTCAGGCACATGCAGAACACAGGGGAAATGTTGGCTTTTACTGTTATTGGTGGACCTGGGTCCACCACATTTTAGCCCGGACCCATCACTTTTTAGCAGGCTGTTCGCTTCTCCGAGTCTCAGTTTCCCTATTTGTAAAATAGGACAATGATGCCCGCCACATGGCAGACACTCCCTGAAACTGACGTTGCCCCTCTCTTTGCTCGGGAACACTCCTGAAACATGACTGTGGGATTGTGTTAGGTCCCAGGCAGGATTCTTGCAGCCTCTGGATCATTGAATGACAAGAAGAATTACACTGTTTTAAAATTCCGAGATAATTTTAATTTATTTACTTATTTGTTTATTTATTTATTTTGAGACGGAGTCTCGCTGTCCCCAGGCTAAAGTGCAATGGCGCAATCTCATCTCACTGCAACCTCCACCTCCTGGGCTCAAGTGATTCTCCTTCCTCAGCCTCTCAAGTAGCTGGGATTACAGGCACATGACATCACGTCTGGCTAATTTTTGTATGTTTAATAGACAACATGGTTCGCCATGTTGGCCAGGTTGGTCCCAAACTCCTGACATCAGGTGATCTGCCTGCCTTGGCGTCCCAAAGTGTTGGGATTACAGGCGTGAGCCACTGCGCCTGGCCCCAGAGTATTTTAAAAACTGCTGTTAGGATGTTGGAGGGATTGAGACAGGGGTCAGAACCTGATCCTTATGGGGCATCAGCCCCTCACCAGTGGCATTGCAAAGCCAAGGAGGGGCCCCACTCAGCACCCCCGAGCTTTGGAGAGCTGGAGAAGGGGAAGGGAGGGAGAGAGGTCTGTGCTCAGCCACCCCAGGACACAGGGCTGTCAGCCCTAGTTGGCAATCCATGTGCTGACCTGGCAGGTGAACCGCGTCAGGCATTTTCTTCAGTGTCAGTATCCTGTCCTTCCTGCCAGGCTGGTCCCCCAGAGACCAAATTGTAGCTCGGCCAGTTGCTTTCAGGCCTGGAATCAGGGCAAAGGGAGCTGGTGTCCAGATGGACATTCACCTTACCTGATGGACTGCAGGTGCAGCCTGGCCTGGGGGCCCACACATCTATTTCTCCCTGTCCTCTGCTCTGCCCTGGGTCACAGGAGGGCTCACCTCTTGCAGGCTGCATTGTCCGGGGCTCCCCTATGCTGGCTTCTGGTGGGACCAGGGGTAAGTAGTCGGCTGGGGGTTTCTCTGACAGCCTCTCCACCCTGGGTGGCGTCTCCTGCAGCAGCTGTATCTCCTTCGGCGCTCTAGTTCCTGCTGCTCAGCGGCCCCCAGCACGGGTCTGGTAACATCTAATGTTGCCCCCTACCTGGTCTCTCTAGCCTGGGACTTGATCTCTGGGCTTCCTTTTGTCTCCTTACAGCTGCTCAGCTCCTCCTCCGCATTACACCCTCCTGGTTCGTAGCTGGACTCGGAGGGGGCTTCACTCTGCTGATTGGACCTTGAGTCACACAGGGTTGCTTTCCTCCAGGGGAAGTTCTATTGTGCCCCATGGTAGGTGAAGTTCAACTTTATTTTGGAGGCAATATGGTCCAGTGAGAAGAATCTAGGGCTTCAGAATCCAATAGAACAAGGTTCAGATCTCAGTGCCATTGTGAGTGTCTCCATGTCCTGCGCCACTGACTGCAGTCTGCGCATTCTTATCTGGGGTGTGAAAGGTGACAGCCGCTCCTGGGCCCTGAGCACCTATTACTGACCAGGTGCTTCCCATACCCGCCTCAGTCGGGGCCAGCAGCATTCTAAGAGGTAGATGCTGTTGCTGTGCCTGGGGTTGTGGGGGGAGGAGACTGCCCAGGTTGCCACCTAACGGGCCTCAGAGCTCAGCTGAGAGGAAGCCAGGCTGCTTCTCCTCTGCTGCTCCTGAGATGGGTGGGGGCTGTCTCTCAGACCAGGATGCCAGGAGGCTTAAACGGGGTGGCTTTTGGACAAGAGCCTCACGTGGCGTGCGCATGTCATTATTTCATGAGTGTTAGCACCTTGTCTTCCGTGGCTGGCTTTTTTTTTCTAGTCTGCGTCATGTTTTCCGGCATCCCTGAGTCAACCACACACTTCTTTATGACTTTTCAGCTTCTTCGAAGTGCTCTGAGCTTTCTCTATGACTCAAATTAAGATGTCCCATTTTGAGAAGGTGGCTCAGGCCTGGAGCTCAGATTCTGGAAGCTTCCTGTCCTCTCCCAAAGTGCATCCTTGCAGCCCGTTCCTGGGGAGGCTGTGTCTCCAGCCGTGCCCACAGGCCTTGTCCACCTCTGGTGTACTGGCTGGTCTTCCAGGCCCGTGGCTTTTGACCCAGGTTCTGTGTTCTGAGCATGGGCTCGGTCTCAAGCCTGCCTCATCATCTGTCCCAGCTCGGGGGTTTCCGTCATGAAGGAAAAAAAAATCACTTCTCTTCCGCTTTCATTTGTGATAACCACATGGAGGCTGAAACCCAAACCCAAGACTGTTTCCTTTCTGTCTCCTCCCTACACCAGCGCCAGCCTGAACCAGAAAGGGTCAGTATCCTCATGGCCAGCCCTCTCACTGTCTCAGTGGAGACAGCTCAGAGACAAGCCCAGAGCCCCACTTTCCCGCCGCCTGCAGCCACACCCCAGGGATGTCCCCAGGCAGGGCTTGAAAACAGAAACTACTTTTTTTTTCTTTTTACCCCTGAGCACATTTCTTTTGCAATATTGTTTGGAAAATGCATAGTTTCTTAATTTTTTAAATACTGTCTCCATTTAACCAGTCTGGAGATGAAAGTTCTCCCCCTCGCAGAGAAGCACGCTGGCTGTGCTCACTCCTGCAACCTTTCCTCGTTGTCCTTGGCCATGTGCATCTGCCGTCTCTGCAGTGACCCCAGCCTCAGTCCTCCGAGTGCAGGGTGCTTCCCTTCTCCACCCACCCTGGCCTGGAGCTGTCTCCCACCCTCCCACTCCAATGCCTAACCCTTGCCAGCTCCAGTGCCCTCAGCAAGCAGTGCCACCTAGCCACCTTCCTTGAGCCAGGTGACAACCACTACTTTGAGGTCCTATGGCCCCTGTTCTCCTGTCTCAAGGCTCCTGCTGGCCTTGCGGTAGCTGCTTTATTGTACCTCCATCTCCGCCCTGCACCCCCACCGCACTGGACATGGAGACTCTCGAGGCCAGAGCCATACTCGGCTTGTCTCCACATCCTCAGCACTGCACTCAGTAGCCACTTAGTGCACACTCATTAGTCTATCAGCCAGTAACCCAGTTCCTACACTCCCCCAACCCCGAGCTGGTGATACAGCTGCTATCTGGGTGCAGGTTCCCCCAGGAAGGAAAACCTTCCAGCCAACACCTGTGCATTTGGTAAAGGAACTATTTCCAACCATGGTGTGTATGCCAGGCTCTGGGCAGGTATGTTTATTTTATTTTATTTTAGAGACAGAATCTCTCTCTGTTCCCCAGGCTGGGGTGCCGTGGTACCATCATAGCTCAATGCAGCCTGGATCTTCCGGAATTCAAGTGATCCTCCCACCTGGCTAATTATTTTTTGTTTTTTGGTAGAGACGAGGTCTCACTGTGCTGCTCAGGCTGGTCCTGGCCTCAAGTGATCCTCCTGTATCAGCCTCCCAGAGTGCTGGGATTACAGGTATGAGCCACTGTACTTGGTTGGGTTTTTTAATTAATTAAATCTAGGTGTTATCCCCATTCTCCAGATGAGAAGATGGACACCCAGAGAGGTTAAGTGACCAGCCAGATGCCATGCAGCTAGTGAGTCATGGGGTCTTGACCACTAGGACCAATCCCAGGTCCTTCTGGCCTCACGGCTGACTCTATCCCAGGTCCGTGCCTGTGGGGTCACTTAGCCAGCTAGGTTTGCTGCCTGCTGGGCTTTCTACAGTTGCTGGCTGTGGCCTTGGACCACCAGAGATAGGGGTCAGCCCGCAACAGCCTATAGGCCACATGCCCTTGTGGTCTGTTTTGTCTAGCCAGTGAGCTAAGAATGGTTCTGACATTTTTAAAGGGTTGTAAGAACAAGGAAGACTATGCGACAGACACCGTATGTGGCCTGAGACAGCTATCTTCTACCTGACCCTTTCCAGGAAGAGTGTGCCCCATACCCCTGCCAATATACAGTGTCCCCAGACCATTACAGGAAGAGTGTGCCCCATACTCCTGCCAATGCACAGTGTCCCCAGACCATTACAGGAAGAGTGTGCCCCTATACCCCTGCCAATATACAGTGTCCCCAGACCATTACAGGAAGAGTGTGCCCCTATACCCCTGCCGATATACAGTGTCCCCAGACCATTACAGGAAGAGTGTGCCCCGATACCCCTGCCAATGCACAGTGTCCCCAGACCATTACAGGAACAGCGTGCCCCTATACCCCTGCCGATATACAGTGTCCCCAGACCATTACAGGAAGAGTGTGCCCCATATCCCTGCCAATGCACAGTGTCCCCAGACCATTACAGGAAGAGTGTGCCCCTATACCCCTGCCAATATACAGTGTCCCCAGACCATTACAGGAAGAGTGTGCCCCATACCCCTGCCAATATACAGTGTCCCCAGACCATTAAAGGAAGAGTGTGCCCCATACCCCTGCCAATATACAGTGTCCCCAGACCATTACAGGAAGAGTGTGCCCCATACCCCTGCCAATGCACAGTGTCCCCAGACCATTACAGGAAGAGTGTGCCCCATACCCCTGCCAATGCACAGAGTCCCCAGACCTTTCTTCCTTGGAAGGGGTTCAGGGAGTGACTAGTGGCTGTACAATGACCATGGGAGGCTGGCTTACCTCGGCCTGCCTTAGAGGGGAGTGGTGACGCGGGAAGCGGTGCTCTAGGCTGGCTGAGGACAGGTCCCGCAGGCAGACAAAGGGAACCAGGGCCCGGAGCGGTCTGGCTGGTCCCCAGGCCAGGCTTGACCCGGCTTGCAAGGGTCATGGTAGCGTCGACCCTCTCAACCCACAACCTCAGAGGTCCCTCAGAAACTCCCTGCTCAACTCTCAGTGTGCAGTTGAGGAAGCTGAGGCCCAGAGAGGCAAAGGTACACACCCAGGGCCAATGTCCAGATTCCAGGTTCAGGGCTTTCTCCCATCTTCCCCACCTCAGCCACACCTGGGCATTTAGGAAGCCCCTACCCCTCTCCCGACCCAGCACTGCTGGGGACTTCATCTGCTCATTTGTCCCTTCAGTCAACATTCATGAAGGATGTCAGCTTGACTCGAGAGGCCTGGGGTGCAGTGGTCTGAGCTGCGGCCCTGTGCAGGCAGGCGGGGGAGACTGGCCTTGCACAGGAGAGTGTGGGGCGGGCACAGGGGCTCTGGGGTTCCTTACTGGACAGTGATTCACTGGGGAGGGGACATGCTCCTCAGAGAGCCATTGGGCTTGACTCTGGCAGAGGGGGAGGCTACTGGCTGAGAATGGCACATCTGTTGCTGGTGGCTTGTGAGGAGGGATGCAGGGAGACACAGACTGGACACAGGGTGGTCTTGGGGCCGATTGCAAGACTGTGCTACAGCAGATCTGTTAAGCGGGGCTGTGACCTGCTGGACTGTGTTTTAGAAAGTCCTGGCTGGGCACGGTGGCTCACACCTGCAATCCCAGCACTTTGGGAGGCCGAGGAGGGTGGGTCACCTGAGGTCAGGAGTTTGAGACCAGGCTGGCCAACATGATGAAACCCCGTCTCTACTAAAAATATAAAAATTAGCAGGGTGTGGTGGTAGGCACCTGTAATCCCAGCACTCCGGAGGCTGAGGCAAGAGAATTGTTTGAACCCAAGAGACAGAGGTTGCAGTGAGCTGACATGGTGCCACTGTACATCAGCCTGGGCTACAGAGTAGGACTCCATCTCAAAAAAAAAAAAAAAAGAAAAAAAAAGAAGTCTCCCTGACTGCCGCTGGGAGGGATGGGAAGAGGACCAGCAGCTCGTTAGGGTTCCCTGAGGACCAGGTGCCTTCGTTCACCAGAGGACATGTTGCTGCCCTCTCTCTGAGGGCGGGTCTGGCAGTCCTCACCCACCCAGCCACCTCACTGTCCCCAAGGCCTCCACTTTCACCCCTGGCTTCCACAAAAGGACCAGCCCATGAGGTTCCCTGGTGAGATTCCAGTGACAGGTGCCTGGGAAGAATGTCTTTCTTATTAAATCAGTTATGGATGTCACTTGGTTGCTTTTTAATGTTGGAAACCTTTTTTTTTTTGACAGTCTCACTCTATCATCCAGATGGAGTGTAGGCTCACTGGCAACTTCAGCCTCCTAGGCTCAAGTGATCCTCCCACCTCAGCCTCCCAAGTAGCTGGGACCACAGGCGTGCGACATCATATGCAGCTAATTAGTTTTTTTTATTATTATTTGTAGAGAGGATGTCTCACTACGTTTGAGACCCAGTCTGGTCTCAAACTCCTGGGCTCAAGTAATCCTCTCACCTCACCCTCCCAAAGTGCTGGAATTACAGGCATGAGCCACTGTGCCCGGCCCAGATGCTTAAACTTTGTTGAGGGAACAGGCTCTCCTTTTGATTGGCAGTTAGAAGGCCTGGAGCAGAACTCTTCCCTGGGGTCTATGGACCAACAGGGGCCCTCCAGCTGGAATTCAGGAGCCTATGAACCTGGATAGGAAGTAGCTCGGTCCTCATTGCTGCACCCCTCTGACTGATAGTATTTCCTTCAATTACGCGTGAAGGAAAGCCAAAGCGAAGCCCTCTCTGGTATTCACAGCGCCTGGAGCTTTGTCATGTGTAATTTTGGGTTGCGTTCACAGTCATTGCAGATATCTTGAAATGTCATTTATGCTCAGCACTATTTCAAAATTACAGTAGCTATGAGGCCTACTGTTAAATCTTGTGATTTAATGTGTTAAAAGAGAGGTAAGTGAGTGAGTGTGTGTAGATCATGAAATCTGATTTTTAGTATTTGGTAACTAGGTTTTAACATGATTCATTTCCTTTGTAATTCTTTGCATTTTATTCTTGGCATTTAAAGCCCTTTCTCTGAGGAGCGGCTCACGGATAAGTTCCCCCGGCTTGCAGCTCATCCACCTGCAGTCACACGTGTGTTCATCACGCAGCTTCCTCACCCTCTGAGAGCTTCTTTAGGGTAGGATAGCATCTGCTGGCTGCTTATGTGCTGCTGTGGTTGCAGCGTCAGGCCTGGCTCTTAGCATGTGCTTCAGTCCCATGTTTCACTGAACTGAAGCAAAATAGGCAGAATTGGCCAAGAGGAGGCTCAGGTTTCCTGGACTTGGCCTGCAGCCTCGCCCAGCCCACAGTTTGGTTGGTCTGAAGCACCCTGCCTGCTCCACCCCACTGGGTCCCTGGGTTTCATCTGCTGTACCCTCCTGACACCAACCACTGAGCCTCACAGGCCATGGGCACTGCCAAGAAGAAGGGTGCTCTAAAGCCTTGCGGCCTCTTGGTGATCAGAGCTGTGATTCCCCACCGTCCTGTCATCTGAGACTCGTCTCTGCCGCTCCCATTCCTTTCTTAATAACAATAAAAGCCGAGTTTTTGGAAGCCAGTCAGGTCACACACTAGCCGAGAGATTGGAGCCAGGACAAATCAATTTAAACGCTTGCACATCTGATGTGCTTTTCAAGCAGAGCATTCAAAGGCAGGGAGTGGCTACAGGGAACATATTAAGTTGTTAGAAAAAGATCAAAACAGCTCTGAAAGAAAAACAACTCATTAGGAGAATCACAGGACGGGTTTCCAGAACACAGCCTGCTAGGCCACCCGCCTGCCTCTGGCTAGTCTGCCTCCTATGGCCCAGCAGGTGTCTGATGACCCCTTCCATTTCCTCCTTCTCTCTGGTGGGTTCTCCCTTGAAGCTTCCTCCGGCCCTCGGCAGGGCCTGGGGGAGAGCGCGCAGGCTCCTAGTAGCTGCTCGTTGAGCTGACAGTGATTTCTTCAATTACACATGAGGCAAAGGCAAAGCCAAAGCATAGCAAGCAGGTTGCCTCACCAACTCACGACTGAAGACGATTTTTATTTTTAATTATGATGATTTTTACGGTGATGTAATAAAAATTGTAATGTGATGTAAATTCTAAGTGCCTAAGAGAAAAAACAAGGGAAAAACCTTCCAACGGTGGTCCTACCCACCACAGACAATCATCCTCAACCAAGTGGCTTTCAAGGTCACCGAGCCTCTCCCCCGCATGCCAGGGAGAGAGAGAGAGGCCTGGGGGTCCTGTGGGATGTGCTTAAAAGCCAGGCCTGGGAGGGGCTAAGGCCGCTGCACACAGTGCCGGCTTGATCACACAGACCCTTTAATGGCAAGACTTCCCAGCCTTTTTCTGGAACTTCTGGGCTCAAGGGATCCTCCTCCCTCAGCCTCCCAAAGTTTTGGAATTACGCCTGAGCCGCCATGCCCGGCCCCAGCCTTTTTCTATGAGTGTGGTTTTTGTTAATGTTTCATTTTGCTTTACTAGTTGTGGAGTTGTGACTACTTAATATATAATTTTGTCTCATTTTTTGGTATTGCTGTTATATCCTAAAAATTCCCCGTCACAAAAAGCCTCCCTTTTGCTGGCTGCATAATATTCTAAAATGCAGTGTACCTTAACTTACTTAAGTAATCCCCTATAATTGGGCATGTAGGTTGTTTCTGGTTTTGTTTTGCTATTTTAAATAATTCTGTGTTGAGTTTTTCAATGCGTGAAACCTTATATCCATTCTGGGCTCATTCCACAAACAACATTGGGCTTACTCTGCACAAGGCATTGTGGGAGATTGGAGGCTAAACCAGACACAATCCCTTTAAATAAAATGCAGACACTAATAAGTTTCATTCAAAGCGGTTACACAGTTGCTACACGCAGACAACTACAACTGGAATGCCTGGGCTTGATGGGGTTTTAAGAAAGTCACGGGAGAAAATCCAAGACTGCAGCGTAGTCCAGGGGAAGTCAAGTGCACAGTTCGGCAAAGGGGGTCTCTGGCAGGTGGCCTGTGCCAGCAGGCAGGTGTTACCTAGGGTGGGCTAAAAGCGGGTTGCATCTCAAGCGTTAAGTTCATTGTCAGTGGTTGCCGGGAGTGCTGCGCCGAGGTCGGGGGTGGGCGGCTCAGTGGGAAACTTTAGCAGCACCCACCTATGAACTCAGGTCAGTGGAGCAGTGATGACTGCATGCACCTAACACGGCCCTCCCTAGCCTGAGAGGTTCATCTCAGGGAGAGCTCAGGGCTTGTGTCTGCTTGGCCCATGCCCAGAGCTGTGTTCCCTCTGCGATCCATTCAAATCAACATCGTTCTGGGTCCTGACATCTCAGACTGCAGGTTTGGAGATGCTCTTTTGAAGAGTATGCAATCTGAATAGACAGATGAGAGATGCCTCTGAGCCCCAGGCTGGAAGGAGAGGAAGCAGGGAAGCGGGGGAGGCTGAAGAGAAAGCAGTTTTCCAGGCTAGAGCCCTGGGCCGGTTCTCCCAGAGAGCAGACCTGTTTCCTTCCCCGCCTAATTGCAGTCCTGACAAACACTCTCACCTCTGGTATATTGCCCAACTGGGAGCACCAGGAGGGCATTGGTGGTGGGAGTGGGCCTGTCCCAGGTGTCCTGCTGGGGTCTCTCCACATCCCCTACACCCCTGCCTGTCGGCCTGATCTATGGCCCTTTCTTCAGCCCCTGCAGGTGCCATGACTCAGCAGCCCCAGGAGGACTTTGACAGGAGCGTGGAGGATGCCCAGGCATGGATGAAGGCTGTGCAGAATCAGCTGCAGGTCAATGACAACACGCAGGGGCCCCGAGCGGCCCTAGAGGCCAGGCTGCGGGAGACAGAGGTATGCAGAGGTGTGGCCTCCGATGGCCCCGTCCCGCCCCCTCAGAGCTTAGGCTTCCTGTCTGTTAAATGGTAAGGATGGACTAGGCAGGTGCTTCTTAAACTCTGATGTGCACTCAGATCTCCTGGAGATTTTGTCTAAGTGCAGACTCTGATGGGGTCTGTGGAGGTGAGACCTGAGACTTTGCTTTTGACAAGTTCCCAGTAATGCTGTTATTGCTGGTCCTCAGAACACTGATGACAGGAACTAGAGCCTGTCCTCTTACCCTCCTGTCCCTGCAGGGGATACCTGTGCAGCCAGGTGGGTCCCCAGCCCTTGCTGGCTCAGGCCTGGCTTCCCACCCCTTGTCTGCTTCTGCCTGGCTGGGGTTCCGGCCAGATCTGGGTTGGCCAAGGTCTTTTTCCAGAGGGGTGGGGAAGGGACTCTGCCCAGGGAGTAGTTACTTCCTGAGCTTCTCCAGAACCAGAGTCTGGCTTTACCCACCCCCTGGCACAAGTCCATGTAGCACCAAGTGCTGGTGCCCAGTGCCTGGCCTGGCATAGTGGTGCCCTGTCAGAGGGTGGGCTGCCCGAGGCCTGGGGACAAGAGGGAAGAATGCTGAGCTGAGAGTCGGAGGCCTGAGTTATAGTCTCTGCTGATGCTAGATTGCTGTGTGACCTTGGTCAAGTCCCTGTCCCACTCTGGGCTTCAGTTTTTCCATCTACACATGGAGCGGTTGACTTACATACCTCTGGGGTCACCTCCATTTAGATATC
The DNA here is from genome assembly GCA_036589455.1 of Ateles fusciceps. NCBI lineage: Eukaryota > Metazoa > Chordata > Mammalia > Primates > Atelidae > Ateles > Ateles fusciceps. The sequence continues at coordinate 10,095,228 of JAZHEH010002060.1, forward strand.
CCTTAATTCTAATTTATCACCCAACGCTGGTTGCTCTGAGGGGAGGGCCTGCCTCCTCCTGCACAAACCCATCGCCCAGCCAGGCTGGAAGCAGTGGTGGCCCCACAGCTGGCTCCCTGTGTGTTTCCTTTGTCTTCGGGATTCTGCACATGGTATTGCACATACCTCATGCCCTTTCTGGAGGTGGACAGTGGAAATTAAGAATCCGCATCACCTTTTCCGAGTCAGCGTTTGATTTCAGTGTCACCACCACATCCGGAGGCAGGAGCCATTGTCTGCGTTTTACAGTTGGGGAAATGGAGTCCCCTCACACGATGTCCTGTGACTAGAGAGCCCTCTCACCCACGTTCAAGCTGTCTTCTGTGCTCCGCTCACCTTCTGTTCAGGAAGCTCCCTCACAGCTCACCCAAGAGTGGAACACCCCTGTGTTCTGCCATCCCTGTGCCAGGGCTGGACTGTGCAGGTGGGTGAGCCCACCCTGCTCTTGGGGGTTCCCAGCCCAGTGGAGACACATATACAAACAATCAGGGCAACCGCACAAGCGTTTCTAAGGCACACCCCTAACATGGGTCCCATGATGTTATTCTCCTCCTCTAAAACCTTCCATGGCTCTCACTGTCCACCAAAGAAAAAGCAAACTTCACCTGGCATCAAAAGTCCCCCACTATCTGTACCACTTGGTTTTCCAGCCTTAGCTCCAGCCACTGTCACACCTCCCATGCTCACAGCAGCCTTAGCTCAGCCACTGTCACACCTCCCACACTCATACCAGACTTACCTCCAGCCACTGTCACACCGCCCATGCTGACACCAGCCTTACCTCCAGCCACTGTCACACCTCCCATGATCACACCAGCCTTACCTCCAGCCTCTGTCACACCTCCCATGATCACACCAGCCTTAGCTCAGCCACTGTCACACCTCCCATGCTCACACCAGCCTTAGCTTCAGCCACTGTCACACCTCCCATGCTCACACGAGCCTTAGCTCAGCCACTGTCACACCTCCCAAGATCACACCAGACTTACCTCCAGCCACTGTCACACCTCCCACGATCACACCAGACTTACCTCCAGCCACTGTCACACCTCCCATGCTCACACCAGCCTTACCTCCAGCCACTGTCACACCTCCCATGATCACACCAGCCTTAGCTCCAGCCTCTGTCACACCTCCCATGATCACACCAGCCTTAGCTCCAGCCACTGCCACACCTCCCACAATCACACCAGCCTTACCTCCAGCCACTGCCACACCTCCCACACTCACACCAGCCTTAGCTCAGCCACTGCCACACCTCCCACGATCACACCAGCCTTAGCTCAGCCACTGTCACACTTCTCACAATCACACCAGACTTACCTCCAGCCACTGTCACACCTCCCACACTCATACCAGACTTACCTCCAGCCACTGTCACACCGCCCATGCTCACACCAGCCTTACCTCCAGCCACTGTCACACCTCCCATGCTCACACCAGCCTTAGCTCCAGCCTCTGTCACACCTCCCATGATCACACCAGCCTTAGCTCCAGCCACTGCCACATGTCCCACCATCACACCAGCCTTAGCTCAGCCACTGCCACACATCCCACGATCACACCAGCCTTAGCTCCAACCACTGCCACACCTCCCACGATCACACCAGCCTTAGCTCCAGCCACTACCACACCTCCGACGCTCACACCAGCCTTAGCCCAGCCACTACCACACCTCCCATGCTCATACCAGCCTTAGCTCCAGCCACTGCCACACCTCCCACGATCACACCAGCCTTAGCTCAGCCACTGCCACAACTCCCATGCTCATACCAGCCTTAGCTCCAGCCACTGCCACACCTCCCATGCTCACACCAGCCTTAGCTCAGCCACTGCCACACCTCCCACGATCACACCAGCCTTAGCTCAGCCACTGCCACACCTCCCACACTCACACCAGCCTTAGCTCAGCCACTGCCACACCTCCCACGATCACACCAGCCTTAGCTCAGCCACTGTCACACTTCTCACAATCACACCAGACTTACCTCCAGCCACTGTCACACCTCCCACACTCATACCAGACTTACCTCCAGCCACTGTCACACCGCCCATGCTCACACCAGCCTTACCTCCAGCCACTGTCACACCTCCCATGCTCACACCAGCCTTAGCTCCAGCCTCTGTCACACCTCCCATGATCACACCAGCCTTAGCTCCAGCCACTGCCACATGTCCCACCATCACACCAGCCTTAGCTCAGCCACTGCCACACATCCCACGATCACACCAGCCTTAGCTCCAACCACTGCCACACCTCCCACGATCACACCAGCCTTAGCTCCAGCCACTACCACACCTCCGACGCTCACACCAGCCTTAGCCCAGCCACTACCACACCTCCCATGCTCATACCAGCCTTAGCTCCAGCCACTGCCACACCTCCCACGATCACACCAGCCTTAGCTCAGCCACTGCCACAACTCCCATGCTCATACCAGCCTTAGCTCCAGCCACTGCCACACCTCCCATGCTCACACCAGCCTTAGCTCAGCCACTGCCACACCTCCCACGATCACACCAGCCTTAGCTCAGCCACTGCCACACCTCCCACGATCACACCAGCCTTAGCTCAGCCACTGTCACACCTCCCAAGTTCACACCAGCCTTAGCTCAGCCAATGCCACACCTCCCACGATCACACCAGCCTTAGCTCAGCCACTGCCACACCTCCCATGCTCATACCAGCTTTAGCTCCAGCCACTGCCACACCTCCCACGCTCACACCAGCCTTAGCTCAGCCACTGCCACACCTCCCATGCTCATACCAGCCTTAGCTCCAGCCACTGCCACACCTCCCACAGTCACACCAGCCTTACCTCCAGCCACTGCCACACCCCCCCACACTCACACCAGCCTTAGCTCAGCCACTGCCACACCTCCCACGATCACACCAGCCTTAGCTCAGCCACTGTCACACCTCCCAAGTTCACACCAGCCTTAGCTCAGCCAATGCCACACCTCCCACGATCACACCAGCCTTAGCTCAGCCAGTGTCACACCCCCCAAGTTCACACCAGCCTTAGCACAGCCAATGCCACACCTCCCATGATCACACCAGCCTTAGCTCAGCCACTGTCACACCTCCCATGCTCTTGCCCTCCTTCTATTGGCAGAAGACCTCCCAGATTTTCCATTGCCCAGCCTTTGTCCATGTGTTGCCTCTGCTTGGAATGCCGTTCGTTTGGGTCTGGGTGTGCTTGAGAAACGAAACCCTCCTGTCCACACATCTGACCAATTTCCCCATTTCTCAGCCCCAGCTCCTGGCCTTCCCCGTCTGTGACCGTGACACACTGCATGCGTGCTCACTGTGTTAGGGTGCTTAGTACTTCAAACTCTACCCTTTGCTGGCAGGTCTTTCCCTCCAGGTGGTGGTTCTGGTTTAAGCAAAGTCAAGGGTAGTCCTTAGGAAGAAACATTGGTGGGGCCAGGGTGGACAACGTTGGGAGCCAGAGGCAGCACTTCTGTGAGCCCCGAGGGAGTGGGAGTCGGGGTGGAGGGGGGAGTCACGGCTTAGTATTCTGCCACTGTGTCCTCCCACGGAGCTCACACATGCTTCATTTTCTGTGTGTTTTGCTATTTCAAAACCAGTTTCACAATAAGAAAGAAAACATCTTCCGTTGCCAGCTGGTGAAAGGGGGCAGCTAGTGCCTCTCAACCTCATGGGGCCGCCTGGGTTCTCGGGTCTCCGTCATGCTTCCTCCACCAGCTCTGTTAGGCTTGTCTCCAGTGCCTGTTTGCTGCAGTGATGGGATGTGGGCTCTGACCCAGTGCTGACCCTTAGTAGCCGTGCAGCCCGGAGTGAGTCCCATGGCTTCCTGGGTCCTCACGTTCCCATCTGTAGAGTGGTAAAGAACCCCCCTCATCCCTTGTGTTCCCAAGGGGTTATGGGAGACTCCAGAACCCTCATGGAGTGGGAGCTTTCTGTAAGGTGTGATTGCAGAACCCAGCACTCCTGGGTTGAGAGCTTGGCTCCTGGGCCTGCAGGCCTGAGCTGTGGCACCTCAGGAAGGTTTTCCAGAGCTCCCTGAGCTTCAGCTTACTTCTGGGAAAAGTGATAGCCGCTGCCTTGCAGGAGGAGGGAGGATTAAGGAGAATCACTTCTAGACATGCTTGCATGCACAGTGCAGGGTCGGCCGGCAGAGCTGGGTAAATGGAGGCTGGCAGTACCTATGGTTTTAGAAGCTGGTATAACAGCATACCAACGGTCCCTGCCCATCCCCAGAGCCTCCAGGAGTGGGTCTTAGGAGCTTCCAGCCACTCTCCCAGGCCCCAGCATATTTATTTATTTATTTGTTTATTGATATGGGGTCTCGCTCTGTTGCCCAGGCTGGAGTGCAGTGGCACGATCTCTTGTCCCGCCCTAAGCCAGGCAACTTCCTCACCATTTTCTGGGCCACCCACTTGGTCAGGGGCATCCTGGTGTTTCCCAAGGCTTGGCTTCCTAATGCACTCATCCCTCAGTATATCTTAATTCTCTACCTATGCTCAAATATCCTTCTCCAGTGGTCTTCAGTTAGAGACCTGCAGGCTTGATGCCAATGCCACCTCTTCCACAAAGCCTTCCTGGATTTCTCCCATCCCTCCTTGAGCTCTCATACTACTTTGTGATCTCTTCTGGCCCTTTTTGCAGTCATCTATGCTCTTACCCGCAGCCCTCCCTCCTCCCAGCTTATTCATCCAGGACCCTAGCACCCAGCGTAATACTCAGCTGGGGGGACACCGGGTTTGGCTGAGTTGAAAACCCTGATTAACCCCATTCCTCCACTTTCCTAGTCTTCTGATTCTTCTCTCCAAGGTATTTCCTTCCGTCTGATCCCCCACCTTCCCCTTGCTCTCATTGGCTGCTTCAAATTGGAATAATTCTGTGGCCGCAGTTCAAGTACTTTCTCCCACTTGGCTGCGCAGCCGTGGCCCAGCACTCCTGGACCACGCCCTTCCGGTCATGGGCTATAAAATAACCCCACACCAGCCAAAGAGTGTCATCATCAGGGCAGTGAAAGAGGGTGGAATCTACTTCTCAAAATTTGGCTTTCCCGGCGCAGCCAGAGCCTCTGGCCTCCCCTGGCTTCAGGCCTCCAATACACATCCCACAGGGTGATCTTTTGGGGCAGACATTTCTTCTCCAGGTGGGGTGGGGGGCTTGCGTCTTACCAGCTCCTCTGCTTTGGTGAAGAAGCATCAGACTCACTCCCTTGAAGAGACAGTGGGTCTTGTGGGGTACTCATGGCTCTCCCTATGTTACCTAATGCTTATCTTCCCCCATTCCTAGGCCTAGAGAATGTAACTCCTGTGATGAAGGTCACGTCAGTAGTAAGGAGTGGCCCTAGGATTGGAATCCAGTCCTATTTGTCTACAGAGACCAAGCCTTAGCTGCCACTGAACTGGAATAATAGCTGCAATGACAATAGCTAGCGTTAATTGGAGACTTACTGCTTGCTGGACATCGTGTGTTGGTCTTGGTCCTCCGAGAAGCTGATACCACGATGAGATGAAATGTGCATGCTATTTATTAGGGGGAACACCCTGGGAGAATATGGGGAGGAAGGGACTCAGGAGAGGCTGGTCAGAGGGGATGCAGACGTGACTCCAAGGCCAGGAGAGCAGCGAGGAAGGAGCGAGGTCAGGAGGGGCCGTCTCAGACTGCCCGGGGTTCTAGGGCAGTTTCCAAGCCATGGGCTGTTTGTGAGTTACAGTCACTCACTCAGCATCTCCCACAATGGACCTGCTTCAGTGTCCCGGCTGCTTTTGGGCTCTGGTGGGAGCAGCCTCAGGAGCAAGGCTCTGGTGCAAACTGCAAAGGCAGAGATGATTCTGGAGCCTCAGCTGGGCCCTGGGTTGGGCCAGCTCCCTGCAGTCCACCTGAGAGGTGGACTCTCATGCTGCACTCTGAGACATGTACCTCACGTGCATTTTCTCATCATTTAATCCTAAAAAAATCTGAGAGATAGATACGATTCATACTTACACTTTAGAAATGAGATGTGTCTGAGTTCACACAGCTAGAAAGGGGGCCGAGTGGCAAAGGAGGGAGTCATTCATTGGACAGCACCCAGCATGCTTATCTCCATCGCTCCAGCCTCCTGCCCTCAGAGCTATTAGCAGGTTGCCCAAGACCCCACAAGAAGGGTTGCAGGGGCTGTGATGTGAATCCCAGATTCTCTGGCCTTCGAGTCCTGGCTCTTTTCACCATGCTACTGTCTTCCCAAGGCTGTGCCTGTCTGCCTTTTGCCCAACCCTGGAAATTGGCTTGTGTGTCCACAACAGAAAATATGCCAGCTGGAGCCCGAGGGGCGTGTGAAGGTGGACCTGGTGCTGCGGACGGCTGAAGCCCTCTTGGCATGCTGCCCTGGGGACCAGAAGCCCGAGATCCTGGCGCAGCTGAAGGACATCAAGGCCCAGTGGGGAGGAGACAGTCACCTATATGACTCACTGTCACAGGTAGGGCATCCAGGGCCTGACCTCCCTGGGCCTTTGTCCACAGCTGCCATTGACCCTCCCTGCCCACCACAACACTGGCTTGGGCCCTCTGCCCAAGAGACATTCTCCAGTCCTGGGATTCCAGGGCACAGGATGTTCTCTTGGGATTAGGGCCAGCCCTGCCTGCCTCTTTCTAATTATAATCAAGTTGAATGATAATATTAGTCCCTGGGAACCCACCGTGTTTTGCCAACAATTCCTAAGAGACTTAGCACGTGTGCATCCTCCAGGAGCATGGCAGAATGGCTCTGGAGAAAAAAGGCCCAGTGCCCCGCTGGCACTGTAGCCCAAATTCCCTGCCTATACCAGGAAGCTGGGTGGTGGTCGGGAGGGGGCAGGGGGTGGTGAGGAGCAGACACTTGGACAGACCTGACATTGACTCTTGTCCTGCTGGTTACTTCCTGTGTGGCTTTGGGAAAGTTACCTGACCTCTCTGAACCTCAAGCACTGCCTCTGGACAATGGGAGTAATCAAATACTCCTTGAAGGTTGTTAGGAGGTTAGAAGGGGATAGCAAATGTTAAGAGCAAGGCACAGTGCTTGGCACAAAATAGGCCCTAAGTAAACAAGAGCTGCCAGGATCATCTCCATCTGTATAAAGCAGGAATGCGCGTGGAGATGGGAATAACTTTGCATAGTGCTTTCTGCTTGCTAAATCCTTGCACTTAAAACTCCAAACAAAATAGCTTGATGTTGGCTGGTGAGATAGAGCCACCTCCCCAGGTGAGATGGGGAAACTAAGGCAAGCAAAGAGTCAGGGGTGTGGAGTGAGAATAGCACCCCTGGAACCCACGTGCAGACTCCCAGCCTTCCGTCCTCATTGGGTGCAGCGAGCCCACAGGTGCAGTTGTGCCCTGTGGGTGACTGGAGCCCATGGGTGCAGTGGTGCCCTGCAGGTGACTGGACACATCCCAATGGCACTCTTCGCCTAATATTAGTGGGTGCACACGTGCCAGGGACCCAGAGAAACTGTGTTCAGAGCCCCAGTGCCAGAAAGTGATTGGGGATGTCTGTGCATTGATAGTGGGAGTTCAGGGCCAGGATTTAAGGTGCTGGAGATAAAGGGCCCCCTAGATGCATCCCCAAAACTGGTGGTTCCTGGAGTAAGTTTGGAGTCTGAGCTCCCCCGGCTCTTACCCTCACCTGGGGGAGCTTATTTACTGGCTAGAGGGTCTTATCCAGTAGCATCGAGGGAGGGTCTAGAATCTGGAGTGTCAACTAGCTGACTCAGGGGCCAGAAAGGGCATCATCATGCCCCCAGGCCACAGCTGCCTAGTATTGTCGGGGGAGAGGTGGCAACACAATCCCCTGACCTGGGAGGCAGGTGGTGGGTTCCCTCACAACCTTGAGGTCTCTGTGCCCACAGCCGCATCGAGTGGGTGTGGCTGCACTGGAGCGAGTACCTGCTGGCCCGAGATGAGTTCTACCGCTGGTTCCAGAAGATGATGGTCACATTGGAGCCCCACATCGAGCTCCAGCTGGGCCTGAAGGAGAAGCAGTGGCAGCTGAGCCACGCCCAGGTGCTGCTGCACAACGTGGATAACCAGGCGGTGCTCCTGGACCGGCTGCTGGAGGAGGCAGCCTCCCCTGTTCAACAGGATCGGGGGACCCCAGCGTGGACGAAGATGCCCAGAAGAGAATGAAGGCTGAGTACGATGCAGTGAAGGCCAAGGCCCAGGTGAGGCTGAGTGGGCTTCATCTTCACCCACCCATCCATTTAGCCACCCTTATCTACCCATCCAGACACTGTTTGCCTATTATCAATCTACCTGCTATCAATCTATCTACCCACTATCACCCTATCTACCTGCTATCAGTCTATCTACCCACTACCAACCTATCTACCTGCTATCAGTCTAACTACCTGCTATCAATCTATCTACCCATTATCAACCTATCTACCTGCTAGCAATCTATCTACTTACTATCACTCCATCTACCTACTATCTATCTACCTACTGTCACTCTACCTATCAATCTACCTATCAATTTATCTACCTACTATCAGTCTGTCTACCTACTATCACTCTATCTACCTATCAATCTACCTTTTTTCAATGTATCCACCTGCTATTAATTTATTGACCTATCAATCTACCTGCTACCAATTTATCTACCTGCTATCAATCTATCTACCTACTATCGATCTACTCAGCTGTTCTCTGTCCAACCACCCTCCCATCCATCTACCTACTCACCCATCTGCCTCCCCCAGATCACCCAATCTCCCATTCACTCTCCACCCACGCACCTCGCCATTTGTTCATCTACCCCACCATCTGTTCATTCGTGTATCCTCCCACCTGTCTGTGGACTCACTCATCCATCTCCTTCCCCACCAACCTAACCAATCTCCTATCCATCCCTTCAGCCACTTAATTGCCCACCCGTTCCTCTACTCATTCACCTACTCATCAACCCAGCCACCTCTTCACCCACCATTTTACTCATCCATCTCTCCACTGCCTACTCCTTCACCACCTACCTACCCACTCTCTACCATAACCCACTCATTTATCCTGCCATCCACCCACCGAGCTACCCACCCACCAATCCTCACCTACCTACTCTTCCACCATCCATTCACTCGCCCACCATTATTTACCATCCAGATACCCAGTGTTTCTCAGTGCTTAATATACATTTAGGTGTGTTGACCGACTGATCGATGGACCATGATATTCACTTTCATCCAAACAGCTTATCCCGCTCCTCCTTTCTCTCTCTCCCTGGCTCCCTCCTCCCCTCCCTTCCTCCTTCTGCCCGTCAGTCCTGCTCCCTCAACGTTTCCTCCTTGCTCTCTCCTGCCCTTGCCCCAGTCCCTCTGTCCATCCTCTGTCTGCATTTCCTCACCCCGTTCTTGCCTTAATTTTGAAACAGTTCATTAAGTTCTCAAGTTCAATTATATTTTTTAGAAATTTTATTTAGTTCTTTATTATGTCTCCCTATTCTTTTTAACAAATTATGTCATTTCCCCCTGAGATTTTGCATTCCTGCCAGATATAGCTTACATTTGCAATCACTCTAAACATACATATTTTTCATTCTCCATCAGATTTTTCTAGTGGCTGAAGCTCCGGGGTCTGAGGCTGAAGCTCCACATCACGCACCTGTGTGTGTCCTGACATGGTAGATTGTTTCCTTGGGGGGGCGCTGTCCTTTTGCGCTCTGAGCTCAGCCTGAGCAGGCTGAGTCTGCGGAAGCCCACGGCTGGGACACCCCCCTGAGAGTGGCTTTCAGTTGGCTTCAGCTGGGCTCCCCCTGGAGATTTATCTTCACAATTTCTATTTTTATGTCCATAAATTGGCTTGGGGATTCCCGAATCAAGCAGATATTCTAAATGTGAATCCCAAGCCAGAATCATGCAACAGGCCCCAACTCTATATTCTGAAAGGTGATGGGTTTTCTTTGTTGTTGTTTGTTTATTTGTTTTAAGGCCCAGGTTAAAACACGTAAGTTTCCTTCTCGGATTGTGTTTGTAACAGTATTGTCTTTCTACTTCACCCCTGCGCAAGCAGGGGCGGGCAGCCAGTTGAGCTTCTGTCTTTTTGCAGCAAAAGTCTCACTTCTTACTCCAGCCTCAGCATTAAACTCAAGCTTCTAGTCACCAAGACTTGAGGCACCTGTGTGAGTTTAACAGGGTGGCTTCCTGGGCATCTTGGCATCTTTACTTCTGGTCCATGGGAATATCCCTTTCCTTGGTGTGACGTGGGTTTGCATTGAAACAATGTTTGTTATGTTACAGTGAAACAATGTGTGTTACATTACACTTTATCTGGCTCTCTAGTCCGCTGTAGCGCTGGCACTGGATGTCTCCTGGGTTCTTCATGCCGACAGTTTAAGGGAAGTAAGCTCTATGATAAGCAGAGCTAGAGAATCCGCCAGGAACAAGACTCTGGCGCTTGGGAAGGTACCTGGATTCCAGGCCAGGTACTGCTGCTTCCCAGCTCTGTGGCCCCAGGGCAGCTCACCTGACCTGCACCCAGGGTGTGGGACTGTATGCTTACATGGGAGCTCTTTGAAAACTGGCAAGCATTTTACCAATATAAAGAATGGCTTTTATTCTCAGTAGCAGGGAGAATAAATAGTAACAACAATGGTCTTTGCGGTGCAGCAGGTGCTCAGAACGATCTATTGAACTCATGAGAACTCTACCTCAGCAGTTAGAAGGCAAACAAACCCCGGAGCCCTAGAGCAGGGCGACAGGAGCCTCCAGGAGACCGCACAGGGTCCAGAATGGATGGGCAAGGCAGAGATTTGACTTGGCTCTTGCAGAGGCAGCCAACTGGCCCTCATCCGGCGCTGTCAAGTCCCATGTGGCACGGCAGGCTTCACAGCAATTCTCTCTCCAGGTCTGCCCCTCTGGCCTGGCTGGGACAGGTGCCTGGCTCCACAGCCTCTTTGCTGTGACTTTACAGGAAACAGGTGCTCATGCCAATCAGCAGAGAGCGCCTGGTGCAGGGTGTGGAGGAGATGAGATAAAAAGTTGTTGGTGTGTGTGCGCGGCTGTGTGTGTGTGTGTGTGTGTGTGTGTGTGTGTGTGTGTGTATGTGAGGGTGGAGGCTGCGGTGCTGAGTGACCATCAGTTCTGGCCCAGATGCTGAAATGATCACCTCCAAGAGCCTCATTTTCTTTTCTTTTTGTTTCTTTTCTTTTCTTTTCTTTTCTTTTTTTCTGAGACAAAGTTTCGCTCTTATTGCCTAGGCTGATGCAATGGCGCAATCTCAGGTCACCGAAACCTCTCCCTCCCAGGTTCAAGCAATTCTCCTGCCTCAGCCTCCCGAGTAGCGGGGAATACAGGCATGCATCACCATGCCGAGCTAATTTTTTTGTATTTTTAGTAGAGATGAGGTTTCACCATGTTGTTCCGGCTGATCTCAAACTCCCCACCTCAGGTGATGTACCCGCCTCTACCTCCCAAAATGCTAGGATTACAGGCATGAGCCACCGTGCCTGGGCAAGAGCCTCATTTTCATTCCAGGGGGCTCTCCCCTCACATGATCCAAAAAAACTGTAGGCATCAAAGCTCTTATCAGTGAGAGTGGTTTTTTCTAACCTTTCCTTTCTCTGACCACATCTGCTCCCCCAACCTTTTTATGAAGCAGATGGAGAAGATGTTACTGGAGTCATTTTTTTAGATTAAAACACATTCTACGAGTCAGACACCAGAGGCCCAGTAGAAAAAGCCAGAAGTGCTGGCAACTCCCAAGGTGGCGCTCCCTGCAGCTGCACCTCAGGTCCGGGGTGAGTCTCTGCACCTGTGACCATCAGGATGCGCTGGGGCCCCACGTGCTCTGTGGTCAGGCTGAGACTGCGGAAGGCAGGTTTGAGCTCCTGAAGAGGAAGTCCTTGCTTCCAGGGCTCTCAAGAGGCGAAGGCCCAGTGTGGGGGGGTGGGGGGTCCTGGGGCAGGAGCATGGGAGCCTGTGTCATGGTAGAAGCCCTTGGAGTTGCGAGATGTGCTGGTCGATGCTGATGCCAATGTGGAAGGGGGGCGCTGTTGTTTTTGGGGTGACTGGACCCTGCATGGAGAAGTGAGTCCAGTTCTGGCTTTCTCAGCTGCTGGCTGAAGCCCATGGCCATGTGATTATGTCTTCCTACACCCCAGAAGTTGAGGACTTTGTTCTCACTAGCAGGGAGCCTGGTCAGCTCTGAGATGGGAGCACTGTGGTGTACCCTGGAGGTGTTTCCTGCTCTCCAGAAGCTGGCCATGGGGAGCACTGAGGGGTAGGTGGGGAGGCCCAGGCAGGCCCCTGCAGCCCCTTCGAGGTTGTATTCATGAGGTATGAGCATGCATTTTCATGGGCCGAGGAGCCATAGCATCCCCCAGATCCCAGGGATGGAGCTTTCATGGATCCAGAGAGTGCCATGTTCTTCTGAAGCCTGCGAGGCTCCTGAGAGGGGCAAACTTTTCCATCACTCTTGGCTGCAGATTTAACTGCTCAGTCCTAAGCTCCTCATCAGCAAGGTGGGATGAAGCCCCAGGCACTGACCTCCTGGGTGTCCCCAGCCCTCAAGCCCCAGGCAAAGGGGGGAAGATTCTAGCCTCATCCCAAGGCGGGTCAGAACTCCACATACCCAGCAGCCTGCAGAGATCCTTGCTGGTCCCAGCCCCCCAGTCCCTGCTCTGAATGCTTGGTGCAGACCTCCTCTGTATAAAAGGTCTCTCTCAAGGCAGTCCTCCGACTCAAGGGACAGATTTGTCCTGGTGCCTTCCTGGGGAGTCCAAGCCTGGCCTCGGGGTGGGGAGGGTCTCTAGGTTCAGATTAGCACCCCTACTTTTACCTACGAGAGCCTATTGTCTCTGCTTGCCGTGCTAGTAACAGACCACTGCTTCAACGATGAAAACCCATTTTTGATGTCCAATATGTTAATTAGCGTAGCCACTAGGGTTGATGGGGACAGAGCCACAGGAGTGCCATGGGGTGCCCCCCTGCACTGCAGCCTCTGTTACCACCTGCTGGAGGGAGATTCTTGACTAGGGCCAAGGCTAAGCCCAGAGGGGGAGCACTGGCATGTTGTCAGCCCATGGCGTTTGCAAGTGAAGTGTAGACAGGGCAGGTGGGCTGCGGGGGAGGGGCTTGCTTATTTGTTTTTAATCTCAATTTAGTTTTCCCAAAGGCAGGCACATGGAAGCCTCGGCCCTCACAGAAGGCGCGTCTGTCTGGCATCTTGGCCATGAATCAGAGCTGCTCGTGATGAATCAGAAATGCTTGTGCAGCCCTTTGCAGAGGCATCAATCTACACCCTTGTTAACTGATCGGGTTTTGACATTCCTGACAGCTCTGCCTGCCGCAGATGGTGTAATTACTGGGTCTAATGAGAGGGTTAAGCACCTTCCCATTTGTCACCCTGCCATTCTCCAGCATGGCTGGATTCTGCCCTGTGACTGTTATGCCTGGCGTAGGTCTCAGCGGGATCCCCACCCCTCCTCCCGAAGTCCTCTTTGAGCACCTGCTCCCCATCACACAGACTTTTATTTACCCTGGACTTCTCCGGGGTGCCAGCACCTCTTCCTTCACACACCGGGAGCCACAGCCGGCATTTCCATGGGGCAGTTGACTCCCAGAGGCATCTATCACCATCAGCGCTGGCCAGGGGCCCAGCATTCAGCCTCTGCCTGTTACTCCTGACCCACTTTGTTTCCTGAATGAGCCTTTCCTGTGGACGGAGGAGGCTCCAGGAGAGTTTTGATGGATTTAAGTAACCCCACAGGAAGGAGAAGCCAGCAGGGGAGTTTGCTGAGGCCCGGCACCATCCTTAGGGCTGCAGGTGGGAACAGGAAGGGGACCGTTCCCTTGCTTGCTCCACTTTCAGATTCAAGCAGGGCCCATATTTTGTAAGAATTTTGTCTTTCTGTATTCCAGTTGTAAACTATTTCAATTATTAAAACTTTAAAACAGGTTTCTGGCTGGGCGCGGTGACTCATACCTGTAATCCCAGCACTTTGGGAGGCCGAGACGGGTAGATCACTTGAGGTCAGGAGTTCGAGACAAACCCAGCCAACATGGTGAAACCCTGGCTCTTCTAAAAATACAAAAAAGAAAAAAAATAGCTAGATATCATGGCGCACCCCTGTAATCCCAGCTACTTGGGAGGCTCAGGCATGAGAATCGCTTGAACTCAGGAGGTGGAGGTTGCAGTGAGCCGAGATCAGGCCATTGCACTCCAGCCTGGGTATCAGAGTGAGACTCCATCTCAAAAAATAAAAAATAGGTTTTAAAATCAGGATGTATGATACCTCCAATAATATTTCTCGGTTTCACAGTACCAGTTGGAGTGCTCAACATTTTTTTTTTTTTTTTTTTTTTTTTTGAGACAGGGTCTTGCTCTGTCAGGTAAGACAGGCTGGAGTACAGTGGTGCAATCACAGTTCACTGCAGCCTCCACCTCCCGGGCTCAAGTGATCCTCCTGCCTCAGCCTCCCAAGTAGCTGGGACTACAAGCATGCTTCACAAACCCAGCTAATCCTTAAATTTTTTGTAGAGATGCCATCTCACTATATTGCCCAGGCCAGTCTCGAACTCCTGGGCTCAAGCGATCCTCCTGCCTCAACCTCCCAAAGTGCGGGGATTACAGACATAAGCCACCACGCCCAGCCTTGAGAGAACTCCTCAGCTCTCTACTGAAGGAGTTGGTCCTAAGCCTGGGCTTCCCCATTTCTAAAATGGGGATGTTTCCTCCTACTTGTTCTGGTGGCTGCAAGGTTTATATGAATTAGTATTTCTAGATTGGGTGAGGAGATTCCCAAGGCAGGGGAAGGCATATCTGAAAGAGCTAGGGGTTTTTCAGATGCGCTTGCCTGTTCACTCTTCCCAGCTGAGAGCGTCTGACTTAGCTTTGTAGATGGTCAGAATCTTTTGGACACAACCTGGCTCCATGATGAAGAGCTGAGGTCAGCCAGCTATGGCTCACATACCACATCCAGCCCATTCCTAGCTTCAGCCTCAGCCTTCAGAGTAGCTGAGACTACAGGCACGTGCCGCCATACCCAGCTAATGCTTTTATTTATTTTTTGTAAAGATGGGGTCTGTCTGTGTTGTCCAGGCTAGTCTTGAACTCCTGGGCTCAAAAATCATCCCACCTCAACCTCCCAAAATGCTGGGATTACAAGCATGAGCTAGAATGGTTTTTGCATGTTCAAATGGTTGGGAAAAAATGAAAAGCCAGATATTTCTGGATGTGTGATGACATGAAGAACATTTCAGTGCTCATAATTAAAGTTTTATCGGCACGCGGCCACTCTTTTCACGTTTTCTGTGGCTACTCCTGTGCTACAACATAAGCTGCATGCCGGCGGTGGAATAGCTCCACGTGGCAGGCCAAGCTAAGAGCATTTCCTGGGTGGTCCTTGACAGAAACAGTCATTGATTTTGGAGTCTGACACTTGCCGTTGGAATCTTTTCTGTAAGACCAAAAGAGTTATGTGATGTCCCAACTCCAGTCTGGACATTTGCAGAATAGGAGAGGGTTTTGTGATTGTTTGACTATTAAATAAGATAATGCTTTGAAGTTCCAAGCACCCCTAGCTTAGGTGCTTATTAAATGAGTCTCCTTTTTCCCTTTCTTGGCTCTCTTTGGAAATTTCCGTCTGAGGGCAAACATTCCAGATTTGTGCTTCCTGCCATTCAGGAAGTATTCACAGAGCCTGCCCTGAGCTAGACCCTGGGAGATGAAATAACAGGGGCAGCCTTGTTTCTAGGGACTTCCTGGATCCCCCCAGTGGGTGACAATGCCATGGACAACTGCTGTGACGAAGTTGCATCCCAGTGGTTTGGGAACACAGAGGGAAGGTCGTTAATTCAGCCTGGGGCAGTGGGCCCAGCTTCAGAATGAGAAGAGGGGGTCTGGGGTTAGTATTGCGGGTGGGCACCTACTGAGGGTGTGAGAAGAGCTTAGAGAAGGCAGGAGACGATCGGCAATGCCTGGTGGCTGTTAAGTGCTTACCAGCTACCAGCCTCTGTTTTAGGGGTTGCGTGAGCTCTGGCCCATTTCATCTCACTTTCTCCCAATGAGGCAGGTGTTATTAACCATGCCATATGAATGAGGGGGCTTGGGCACAGAGGGTTAATTGGGTGCCCAAAGTGGGGCCAAGGTTCAAGCTACAGGCAATGGGATCCCAACGCCAGGGTCTTGACTGCTGGACCATAGAGCTACATCATGGGGACCTGTCCTTGAAATGCTAGGCTGCAAGGACTGGACTTGGGCCTGGGGCCAGAAGGGAGCCATGAAGGGATATGGGGGAGACAGCACTGTGATCAGGGCATGTTTTGAAAACCCTAGTCTCTAGGAATGCAGAGGGGCTTATAGCAGGGACACCATCATTTTCCAAATGTCAGCCACCCCAGGGCATCATCTTGCCCCTGTGTTGTTAAGAGCTTTGGTGGGGATTGGCTGAAAATAGCGATGACGCCAACCCATGCAATGCACATCACCACAGTCATGGGGAACTGGGGCCGCTTGATGTTGATTTGCACACCCTGTGGACACAGTTGTGTCATGGAGCTAGAAATGCTGGTTGACCCAGCCTTGCCTCTCAGATTGAATCTTGGCACTTTCCTAGCTGGGTGGTCTGGGGCAAGTCATTTTACCTCTCTGTATCTTGGTGTCCTCATCTCTCATGCTGGGATTGTGGTGGTACTACTTACACGTGGTCAGGTGAGTTCACTGGGCTCGTCTGTGTAAAGTTCTGAGAGCAGTGCCCAGCACCCCAGTGAATGCCCAAAATGACAGTGTGATGTGGTAGTAGCAGTGCTAACATTGCTGCTGCTGTTGCCACACCCCAGTCTTGAGTGCCATTCCTAGGATGTGGCAAACAAAGAAAAGCCAGCTGCAGAATGACAGGGCCCAGTGCCAACGTGCCCTGGTCTCCAAAGCCAAGTCTTTTAACATATTGCTCGTAAGGCGGGACAGAGTGTCTGAGAGCTCTTTGTGTACAGACAAAGGGCTAGGGGTTGGTTGCACCTCCTGCTAACACACACACACGCACACACACATACACTTGCGCGTGTGCACACGCACGCACACACACACACAGGCAGGCTATGGGTTTTCTGGCCTTCAGGCTATCTGGGGCTAAGGACATTCATGGCTGGTGATTCTCCTCCTCCCGCAGGACCGGGTGGATCTACTGGAACAGGTGGCCCGGGAACATGAAGTGTACCAGGCAGGCGTGGATGAGTTCCAGCTGTGGCTGAAGGCGGTGGTGGAGAAGGTGAACGGCTGCTTGGGGCGGGACTGCAGAGCTGCCCATCACGCAGCGCCTATCCACACTGCAGGTAATCCCCAGCTGTGTCTCAACCAGAGGCCCTTGGGCACTCACAGAGGGTGGGTTCTACGTTATAGTTTCTTTAATAGGACAGTGCTTAGTGCCACAGAATATATAAATACCCATGGCCCACAGACCCCCGTGAGGAGAAGCGTGGAATCTTGTATGAAACGCTGGGGTCCTCAGAGGCTTTATGGAAATCTCTGGCCAGCAGAGCATTTGGAAACCCAGGACCACAGCAGCAAGGTCAAGGCCAGTGGGTCTCCAATGGGGGCATTTGGCAATATCTAGACTCCTCGCCCCAGGGAAAATCTTGGCAATGTCCTAAGAGGGGGTAGAGTGGTGGGTGCTGCTACTGCACCCAGTGGGTGGTGGCCAGAGATGCTGAAAAACACCCCACAGTGCACAGGGCAGCCCCACACAGCACAGAACCACCCAGCCCACACTTCAACGGTGTCCAGTGAGAAGAACCGTGGTGCGGGCCTCAGCCTGCTGTTGGGAGAAGTGGGGTCCCCACTTCTCACCTGCTGCATGACCCCATCTCCAGACTCCCTGACTCCCTCCACAAAGTGAATGGATAGAATGTCCTTAGTAATTCAGAACCACCTGCTAATTTTTGCCACAGCTGTGCAGTGCCTGAACTATTTCTTTAACATTTATGTTTAAATGGACTCATTTTTTAAAAAACCCTGATGATTAGTTATTCAGAAAGAAAACACATCACTGTCATCAATGGAAAGGGGTGCCGATTCCAAATAGGCAGATAACCACACAAATAAGTACAATGAAACCAAATGGAGCCATTCGGTTCTATTTGGCTCCACAGTGCTGCCAGCTGAAGGCGTGGAAAGGGAGATATAAACAAATGTCAGAAAGTGATAAAGACAGAAGCACCCAACAGAGACTTTCTCCTTGACTAAATCAGATGGCTTGGAAAAGACTTACAGGAAAGCAATAGGGCTCTCGAGGTGGTGGTGGGGGGCGGTCCATGCACTCAAGGCAGACAGCCCAGCCCTTGGGAAGACCCCTCTGGCTCTAACGCAGGACGCCAGGAATCAGTGTTTCACATGGCAGTCCTGGGTTTGCTGTGGAAAATCCAGCCACTTTTTTTTTTTCCCTGCCTGTTTTTCCCTCACCCGCTCTGCCCTCTTCAGGACATTGCCAAAGATTTTCCCAGGGGTGAGAAGTCTTTGGAGAGGCTGGAGGAGCAGGCTGTGGGCGTCAATCGGAACACCTCTCCTTTGGGTGCAGAGAAGATTACTGGAGAACTGGAAGAGATGAGGAACATTCTGGAGAAACTGCGCGCCCTCTTGGAGGAGGAGGAGGAGCGGCTGCGGGGCCTGCTCGAGTCCAGGGAAGCCTGTGAGCAGCAGATTAAGCGCCTGGAGGCCGAGCTCAGCGAGTTCAGGACGGTCTTGCAGAGGCTGGCTCAGGAGGGCCTGCAGCCTGCAGCCAAGGCCGGGACCAAGAACGAGCTGGTCGCCCACTGGAGACGCTACTCGGTAAGCGTGCTTGGCCGAGTCACGGAGCCTGGGGTGCCGTCTGTGCGCTCAGACCTCCTCTGTGATGGAGAATTGGGCTGAGCCTTGAGCTCACTCATGCTGCTTCTCCAGGACTCTTGGTTTCTCAGCTTCCTGAGCGGGGAGTGGACAAGTTGGGGTGTTTATCTCCATTTTCTGGATGAGGAAGCTGGGCCTGCAGAGATGTTTTCCCCCTCAGCATCCCTAGGGTCACATGGTGGCTCTGTGAGTAAACAACAAAAGAGGCAGATTGGGCAGCCAGGTTTGGGCCTCAAAGCTACTCTCTTGCCCAGTGGTGGGATAAGGGCTGGGCTTCCTCTGCATGGAACAGGAAACATTGGATCAGAAGGGGAAACTCTTACTGTGGAGATGCTGAGGGACAACATGGGCCCCTATGAGGCCAAGCAGCAGAGGCCCATGGTGGCAGGGGGTTGCTCCCAGACCCAGACACGACATCCCATCAGAGGCTCCCCTGCCTCTCCCTCCAGGTATATGCACCGAAGCTTGACTTGTGGATAAGAAAGTTTTAAAATAAGAAGCATCAGCCCTCCTTGCCTGTCTTTATATATCGTTAGCTCAGTATCACGACTCCATGAGAGGAGATATGTACAAGCAGAGCCCCCACAGCTCTTACCCGTACTCTGCCACTGTTGCTGTATTTTTTTCTCTTCCTTCTAATCTTTGCCCATATGCAAAAATATTTTTTGTAGGGAGAAACAAAGGGCACGTACTCTTCAGGGCTGTCTTCTCATCTGGTCTCGCAGCAGACCAGGTTACCCTGCAGTGATCACCTTCCTGCCAAGAGCACTGTCCTCCTTTGGGGCTGCCTGCCCCAATGCGTGTTGGAGGTGCTATGGTACAATGGTTAGGGATGGGGACTTTGGGGCCAGACTAGCTGGGTTGAAGCACCTAGTTTCTGCCCTTGCTAACCAAGTGGCTTTGGAAAAATGACTTTAACCTCTGTTATGTGTGAAATGAGGCACTGAGACACTAGGTGACTTGCCTGTGGTTATACATCCAATAGGTGGAGACAGGGATTTTAACTTGAACCCAGGTTATCTGACTCAAGGTCACATGCTTCCAACCACTGGGCCAGCTCATGCTCCCAGTTCTAGAAGATTAACATAGTAAGAGGAGCAGACCAGGAATCCAGACATCAGCGGATCTGTCCGTCCCACCGGGACTACAACCCCGGATGCTCCCAAGAGAACAGGGGGGCTGGGTGTGACTTGTGGCATCCCTCTGCTGACCAGAACAGGACCCCTGTCTGTTTCAGGGAGACTGACTGTTTGCAATGAAGGTTGAAGTCAGGGTGGTTTTGTGGCTTATCCAGTGTCCTGTCAGGAAATGCAACTACCTGGCAGGGCTCACCCGCCTGAGCCTCCCAGGGAATCAGCAAATGAAATCTGACAACGTTATCGGTACCAGCATGGCGCATCAGAGCTGGAAGGGATGCAGTCTTATTTTACAAGGAGGGAAACTGAGCCTAGAAAAAGGTCATGCTTAGCCAGGCCACCCAGCCATGATGTAGCATCCCACGGTGGCTCCTCCAGGAATGAGGGCCCTGGGTGTCCTGCACTGCTTCAAGTTGATGATGGGCCTTCCAGTGGCCTAGACAGGCCTCTCTCCGGGGGCAGCCCCTGGTCTTGCTCACCCCTGCACCCTTGCCCTTCCTCGGCCAATCCCTGGAGGCCAGCCAGCTTTCCTGGCCTCTTCATGAATGATTTCCAAGCTGCCAGTTCCCTCAAACCAATTGTGTCTGATCTTCCATGAAAACTTTCATAGACATCATTGCATTTGCTAACTAATTGAATCTCGATAGGAATATTTTTGAGAATGAACAGGGCTGGCTGGGCAGATTCTGTGTCCTTCTGCCTACATGTGGCCCCTGTTGCCCCAGCTGCTGCCTAAAATCCTTCCCTCTATTTGCGCTTTCTCCCCTGAGCTTAATACTCTTATCCCTGTTCATCTGTGGATACCCCAGGCTAAACCTAATTGGAGCTGCCCCCTGGTTCCTCGTGGCTAGAGGATTGAGCAGAGGTTGTTAAAAAAAAAAAAAAAAAGAGAAAGGCAAAGCACAAGGCTGCCTCCTGGGATTGAGGGAGCTGGGGATGGAGGGACAAAGGTACCCCTGCTCTGTACCAAGTGTCTTGTCAATATCACCCGACCCATGTGGTTGGTGAGAGTGGCCCCATTTATCAATGAGGAAACAGCCCAAAGTGAACAGCTAGGAAAAGACAGAGGTGGGTCTCCCGCCAGCTCTGTGTTATGACAAAGCCCATGCACTTTCCACTACCCCACCCTGCCTCCTACTGAGCAGGGCCAAGCTAGGTGCTGGGATTCCTGCAGATCAAGGTCAAATGCGGAACTTCCCAGGACAGCAGGGAAAGGCTGTGTCTGGAGTGTCTGCACACAGTGAAGCAACTGGGGAATAGTCCACGCAAATATCTTCTAGGCCTGCCGAGAATAATCACCGGGTTGACAAAGCACCTTTAGAGGCAGGAAGAGGCCCTGCTCTGATGTCGGGTCCACCATCTACAGACTCTGCAACCATCAGAGAACCCTTAGCCCGAGTTTCTGTGTAAATAACATGGGGGACACAGAGACTAGCCTTTCAGGGTTGTTGCGAGGCTTAAACAAATGGGACACCCAGGGCGCTCAGCCTGGCATTTGTGTCTCCTGAGTATTAGTTATTTGTATCATCAGGTGCTGGTGTTTGCCATGATAATGCTGGGAGGTGAGGGATAATAAAGAAAGAACTGTAGCCAGCAACAGACAGTAAAGGCAGAGTTCCAAGTCATGGAGCTGGAGATGAGAGGGCCAGGGCTGAGCTTGAGTGGGGCCCCAGTTCCTACCCTTGCTGACAGTTTCCTCCCAGCCTGACCCAATCCCACTGGCCGCACTCACTCCCCTGCACACACGCACTTGTCCAGTTGAGGAGCCTCATGCCCCCACCTCGCTGTGTCATCATATGCTGCAGGCAACACAGGCAGCGCTGGCCTCGGAGGAGCCCCGGGTAGCCCGGCTGCAGGCCCAGCTGAAGGAGCTTATGGTCTTCCCCCCACGACCTGCAGCCGCTCTCCGACAGTGTCGTCACTGCCATCCAGGAGTATCAGAGGTATCTGGGCAGGTCGAGGGCGGTGGGACTCAGGGTGTGCTGGAACCCACGTTTCCCCACCTCCAGAAGGCGGGCTTGCTTTCTCCTGCAGCCTAGTAACTTCTAAATCATTCTCTGCACCTCTCAATGATGGACTTTTACAGATTCTCACTGGGCTCAGACACTGTCTCCTTTGACTGTTTTGCATTTGCTCCTAGAAAGAGGCCTGAACTTTGCATTTATCCGGGCTAGTGGCTCAGCCACCCATCCAGTCATGACGCTTTAGGCAGATAGCATTGGGGAGGGGTGATGGCCCAAAGGGAGGGCTTTTCAATTGTATTCCATTCCCCTACCTTCTGACGCTGACTTCAACATCTGAGTGTCTCCAGACCAGCCTCTGCCTGCCCTGCAGCCACCAGGCTCAGGCACAGCAGGGCCTCCAGCTTCCATTTAACTTCTACAGATAATTTTTCAAATAGAATGTCCA
The DNA here is from genome assembly GCA_036589455.1 of Ateles fusciceps. NCBI lineage: Eukaryota > Metazoa > Chordata > Mammalia > Primates > Atelidae > Ateles > Ateles fusciceps. Next base: position 10,117,617 of record JAZHEH010002060.1, read on the forward strand.
GCACCAAGCCATAGGTAACCAGTACCTGAAACCTCAGTAAGAGAAACCAGAGGGAGAGGAAGACCCTTGGCCACTCTGTCTTTGCCTTCAGCAAAGAGCAGCAGCTCTGTACCCTCCCTGTGCAGAACTGAGCCTCAGAGGTGTTCTGAACAAGGCACAACATTTCCCGGTGGCTGTCGGGCCTCTCCTACCTTTGCCTGGTACAGGGGGCTCCTTCAGAATGGACGTAGGGAGCTCCCACCTTTGCTGTGTGTCTCTCATCCCGCAGCATGCTCAGGCCAACATCTATAAAATGGGGGCAGTGGCCTGGATCCCCCGTGGGATGCGAAGGTAGGGGTAGGGCTGGGGTTGGGGGTTGGATTTCCTGTGTACAAAGCAGGTAGGGAGACAGAGTGGCCAAGGGTCTTCCTCTCCCTCTGGTTTCTCTTACCGTGGTTTCAGGTACTGGTTACCTATGACTTGGTGCTGGACATTCTATTTGAAAAATTATCTGTAGAAGTTAAATGGGCCTAGGATGACGGGATCTTATTCAAGAAAGGGTTTCGTTTGCTTCTGCCAGGTGCCTGGGGGCAGACAGGACTGGTCTAGGGTCTCCATAATTTATCCTCAGGGCCTGTAGTTCCCTGGTGACGAAGCTGGGCCGTCCGTCCGTTTGACTGGCTTGCTTGCAGTGCACTTTCATCCTGAAGGCATGACCTTTGCGATCCCAGCTTCATATGAGGTGCGGTTTTCAGAATCTGCCCGTCTTTGATAGGCCCTTATCCTGAGAGGCTGCCAAAACCCTAACTCAGTTTTGCAGCTATTTCTTCCAGATTGGCAAATGCCCTCAGGGTCAAAGTAGCTTTGGATGTTAGACTCACATTTTTTTTTTTTTTTTTTTTTTTTTTTTTTTGAGACAGAGCCTCACTCCGTCACCAGGTGCCAGGCTGGAGGGCAGTGGCGCAACCTCGGCTCACTGCAACCTCCCCCTCCCAGGTTCAAGCAATTCTCCTGCCTCAGTCTCCTGAGTAGCTGGGACTACAGGCACGTGCCACCACGCCCAGCTAATTTTTTTGTATTTTTAGTAGAGACGGAGTTTCACCATGTTGGCCAGGATGGTCTCGATCTCTTGACCTCATGATCTGCCTGCCTCGGCCTCCCAGAGTGCTGGGATTGCAGGCGTGAGCCACCGTGCCCGGCCTAGACTCATATTTCTATTATTTGTTTTTTAAAACTTTGATTGGGCAATTTTTTTGTCTTTTGTTTTTGTACTCAGTGGGAAGGCCAGTCTGAATTAATTTCTTCCATGACTGGAAGAATAATGTCTCCATGTGTCACCTCATGTAACACTTAGAATGATTATATGAGAGGGGTGCCCTTTTCAGAGGCAAGAAAGCTGAGGCTTATTAATGTTGAGCCACTTAAGGTCACATAGCTGGCTCCAAACTCCCAGCTCTTTATACCTACTATAGAATCAGAGAACACTCATTCCTCTTATTTATTTATGTATTTATCTGGAGATAGGTGTTGCTTTGTCACCTAGGTTGGAGCGCATTGGTGCAATCACAGCTCACTGCAACCTCAAACTCCTTGGCTCAAGCAATCCTCCTACCCCAGCCTCCCGAGTAGCTTAGGACTACAGGCATGCACCATGATGCCCGGCTAATTTTTAAATATTTTTTGTAGAGGTGGGGTCTTGCTATGTTGCCCAAGCTGGTCTCATACTCCTGGCCTCAAGTGATCCTCCTGCTTTGGCCTCCCAAAGTGCTAGGAGTACAGGTGTGAGCCACCATAACCTGCCCATGCATGCAAATTATATAAGAGCCTACAGGTCCCAGGGAGCCCCAGTGTCTGTTCTCAGGAAGACCCCCAGGCCTGCAACTGATGCCTTTTCATAGTGATATTAACCAAAGTCCTTTCCAGCTACATCTTGTGACTACTGCTGCAGACACCCCCAGCAACTGAGATAGGAGAGGGCCCACCCTGGGAGCAGCGAGCAGCACACACTGGGCCTCTCGAGGGTCTCAGTAGAGGCCCCACCCCTAGACTGAAGCCACTCTCTCTCCTCCCTCGTTTTCTCCCTCCATGGTCCTCGCAGCCTGAAGGGGAAGAGCGCCAGGCTGCGCAATGCTGCGGGGGTGGAGCTGTGGCAGCATTTCCAGCGGCCTCTGCAGGATCTGCAGCTGTGGAGGGCCCTGGCCCAGCGGCTCTTGGAGGTCACCGCCAGCCTGCCGGACCTGCCTTCCCTTCACACCTTCCTGCCCCAGATTGAGGTAACTGTGTTTCTGCCAACTGGGTGTGGCTAGGGTGGGCCGCTGGTGGGGCATGGCGTTTCAGCCTCTCTCCCAGCGGAAGGTCTTCCGGATATCTGGGGAGAGCTCCCTGCACCCGGTCTGCTGAGTCCTGGTGCACAGGGAGTGTCCATGCTTGCTTGTTACAGTGACAAAGGTTAGCTCGGCTCCTGGGCAGGAGGTGAAGCCTGCTGCCTGGGGTTAACCCGGGGTTCCGTACGGACGCCCCCCACCTGCAGGCATATCCCAGGTGGAGGCATCAGCAGTCCTGAAAGAGCAGCGTTATCAGGCCATTGTCTTTATTGCGACTGCAAGTGGCAGGAAACCTGACCTGACCTGCAGTGGCTTAAAACAGCGACATTCAGGCAGTCCAGGGTGCCAGGCCACAGCTCAGCGGTGTCACCAGGACCAGGCCCTTTGTAGACCTAAGCCAAGTCTCCCTTCATGGCCCCAGCATGGCTGCTATGGCTCCAAACATGCACCTCCCATGAACTACTGGCTCTGGACAGAGCCAGCGGCGCACGGGACCCTCTCCACCTCCACTTCCGCCTTTCACATCCTCCCCTGACCACAGCACACTCCCCTTACTTGACTCATTGGCCAGTCAAGGTCATATGACTATTCCTGGACCAATCACTGGCAAGGATGATGGGATTACTGTAACTTGTTTGTACCAATTAGACTCAGCGTCCTGGAGCTGAGCCCTTTGCAACCCAAAATGCTGGTTGTTTGGGAAGAGAGAAGGAGGAATAGCGGTGGGGATGGGCAGCAGACAGCATCTGCCATGATGCCCATCACTATGGTGTCCCCAGTGTGCCTGTACATAACTGCCTCTGGCATCACTGAACTCTGAAGTCCATCAAACGATTTTGTGTCTAGAGATTCTTAGACATAAAGAGTGGGAAAAGACTCAAACGTGTGATGTAAGTCCTCATTTATATCAATTTTCATCCCAATTATAAAGGGCATACCTACTTGGACAGTGTAAAGGTGTGTGAAGAAGAAAGCAAAAAGCTCGCATAATCCCACAAGCCATAGGGACGAACATGTTGGGGCAATTTCTCCATTGCTTTTCTGCCACCTTGGTATTACTGGGGAGAACCATAACCAGGGTTGGCCCCTGCTCACCATTGGGTACACTACTTGGCCATGTGCCTGCATTTCGAAACGTCTACACTTGTCATTTTCCACTTGGGGCTTATGTTGGAACAAGAATTTGTTTTCTCCCTTCACTTTTTGTTTTGTTTTGTTATGTTTTTTGGAGACCAAGTCTCATTCTATCACCCAGGCTGGAGTGCAGTGGTGCGATCTCGGCTCACTGCAACCTCCACCTCCTGGGTTCAAGCGATTTTCCTGCCTCAGCCTCCCAAGTAGCTGGGATTACAGGCATGCGCCACCACACCCAGCTACTTTTTTGTATTTTTAGTAGAGATGGGGTTTCACCATGTTGCCCAGGCTGGTCTTGAACTCCTGATCTCAAGTGATACGCCTGCCTCGGTCTTCCAAAGTGCTAGGATTACAGATGTGAGCCACTGTGTCCAGCCTCTCTTCATAGTTTTTAAGCTGCAAGGCATGACCTTTCTTTCCAAGGGTTCAGTGGGCCCCTTCTCCACCCCCATCCTCCAAAGGATGATTGCCATCTTTATTAGGTACTCCTCAGGGCATCCTGGAGTGACTTTCTTATGTGCCACAAACCTCAGTTTTAGATCAGAAGATCCCAAATCTATCCTTTATATCTGATGAAATCCATTTAGATATTTCCATGAGATACGGTCACCAAGAGACAGAAGATTTAATTGTAATTTTTGTGTATTTGGGATCAAGTTCTGTAATTGTATTTTCTGATATTTTCACTCCACACATTTGAGCTTTTCTCAGCATTATTTAAAATCATTCAAATAAAAGTGATCATTTTCAATGGCTGGATAATATTCTATTTTGGAGTATGCCATAATTTAATGTATCCACAATTAGAGGTTTAGGTTGTTTTTGATTTTTGTCATAATTTGCATATTTTGAATATGCACATGTAGTTTTATTTCCACTTCTACCATGATCACCCTCATTTTGCAGATGAGGGATCAGATCTAGGGAACCTATTTGGCAAAAGAGGAAACTGAGGCTCAGAACTGCCCATGGCTTCCCAACTAGTACATAATCCAGACTCGTGATCTCAACTCCACAGCCTAAACTCTTCCGTGATATGGTGTCTGGGCTTGGTGGAAAGGGGGTACAGGTGACTCCCTGCAGTGAGAGGCTGGACCTCTGTGTGGCTGGGCACCAGCTAGATGCTCTAGTATGCAGGTCATGCCAGTACAGCTGCACCGCTGTGGTTACACTGCCTCCTCCAGGAGACGTCTGCCCTTCCAGGCCCATCATCAGTAGTGCCTTCTCCAAAGCAGTACTCGATTTCCGCAAACGGGAGTGTCCACCTCTGCTTTGAACTCCCACCGTGCTAGCTCAAGCTTTGCTTAGGAGAATGATCACTTTCTGTCTTGTATTGAAATGGCTTACCTGGGTTGGAATCTTTGCTCTTCTCTCCCCACCCTGTGCCTAGCTCAGTGTTTTAAGTCTGAGAGTGGGTTCTCAGCAACATCATCAGGTATAAAATGAAAGCACTCTGGCCAGCCAAAGACAAAACCTCGGGCTTCCAGAACCCCAGACTCTCGACTAGAAATGCAGGAGGTGCTTACTTGAAACAGTTGGAGAGGCAACAGGAGTCAGAAGCTTGGTTCAGGCTCTAAGAGCTGCAGGGCTTCGGGGGCAAGAAGAGTGAGTGTAGGCTGAGAATGGGGTCAGGGAAGGCTTCCTGGAGGAGGCAGGGCCTGGGCTGCTCAGAATTCAGGCTGTATGAGAGGCTGCGCCCATTCTGTAGGAGGCTTCTGAGCCCCCTTAGTTCCTCTCTTTGCCTGGCAAACTCTTGCACGTCTGTACTCTGCTGAGTATCACCTCCTCTGGGAAGCCTTCCTCAATTCTCTCTGATCATGCTCCTACAGGCCTATAGCTCCCTTCAAAATGTCCAAAACACTGCTGCAGGTAGCGCTGGGGGTGCACCCACTGTTGGTGGTGAAGAGGGATCTTTGAGTAGAGGATCAGGCTGGCCGGGTCTGGGTTCTGCTGCATTGTGACCAGTCGATGGTGGAGAGCCAGCTAGCTGGGAGGAGCTGCGTGGTCCAGGTGCGTGAGGCTGAGGGTGCGTCACAGTCAGGGGCAGAGGCCGTGGAGATGAGACAGACTTCCGAGGCATGCAGGAGGTGGATATTACTCAGGCTTGAGTATCAAGACAGATGTGGGAGGCGAGAGAAGACCCAAAGCTGACCCCGAAACTCAGGCCCTTACCAGCACATTCCTGCCAGCTCATTTTGTTTCTACTTGAGTTTGCTGCTTCCTCGGACACCTGCACAAAGGCGCAGCTTCCTAAGCAGTTGCAGTGAGCACAGGTATGCCCCGGCTCTGTCTGTTTCTGAGCTTTGTTCTGCCCCGTCTGGGGTTCATGGAAGCCTTGTCTCCCCCAGGCGGCCCTGATGGGAAAGCTCCCACCTGAAAGAGCCGCTGACCATGCTGCAGCTGAAGAAAGACCTCCTGATTGGCGTCTTGGCCAGGAGAGGGCCACGGCACTCCTGGAGCAGGCAGCGGGTTCCGTAAGGGACAGAGACCTGCTGCATAACAGCCTTCTGCAGAGGAAAAGCAAACTGCAGGTATGTGTCCCTGGGCGTCTGTTCAGGACTCGGCCTGGCCACGGGCCTGGAGTACCCAGTGGGGAGGCAGATGGCCCTGTGTTCTAAGCTCAGCTCTGCCACTTGCCACTGTGTGGCCCTGGGTGTATCCCTTTGTCTTTGACAGTCTCAGGCTCCTCATGTGTAAACTGGGGAGGATTCCTGCATGGTCCCTTTAATTGTTTTCCTAACCACTTGTCTGACTCCAGCCCTGTCCCCAAACTCCCCCGCAATCAAATTGAATCCCACCCAGTCTTCTGCAGAGAACGACAGGAGGGTCAAATAAGAAAATGCCAATAAAAGCCCTTGTAAAATTTCAACCACCCTGGAGCTGGAAGCTCGTATTATTAGTGACACCTTTCTGAATGACCACACGACATCAATGACATGTGGACAGCTTATTCTTTTAGGTAACAAATGTTTGCTGAGCATCTAATGATGCTGACCATAATAACTACGATCCATGGGGCACTGGCTACGGGCCAGGCAGTTGCTTAGAGCTCCAGATCCTGGATCGTGTCTAATCCACGTAAGAGCACTAGGAGAGAGGCTCTGTTACTTTGCTTGTCTTACACATGAGGAAACTGAGCAGGATGGTCAAGAAAATTGTTCATGGTCCCCAGGGGTTACAGTGAGGACCCAGCCACGATTTCAGCTCCTGGGCAGGTAGCGCTGGGGGGTTCGTCCCACTGTTGTTGGTGACGGGGATCATTGAGTAGAGGATCAAGTTCCTTCCATCTGCAGGGCCTGGTGCAGTTCTAGGCCCTGGGGGGATGAAGAAACGAAGCGAAGGTCTTCACCCTTAAACACTCACAGCTTGCTGGTGGACACAGAAAAACAGGCAATTACTAGAAGACATCCAAGTGCTGTTTTACAGCAAGGGTTGGCAAACTGTTTCTGGAAAGGGCCAGATTGTGAAGGTTTTACAGTCTGCAGGGCAGGCGGTCTCTGTCGCAGCTCCTCAGCACCAGACACAGCTGTAAATGAATGGGCATGGCTGGGTTCCTATAAAACTTTATAGCAGAGTATGGTGGCTCACGCCTGTAATCCCAGCACTTTGGGAGGCTGAGGTGGGCGGATCACAAGGTCAGGAGTTCAAGACCAGCCTGACCAACAGGTTGAAACCCCATCTCTACTAAAAATACAAAAATTAGCCCAGTGTGCTGGTATGTGCCTGTAATCCCAGCTACTCAGGAGGCTGAGGCAGGACAATCACTTGAACCCAGGAGGTGGAGGTTGCAGTGAGCTGAGATCATGCCACTGCACTCCAGCCTAAGTGACAGAGTCAGACTCCATCTCAAAAACAAAACCAAAAACTTCATTTACAAAAACAGGCCTCGGGGATATTTGGTCGTTGGGTGAGGGGATGTCATTGGCCCCAGTTCCAGAGGGATGTGGCCAAAGTGTTCTGTGAGCACACTATGGTGACTCTAAGGAGAGGCACCCAACTCCATCAGGGTTCAGGGAAGGCTTCCTGGAGGGGGGTAGCACCTGAGTGAGCAGGACCTGGTTGAGACGAAGAGCAGCCCGGCTGCATGGGTCAGGTCTCACAACATGGTGCCGGTGAGGAACCCTCTTAATGTGCACGCTGCCTGTCCTGTGTCTCTGCAGAGCCTACTCGCTCAACACAAAGACTTTGGGGCAGCTTTCGAGCCTCTGCAGAGGAAGCTCCTGGACCTCCAAGTCAGGGTCCAAGCTGAGAAGGGGCTTCAGCGGGACCTTCCTGGAAAACAGGCCCAGCTCTCAAGGTTGCAGGTGAGGGGTCTGTCAATCACGCCTGCCCGGGCGCTGAGCTGCACCTGGAAGCAGCTTCTTCCTCCAGCAGTAACCAGCAAAGCAACAGCTGCCATGAGCCAGAAATTTAGACCCTTGGTTGAGATCTGACCTTTCATCTCAACAGAACGTCTGCTTATTTATCTGATGGCTCCTGGCCTCAAACGGCTGAGTCTTGAGCTCAGCAAAATGATGAGCTGTCTTTTTGTTTACTCCTCAGTTCCAAAGTCTAACATTGGTATTTGTTTTTAGAATTGCTTCGCTAAGTATTCTTAATGAGTCCAGAGGTGTTCAGTTAAACCAACTTTGGGATTAAGAATAAACGTTCTGACCGTTGATCATGGTTGGCTGGATAAGGAGCTTGCTGGTTTCCAAAATGCATGTGATACAATAGTTATCTTTTTAAAATCCAAGTACAGCTCACACATAAATTGAGAGTGTTCTCTAGAAGACATTAAAAATAGTGCATTTTAAGCCAGGCGCGGTGGCTCACGCCTATAATCCGAGCACTTTGGGTGGCCGAGGTGGGTGGATCACAAGGTCAGGAGTTCAAGACCAGTCTGGCCAACATAGTGAAACCCCATCTCTACTAAAAATACAAAAAAAAAAAAAAAAAAAAAAAAATTAGCCAGGTGTGGTGGCATGCACCTGTAATCCCAGCTACTTGGGAGGCTGAGGCAGGAGAATTGCCTGAACCTAGGAGGCGGAGGTTGCAGTGAGCCAAGATATGCGCCATTGCACTCCAGCCTGGGCAACCGTGCGAGACTCTGTCTCAAAAAGAAAAAATAAAATAGTGCATTTTAGGCTGGGAGCAGTGGCTCACCTCTGTAATCCCAGCACTTTAGGAGGTAGGCAGATTTCCTGAGTTTAGGAGTTTGAGACTAGCCTGGGCAACATGGTGAAACCCTATCTCTTCTTCTTCAAAAAAAAAGAAAATGCAAAAAATTAACCAGGCATGGTGGTGGGAGTCTGTAATCCCAGCTACTTGGGAGGCTGAGCCACAAGAATCGCTTGAACTCAGGAGGTGGAAGTTGCAGTGAGCCTAAATTGTGACACTGCACTCCAGCGTGGGTGAGAGTGAGACTCTGTCTCCAAAAAAGGGGGAAAAAACAGTGCATTTTGGGTTTTAAAACTAAAATTGGGACATGCTTCTTCATAATGAGAGGTGGTCATCAAGCATGAGTTCCGATGTGAGTTTGCCCGTGGAGATGCCTTCTGGCCTGTAGCAGAGTTTATTTTCATGGTGTCCCCGAATATTTTTGTCTGATTTCTAAAATCTCTCCAGGCCTGACAGTGGGCGCATTAGACCAGCCATGTGGTTGGTACAGCTGCTGGTGTGAAACAGCCCCATTGCCCTCGGGAAGGCACCCCTCCCAGGCTCTCCCATTCAGAGCCCCTGCCCTGATCAGCCACCCCGAGGGAGGGAGAGGTGGGAAGATGCGCCTACCTGTTCCCTTCTCTACGGCAGGGGCTGCAGGAAGAGGGGCTGGACCTGGGGGGCACAGATGGAGGCTGCGAGGCCTCTCGTCCAGGAGAATCCCAACCACCAGCACAAAATGGACCAGCTCTCCTCTGACTTCCAGGCCCTGCAGAGGTCTCTGGAGGTAAGGGGCTGGCAGAAGGGACTGTGGTTCGACAGAGAGCAGGCCCCTGTAATCCTACATGCGTGGGACTTTCTCCCCCATTTCCTGCCTTCCTTCCTTCTAACCTCTCTTTCCCGCCTTCATTCCTTCTAATCTCTCTTTTTCTTTCACCCTTTTTTTCTTGCCTTCCTCATTCAAACAGCATGTAATGACTGAGCACCTCCTGTATGCCAGGCAGTGTCCTAGGTAGACCCTAAGGATGGAAGTAGCAGAGCATGACAGCCCAGGCCCCTGCTCTCCTGGGAGTTACGCCCCGGTTGGGTAGATGGACAATTAATCAGCAAGCAAACAAGTAAATGCACAATTACATATTGAGATTAGGGCCACAAGGCAAAAGAAGAGAGCGGCTGCTGGGAACCTCAGGCACGCTACAGCGTGCACCAGGCCTGGAGGCCACAGAGCTTCATCAGCAGTGCCCTCTAGTGGCCACCTCAGCTCTTTCTAGGGTTTGCCCAGGATTGTATTGAGGCCTTCCAGCAGTGGGGGATGGAACTCCAAGCTCCTTCGAAACTGGCCTGAGGACAAGTGGAAATGCAGACTCAGGCCCCACCGTGGCAGTGACACTGATTCGGATGGAGCCCTGGGTCTGCCTTTGTCACAAGCCCTGAGGAGTACAAAGCAGGTCTCTGGCACTCACATCTCAAGAAAAGCCAGTGTGAGGCAGTGAGAGTTCTCTACTCTACCTGACTTTGCACGCCCTATTTTCATACCAAATATTCCTAGCCTCCTCTTTACACTCCTGAAATTCAGAGGGAGTATAAGTTACCTGCCCAGGAAATAGAAAAGAGAAGTAAAAGGAAAGTAATTATAATACAATGTTGTCCTTCAGTATGTAAGTATGGCCACACTCAAGACATCAGGAGCTGGTCAGCACGTGCCCTCCCTGTGTGACAGCTGTAAATGCCGTGTCAAGTGGCACAGCCATCAGGGCCTCTAGTGATGTGGTTTTCTGACATGTGAACAACACTTGATAGAACTTTGATCAAATTCAACAGCAGCCTTCCATCCGCTTACGCAAAGGGTGCAACTCTAGAGAAGTCAGCATGTTTGTTAAAACTGCAAAACCCTCTTTGTGTTTGTGTGTTGATTGGAGTGAGAGTCTGAGCTCAGGTCATGACAAACGGATTTCTTCCTGCTGTGGATATTAGGAGGACATGAGAAAATCATGTGGGATGTGGGCCCATTCTGCACTGGTGGACTATCCGCCTAGAGTGGAATGCGAGCACGCATCCCTCTCACTCTACCTAGTATCACCCCCACCACCTCTATTGAAGCAATGGAAAACTCTCCCCACCCGTTTCCAGGAAATGCGGCACCACCTGTGGAGACCCATTGGTCTAAGTGACGACCAGTGTCTGGATGAATTTTTTAAATTACATTTACTACACTAGCAGTTCGTAGTTTCAAGGTCGAGGCAGTAGAGAAATAGGAAACACTGTCCTCACTTCTCAGGAGCCCAGAGAACTCATAGAAGCAGCAGAAGTCAGCTCTAATACCTCCATCCAGATGATGGGCTAGATTAATAGTTATAAGAAGCAGCATTAACCGAGCTTCACTAGGTGCTGCAAAATTATATTCCAATTCTTATTGTTTACATTCTTCTTAAAGAGAAATTGCCCTTTTTTTATTTTGGTACTCAGTGCCCGTGAATCTAATATGTCCTTCCCCACAGCGAGGTATTCTCCGCGTCTCCCTAGGGGCACGTTTCCATGTTGGAGATCACAGCTGTATGCATGGGAAGCCATTGGAGGCATTTGATCTAATGCTGGCACACCGGAACCAGGAGGGGGACAGTGGTAGGGACAACCCAGAGAGGTAGAGTTTTAGATAACTTTTCAGGTCCTCATTGATGGCTCATTGAGGACAGATGCAGCAGGCTCTCCAGCCCCTGGTATGGGCCTGGTATCCAGGGTCTCAGCCAGTGTCTGTGGCATGCAGAAGGCAGGCCTGTAGTAGCCCTGCAGAGAGCCATGATGACCTAATCTCGGGAACACAGCTGGAATGGGCAAGGCAGGCCCTGGGGTCGGACTGGTTCACGGCAGGCTATGGAAAGAAAGCTCGAAGGATCTCAGGCTGGCTGGCCAGGGGCCTAGAGAATGGCTGCCCTTCTGGGTAGTGTCCGCCTTCCCTGGAAACAAAGCTGAGCAATAGATTGGCCCAGGAAGCAGTACTCAGGGAAAAAGAAAAAGAAAGCCTGAACGCGAATACCTGAGTGTGCAGCTCCATGAGTTTTTTAAAAAATTAAATGCATCTGTGTCACCAGCACCCAGAGAAAACGCAGAATATTACCAGCCTCCCGGAGCCCCTGTGCCCCTGCAGTCAGGCCCAGCTCACCATCCTGACCCTCGAGGCCAGCTCTGACTTCAGGCTTGCCGCAACTTTGCTTGGGGTTGCCTGATGTTATCCTCCTTTTAAATTGAACTGGACCGAATGTTTTCTTCTGTGCCTGCTCTTTAGCTCTCCACATGATGGTTGTAAATTCATCTACTGTGTTGCATGTGGATGTAGGCTGTCCATTCCCGCCGCTGTAAAGCATTCCATTGTGTAAATATACCACCGGCTGTTGATTCATTCTACTCTCAGTGGGCACTTGGATCGTTTCCAGCTGGGGGCTGTCACATGTGTGCCCTTGGGTGAGGATATGCTCCCATTTCCAGGGCATACACCAGGAGTGGAATGGTGGGCCATCAGCTGCAGCCACGTTCCGTTTGGGTAGATTCTGACCCGTGGTCTCCACAAGTGGTTGGGCCAATTTACACTTGGATCAGTGGTGGACAAGAGATCCGATTTCCCACCTTGACCTAGATGTGGTCGTTTTTCTAAAAGAAAGACAGGCTTTAAACCAGAGTTGATCGTCCTGGGGTGAATTCCTCGTGCTGTGCAGAGGGAGGGGGCAAGCCCAGCCTCTTGTGGTGCTACTTGCTGGGGGAGCCCTGGGGTCCCTGGCAGGTGTGAGAGTCCGGCAGGGTGGAGGTGGTGCTGGGGGGCTCCCCCCTCGGCCACCACTCAGGATGCCCTGGGCTCCCCGGACTGTGCTGCAGGACCTTGTGGACAGGTGTCAGCAGAGCGTGCAGGAGCACTGCACCTTCAGCCACCAGCTGCTGGAGCTACAGCAGTGGATCGCTGTGACCACGCAAAAGCTGGAGGCACACCGGGGGAGACACGGGCCTGGGCGCTGCCGAGTCCCACGAGGCCGAGTTCGAGGTAAGGCGGTGGTTCCCCCTCCCCCAACTTCCCAACAAAGCAGCCTTGATGGGCCAACGTACCCACACTCAGGAGCAGAAGCCTCCCTCCACCTTCACTGTGTGTGTGTCTGTGTGTCCATGTGTCCTTCAGAGGCTGGCGGCAAAATTCCCGGAGAAGGAGGCCCAGCTGTCCCTGGTGGAAGCGCAGGGGCTGGCTGGTGATGGAGAAGTCTTCTCCGGAGGGTGCTGGCGTGGTGCAGGCAGAGCTCAGGGGAGCTGGCAGCGTCATGGCGGGCCTTGAGGCTGCTGGAAGAAAGTCTGCTGAGGTGAGAGTGCCTCCTGGGCTCTGAGCCTTGTCTGGGACACTGCCCCTTCCCACTCAGGGGCACTCAGGTGCTCGTAGTGCAGATGGCCAGGGCGCTGCCCAGCGTGGAGCCAGAGGCCTTGGCACCTTCACACCGTGGCCCAGTTGGCTGTTCTAGCAGGAGCAGGGGGGAGCCAGGAAATGTCCCCATCTTGGGAGTTAGCCTCCATCAACACTGGCTTGAGCCTCAGTTTCCCCATCTGCATCAATGGGCATATGCACCTTCATGACAGATTACTGTGAGTTTAAAGTCAGAAACTAGGGATGTGAGCATGCCTCAGAAACATTCTGACAAACTTCAGTGGGAGGCACTGACTCGTCAACCGTGGTTCCCCAATTCCATTACTTTTCCCATGTCCTGGTGGGTCCCCACCACGTCTCCGCATTGATTGGGCTGAGTTTGTCTTCTCAGCCTCATCAGAACCTGGCATCTGCAGAGGATGGAAGTGGATTCGGGGGAAGAAAATGGTTTTCACCAACAACATCCCGAAGTCAGGGTTTCTCATCAACCCCGTGGATCCAATTCCCAGGCGTCGTCGACGGGTGAGTCTGTCTAGCAGGCCTTTGGGGGAGAGGCCAGGCCCCAGGTCAAGAGATGGGTAGTGGTCTCCAGCACAGGCCCCTCCCTGTCTGGGGCAGCATGCTCAGCTCTGAAGGCTTGGCTACATCCTGTCTTATTTGAGCCTGCCCCAGCTGTGGCCCAAAGAGCAATTGATCTTACTCCACAGAGGACCTCAGCGATCCCACAATCTGCAGAGCCAGGCCGCCAGGGCAGGTCACGAGTGTCCTTCAGCCAGACAGATACTCACCTGTGTGAGCCACGAGCAGCAGCTCCTTCAGGGAAGAGAGTGTTAGGGCTGAACACTTCCTGCTGGCCCCAGATCGGACACTGAAACCACACAAGATGGGGGATATTTTTGTGCCATGTTTCATCCATCCCTCACTACCTTTAAACAAACTTGAGCTTTGTTGAAAAGAAAGTTATTCCTTGTTGTTCAAGGGCATCATATTAGTCATGTTCCCATTCATTCTTTCATTCACTCATCCATTTGCTGAGTGCTACTGTGTTCCAACAACTGTGCTCAGAGCTGTGAGTAACACTGCAGACCCTCAGAGAACTCGGAGTCCAGTGCAGAGTTTTTCAGTGGGCACCCAGCCATGTATTAAAATGCAGGTGCTGGGCTGGGTGTGGTGAGCTACACCTACAATCCCAGAACTTTGGGAGGCCAAGGCAGGAGGATTGCTTGAGGTCAGGAGTTTGAGACCAGTCTGGGCAACACAGCAAGACCCCATCTCTATAAAAATTTTTTTAAAATTTAGTTGGACATAGTGGTGTGCACCTGTAATCCCAGCTACTCAGGGGCCTGAGGTGGGAGGATCTCTTGAGCCCAGGAGTTTGGGGGGTGCAGGGAGCTGTGATCGTGGCACTGCACTCCAGCCTGGGTGACAAAACAAGACCCCATTTCAATCAATCAATCAAAATAAAATGCAGACTCTGAGTCAGTAGATCTGACTGGGGCCCACGGTTCGATTCTGCATTTCTAACAAGCTCTCGGGCTATGCCCATGCTGCTGGGCCCAGGGAGACACTCACCTCTGTGAGCCACTAGCAGTCGCACCTGCAGGGAAGAGAGCGTCGGGGCTGAACACTTCCTGCTGGCCCCAGAGTGGAAACTAGAATCATACCGGATAAGTATATTTTTGTGCCATGGTTGTATTTTATTTAAAAAAGGAAAAAGAGAAGACTACATTGTTTCCCCTATCACTTCCCCTTACTGCCTTTAAACAAACTGAGCTTTGTTGAAAAGAAGCAAGGGAGTGGCATCCAAGGGCAGTTAAATAAGGGTTTACCAAAAAAGTAGCATACCTTGGTAGACAGGCCAGAGGCTGTGGGAGCCTGTAGCAGGTCTCAGGTCCGGGACAGGGAAGTCCTCCTGGAAGATCTGAAATGTCAGCTGAATTTTCAAGGCTGAGTGGCACTAAGGAGAGGAGGGAGGGAGGCGTGTTCCCAGCAGAGGAGACAGTGTGTGTGAAGAGCAGAGGCAGAAAGAGTGCCAGTTTGAGGGGCCAAGACACGTCTGCAGGCCCGGGCTCAGAGGATGGGGAAGGCAGCACGCACAGTGGAACCAAGACTCCTGGGTCACAGCGGGGGAAGAGTGGAGAGGCACCAACGAATATAAGCAAGAACTTAGCTGAATGGGCTTACACTTACGTCGTAGACAGATCGCTGGGGCTATGGAGCCCCGAGGGGGCAAGCACGGGGAAGGGTGACTACTTGTGTAGCTGTCCTGGTAAGGGAAGGTGCTGGTTTCCATCACCTCTCAGGGGAACAGAGAGGAGATAATGAGGGAATGTTCTTGGCCCCTAAATGTGGCCATGTTGAGTAGAGATTCATTGTTCGTCCCCCAGGCCTCTCCTGTCACCTTTTGGGCATCTCGTCCCCGTCCCTGCCCCTCTGCCTCAGGTGGAATTCCCAGGACACACAACCAGGGGCCTGTTTTACCTCTGACGCTTTGGCTGTGTGTGATCCTATAGGTAGATCTTCTCCAGGAAGAAGAAGGGAGCCATGAAGATTTCTCCCAGCTCCTGAGGAGACTTTGAGCAGTGGTTGCAGGTGGAAAATTCAAAGCTTGTTAGAATCATCGCAATGAGAACTTCTACAGCTGAAGACTTGAGAACCAGAGAATCAAAGCTGCAGGTCTGTTCCCCAGGAGAGGCCCCTCATCCACAGGGCTTGCACCCACAGATGCATGTGCACCAGGGGGGGTCTTCAAAAGAAGGAGCACACCCACAGTGTGTGAGCTGTTCTCCTTTGTGTATAGATAACGGCTTTTACACTTTTTTGGTTCAAATATTTTAGAACTTTTTCTGGCATTCATGCACGTATTCAGTGTGCTTATGTATTTCCCCTACTTGGAAAATATCACCACTCATCACCTGACTCCTGTGTCACTTAGCTATTGCTGTGTGACAAACCATCCCAACAGTTTGTGGCTGAAAACAACAACCACTTATTTAACCCGTGGTTCAGAAGCGTGGCAAGCTTAGGCTGAACTCAGCCGGGCAGTGCTTCCAGTCTGTCTGCTGTCAGTAGTGAGTCAGGTGTCGCTAATTCTGGGGGCTAACAGCTACTAGATATGAGAATGCCGTGGACTACACATCTCTCCCACTCCTGTGGCACAGCCTGGACTTCTCATAGCAGAGGCAGGGCAGAAGAGAGAGCAGTAGCAGCGGGCAAGGAATTTTGAGGTCAAGACTAGGAGCCAGCATGACATGAATTGCCCTGCATTCTGTTTGCCACAACCAGCCTAGATTCAAGGAAAGGAAAAAGATACTCCACCATTTGATGGAAGGGACTGCAAAGTCATATTGCAGTGGGTGTGGATGTGGCTGGGGGGGTGGGAGATGAGGGAAGTCACAGCCACATTTGCAGATGAACTACGACTTCTCTTCTGTCTTCTTCACTCCCTCATCTAATTGGTTGCCAAAACTCCTCAATTCCACCTCCTAGACATTCTGTGTTTCTCTTCCATTGCGCTATTATTGTCTTAATTTAGGCACTTACTATTTTTGGCCCTGACTACGGCTATAGCCTCCCGGCTCATCCTCCCTTCCTCCTGTTGGGTCCCCATCTAGGTCATGGCTCATTCTGCAGCCAGAATGAGAAATATGACCTTGTCCTCCCACTAATGAAAACCTTTTACTATAGAGTTAACCCCTGAGTTTATTTCTCAAGGCCTTTCTCAACCAGGCCCTAGCTCACCTCTGTTTCCCTACTTTTCTGCAATTTTACCATGATATTTTTAGGTTTAAATTTATTTTTATTTTTCTGGCTTGGGATTCATTTTAACTCCTGAATCTGTGGTCTAGGACCTTTCTGAAACACTCTTTAACATTATTATTATTATTTTCTCTTAACTGCCAAACTTGTTATTTGAATTTTGTTTTTACTAACAATATTTCTTAAAATATTATCTTTGCCTTGTTCCCTTTCTCCTCTCCTACTGTGATCTCATTTAAACATATGTTACTACTTCTCACTGTGTGCTTTATGTCTCTTACCCTCTTTTGTGTATTTTTCATCCTGCTCTCTCTTCATGTTGCATTCTGGTTAGTTTTTCTGATCCATCTTCCAGTTTACTAATTTTCTCTTTAGCTGTGTTTCATCTTCTGTTACACATGTCTATTGAGTTCTTAGCTTTTGTTGTTGTAGTTATCAGTTCTAGAACTTCTATTTGATCCTTTTAATAATTGACTCTATCACTTTTCTTATCTTTATTTTTTTTCTTGTTTTATAGTTCCTACCTTAACTGAAACTTTGTCATTTTTCATACCTTCCAGAAGCTTGCTAAAATTTTTAAGCCCATCTTTTCGTTCTTTGAACATAGTAAACATAGCTTTTTACAGATTGTGTCTAATCATTCCAAGATCTCAAGGCATTTTAGGAATGTTTCTGTTGTATATTATTTCTGCCTGTTCTTATTCTTGGTTTCTTGTGTCTTTATGTGGCTGCTTTGTGTGCTAGACATTGTGTTTGCCAAAATATGAATAAGAGTTATTTAAGTTTTAGGATAATCTTTTCCTCCAGAGTCGATTTTGTTTTCTTCTATAGGCAAGTGGGGGCCTTTCATTTTGGGGCCACTAAATCCAAGTTCAAGGCTTGAGTCTCCCTGGTCTACTAAGATGACTTTGAACTGGGCTGCAAGTCCACACAAAGTTCAGGTTTACTTCTGGTCCATTTTTATAGGGTGAAGGCATTAGGAGCTTGGTGAAAGGGCGAATGAATCCTATCAGAATCTCCGCCTCTGTAGGGGCTAGACTTTGATCTGTGTCTCCCCCAGCCCAGTGAGGCTGCCAAAAGCAAAGGTGTTTTCCAGCTATTCCCTCCACATTGGCAAATGTTCTATGGGCAAAAACAGGTCTGAACACAGCGCTGACTTCCCTGGGTTTTCATTCTTTCCCAAGCTGTGGCCTGGTATGCCTCACACTCTTTTGTTAATCCTTTCATACCTTTAAGATGCTTTAAATATTTTGTCCTTAGTGAGAGGTTTGGTCCCAGTTACCTAGTTGGCCATTACCTGGAAGTCTTCCTTGCTTGCCTCTCCTGTCTCATATTTGGTGACTCCTCTCATTCCTTCCACCCCATCCCCCACCCAACTCCAGCATATCAGAAATGACTTTCTGTTCCTCAAGTTAAACCCCCTTGCTTTTGTACAGCATACGTTCCAGCAGGCTCTGAGAAGCTAAGCAAGGTGTCTCATGTTACATGCTAGTAGGATGGGGCAGAGTCAGGATCCAAAGCCAGGACTTAAACCTGGGCTCCTGTATTTCTAGCCCTGCTCCTACTGCCCCATCACACCATCTCTTAGGAGTCCCGAGAATAAACGTTTCTGTCTCAAGGGAACACAGGACTTATATTTCGTGAGAAAATCTGCACATTCAAATGCCACTCTGCCAGGCTCAAAATACCAACTGAAAGACATGTTCACAGTGACAGCCTTTAGAATGATGCTACCTCTAGTCAAGCCCTCTGGAGGACTTGGTCCTGGAATGTCAGAGTTGGAAGTAACCACTGGAGGTCTTCGGCTTAGCCACCCGTTCCATGCAGGAGGCCAACCCGTAACATTCCCGAGAGCAAGTGCTGGGCCTTGGCTTGAATTGCACAGATGGGAGTCCCACTTTATGGATTCTGTCTGCCTCCTCCCTGCCCACCTGTCTGTTGAGTGAAATTTGATGGGCCCATCCTTACCAGCCAGGTGGGGCCGTTGGGCCATTTGGAAGCCGCACCATGACGCTGCTGTTTGTCCCCAGGAGCTGGAGGCTCAGGTGCCAGAAGGTCAGCATCTCTTCGAGAACCTCCTTCGTCTCGGGCCGGCAAGGGGGACCTCAGATGAGCTGGAAGATCTGCGCTACCAGTGGATGCTGTACAAGTCCAAGCTCAAGGACTCCAGCCAGCTGCTGGTAGGTGCCAAGGTTGTGCAGGTCCCGGGTTCTAGGGACAGGACTATAACTGGGCCTAGATTCCCCTGGGGATACGTGCTCAGCCTGCATTCACACACCACACAGGGGACAGGAATACTCATGGGTCCTGGGCACTGGACTCACATGACGCTATTTGGCCATCCAACCTTGTGAGGCTGGAGTCCTAGTGAGGTGGTTAATGTGTAAGGAGTGCTTCCTACCGCCCAAGCCGAGGGCTGTGCGTGCACTCTCCCGTTAGGCCGTACGGCTCCCCCTCTGCCAGAGTCATTGTATCTCCAGCCTCCAGAGGGGGAGCTGAGACTCCAAGAAGCGGAAAAACTTGCCCAAGGCCACATGGGTGATCAGTGGCAGAGCCAGCCTGCAAACACACCCTTGTGTTGTAGGCGTGAACGGGGGAGCACTGGACTGTCATCAGGAGCCCTGGGGTCCATCCCCGTGTCTCTAACTTGCCCTGTTTCTCTGAGGGCAAGCACCCTGTTTCTCTGAACAAGCACCTCCTTTTTGGGGGACTCTGTGTCTCCTCACACAAAATAATAATAATAATAATAATAGCAAAACTAGTAATGATCATAACCTTTGCTCAATGCCATGTCCTCATAACAGGCCTTTAAAGGCGGTGCTGTTATATGCTCTGTGAACCAACAAGGAAACTGAGGCACAGAGGTTACGTTTCCCTAAATCTGAAGAAGGTGGTGAGATGGCCCCTAAGGGTCCTTTCAGCCTCAGACCCCAGCCCCAAGCTGGGCGCCCCAGGCTTTCCTGGCCCCGGAGCAGCCAGGATGGCCACTAGGTGTCAGCCCAGCCCAAGCCAGGTCGACCATGGCCCCAGCTGGCCTTGGCCAAGTCCTTCCCAGACAGAATCCCAGCTGGGCCTGAAGTGTGTTAAAAAGCTCATTAAATCGAATCACCTGCTGGCTCAGGCTGTCCAGATGACCAGAAGTTTTAAAGAAACACTCCCCTGACAAAATGAATATTCCATTACAGGCTCTGTTGGGATTTAAGTTTCACTCACTTAACTTATTTTTTTTCCCCCCCCTTTCCTCTCCTTCCTTGAAATAACAGACACAAAGTTCTCCAGGGGAGCCAACTGGATTCCAAAAGGTACAGTGTCTGCCATCTGCTCCACACGGCTAGCGGGCAGGGTGCCTGGAGGGTTGGTGGGCCCGTGACACTGGGGCAGGACTCGTGGGCTTTCTGGAAGGTTCCAAGAAGACCAAGGAACATTTTATTGGGGATCAGCTCTGGGCTGCACTGTGCTGGGCCCCGGATTCTTGCTCTCAAGAAACCCCAGGGTCAGGGGTAAACTGACAGGGTGTGACAAGCACATAGCAGAGAGGGGGTCTTGGAGATCGCCTCCCAAATCAGGACACGCTGGGGAGTGGGCAAAGATGCTACCGATGGTTACTCTGTGACAACAGGTGTGAACCAGGACTGTCCCAGGAAGCCTGGGTTGTTGTGGGCAAACTGGACGGTGTGGCCACCCTGGCGATGGAGGGTATGCGGGGCTCAGTAGGGACAGGAGAGGGAGGCGTTGTGCCTCTTTGAGTTCTACTAGGCAGGAGTTTCCACTTACCCCACTGAGCCATGCTCAGAGCCACTCCCAGGGTCTTTGCAGGCTGAAGCAATAACAATAAGAGCAGTCCTCACGACAACAGTGAGTAATAGTTGATTATCACTCGAGATGCTGTGTATTGGCCATCCACGGGGTGTGGCAGGAACTGTGCAGAAGGTTGTGGTTAAGGCCTCCTGTAACTCGCCCCAGCGACACCCAGGAGGCAGCATAATCTCAACTTTCAGCACGAGGAAACAGAAGGAGCAAGCCTGAAGTGACTTGTTCAAGGAAAGCATCGGCCCCTCAGTGGTCTCTGGCCTCTGACTCCAAAGCTCACGTTGTTAACCTTCTGCGTTGTGACTTCGGAAGACTCCCCCTGGGGCCCGGAGTGTCTCCCCATTTCTGGAAAAGCCAGTGTAAATCAGCGTACCCTAGTGCCACTGTTGCCAAGAGAACGAATGCTCTGTTCTCCTGCTAGGCATTGGCCCATAATGACATGGGCCTCTGGCGTGCTCTGGTCCAAGGAGCTCCGATGTCCTCGAGATCTCTCATTCTTTGGAATCTGCATTTCCCAGAAATCTGCGATTTCTTCTTGGCCTCCAGCTAGTGGCATAAGTAACATCTATAGGAGAGTGGGTGACCCATGAACTGGGCAGGGCAGTCACAAGACCAAGGCCGGGCTCGGGGCCTAACACCAACTGGTTTGTGGCCTTGAGGGAGTTGTCTGGCTTCTTGGGGCTCACTTTCCCCATCTATAAAATGGAACTTGATTTTTTGTTTGTTTGTTTCTTTTTTGAGATGGAGTCTTGCTCTGTCACTAAGCTGGAGTGCAGTGGCGCAATCTCAGCTCACTGCAGCCTCCACCTCCCTGGCTCAAGCTATTCTCCTGTCTCAGCCTCCCAAGTAGCTGTGATTACAGGCATATGCCACGACACCCAGCTAACTTTTTTGCATTTTTGGTAGAGATAGGGTTTGCCATCTTGGCCAGGCTGGTCTTGAACTCCTGACCTGAGGTGTTCCACCCTCCTTGGCCTCCCAAAGTGCTGGGATTACAAGCATGAGCCACTGCGCCTGGCCTAAAATGGAACTATTAATGGCAACCTTACTTACTTCATGAACTTATTTTGAAGATGGTGTGAACTGTTGTATATGACAGTAGAAATGCTTGTGATCACTTAAGCCCTGCCCACAACCCCCAGTTTAGAATAACAAATAGACTTCTCTCGAAATAGGGAAAATCATCAGGAAAGGACAGGTGGTCCACACAGGCCGGCCTGGTGGGAGATGTGGAACCCAGGACCTGGTGTCCAGACCGACTCTAACTACTGCACTTTAAACCTCTCTCTGGCCGGGCGCGGTGGCTCACGCCTGTAATCCCAGCACTTTGGGAGGCCGAGGCGGGCGGATCACGAGGTCAAGAGATCGAGACCGTCCTGGTCAACATGGTGAAACCCCGTCTCTACTAAAAATACAAAAAAATTAGCTGGGCGTGGTGGCGCGCGCCTGTAGTCCCAGCTACTCGGGAGGCTGAGGCAGGAGAATGCTTGAACCCGGGCAGCGGAGGTTGCAGTGAGCCAAGGTCGCGCCACTGCACTCCAGCCTGGCGCCTGGTGACTGAGTGAGACTCTGTCTCAAAAAAATAAATAAATAAATAAATAAATAAATAAACCTCTCTCTGGTTGGACGCCGCCACCTTTGCAGCCCCCAGGCCAGGATCCATGTGGGGGGTCAAGTTTGGGTCCACTGGGGTTTAGCCGTGGTGCCTAGCACATAGTAAATGCTCACTAAATGTTTTTGAGGCTCTGTTTTAGGCACTGGGATACGTCAGTGAACAGAAGAGCAGCCACCTGCTCTGTAGACTGTCCATCCTGCTTGGGTGGAAAGGGGCATGGGGCCAGAGCACACATGTCCGGCTGAAGTTGCTTAGTAAGCACAGTAGAAATCTCTGGGTGAGAGAGCTCTGAAGGTCAGACCACTTGGGATCCGTGTAGCCCTGAGGTGTGTATCTTGTCTATGGCCAGAAGATGTTGGGTGCAGCTTGGTGGGGCATGTAAAGCAGGAAAGCCCTAAATGACTAAAAGAATCTGCTTACTTGGGCTATGTTTAAAACAACTGCATGTGTAAAAATCTGACTTTGGTGCTTGCTGGCTTTTGAGCTAACAGATCTCCTTCCACGTGAGGAAGTAAACAACATGGGGGCCAACACACAGAGAACGTTGGTGGCTCCTTTATAGGACAGCTTGTTAAAACATAGATTGCTGGGCCCTGTCTCTGGAGTTTTCAATTCATTAGGTTTAGAGTAGCCCATGAATCTGCATTTCCAATCCCAGGTGATGCTGCTGCTGCTGGCCTGGGGACCACCCTTTGAGAACTACCACTTTACACTCTGGGTTCAAACGCAGGCACCACCATTCGTGTGTGTGACCTTCAGTGAGTCATTTAGCCATAGTCTGCCAGACTCAACTGAGGGTCCACTGAGCTCCTGGTAGCAAAGTTCCTGTTGTAACAATGGCACGTAGTAGGCTCTCAAGTGCTATGTGAATGAGGACCCAGTAGACTTCTGCAGACACCATCCTGCTTTTCTTTCTGAGAGCTAACGGAGCAACGACACCTCTGAGGGGCAAATCCTCCCTTCGCTTTGGTGTGTGCGTGGTTTCTCGAGGGTGGGGCTGTGGTGTGTGCCTGTGTGGTTATGCGCACACATGCACGTATGCACGTCCCCGGGCCTGACAGGTAGAAAGTAGGTGCTGTCTTCAGAGGCTGTCATCTTGCCAACTTAGAAACATTCCACATATTATTTTTGGTCCAAAGGGAAGGGGGGGAAAAAAAAACCTACCCCCAAAGCTAATTATTTATGAGCAGTTGGTTCTCCACACTTTTCCCTCCCTCCATGCTCCGAGTCATTGAAAGCCCCAGCTACGTCAGTGGCTTCAGCCTGCTTGTTTGTATAAACAGAATAATTAAGATTTATTAAATTTGCAGTTGCCTACACACTTGCCAACTCACTGCCGCGGGAGTGTTTGCCTGCAGCATTTAGACACGTGAAATGTAATTGCCTTTTGAGTTGTAGTTGGGCTGTGGGTCTAAATTGCATTCCTTGCATCGGCCCAGGGAAGCGGTATAGCCCTACCTGAGACAAACTTTTAGTTGGGGACGGATTGGCCAAAGGTTCTATGAGCCTGGATGAAATAGGGCAGTGCTAGTTTGCAGGAGCAGAGAGCAGCCATCTCCCATCCATTTCATATGTGGGTTCTTGGAATATAGACCCAGGTGTTGTGTGACCTGAGGGTAGCATTTTATTTGTCTATGTTTCATAGGTTTTAAGACTCATAATTTCTTGCATTTTCACATCTCTGGAATTCAGGTGTCTTATTACAATGTAGGTCTTCTAGTGAAGATTTAGGTTTACTGCCCATCACCCCCGACCTGCGATTCCTTTAAATGAAAATGTCTGCTTGCAGGTTGTGTTCTGTTTGGTTTTCCTTTGGACCACACTGATTGTGTAAACTGAGACCGCCAACCTTGGTGAGCTCCAGCCTGTGGTTCAGACTCCTGGGGGAAGAGTCTTGGTTCCCCACCCTTCACGCATTGCCGAGAGAGGACCTGGAGTTTCCTTGCCTCCTCTTTCTGTGAGCTGGGTTTATTTCTCATTTCTCCTTACATTGAAGGCACAGCTCCCTCGGTGCCCCATACTGATATGAGCTTTCCAATCAGATGCGCCATCTCGGTTGCCGTTCTTTTCTCTCTTAGCCATTTGTAAAATAATGGTGCACTTTATAATCAGCGTCTTAGATGGGACGCGTTGCTGTAATACCAAATCTCAGTGAGTATTCCATGTTAGATCATAACTTTCTCTCAAAATTATGATTTTGTTGTTGTTGTTGCAAAAATCCCTCTCGTGTGCCAGGCACTGTGCTGGGCATCTGTGTGCTTGCGTCTTCAACACAACTGCCTTCTCCTTTCTCAGTGGGAGGAAATGGTTTCTGGGTCCCTTGGCTCCTCTCTCACACGTGTTATGGGGCCAGATGGGAGTCGGGAGAGGCAACATAGCTTGAGTTGTTACCCCTGTGACTTACTGTAGAACTCCGGGGGGCAGGTCAAATCTGCTTCTTCCCTGGTCGCAGCCAAAGGCCTGGGCTGTGCTAGGGCCATGCAGCCTCTGACCTCTAAAAGGGGGGAGCCAGGGACAGGCTTCAAACCATGCTCTGTGTCATCCCAGGTCCTTGCCACTCCATCCATCTACAGAGCCCAGAAGCAGCCAGTCTTTGATGATTTGTGAACAAGTTGGTGATAAAACTTTGGTCGTGAAGTATTTGAAACTAGTCTTTGACTACCGAGATCCAGAGAAGCATTCTCTACACTTGCTGTTTCTATTTCTTCATCTTTCTGTCACTCACCTTCCACACCCCAACTCCTCTGAAATTCACCCCAGTGAGGTACCCAGCAGCCTCCTCTTCACTAAGACCAGTGACCTGCTGTCCTCATCACACTTGGTCCTGGGGCAACGGGGGCTGATGACCACAGCCTCCTCTTCCAGCTGCCTCTGTCCTGATGCCTCTCTCTTTGTTTTATTGTTTGCCAGTTATCTAAATCAGTGTTGATAACACTCAGTGTTGATGAAATATTATTATTTAATCCACAGTTCATATTTTAAAATTTTAAGCTGGCTCAATGATCTCTTTTGAATGTATAGACTTTTTTTTTGAGAACCTTTAGGTTTATAGAAAAATTGAGCAGAATGTACAAAGTATTCCCACAGACCTCCTCTCATCCCATCCCCCCTCCAGCTTCCCCATTAATTAACATCTTGCATTAGTGTGGTCCTTTTGCTAAGGTTGATGAACCAGTATTGATACGTCCTTATTAACTCAGTCACAGCTTGCCTGAGTGCTCACTCTTGGTGTTGTACAATCTATGGGTGGGGACAAATGTCTAATGATCAGTATCCGCCACTGAAGTACCATGCAGAAGAGTTTCACTGCCCTGAAAATCCCCTGTGCTCCACCTGTTCATCCCTCCCCACCTCTCCCCCAGGCCCTGGCAACCACACACCTTTCTGCTGCTCTCCATGGTTTGCCTTTCTAGGAGGTCCTATGGCTGGACTCATACACTATGCAGCCTTTCAGGCTGACTTGTTTTACCCGTCAACATGCATTTAAGGTTCCTCAGTGTCTTTCTGGCTTGATAGCTCATTTCTTTTTCTTTTTTTTTGAGGTGGAGTCTCACTCTTTCACCCGGGCTGGAGTGCAGTGGCGCGATCTCGGCTCACTGCAAGTTCCACCTCCCAGGTTCAAGCGATTCTCCTGCTTCAGCCTCCTGAGTAGCTGGGATTACAGGCACATGCCACCACACCTGGCTAATTTTTGTATTTTTAGTAGAGATGAGTTTTCACCGTGTTAGCCAGGATGGTCTTGATCTCCTGACCTCAAGCAATCCACCTGCCTCGGCCTCCCAAAGTGTTGGGATTACAGGCATGAGCTACCATGCCCGGCCTCTTTTTTTTTTTTTTTTTTTTTGAGATGTAGTCTCACTCTATTACCCAGGATGGAGTGCAGTGGTGCAATCTCTGCTCACTGCAACCTCCATGTCCTGGGTTCAAGTGATTCTCCTGCCTCAGCCTCCCAAGTAGCTGGGATTACAGGTGCCCACCACCACACCAGGCTAATTTTTTTTGTATTTTTAGAACATGGGGTTTCACCATGTTGGCCAGACTGGTCTCAAACTCCTGACCTCAAGCAACCCACCTGCCTCGGCCTCCCAAAGTGCTGGGATTACAGACATGAGCTACTGTGCCTGGCCAATAACTCATCTCTTTTGACCACTGAATTATATCACATTGTCTGGACATACCACTTACAGTCCTTCTGGTAGATTTTTTCCTCAGTCCAGGATCCAATCCAAGATCACACATTGCATCCATTGTCATGGCTCTGTTTTCTGGGCCTGTTCCTCCATTTTTCTTAATTCTTCTTGACCTCGACCTTTTTGAGTACAGGTCAGTCTGTGGAATATCCCTTTGTTTGGGTTTCCCTGCCGTCTCCTTGTGATTGGATTTGTGGCGGGTTCCTGGCAGGAATGTCACAGGGTGGTGCTGTGGTTTACTTGTGCCTCCTATCAGGAGACACATGGCGTCGGCGTGTCGCACATGGGCTCTGCTCACTCTGGTCATCAGTTGAGAGTGGCAGTCCTTAGGGAGGCTTCTCCCCGTGAAGTTGCTACCATTTATTTTGTCATGGATAAGTGGCCTGTAAGCGCTGGGTAGAGGCACTGGAAATACAACACCTCTTTCTTCATGGTGGCGTCCTCATCCCATTTCACCAGTGGTAGAAGATTAGGTCTCATGGACTGCGATGAACTCTGGGCTGCGATCCTCAGAAATCTGGAGTCTCAGGTTCATCCTGTAAGACCTTGGAGGACTCTTGGTCAGAGCCTCTGTTGAGTATTTAACTCCTCTACATAACATCTACTCCCTCCCCACCCCCCATGGACTCATTGACTCTTGTTTCTGTACCCTCAGGGATGGTGTATTAGTCCATTTTCATGCTGCTGATAAAGACATTCCCGAGACTGGATGATTTATAAAGAAAAGAGGTTTAAGGAACTCACAGTTCCACGTGCCTGGGGGAGGCCTCACAATTATGTCAGAAGAAGAAAGGCATATCTTAAATGGCAGCAGACAAGAGAGAATGGGAGCCAAGTAAAAGGGAAAACCCCTTATAAAATCATCAGTTCTCTGAGACATATTCACTACCACGAGAACAGTATGGGGGATCCGCCCCATGATTCAGATCATCTCCCACTGGGTCCCTCCCACAACACATGGGGATTATGGGAACCATAATTCAAGATGAGTTTTGGGTGGGGGACACAGCCAAACCATATCAGATGGGGAGCTTATAACTTCCTGAGGAAGCCCCTTCTCTCTTTGGAAGAGCCGAGATTGTCAGTTTTCTTGTTGACTTCTTAGAAGGGTGTGTGTGTGTGTTTTCTAAGCATTTAAGAAGCATATTGAAAGGTGTCTTATTTTTAAGAGCCTTCTAAGTGAGGATGTGAGCTCTAAGTAACAGGCACTGGGCAGGCAGCAGGAGTCCTTTGAAGCGGACCACCCCTTGTCAACACTTCTACATGCAAACACTTTGTGGACCTTCAAAGATGTTTTCCCCAGAGATCATGGCCAAGGCACAACCCCTGGCTTGAATAAGCAAAGTGTTAGCTCTGAGAATGGAAGGCCAAACAAAAAAGGACACTTGCAAGCAGACCGTCTATTTGGGAAATGGTTAATTACAGGTTGATAGCTGCAGTGGAGACCCAGGCTGGGTGGGCCACAGCTCACTGTCTTGTGCCTTTTCTCTCTCTCTGGGTGGGTCACTTGGGTCAGAGATTTGGCTCTACCTAGCCCAGCAGCTATGGGAAGAGCCACCTCCTCTGTGAACTCACACTCATTCAGCTGTTTAGACAATGTGTCACCCCCCGCCCTCCGCTCTTCAAGTCACTGCTGAAGTACATGCAGCCAAGGGTACTTACTCACTGTTATAAGCAGCCTGTTTTACAAAATCAGCATCTAAGGACTTTGGTGAGTGAACACATTTGAGGCTGGAGGCACACGGTTAAGTGTTATCATCTGGAGAAGATACTTGGAGCAGGGAAATACATGAGTTGACTCAAAGAGGAGAGGTAGAGAGACAGACCTGCCCAGGTCAGAGCCTCCCAGGAACACCTGCATTTAGCAGTGCTTCTGCATCACCGTTATCACCCTTACCATCACCGCCACCATCCCCCACCACCACCCTCACCATCCCCATCATCCTTAGCACCATTACCCTCACCACCACCACCACCATCACCACCACCACTATCCCCCACCACCCTCACCATCACCATCATCCTTACCACCATTACCCTCACCATCACCACCACCCTCTCCACCTCACCATCACCACCATCTCCACCTCACCATCACCACCACCACCACCATCTCCACCTCACCATTACCACCACCATCACCACCTCACCATCACCACCCCCATCCCCACCACCCTCACCATCACCATCATCCTTACCACCATATAACCCTCACCATCACCACCACCACCACCATCTCCACCTCACCATCACCATCATCCTTACCACTATTACCCTCACCATTGCCACCACCACCACCATCACCACCTCACCATCACCACCACCACTATCCCCACCACCCTCACCATCACCATCATCCTTACCACTATTACCCTCACCATTGCCACCACCACCACCATCACCTCACCATCACCACCACCGCTATCCCCACCACCGTCACCATCACCATCATCCTCACCACCATTACCCTCACCATTACCACCACCATCACCACCCCCATCCCCCACCACCCTCACCATCACCATCATCCTTACCACCATATAACCCTCACCATCACCACCACCACCACCTCCACCTCACCATTACCACCATCTCCACCAACTTCACCTCACCATCACCATCATCCTTACCACTATTACCCTCACCATTGCCACCACCACCACCATCACCACCTCACCATCACCACCACCGCTATCCCCACCACCCTCACCATCACCATCATCCTTACCACCATGACCCTCACCATCACCACCATCTCCCATTTCACAGATGAGAACACAGAGACGTGTGCTTGTCAGTATGGTCAGCTCAATTGCTGCCACCGCTCCTGGCACCTTCCTTGCTCCCTGAACCTACCCCCCACCACCAGAGGCCCCGAGCTCACTCACCTGTGCTGTGTTGGTCTGCAGACTCGGCGGTGGCGAGGACTTGGGCTCCCTCTTCCGGAGGGTGTGCTGTGTGGCGCTCCCGCTGCAGCTGCTTCTGCTGCTGTTCCTCCTCCTGCTGTTCCTGCTCCCCCGTCAGGGAAGAGGACCGCAGCTGCACCCTGGCCAACAACTTCGCCCGCTCCTTCACGCTCATGCTGCGCTACAATGGCCCACCACCCACCTAACCCACTGGGGCGCACAGGTGACTTTCTTCTCCAACCTCCGTCAGTCCCCCGGGCTGAGGATGCCCTCCCGGGAAACCGGAAACAGGGGGCAGGCCAAAGACTTGCAGAGCTATATCCATATAAATGCTGTGTCAGCGTTCCCAGAACAGACTTACTTTTTATACAGTGTTGTTTTAGTCTATTTATACTAAATGTGTACTACATGTGACTAGGGAATAATGTATAGAATTTTTATATGATCTGTATGTAAATGCTCAGTATGTATAACTTCATATATGAGGTCTATTTGTAGTTGAGAAATTCCTAGCAATGTCTCCCTCCAATGGGATTTTGTGGTATTGTTGACTTGGTCTGCAGGCCACCCTAGAAAGCAAGAAAAATAACATGTCACTTTCATGGCAAACTCTTCTCCAAAGCCAATCCCAGAACTCAGATGTAATGAAAAGCCTCCGAGCTGCCATGCAGAAGAGCGGCACAGACCCTCACTCGGAGCCCAGTGACTTGCTTTATGCATAACGAGAGTGAGTATGCTTGTCTAGTTTTAACAACCACAAAGAGTAGCTGCCACATGTCAGAAGTAGAAATGACAGTGAGCAGAGGCAGGT
This sequence comes from Ateles fusciceps, assembly GCA_036589455.1. NCBI lineage: Eukaryota > Metazoa > Chordata > Mammalia > Primates > Atelidae > Ateles > Ateles fusciceps. Next base: position 10,147,680 of record JAZHEH010002060.1, read on the forward strand.
ACAGTGATAGCTGTGACAAGTGACAGAGTGATATCAAGGGAGAAAAAGAAGAGCTGCAGAGAACAGATCCCCGAACTAAGGAAGCACCACCGAGTGGAGGCATCGCATGCGGGAGCCCTAACCCCAGCTCCCAGCAGCCTCTCATCACCGAGCCCCCATGAAGCAGTGAGATCCTGCTCTGTGTGTTTCATTCAGGGAGAAGGGAGGAAGACAGGGTTTATTTTTAAGACTCCCATGCAGAATGGTGAGGCACATTCCGTAAGCAGCACCTGCTGGCAGTGCCCAGGAAAGACACGTTTCCTCTGTCACTTTTGGACTGAGTTTTCATCGTCGAAAGCTCAAGATGCAGGACAGAAGGGAAGCATCTTCCATGCCAGGGGCCGGGGATCCAGGGGCCAGGACAGAGCTGAGAGAATCTGCTTTGGAGTTTGGCCTGTCTGATGGGCTCTGCTTCCCCTTCCCAGAAGGGACTCTGGGAGACAGCAGGTCCACGGGGCCAAGGAAGTCTCACACACATCCCCCACATGGGACTGGAGCCCAGGCCACCCGAAGCCAGGCCCTCTCCAGCCAGGTGTAGGTGAGCCAGGCTCCATGCACCACCTGGGCTGGGGCCGCGGTGACTCGGTGTGAGTTCCTGAGGCCAAAAACTCATCCCTTCCTTGCCAGGGAGCTCTGGATAGTTCCTAAGTGCTTTACAACTGGACCATGTTCTTCCTAAATCAACATTGAATTTTTCCTTTAAAAAAAAAATACTTAATGCCCACTCTTTACAAATGGATTTTGTCTATTCAACTGCAAATAGGAGCGTCAGAGGGCATATCCTTGGGCCTTATATCTGGCTTTGGAATCATAAGGTATTATAGACCCAGAAAGGCCCTTTAAGGAGAGGGGGAAACTGAGGCCCTAAGAGGGCCTGACGCCCAGCACCACTGCTGTCTCGCACACACTGACCCCTTGTATTCCTCTGTGAGCTCTGCCCTCATGGACCCCGGCGCTGGCCAACTAGGACATTCACGGGGCAGAAAAACCGTGCTGTCAAGGAGAGCCCTTGGGGCTGACTCAGAAAGCATGCTTTTTTTTTTTTTTTTTTAACTCATCTGTATTTGTTACAATTAAGCAGAATATGACTTGGGCACTACATTTCCGTCCACAGGACTGGCTCTCAGTTATCATTATTGTTATTATTTATTATTTTGAGGTGGAATTTCACTCTTTTTCCCAAGCTGGAGTGCAGTGGTGTGATCTCGGCTCACTGCAACCTCTGCCTCCCAGGTTCAAGTGATTCTTCTGCCTCAGCCCCTCGACTAGCTGGGATTACAGGCACCTGCCACCACACCCAGCTAACTTCTGTATTTTTAATAGAGATGGGGTTTTACCATGTTGGCCAGGTTGGTCTTGAACTCCTGACCTCAGATATTCCACCCGCCTTGGTCTCCCAAAGTGCTGGGATTACAGGTATGAGCCACCATGCCCAGCCATTTTTTTTTTTGAACAGCTTTATGATAAGCTGTAGGCTTATAATTTTGCCCTCTAAACAATTCTTTGGAAAACAAGCCCCGTGGACTCTCCATCCTTCCATCAAGTTCCTTCCATCAGGTTGCTTCAGTTTAACCTGTTTCTAGAGGACCAGTACATGCAGAATTGGCAACTACAGGGGATGAGAAGTTCAAAAAGTAGATCCTACAACCCTGTGGCTTGGTTTCCAAATATCTCTGGCAAACTGGGAAGAAGAGAAAGCACACTTTTCTCTAGGTATTTGGAAACTAAGCCATAGGGCCGTTCTCTCCTGGCGACCCCCTTACCGGGGAAACCAGGGGCCGAGTGAGCCGGGACCTCAGGCCCAGGCAGCCAAGGCCAGATGTCCAGAACTGGAAGTCAGAGCCATGGAGTGAGGGCTTGGCAGCTTCCCACTCTCCTAGTTCACAGGTGAGAAAGTTGAGTCCCAGAGAGGTGAAGACGCTTATCCATTGCCACACAGTGAGAAGCAGCAAGGCCAGAAGGCAGCAAGGGCACTGGCCACCATGGCCCTCAGGCAGTGCCCTGCTCATTGTGGTGTGAGCCCCCCTGTGTTGGCAACTTCAGGAAAAAAACAGCCACTGGGCGTGTGTGCAGCATGTCACACATACCACCTGTTGGGGGGAGGAGAAGCTGGAATGTGCGGGCGGGGGTGGCAATATCTACCTATATTTTTAAAATTTTGATAATGATGCCATCAAGTCTGTTTGTTTGCATAACTGTTTTTTTTTAAAAAGAGAATTGATATTTTCAGTACTTTCATATAAATATACTTGTAATATGACATAACAGCCTAGTCACGGGCTTTCAAGTACAAGTGCAATCTCCTTTGCTTAAAGGAATCCCAGGCAATTATTCTTACGGCTTTAGTTTCTGGCCTCTTTAACAACAGCCACACAGAGCTTTAAGGTGCTGCTTGAGAAAGGTGTCGCCGTGGCACTTGTGTGTGTGTGTGTGTATGTGTGTGTGTGTGTGTACTTGTTCATCTGTCTCCAAAATGAAAGGTGTCTTAGAGTTTACAAAAACTGGTACTCTTGTGGTCCAATGCAGGGGTGTGTGTGTGTGGAGAGAGAGAGAGGGGAGAGAGAGGGAGGGGAGGAGGGAGAGAACCTCCAGTGGGCCGGCTGATGAATTAGTTATCCCTGCCTCTCTCTCCCTTCCGCCCCTTCTTTCTTAGTCTATTATCTGCATGTGGAAAGGCACATGCAGGACCCAGAGGGTGTTTAAAAGAAAAGCTGGAATGGGGTGGGACGGGCAGGCACTGACAGCAGATGAGGCCAGGAGACCCCGGTAGGTCCCCCGTGGTGGTGGGACAGAGGGAACACTGACAAGGGAGACAAAGAACGCACTCTGTCTGGTGCTCGTGGGGTGCTTGACCCCCTGGGGTGGCACTTTGCAGCATTGCTGTATGTAATTTCCACGCTGACACCTGCCCCCAGGGTTTGATATTGTTTTACCCCCAGGTTTGAGAGGGAACACAGAGGCTTAAAGATATAAAGACCTTGCTCATGCTGAAGTGGGTCCAAACCCACGACATGGGGAGATGAGGACCTCAAAGCCCAGGCTGGAGGAGGGCTTCAGGCTGGTTGTACCAGGTCACAGTCTCTGTAGCCTCTGGAATGGAGTCCATGGGCAAGCAGGCAGAACTCTCTGCCTGTCAGCTCAACTGGGACATGGCCAGAGCGGAGCATCCATATGTCACCCTGAGGGGCTGGCCCTCAGCTCCAAGAAGAGTCACCACCCTTGGGCCATCTACCATCATCTTCACGTTACCCACCTGGAAGGTGAGCCCCTCTAATGTCTCACGATGAGGTCCTTGGTCATGAATGACAGAACTCCATAGCCCCAGTGCCCAGCACAGGATAAGCGCTTTGACTATGATTTGTTGAATTGCATTAAAAACCCAAAGGCAAATGTGTTTCCTGACACCAGCTCCCTTCCAGAGGAAATGGGTCATGGATGACCTGACCCAATTTCATCTCTCAAGCCCCATTTGCCTCAGGCAGCTGGCTGGAGTTCCCTGAAGGGACGAGGGGTCCAAAGATGCTTGTCTCCAGGCAGCTTCAGGGGGAAGGAACTGGGGACCCTCTGCAGCCTGGGGGCCAAAGAGAATGACAGGCAAAGGGGAGAAAAAGGCCTGAAGGTGGACAATTTGTGCTAACTGGGCGTTACTGCTGGCAAACGGGCCGGTGGCATCAGCCTGCCCTGTCTTGCAGGGGATGGGGGAGGCTGGGGCTGCCCACAGTTCGGGAGTAAAGAGGGGGATCTTATCTCTTCCATTAGACTGGAGCCAGGCCTGACCAGGAGGCTGGGAGGCTTTGCAGAAGCTTCGGGGGACCTGCACTTTATGCTGGTCTGGCTGAAGAGGGCAGACGGGGAAGTGGGCCAGAGGGAGCCAAAGGCAAGAAGTGATGTCAGGCTGGAGGCACTGAACTGTGTGCTTAAAAGTGGTTAAGATGCTAAATTTTATGTTATGTGTATTTCACCACAATTTGAGGGTGAGAGGAGAGACAGAGAGAGAGCAAGATCAAGAGAGAGAGAGGAGAGAGAGAAAGAGAGAGAAAAGGAGGGGAAGGAGGAAGGGACAGTGAGAGAGAAAGAAAAGGAATGGCAGGTTGTACCTTTATGGTCTCCCAACTTCCTCCGAGGACAAGCACTGGTGGCAAAGCTTTCACTGACCAAAGGCAAGGTGAAGCAATACGAGGAGACACCTGGCATTTTTCTTCCCATAGGATTTTCACCCAAACGCTAGCTCTTCATTCTGGGCTTATATCCTTCCTACTTCAAGGGTGCTCAATGGCCTTTAGGAGATGAGGAAGGGGTAGAAGTGGCTCCGTCTTCTTTGATGGTTTCTATTGTGTTTTTGGAGCCTTCATTGGGTAGAATAAAAGATTGCCAGTTCTCTGTTGGTTTTGCTCCCGATACAGTATTCTTCCTGGAAAAACATGCCATCCGAATGTTTGGGAGCCCGTGCTGAAGATGGCGGGGGGAGAAGAGAGCAGCGTGAGGATTGCTTAGTGCAGGAGTCCCTGAGGGAGAGGAGGAAAGAGAAATGGGAAGAGACATGGTGGAAATTTGTGGCACCTGGGTTTGGGGGAGGCCAGGAGCCTGCCAGCTGTGGCCTTTAAAAATAGAACCCAGGTGCTCACTGGCCCTGCCTTCCTGCTGGCCATTCGATGCTGCCCAGGAGCTGCAGCTTTCTCTCTCCTGGTTGCTAGGCAGAAGTGCCCTGTGCCTCTTTCCATCCTAATCCAATGCAACAGGCACTCTCCAGCCACTTCTCTGTGCCAGGCTTTGTGCCAGAAGATTGGGGGTGAGCAAAGCCCAGTCCTGCCCTTAGTGAGCTCGCAGACCAGGGGAAAGGGTTTGAGCCATTGAAGATGCCCAGCTGGATTGGGGTCATTACTCTTGACTTTGCCCATCTGCCTTTGCAGAGGGGGTAGGCCTACTGTCACAGAAACTGGAAGAGCCACACAGGGGTGACAGTGGGAGAGCTCAGGATAGGGCGTGAGGGTGTCTTGCTGCCTCTTGGAGGCCACCATCATGACTATGAACCATGCCGGGCAGAGGAGATGGGTCGAGGTGGCCAGGGCAGCTGGGCCAGGCAGGGGAGAGGACCTGGGCATGGCAGAAGGAGGGGGAAAGTAGACTGTCTGGGCCTCAGGAGGTCAGAAGGATGTTGGGCTGTGCTGGGTCTCAGAACAACACAGCCTGGGAGGTTCCTGGAGGCTTTGAGGGGGAGGCCCCAGGCTGAGGTTGTGGATATTTACTGTCGTTTCCATTACTAGCACAATTATTAGTCTGTCATCATGGTAAAAATGTGTGGTTGAAAATGCCAAACTAAGAAGCCCACTTTTCCCCACTGGGGATCTTCTGGGTTGGCATGTACATCCCAGTGACCAGTGTGTCCATGCTCAAGGATAATCTCTTACCCTTTCCTGCCTCCTACCTAGGACGTCTACCCAGAGGAGGGGGAGCTGAGGGACCCCCCCAGGGAAGCTGTGCCTGTGGCTGTCAGTCCGAGATGCCAGCGGCTTCCTTTGGAGTCTGTACTCAGAGTTTTTCACTGATGTCTGCAGTGGTCACCAGGGAGCCTCTGTGTCCATAGCCCAGCGGGGATCCTGCCCTAATTCCCTCTCTCATGGGAGCTCAGCTAATCCTCACCCCAATCTGATTGTCACCAGTCTAGGTCAGCATTGGAGGGAGGTGTGGGCAGCTACAGCCCTTGCTGCTCCCAAGACAGACATCGTTTATCACCAAGCTTTCTGACTCCCCACTCACCAGCCCAGTGGACCTCCCAGTCCTCAAAACCACTCCAAGCAGCTGCCAATCAATCATATTCGTATGTGAGCAAAACCTGTTTGACATCTTATACCTGTACCAGCTCTCTCAGAAAGCTCTCAATTCTGGCCTCCTTTCTTTAAAAAATTTATGTTAAAATTAGGATGTTCCCTATCAAAAATTGCTTTTTCTTCATCTAGTACCTGGATGAGACAAACCAGCCCCAGAAAGCAGTCAATGGGATGAACTGCCAGGAAGGACTTTTAGGAGAGGCAAAATGGATTAGGAAATGCTAAGTTCTCTGTTAAAGGACAATACCTGGATTTTTTAGGCCATCAGAGGTGGAGGCTTCTATAGACTATCTTGTTCCAACTTTGTACTCATTTTACAGATTAGGACTCTGAGGCCTCAGCAGTTCCTGTTTGGCAGTGAGCTCAGGGAGTTAGTTCCAGGAGTGGGTGTCAGTCTATGCACCCACTGGGTGACACTGCTCAGCATTGGACAGGGTTGAGTTGGAACTCCGTTGCTGATGGGCTGGGTGACTTTGGGCCAGTTCCTTGCCACCTTCCTCCCCTATTGGTAAGGAGAGAAGTCAGTCCTGGAGCATCCAGTGCTCCTTGAAATATGAGGTATCCTAAAAGGATGTGTGCGGGCTTGCATGTGGAATAGAAATCCCTAGATTCAGCCACAAGTAACAGGATCCCTCCTCCCCCCACCAACTTTGGCTTTAATCAGTGAGAGACTTTCCTTTCTCTCCTCCTGAGAAATCTAGAGATAGGCTACCAAGTACCAGCTCGGCTGGGAGATCCCCACCCAGGCAGCGCTGAAGGAACTGAGAGGCAGACACCCAGATAAGAACAGCAAAGTGAGTCTATCCGGGGGGCCAGCAGCCTACCAACCTGAGAGCCTCAGGGGCTGACAGCATTCCAGGCTGAAAGCCTTGAGCAGACTCTGACCTACTCATTTATTCCTCTTAACAGGTGATCATTATTAATAAACAGGTGTTCTGTATATATCAAGTAGGCAGCTGTTACCCACTTACCACTAATTGCAAACCAAAAGGTATTCTCCACAAGGGAGCCACGGGGGCAGGGCAAACTTCATGTTCCTCAGCAGTAAAGACAGTTGCTGGCATCATCTCAGCTTACAGGTGTCAGAGCCAAGGCTTTGTAACTCCCTTTCTTCATATCACAGTCACCTCATAGCCCAGGATGTTTGCCGTACCTCCAATTTTTCATCTGGGTTCCAGGCAGGAAGAAGAGGAGTGAGTTAGATGAATCGGCCCTCCTCGTTAGGAACTTTCCGAGAAGCTCCACCAGCCACTTCTGTTCTGATCTTGTTGGCCAGGACTGTGTCACAGGCCTTCCCCACATCTGCAAGGAGTCTGGGAACGTGCACCCCAATAAGATGGGAGCTCTTCTAGTAAGAATGAAGGGTAAGGTGGATTGGAGTGGCACTTAGCTGTCTCTGCTACAGTCAGAGAGAAAACCTAGCGTTCATCCTGACCCTCCATGTCTTGGCCGTATACTCCTTGTGTGGAACTTAAAGGCATCATCCTTGCAGTGTGAAAGGGACCTGCCACCACTGCCTGCCACCTGCCTCTCAGGGGTCCCCGAGTCCTTCAAGTCTACCCAAAGGTATTGCAGACATTCTTCCTGCAAGACTTGGGAACCAACAAATAGATCAAGTGCCCTGCCGGCCAGAGTTTGTGCGCAGGAACAGCCCCTACCGTCTTTGTCCTGGCTGAAAGCACCAGGGCTAAGCTTTTGAACCCTTTCTTTGTTCGGATTCCGCCCAGGCAATGCCTATTTGCTTTGATTTCTTCTTGAGCATGGGGAGCTCCTGGGTGCAAATCTCGGGAAATGAGGATCTCTGAGCCTTTCCAGGCCAGCTCTTTGTTTTCTAGCAGACAGTTGAGGCTTTGAAAGGGAAAGTGGGTGGGGCACCCCACAGGTGGCCCTCACCACCCAATTGCCAGTGCCTGCAGGCTCCTTCAGCAGAGGCCCAGAGTCAAAGGACTTAAAACCAGCTGTCGTTTCTCCTTTAGTTTCTGTGTATGAGAGAAATGCCTTCTGTTTTTCAAAGTAAGAACAAGGAGGAATTTGTTTCTAAAAGAACATTAAAACACAGGCTCTTGGTCTAAAAGCAAATTGTACAGCAGGATGTTCAGGGCCTTGAAGCACAGACAGCAGGACTCAGCATCTCCCAGCGCCTGCTCTCCGTTGTCATGGTAACACCATCCCCAACCCAACCACCTTGTCCGGCCAGGAGACAGCCATCACAAGGAGGGACCTCCGTTTCCCCCAAGGATCCTGGGCTTCCTTTCTGAAACGCTTGCTTCTGAGCTCAGCAACCAGGGACACCAGGCCAGCCCATCCCCAGCACCTCTGTGGGGATGAGGGCCAGAGCCCTGCAGCCCCTCTTCCTTTTCTGATGAGAAAGGGAGGGAAGGAAACATACACCGAGGGCCTGCAATGTAGTCATGATGCTTTCAAAAAGCCTGTGCTCTGGAGTCATGATCAGAAACCTGGTGCAGAAACCAGAGTGTGGAGAAGGTCTGCAGCCTGCCTCAGAGCAGCCAGCTAGGTGGTGAGTGGTAAATTTGGGACTTGAACCCAGGCATGACTGGCTCCAGGCCCAGTGCTCCACTCTAAGGAATGTTCCCTGGGCCTCAGTAGCCTCCCCTTCCCTCCCCTCACCTCCTCTCCTCTCCCCTCCCCTCCCCTCCTCTCCTCTTCTCCCTCCCCTCCCCTCCTCTCCTCTTCTCCCTCCCCTCCCTCCCCTCTCCCTCTCCTCTCCCTCTCCTCTCCTCCCCCTCCCCCTGCCCCTCATCTCCCCTCCCCCGCTTCCCTCCCCCTCCTCTCCTCTGCAGGCTGCAGGCTGCTGCCACTCTGGCAACTGGTGAGATAGCTGGAGGGTGACATTCCACAGCAGGGGCAGCAGGGCTTTCCTCCTGTGCCCACTCCTGCTGGGAAGTCCTTTGACTCCCACCATTGATGGGAGCTGGCAACACCAGGATGAGGCCCCAGGGGATGGGAGCAGGTACCCACTGCCTGTCTACCTTCCCCCTGGAAAAGCACAGACAGGCCAGCGCTTGCAGGGGCAGGCAGAGGACAGAGTTGGCTTTTCACGGTCACTGCCTGCTGAGCAGCTCCAATTCCTCTCATGGGAGAAACAAGGAGGCAGTCGGTTGTGCATGTTCCAGAAGTTTTGTTGGGGGAGGAGGAAGTGGACGTGTGTGTGTGTGAAGGGGTGGGCGGGGTGGGGGGGAGGCACGCGTATGTGAGCGTAGCATGTGCGAGTGCTACACGCACATCTCCATGCAGAAGCACACCTGGGCAGCCCTGGCTGCCAGCACTGGGCTTCAGCAAGACAGAACCCAGCCTGTGGTCTCTCCCAACCCAGGGAGACCGCATCGGGCTCAGGACATTTTCCCCAGGGTCCAGAGTTTTATGCCTCTCCTGGGAGCAACCGGTGTCCTCTCCCTGGCATTCTCCACAAAGAAGGGCAGGTCAGTTGACCCCTTAGATCTCTGTCATCTGGGAACTTCCTTGGGCTGGTTTAGAAACAATGGCCTTTTTCTAGGATAGCAGATAACCTGCTTTGAAAGAGGGCTTAATTCTATGGGTCCTAAACGTTCTCATTTCTCTCTCTCTCTCTTTCTGTGCGTGTGTGTGTGTGTGTGTGTGTGTGTGTGTGTGTGTGTGAGGAAACATGGCAAGTTTCCAGTACCAGCTTTGGAGGAATGATTATGTCTTCCCTCCATTTCAAGTCCAAAAAGCCAGAGCTCTCACTCCAAAGCCTCCCCCACCCAGATAGATTTGTTAGTTTCGTTTGTCATGCCTCCCATGGTGGGGGCCATGTCTCCTCAGAACCCACCCTGGAGGCAGCAGGTGGAGGTGCAGTGAGTTTGGCCCGCCCATGATCTCCACCCCTGAGGTTGTGAACAAGGAAGTCTGAGGAGCTGAGAATGTTTTTGAAGATGCTCCCAGATGAGGCTGATGTCACACAAGATGGAGCATTGCTATCGCCTGGAGTCCAACCTCTGCATAAATAAGGTTCTTATAAACCAGTTCTCAAATTCACTCTACCCTAAGCTAAGTCTATGGGAGCAAACTCACTTCATCCATTGTACCTGGAGACCTGGTTATACTAACCTGATACTGACCTGTTCATGTAGCTGGCATGGTGTGTTTCATACAGTGTGGACCAGGCAATGGCATGCGGGGTGTGTGTGTGTGTGTGTGCGTGCGTGTGCACTTTTGTGTGTATACGTGCATGTAGATGCTGCATAAATGATTTTTGATGTCAAACTCAAATTCATTCCATTGTTTAAAATGTTCTATTATGTAAACAGTATGCAGAGGGACCATATCTACTCTTGTCATATTATCTGTGATTGCAAAACATGCATTTGCAATAAATTAAGCTTTCTGGGAAGGCAAGCAGGATGGGAGCCAAATGACTCTCTCGGAACATGTGTGTGTTATCTCGGTTCATATCAAGTCCAAAGCTGATGGAGCCTTCCCCCGCTATCCAGGGAGGAACACCAGGACCCCAGAGTTTCTTCTTAGTGCTATATTTTAAAGTTGCATTGACGTTTTCCTCCCCTTCCTTCTGTGCAAGTTGGAAGTAGCAGTGTTCTAAAAGATGGTTTGATGTTTTCGCTGTTGTTTTATGTTTTTAAAAATGTACCTGCTTTATGTTTGGAAATAAAAATCTCTATTTTGGTCTATGAAATATTGTGTGGTTTGGAAATTCTTTGTCTGAAGTAAAGGAGTTGTCCAAGAGGTTCTGAGAAGAAAGATGACGTGTGGCTAAGGCTGACATTTTGAAATTCTGACTTTCAGTTCAAGCTCGTTCATGCAGAGGGTGAACTCAGGGTGATAGCTACACTTGATCTCATGTGAACATCAGCCTCATCTGGGATCATCTTCAAAGACATTCTCAGCATCTCTCCAGACCTCCTCGTTCACAATCTCGGGGTTGGGGTCATGGGCAGGCCAAGTGGATGCTGAAAATTCCAAAATGCACTCTGGGTACATTTTCTAGAGAAACAGCACCCCAAATAGATCCAGGCACTACCCCAGAGAGAGGTAGAAGGAGGCCTTTCCAGCCATTTCACTCCAAACCCTGGGGATCAAAGCCCCACTAAGACAGTTTAACAAAGAATTCCTGGGTTTAGCGATCTGGGTTCTTAACTCACAGTGCACCGGAAGCTGCGGAGGAGAACGGAGGACTCCGCCAGATGCAGGAGAAGCTGGAGACACCAGCCTCACTTTCGAGGGGCAGGTCTAAGAAACCGGAAAGTAAACCCAGGAGCCGCCACAGGCTAACAAAGGCTCCTAACGACGGCCCTGATTTGCCAAAAGAGGAAAATTGATGTCAGAATCTTCTGCTTACGAAGGGACAGAAGCGTACACTTCAGTTCAGGACACTGTCATTAGAAGGATTTAAAATAAAAAAGTTTTCCACGTTGTATAGTTTATCCTCCCAAGTAAGAATTTTTTAAAAAGCTACCATTATTTTAATAATGTGTGTAATACGTTTCCTGAGTTTTTTCCATCTCTGTGTAAACTCTCTCACCCTTTGCGGGGAGCAGGATGGGGGTGGCGGGACTTAAGTGAGCCGTGTTGCATCTGTAGTGCCTCACTCCTTACACCACAGGTAAAGGAAGAGACAAAGTTTTAATCTCCATATGAATCCAAGCGGAGTCCAGAGCCATGCACAAGAAAGACTTGGAACTGTTCGTGCAAATGTAATTACAGGCTGGAAGTAATGCCTTTAATCCCAGCACTTTGGGAGGCTGAGGTGGGCAAATCATTTGAGATCAAGAGTTTGAGACTAGCCTGGCCAACATGATGAATCCCCACGTCTACTAAAAATGCAAAAAAAAAAAAAAATTAGCCAGGTATGGTGATGCATGCCTGTAGTCCCAGCTGCTTGGGAAGCTGAGGCAGGAGAATCGCTTGAACCCAGGAGATAGAGATGGCCGTAAGCCAAGATCACACCCCTGCAGTCCCACCTGGGCGACAGTGAGACTCTGTCTCAATAATAATAATAATTATGGCTTTTGCTGTTAAAAGTAACAGATTTGGATCTGGTTCAGTGGCACAAGCCCTAGAGTTAGATGCCATTCAAATGAGTCTCTGAGTTTTTGACTTGGTGAAGCAGTTCTGCAGAGAAAGGGCAAAGAATGAGAAATTGTGTTCTATTAGGAAGGAGGGGCGGTCCTTGGCTTTTCCAGGCTGGTCTTGTTTAGGGCAGATGAAGCCAGGTTGCCGGGACTCCTATAGCAGACCCTGCAAACAGAAGAATCACTTTCCGCTGTCCGGCTGCAGCCAAGACCACTGCTGACTACAGGAATTTACAACCGAGGGAGGTGACTTCACCCAGAATATCTGGATCCATTGTCTAAAGAGTAGTGCCAAGTACCCTCACAGAAACGCTTGTGAATCTTGTGTCCTGAACAGGGAGAACCTTTCTAAGCAGTTGTCCAAAAAATAAAGCAGCATGTTTTTTGAAGAAAGACAGAACTCTGTCCACTGGAATGCTCTGCCTTTTAGGTCTATATGGAATTGATCATGGCGTAGCCCTGTTTAGCTGATCTGAAGAAGCCTTAATCTGTGTAACATAAAGGGATACCACATGTCATTTATGTTAACTAAATGTGGTATACATGTTTATTTCTACAGCAGAAGCATCAAACCTGGGGTCAGGAACTTCAGGGTTAAAACACTGCTTCAGTAAGAAAGCTAGATTCATCCTTCCTTGCTTCAATTTAGCACCTTTTGTGGGAACCCAACCCACTGTGAGAGTAACATTAAACACACGTTTCTAAATCTTTACTGAGTTCTCTCGTATTCCTGGCTGGGCGAGTCCTTCATTTTTATGACCGTGTGATTTTTTTCACAACCAGGAATCCCATGGAAATAATTATCTTACCTCCGTTTTCATCCACGGCTTCTAAGCCCAACCATGACATGCTTAATTGGAGAGATTCATCATCTTCCGGTGGAATCCCCTTGGTGAGAATGTCACTCAGCCACTTGGCCTTGCCGGCCTCCTCTGTCACTGCCTCTGCAGCCCTGGCTCCCAGTACTCCTGCAGTGACCTTTCTTTGTCCTGCTTCCCTTCATTATGCTGCAAGAGGAGAGACCCTGACTTGCTCAGGGCTTCCGGGCTGGAATTCCGTGTTGCAATTGCACGCTGGTGTGCGTCCTGGTCCCTGCTCCCAGCTGCAGCTTGGTCTTCACTGTGAGCTGCTGCTGCCAGGCTCTAACAGGAGGGCTCCTCCACCAATGGACAGTTAGGGAAATTGCTCTAAATTGTTCTGCGACACGGCCTGCCTCATGTTGTGTGCATTTCCTGTCTTTGAGCTTGTGCAAATCACTGAGGCCCTTCTCCTTTGGAATTAGGTGATGGGATAAGAAAAAGTAAAAAGCAACAAACCACAATGCTAAATGCAATGAGGAATCCCGCACTGCATCCTGGAACAGTGCACAGGCATTAGTGGAAAAGCCAGTGACACACAAATCAGGTTTGCAGTTTCATTAACATTATGGTACCGGTGTTAATTTCTTGGTGTTGACAAATCCCCCATGGACATGTGAGATGTTACCAATAGAGGAGACTGGGTGTGTTCATCTGTTTTTTCGTTGCTATAAAGAAATACCTGGAGCTGGAAAATTTATAAAGAGAAGAAGTTTAATTGGCTCACGCTTCTGCGGGCCAAACAGGAAGCATGGTGTTGGCATCCACTTCTGGTGAGGTCCTAAGGAAGCTTCCAATCATGGCAGAAAGTGACAGGGAGCCAGCATGCCACGTGGCCAGAGTAAGATTAAGAGAGAGAGGGGGAAAGTGCCACACTCTTTTAAACAACCCGATCTCTCTGAGCAAGCATTCACTCACCACGAGGGGGATGATGGTGCTAAGCCATTCATGAGAAATCTCCCCCCATGATCCAATACCTCTCACCAGGCCCCACCTCCAACACTAGGGATCCCATTTCAACATGAAATTTGGAGGGACAGACATCCACACTGTATCACTGGGTGAAGGTTATGGAAACTTTGTCTGTTTTTACACCCTTTCTAAAGGATTCCAAATAAAATTTTATTTATCATTTGTTTGTTCCATTTTATTTTGTTTCTATTTTCATTAGAATGAAATGAATAGAATCTTATCAATAATGTTTTGTCTATCTAGTAAATGAAAAGACCTGAATTTTTAAAAAGCATGGAACATCTCAAACTGAGTTGCAGTTTTTAATGATATCTTTATAATTAAAAAATAGCACAAAGTTACATGCTGAATAATGGCATGTTCTGAAAAAGATTAGTCTCCTCTTCCAAGCGGCAAATTCAGCAGTACTTAGGACAAGCGCTCAAGCACTGTGTGATTTGCAGAAAAATGTCTATTTCCTTCTTTTTTCATCAGCTTACGTATTTTTCTTTCTTTCCACACTAAAAATTCTTTTTTTTTTTTGTAATTGACAAATAGTAATTTTACATATTCATGGGGTACATAGTGATATTTTGATACGTATAATGTATAGTGATCAGATCAGGGTAATTAGCATATCTGGCATCTCAAACATTTACCATTTCTTTGTTTTGGGAACATTCGGCATCCTTCTTCTAGCTATTTGGAACTATATACTATGGTTAACTATAGTCAGCCTACAGCAGTGTAATAGTCTAGAACTTATTTCTCCCGTCTAGCTGTAATGTGGTAATTTGGTATCATCTAACAAATCTCTCCCTGTGCTTCCTTCCTCCTACTCTCCAAGCCTCTAGTATCCCTGTTTTACTTTTTACTTCTATGAGATCAACTTTTTTTAGCTTTCACATATGAGTGAGAACATGTGGTGTTTAACTTTCTGTTCCTGGCTTATTTTGCTTAACATAATGTCCTCCAGTTCTATCCATGTTGCCACGAATGACGGGATTTCTTTTTTTTAATGGCTGAATGGTATCCCACTGTGTATATAGCCCATATTTTTTACGTCCATCTGCTGTTGGACACCTACACTGATCCCCATATCTTGGCTATTGTGAACAGCACTGCAATAAACACGAAGGTGCAGATGTCTCTTCAATATAATGATTTCCTTTCCTTTGGATAAATTCCCAGTAGTAAGATTGCTAAGAATTTTATTTTGTAAAGTATTTTTTTATTGTCTCGGAAAAAAATTGTGAGGGTTCTCCTTTGCTCTTAACTTGCTCCCTTTAAAGTGGCGGTGAAACTGTTCTAGGAGCGGGCTTGGAATCATCAGCCTGATCAGTGTTTGGTTTCAAGCAACAAAATCTGCAAGGCATTGGACCTTAAGAAAGTTCTCCCATCTTCTTGGATACTTATCCCAAAGGAATGTGGTTGTGCGGATTAAATGGGATAGTAAGTGTAAAGGGTGCTCGGCCCACAGGACGTACTCCTTAGCTGAAAGCTACCTATTCCACCCTATCCCAAAGGCCTTCCCGGGTCATGCTAGGCAGGTTCTGAAGCAGCATCTTCTCTGAAGTTCTCTAGGATGCATAGTCTGACCCCAAAGTCCTGTCCTGCAACTATTGCCAGGAGTCCAGGGTCTCCCTTATGGGCTTACAAGTGTCCTGGGGACGCTTGTTAAGGGGAGAGTCTAGGATCAGTCAGCGGAAAACAGAATCCACTCTAACTAGCTTAAGGAGAAAGGGATTTATGATTGGGGTATAAAGTGGCTCACAAAATTGTCGAAGAAGCCGACTCTAATCTGAGGTTTCAGGAGGAGCTCAGCCTCAGGACCACGCTACCTCTTCCACGATGGAGAAAGCTGCTACCGCCCTTGGGAGGCTGCCAAACCAGGAGAGCACTGCTGCTGCCGACTAAAGGCCCTGCCTTCGCTGCACTGCAGCAAAGGGGTGCCCCGTCTCCTCGTGCACCTCCCCCCCACACTCAGCATCATGAAGGAGAATCGGAGTTGGAAAAACCTGGCTCACAGCCAGAACACGGCAGCAAAGGAGGCAGGGATAGACCATGTTATTTATTTATTTTTTTAGATGATTTTTTTCTTTAAAAAAGAGACAGGGTCCCCCTATGTTGCCCAGGCTGATCTCAGACTCCTGTCTCAGCCTCCCAAAGTGCTAGGATTCCAGGAGTGAGCCACGACAGTTGGCCAATGCCATTGGAGCTTTACCCTCTGCATTACGGGAAAGCATCGTGCAAGGAGTTTAACGGGCGATGAATAAGCACATCCACAGTATCCCCCACAGCCCACGCCCCTGGATACTTCATGTCCCTGTGCACCCCAGCTTCCATGTTTAAACTTCCAAACAAAAACATCAGTGGAAACAATAACTCCCATTCCACCTATTGCACCTACCCACATACGAACAAGTGAGTGCTCAGCAAAATGTCTCATTTATCAATTTATCAATTTCTGTGCTCTATTAGTTTTCCTCTGGTTCATTCACAATTGTACTCGATGTCCTGAAGTCTGTGAACTGAATTATGAGGTTAACTGTCACATCCCTGCCACCAGGCCCCCTTGTTCATGAGCAACTGAACTGACACCCCCAGGACCATACTGGACACCCCATTATCAAGAGTCTTCTCTACATAGACGGACTTTTGATGAGCATTCAAACAGTGCACACATAATCTTTATACCCACGATCTCGCTGAAAGGGCTACTCACGTACATTTTCCTCAAACCTCCGTGTTATCAATCCCCATTCTTGCCCTTTCCAAGCCCTTGACTATCCTTAAGGAAAGAATCAAGTAAAGAATATTCAAATAAAGAGTATTATTGAGGTCTTATTATATGTCAAGAATAAATAAAACCGTGAACAAAACACAAACCCTCAAACCCTGCCTTCCTGGAGCGTATTCTCTGGTGCCGGGTACCACCTGCTCATCGTGTAGTTCTATACTCTCGGTCATTTCTCCTTCCAGGCAAAATGAACTATTACATATACATTTCAAAGACAGTGGGAGACGTTCCTTCTCTGTTGTCTTTCATCACCAGCCTTCACAGGGGCTGCAATCCTATAGCATTATACTGCTGACTAGTCTCATTACATCAAGCAAGGTCAACTAGGCTCAAATACTTTTTTTTTTAGACAGAGTCTCACTCCGTCACCCAGGCTGGAATGCAATGACATGATCTCAGCTCACTGCAACCTCCACCTCCCAAGTTCAAGCAGTTCTCCTGCCTCAGCCTCCCAAGTAGCTGGGAGTACAGGCACGTGCCACCACACCTGGCTAATTTTTTGTATTTTTAGTAGAGATGGGGTTTTGCCATGTTAGCCAGGCTGGTCTCAAACTCCTGACCTCAAGTGATCCACCCACCTTGGCCTCCTGGCTTACAGGCATGAGTCACCATGCCTGGCCTCAAATTCTTGATTCTGAAGACAACTGGTCATGGGGGATGCCAAGTGAAACTATGGGGTGGGCTGAGGGTTAGGGGGTTCCAGTAGGAGTAGGTATCCTGGGGAGTGTGACCATTGATATGGCCTGTAGGCTCCCCCCGCTCCCAATTCATATGTTGAAATCCTAACCCCCAAGGTGATGGTGTTAGGAGGTGAGGCCTCTGGAAGGTGATTAGATCACGACGGTGGAGCTGGCATGCATGGGATTATTAAAATGACCCCAGAGGGAGAGTTGCCCCTTCAACCACGTGAAGACACAGCAAGAAGGCACCATCTATGACTAGGAAACATGCTCTCAATAGACACTGAACCTGCTGGTGCCTTGATCTTGGACTTCCCAGCCTCCAGAACATGAGAAATAAATTCCTGTTGTGTATAAGCCACATAGGCTATGATATTTTGTTATAACAGCCCAAATGGACTAAAACACCCACATACACATGCAGCTCACAAAATGACCAAATGAGACACTGGGCGAAGGTTTCAGGCCTGGACATTCATTCAGCAAGTAGACCATGGCCCTGAGGGCAGGCAGTGTGAGGTTACCACCCATGAGAAACCTGGGCAAGCATCTGCCAACATCCTTCCAGCCCACAGGGCTCCTGTCCCCTTGAGCACTGCTCCTGCCATGGAGTTCCTCTCTACTGCCTCACTTTGGACCCTCCTGGAAAACAGAGTCTCTCTCTGACCACAGTCTGTAGTTGAGCACCAGTACACCTGGACTCCAAACTCCAATGTCAACAGGCCAGTTTGTGATCTCAGCTCTGCACGTCTCACGCAGCACCAAGATGGCTCTTTGTTTGCTGCCTGTTCTGCGCTCTCAGCTGCTGGCACTGACTTTCTTGTGTTTGCTGTTGTTTGGGGTTTCCTAAGTTCAGATTTGTTTACTTGTTTGTTTTGAGCCTCAGCGCCTCGGCCAGGGGTAGACCTGTGGGTCAGATCGAGCTGCCGCTTGTTTTCATACAGTTCAAGGAGTAAGAATGGCTTTTCAATTTTTAAATGGCTTACATTTTAAATGGTTATGTAAGTACCAACAAAATAGCTTCAATTTTGCCTTTTGAGCTACAAAGCCCTAAAATATTTACTCTTTGATCCTTCACAGAAGCATCTGTCAACTCATGCTCAAGGACATTGCTTGTGCAGTTTCCCACCGGCTTACTCCGTGTAGCCAAGCTGTCCACCCCCCAAATCCCAGCAAGGTCCTTCCCTATGACCAGCTCCCAGCAGGCTGGCCCCTGACCTCCCTGAAGGGGGCCCGGGAGAAAGTACCCTGGGCGGGAGGCAGGAGAAATCGGTTCCAGCCTCTCACTCACTGCCAGCTTGCTTTGTGACTTTGGTAAGCCCCATTCCGTCTCTGTGCCTCAGGTCTCTCTCTGTCAAATGGGGAGTTTAGATGTGAATCACCTTGGAAATCTCTCAGCACCATCAGTCCTCTTCAAACCATTGTCCTCCATAACGATGAGGAACATGCGGAGAGAACAGGGCACAGGATGGTCCCAAGGAACCCCAGGATTGAGCCCATGATCAATCCTTCATCCTGAGGCATGGGTGACAGGCCATACAGGCACACAGACACACATGCTGAACACTGCAGACACATGCACACACCTGAGTGCCTGTGCATACACACCACACATTCATGCACCATACATACAGAGACTCACATAGACACAGACACACTCCACACACACACCACACACACACTTGTACAAATATACCACATACCTGTGTGCAAGTATACACACCACAGACAACCATGCACCACACACACAGAGGCACACACAGACACACTCCATATATACACACACTTGCACACATACAATCACACACACTATGCACCACACACACACAGACACACATATATATGGATATATATACTCACACTTGCACACATACAATCACACACACCATGCATATACACACATGCCACACACAAAAAACGCAAATCACACACAGAGATATGCACACACCAAACATACACAGATGCACACATACACCACACACACAGCTACGCTACATACCACACACAGACATCACAGAGATACACAGATACAGATACAGATGGTCATCACACACAATTGCCAGACATGCAAGCCAAGTACACAGGTGCACACCCACACCACACACACAGAGACCTACGTAGACATAGACGCATGGTGCTCTAGGCAAAGTGTTGTGACTGTGTCTCATGGGCTGTCAGGTTGGGGGCCACAGCAGAGCTCTGGGGACACATCCCTGGGGGATCCCTCCTCGACTCTGGTCTGATTAAGTCAGCTCTGCAGAAACCAGAAAATTAAATTTGGGGCCATGTCTGTGTTCCGGATATGGTGCATAATTTCAGGATTACTCTGGGTAGAGAAAGAGAAAGGACTCTTTTCTTTTTTTAAACTGGGTTTGGAAAGGAAAACATTGTTGTGGGGGCTAACATGTATTGCTGGGCAAGGTCATGGGGGTGTGGTTTGGAGCAATGGGGCAGGCGTCTGTGCAGGCAGCAAGCCTTGTTTTTGGGGTCAGGGAGGATGTTGGTAATGCAGGGGTTATAAAGAAAGAGATTACATTTAATTAATGAAATATTTTTTTTGCAATCATGTTTTTGCTGAAATGCATGTTCAACCCTGACCAAAGGCCAGGGAAGCCAAACATAAAATATATAGTCTGTGGTTGCCAGAATATCTCCCAAGCTATATTTTGATATGTGTCAAAATTCAAATTTATCCTGGAGTCAGGGGAAGTCAGAGAGGGAGACATTTACCTATGGGTACTGAATACCATGGTGAATACAATGATTATGCAACCTTCACAGTTTGCTGGGCACTTCCACCCACAGTCTTTCATTTAATTCTTACAATAACGTCAAAGGCCTTTTTGTCTCTTCTACTGAAGAGGAAAACAAGGCTGAGAGAGATAGAAAGGTGACTTCAAGGTCATAGCCTGAAAATGGCCCTGTTGCTGTCCAGCCCTGCCCTCCAGTGATCTCTTGTGAGAGCACAAACCTGCAACACAGCAAGGAAACAAACCCACTGTTTATGTCTCCTCACTTTGCAATCCCAAAACTGTCAGGTGCAGATGAAAGAGCAAGCCCTTAAGGTTAATAGAGCAGAATTAGGGAACCCTAGCAAAATCTTCTATCCCTGAGATACCTGATTGGTTATCTGACCAGCTGCCAAAACAGAGCACTTAACACAGAGCACTGTGTTGAGGGATTCTGAGACTGTGCTCCAGGAAAGAGCTGCACGATCTCTTGGTGATGTCTCCCGTGACAGTCGTAGGGAGGGGCTTATTGTCATCTTCACTTTGGTCTCAGTTTCATTACCTATAAAAGCGAAGGAATTGCTGTCAATCTGGGTCTGTGAACTAACGTGCCTACAGAACCCAGATAGGAAACATCTGGGTAGACCAGATGTATTAGTTTGTTCTCGCTTTGTTATAAAGAATTACCTGAAACTGGGTAATTTATAAAGAAAAGAGGTTTAATTGTCTCAGAGTTCCACAGTTCTACAGGAAGCCTGGCTTGGGAGGCCTCAGGAAACTTACAGTCATGGCAGAGGTGAAGAAGAAGCAGGCACGTCTTACGTGGGCTGAAGCAGGAGGAAGAGAGCAAGCCCCTACTACATACCTTTAAACAACCAGCTCTCACGAGAAGTCACTCACTATCGCGAGTCACCCTCCCACCAGTCCCCTCCTCCAACACTGGGGACTACAATTTCACATGAGATTTGGATGGGACACAAATCCAAACCACATCACCAGACCAAGTATAGAAACATCCTAAAAGAAGGAAGGTTGGGATCCTTGTCCAATCATTGCCATGTGGGGGATGTGGGCTTTGGGTTAGAGTGAGTTTCTCAATCATTCGAGATTTCACATTTTAAAAAATTTTGTTCGGTGGCAACTAATTTGAATATTAAAAAAAAAAATACCTGTGCTAACTGTGCACGTGTACGTCTGCTGTCAGGCTGGGTGTGGCCCACAGACCATTGCTTTGCAATCTTTGGTTTAAATAATCCCCAAGATTCCTTTCATTTCCACAATTCTAAAATTTGGTGTGGGATGCAAGTCCACAGACCACGTGCATGTGAAATGTTTCTCAATAGCTCTAGAGTTCTAAACTCGGTCCCTCACCTACATGGGCCAAGATTATCATTATCACCTGCTAGGTGCCTACTGGGCTTCTACAAACATTGTCTCACTCAGGCTTCATGACTCGTCCAGCTGGCTTTTCTCCCTTATTTTGCAGCTGAAGACACAGGCTCAGAGAGATGACTAATTTGCCCAAGGTTGCCCAGCACATAACCAAATTGAAATTTACTCCTTGGTGATTTCCCAAGATTTTGGTTTTGTGGATGGAAATTCCATGACATAATCAGCACTCAGTGGAAACACAATGATAAATGCATAAAGCTTGGGAGGGTTTCACCCCAGTACTGTATCTAGATCCACTGTGGAATTTCCAGCATTCCCAAGGATTGTAACTTGACTGTCTTCAATGAAGAACCCAGCAGGCATTATCAGTCTGGGCCGGTACTGGCAGCCCCTGGGTGAGCAATTTCTTGGCAGCCATCCAGCCCATAAAGTGTCCTAAAAGGTCATCTGGTTTTGGCTCTTGGTAGAAGGCGGGAGAGATGGAGAGGCCCTGAAAGCTGGGGTCCTTCCCATCTGTTCCACATTACAATGCTGTTAAATATGTCATGATGTCCATTGCACCAACAAATACAAGCAGAACTAATCGCTTTGTTTAAGGTTCTTTGACATCATTGGTAATTAGATGACATACTTATTTTCTCATGACTGGAGTGGACTGGTTCACTGAGGGATTTGGAAAGAGAACAGGCTCTCACCCACCAAGTTGAGTGGTAAGTATCTTGATGCTGATGGATGTGAAAAACAATGACAGCTCTAGGGATGGGGGTGGAAAGAGAAATGCTTTGCCATTGTCTCAGCCACAGAGATGAAGTCTAGAGACTAAAGATTTTCTGGGTGTCTATTTATCCATCCATCCATACATACAGACATACATACATACATACATACAATTATCCATCCATCCATTCATCCTTCCTTCCATCCATCCCTCCATCCATCATCCATCCATATATTCAACCATCCATCCATCCATCTGTTCATCTCTCCAACCATACATACACATATACATTCAACCCTCCATTCACTCATTCATCCATCCACCCATCCTTCCATTCATCCATCCATACATCCAGCCATCCATCCATACATACAGACCCACATACATCCAGCCCTCCTTTCACTCATCCACCCATCCATCCATCCTTCCATTTATCCGTGCATCACCAGTCATCCACCCTTCCATTCATCCATCCATACATCCAACCATCCATCCATCCTTCCATCCATTTATGCATCCATCCATCCTTCCATTTATGCATCCATCCATCCTTCCATTTATCCATCCTTCCATCTATCCATCCATCCACCCTTCCATCCATACATCCATCCGTCTATCCATCCATCCATTCATCCATTCATCCATCCATCTATCCATCCATCCATTCATCCATCCATCTGTTCATCTCTCCAACTATCCATCCACATACACATATCCATCCATCCATTCATTCATCCATCAGCCATCCACTCTTCCATTCACCCATCCATACATCCAACCCTCCATTCACCCATCCAACCATCCATCCGTCCTTCCATCCATCCATGCATCCATCCATCCTTCCATTATCCATCCTTCCATCTATCCATCCATCCATGCTTCTGTACATTGTATACATCCATATCCCCATCAATTTATCTCCATTGCTGGAAGGGAACCACAAGCCAAGGGATGTACATGGTTTCTAGAGGCTGCATAGGGCAAGGAACATAGACCTAATGACTTGATTTTTAGCCTCATTTTAGGACTTCTGAACTCTATAACTTAAGAGAATAAATCTGTGCTATTTTCAGACACCAGGTAGGTGGTGGTTTGCTATGGCAGCCATAGGAAACTCATATACAACCTCACAGGGTCACTAGAAGCATTAAATGAGCTAATATACAAAACTCAGTCAGCACTGTGCCTGGAGCATAATAAATGCTCAAAAAAGTAGTAGTGACTCTTATTTTTGTGAGCGCTCTTATGATGTACTTTGGGGATGTGGCCTTGCCCTCTGAGGAGTCTATTAGGAGATAAGAGAAGTAACTTTCCAAGGGGCTGGATAAAGGGGAAGGTAAAGAGAAGCCCAAAAGTGAGGAAGACTGTGGTTTTGCTACCTGAAACTCATTCACCATGTGACCACTGGGGCTCCAGAGGGGTAAGCGGTGTGTTAACACCTCATCCTAATGTCAGGGTGATGTTGCAGCAGCATAGCAACACCCAGAGCCGACTGCAGGCCCAGTGGAGAGGGGGCTCTTTATATCCAGCCAGGGGCCTGGTTCTGAGCACGACATCCCTCAGGCTTCCGGGCAGCTTGTGATGCACTGCCTCATTCATTGACATGTTTAAATCTTGTTTAATCCTCGTAATAATCCTCTCTTGTTTTCTAAACACTATTTTTGTTTCCAAGTGGTAATAGCTAAATTTGTTTCTGATTGAACATGTAATGCATGCTCATCGAAGCAAATTCGGTAGACAAAGACAGTGAACTTTGATATTTTCTATGACAATACTTGTGATTAGTCCCAAATCTTCACACTCCCTCTACCAGCTCCCTGTGGCACGTGCTTTATCAGAGGCCACTGCTCCGGGTGGGGTGTTCTCCATGTCTTGGCTCTAGGCTCAGCTATGCAACTTGTTTTGACCAATGAGATGGGAGCAAATGTGACAGTAAGCAGCCTGAAAGCCCTAGCACCTCTGCCACCTCCATGAGAACCGGCTAGATTAGCATGTTGTCATGGCACTTAGGGCAGAGATGCTCATGCCCACTTTACAGAGACACGTGGCCTATTTGCTCTATCATTGCAGTGGACAGCCAGCTGCCATTGAAACTGTTAAGTGAGCCCAGCCACTACCAAAAGAACCACCTAGCTGAGACCAGCCTGCATCACTGACCCGCGTATTCCTGGGATAAACAAATGCTTATTTTTTTTGTTTTTTGTTTGTGTGTGTGTGTGTGTGTGTGTTCTCATGAAACTTTATTTTTTATCATACTTTAATGAATTTGATAAGCAATTTCAGCAAAGTCTCAGGATACAAAAATCGATGTGCAAAAATCACAAGTATTCCTATACACCAATAACAGACAAACAGCCAAATCATGAGCGAACTCCCATGCACAATTGTTATGAAGAGAATAAAATACCTAGTAATACAACTAACAAGGGATGTGAAGGACCTCTTCAAGGAGAACTACAAACCACTGCTCAAGGAGGTAGGAGAGGACACAAACAGATGGAAAAACATTCCATGCTCATGGTTAGGAAGAATGAATATCGTGAAAATGGCCATACTGCCCAAAGTAATTTATAGATTCAATGCTATCCCCATCAGGCTACCATTGACCTTCTTCACAGAAATGGAATAAACCACCTTAAACTTCATATGGAACCAAAAAAGAGCCCCGCATAGCCAAGGCAATCCTAAGCAAAAACAAAAACGAAAAAAACCAACAAACTAAAAACCCCAAATGCTTATTGTTTTAAGTTACTGGATTTGGACAGTTTGTCATGTACCATTATTGTTAATAATTATAAGAACAGCTACCAATGACGTGTACTGCAGACTTATCGTGTGCTGGGCTTGTTACTAAATGCTCTTTAGACATCAGTGTTTCTTACCAACATATCTAGATAAGAATCACCTAGAAGTTTGTAAGATGGTCCCAGAGTCCCCAACTTGACTTAATCAGAAAATGTGAAGAGATGCCTGGGAACCTGCATTCTAACATCTCTTGATTTTTGTGCACCATATGCCTGGGAATCATTAACACGTGTTACCTTGTTTCAGCTACACAGCATTCCCATGGGGCAGAGATCCTCATGCCCATTTTACAGACAAGGAAAGTGAGGCTCTGAGGAATTAGGTTTGCTAGCTCTAGGTGAAGCCAGAACTTGAACTCAGGCTTTGTGATAGCCAGAGATCAAGCCCTTAGTTCGTCGCCAAGGCTGCCTGCTGTGGCTCAGGGCTGGCTGGTATAGCTCCCCTCTCTGCCTGACGTTCTAGCGGCTGCCTTTGGTGACCTGTGATAAGTGCTGTTCTGGGCTCACCTGAAGCTGGGGTTACTCCAGGAAGAGGTGAGAAGTGGCAGCGGAGTAAAGTCTGCTTTCTTTGCTAAAATGGAAATTGTTGTTAAATCAGAGCATCAATATTTAATTACCCACAGTGACTACTCTTTGCATAACAATTTCAAGTCCAGATTCAATATGAAGCAAGCTTAACATAAACACAACACCTGGGTGCAAGTCCCAAACCTTCTGGACGAAAGTCAGCTGTTCCTGCTTACTCACTCCAATGCTAGTTTCCCATGGTCTGCTCTGAAAAGAAGCCTTTTATTGTAGGCTCATTTCTGCTCCCAGGTGATGAAAAGTGCCAGCTACCCATCCACAAGGCCTTCTCACACCACAAATGGCTCCAACATTAAAAATCTCACCTTTTTGCTGCTAAAGGCCCTTAGAGTGCAGTCCACCGTCTGAGGTAGAGGCAATGGTGGTGCAGTTTCCCCATGCCGTTGGCTGCACCTCATGACTCCAAAGCAGCAAGTTTCAGGGGCTTCTTTTCCCTGTTCTCTCCGTGACTTATGTCCCTTTCCCTAGATTTTCTCCTCTTCTAAGCTCAAAGCAGAAAAGATGCAACCATCTTAAATTATCTCTGTCTCTGCGTGCTCTACAAAGGCTGATGTGCAAATCCCAGCCCACGCTAGCATTCTTTCTTCTGACCTCGGCTCCAGCCTGTCCTCCGGCTTGCTGAGCTGCTCTCTTGCCCCTCACATGGTCCGGGGCAGCAAATCACTTCTCAGGCAAGCCCTGCTGCGTTTAACAGCTCATCACCTCCTCTGAGAAGTATTTCTGGGACCTGCTACTTCAAAATGGCAGGCTTATTCTCTGTCTAAACACTTTAAAGATAAGAGCAACAGAACCTTGAGACAAATTCCATAGACATTTTTTCAGCTGGGTGAAAATGTGAAATGGCTTAGCGTTTGAGAGGCCCACAGATGGCCAGGGATGATGGAGTGCTGCGGTAAGAGATAGGTGGTGAGACATGAAGATGGAAAGAAAGACAACAACCAGATCATGAATAGGGAAGTAACAAAACTAAAATAACCACAGTAATAGTTATAGTAGCTAATTCTCACACTGTGCTTATCATGTACTGGATAGCTATCATAACTCATTTAACCCTCACAATGGCTGTCTGAGGCCGGCACTGTTATTACTCCCATTACACAGAAGGAGAAACAGAGGCTTCCTTGGTTCCCGTCATTTCTAAGCCCGGTCTTCCAGACTCTTGTTACTGAGGAATGCCCCCCTACCTCTAGAATAGTTTTTCTGTACATTTCCTTTTCAGAATTATCTTAGTTCATTTTTGTGCTGCTATAACAGAATACTTGAGACTGGGTAATTTATAATGAACAGAAATGCATTGGCTTATGGTTCGGGAGGCTGGGAAGTCCAAGATCAAGGTACTGGCATCTTGTGAGGGCCTTCTTGCTGTGTCACCACATGGCAGAAGGCGTCACGTGGTGAGAGAGAGAGGGAAGTAGGCCAAACTCATTCCTTATAAGGAACCCAGTCCCACAATAATGGCATTAATTCATTCGTGAGGACGGAGCCCTCCTCACTTAATCACCTCTTAAAGGTCTCACCTCTGAACGCTGTTGCATTCAGGACTAAGTTTCTAGACTATGAACTTCTGGGGACACATTCAAACCACAGCAGGAATGTTAGCAACAACTGACATTCACTGCTTGTCACCCAAGACCCTAACCATTGTGGGGCAAGCTGAGGAGTCATCATTTATTCCACTCACTGAATCTTTGTTCACTGCTTTGCTCCTGAGTCTGCCTCCCAAATCCCAAACATGTTCATTTTCCAGGTGCCTCTCAGCCTCAACAGGAGACAGTTTTGCCTCCCTGCTCTACGGACATTTGATGATGTCTAGAGATATTTTTAGTTGTTGCAACTGGGGAGGTGGT
This sequence comes from Ateles fusciceps, assembly GCA_036589455.1. Taxonomy (NCBI): domain Eukaryota; kingdom Metazoa; phylum Chordata; class Mammalia; order Primates; family Atelidae; genus Ateles; species Ateles fusciceps. The sequence goes on from JAZHEH010002060.1 coordinate 10,174,975, forward strand.
GTTACTAACATCTAGTGTGTGAAGGCCAGGAATGCTGCTAAATTTCCTACAATACATAGGACCATCTCCAATGACAAAAAAACTATCCAGCCCCAAATGCCAGTTGTGTCAAGGCTGAGACATCCTGTTCTAAGCCTGGGGTCCTGCTTTGTTCTTTGAACTGGCCCCTAATATGAGGGTCCCATTTCTGAATTTCCCTCTTTAACTAGAACTGTGAGAGCTCTTTCCTGCCTCCACTTAATACCGGCAAATTACCTTTGGGTATCCTCTCTGTGGATCCTGATCATTTGCTGGTGTGGTCACGGGCTCCCTGTCACCATTGCCACGTGCCACTGGACATCTCGGCATCCTCCACCACCCACAGCAGGTCCACTCCACCCACCTGCCCTCCCACAGTGCCAGCCTTGACACATGGGCACGACTTGCCCCCAGTTCTTGGCCAAAACCAGCTGCTCTTCCAAGACACAAAAGGGACACCTACCGGAGTGAGGTCATCTCACTCTATGACACAGTGTCCAGCTCAGACAGAACACCACCCACCAGCTTCCTACTGAAGCTATTCATTTTCCAGGCTTCCAGAGACCCAATTCCCTGGAGTTCCAGTGTGGGGGCGAACCCGGCAGCCGAAAGAAAAGACTCCGTGACCCATGCCTAAAAATAAAAATATTATTCAATTTCATGTTTGACAGACTGAATGTCTGACGCAGAAAGCAAACCCATGGCAACTGGAAAAACGCATTGAAAACCTTTTCACTTGGGTGGATCAGAATGAAGCAAGGCTGGGCTTTCTGGAGATGGAGAGTTTCTCAGGTCAACTCTCTGGTTTTTGGGCTGGGATGGGGCTGTCTGTGGGTATGTGGGGAAGGAGAAAGGGAGTGGACGCCACTCAGCCAGTCTCATTTGTCTGGGCTTCCCCTGCCTTCCTGGGATTGCGCCCTCTCTTGAAATACATGCAGCTTTAGAAGTAAATTTCCACTAGAACAGGGGAACCTGGAGTGTAAGTAAACACAGAGACTTCATTTGGGTCCCCCAGTTCAAGTGAGCCCCTTTTCTTTAACACCCTCGTGAAACTGTGGGCTATGGACGAGCCAGGCAGAACTACCTTTGTCCCCCAAATCCTTCCCTGGCTTTAGGTTTTGCTTCTGCTCTCTGCCTTATTGGAAACATCCTCCCCTCTCATCTCTACCCCACTAAATCTGACTCATCTTTCTGGGTCCAGCTAAAATGTCACTTCCTCCAGGAAGGATTTCCAGATTTTTTTCTCTCTGCCAGCCTTATCCCAACCTTTGCAGGCAGCAGTGGTCTCTGCCCACCCACGGTTCCCACAGCATTTTGTCAATGTGTATATTGGGCCCTCTAGCTCAGCAAGGCAGGGCCAGGAGCACGTTGGAGGAGAAGTCAGGTACACCTGTTCAAATCCCAACTCTGTTCCTAAGTGGTTGTGTTACTTTGAGCATTTCACCTCTGCATGCCCTAATTTCCTCACCTAGAAAATGATGGCCCCATTGCCTATCTTGTAGGGCTGTTATGATTTTTAAGTAGTAAGTATGTAAGGAATTGCCCGTACACCACAGTCTCCTGAAAACACTGGCTATCGATCGTATTCATCAGCTTCAGGCCGGAATGGGCTTTGGAGTATGGGCTCTGGAGCCAGACATGGGTTTGAGGCCTGGCTTCACTGCTTAATGGGTTTTAGGAGTTGAATTGTGCCCCCAAAAAAGATGCATTGAGCTTTTACTCCCAGTAACTCAGAATATGACCTTATTTGGCTATAGGGTCATTGCAGGTGTAATTAGTTAAAACGAGGTTGGGCTTTTAATCTGATATCGCTGTGTTCTCATAAGAAGATGACCCTGTGAGCATGGAGGCAGAGGTTCGAGTCAGCAGCTACAGCTACAGAATGCCAGGATCGCCAGCAACTACCAGAAGCTCCGAGACAGGTTGGGAGTGGGTTCTTCCCCATGGCCCTCCAAAGAAACCAGCCTTGTTAAGGCCTTGATTTTGGACTTCTGGCCTCCTGAGCTGTACAAGAATAAACTTCTTTTTTTAAAGCCACCAAGTCTGTGGTCATTTGTTACAGCAGCGTAGGAAACTAAGACAACAGGTGTTCACCTCTTTCAGTCTTGGGCTCCCCCAGCCATAATCCAGGGCTTAAGGGAGATAATAGATGCAAAAGTGCTGGACACCCAGAAGACGCAGAATTAATATTAACAGAATCTGAAACCCAATCACCTTCAGAAAAGGGAATACAGAAGTGGGGTGATATGTGCATTCCCAGCCCGGGCTAGAAGGAGATAGTGCGGACCCCAAGTGAGAAATCTAATCAGCAATGTCTGCTTTTATGTTTCCACATGTATTTATACTCTGTGACTTTCACAAAGGCAGACAGTGTGCTGGAACACTCGCCAGACAAGACAGAAAGGGTACCAGCCGGAGAGAATACAGATAGCACAGAAAGATGAGATGGGGAAGAAATATCTCCCAAAGATCCAGGAGTCTTGCCAACCTGCGCCCCCAGACAAACTGGTGCGGAGGTCATCTGCCATTTCTCTTTGTCTGACATCCCTTCCTGCATCTTGAACTAGGACCATCCTTCCTCCTACTGACCTGTCCTCCCTGCATGCGATTCTAGTACAGCTGCCAGTCAGCCCCTGGCCAAAGGAGTGGGCACGTGACCCAGGCCTTGACAGTCAGAACCTCCCCACCTTCCCAGGCCTAATAATGGCGATAATACAGGAAACACAGGTCACTCCAATTGACCAATCCCAAGCTGGGATTCTACCCATGGAGGCTGGAGAAAGAAGACCTAAGCTTACCCTAAGGCTAAGCTGGGATGACAGGCACCTGATGCTCCTGCCCCTCTCTCCTCCTGCGTGGAGGAGCTCCTCTGCAGTAGGAAAACTGGGCCCATGGGCAGAGGGGGAGCAGAGGGTGTATGTGTGCAGCAGGGAGGTTGGGGGAGAGAGACAAGAGGGCTGATAACATTATTTCAGTCCTTAAGCCAGCTCCACTCATGGACTTCTCAGTTACATGAGTCAATGAATTCCCTTTTTCAGTTTAACCAGTTTGAGTTAAGATTCTGTCATCCACGGTGAGAAAGTCCTGATCTGGTAGGGCTGGTAGACAGGAGTGGGTGCGAGAGTGACACCGCACAGGAGGGGAGCAGCACCAGGGCGCCCAGAACCCTTCGAAGGAAGAACGATTCTATGCCTAAGGGTGGGCGCAGGGAGGGCCTTATCCAGGGAGTGTTCGGAGTAGCTCCCAGGGTTGGGGGCTTTTCAGAATTGCTTACCTGGGGCCTAGTGTGGTGACTCACGCCTGTAATCCCAGCACTTCGGGAGGCCAAGGCAGGCAGATCACCGGAGGTCAGGAGTTTAACACCAGCCTGACCAACATGGTAAAACCCAGTCTCTGCTTAAAAAAAAAAAAAAAAATTCAAAACTTAGCCAGGTGTGGTGGCACACGCTTGTAATCCCAGCTACTTGGGAGGCTGGGAGGCTGAGGCAGGAGAATCACTGGAAACCAGGAGGTGGAGCTTGCAGTCAGCTGAGATCATACTACTGTGTTGCAGTCTGGGCAACAGAGTGAAACTCCATCTCAATGAAAAGAAAAGAAAAGAAATGCTTACCTGGGCATCCAGGCAAGAAGGTCTCAAACCTGCATTCTGTGCACCCTGCCCAGAACTGTCACCATCGTCCCCCCCCCAGGCCGGCTTTAGCCTGCTTATTTGGTGTCTCGCGGAAGAGTTGGTTCGCTTGCCTGCCAAGCTCACCTTCGCCTCCTGACTCAGCTGTCCAGGAAGCTTCCATATGGAATCTTTTCCCATAAGCCCTGAAAGGGGCCGAGGGATCCCAAACCTATCAGAGCCGTTTGGACTATTTCTTTCTTGAGAATCTCATCTAAGTGACATGAAGACTGGACAGCAGAGTTATGTGGAAGTCGGCAGGGAGGGAGGCTGGGGCTGTGAGGAGGCTGGGAAAGCCGGTCTGTGGTGGGGCGGGGGATGGAGCCAGCAGGAAGAGGCAGAGGACTGTCCAGGTGGCCTCTGGAAAATGCATCTCCATGTCATTCCAGTTCCCACGAGGCTCAGCTGTCCTTCCTACGCCTCCGTTCTAGGAGAGTCCTTCCATCCTTCAGTCACCTGGCTTGTACTTGAGTTAGTTGGATGGGGGTTATGTTCCTCGCAGCTGAGACACAATGACCACATCTTCTCTGCCTCAGGTAGGCATGCTGGATGCAAGCAACAGAAACCAACTCTGCCTGACACAAGCAAGAGGGAATTTATTGGAAGCCTGGCAGCTCAACTATCTGGCTGGGAATTGGCAGGTGCTGGCTGTCCTGGAAAGTTCGGGGGAGCATCAGCTTCTTGGCAGTCTCCCTGAGCACTGGAGGTGGAATAGGTGAATTCCAACCGGGTTCCCGTCCCTGGGTCATGTGTGCTGCTGAAGTCTCAAAGACTCAGAAGAGTGGAGCCAACTGGTCTCCCTGAGACTGTGCATCAGCCCTTTGCCTGGGTTTGGCGGTAAGGGGAGGCTGTGGCCTGAGGAGCTCCTGAGTGCCCTTAGATTTCTGTAGTGAGAACATGAACTTAACACCTCAGTGATAAACCCCGGGGGTTGGCAGATGTAAGTTCCCCAAAGGAACTGGGAAGCCAAAATATACGCACCGATGCAGCTGCCCAGCCTTTACACGTCGGGGTCACTTTTGCCCCTTCCTCACTCTGGCCCCCAGTTGCCCAGACCTGGGCCAGTGGAGAAGGAAGAGTTCAAGATACAGAGTGTATGTTCCACGCCACTCAGACACAACGGTGCCGCCTTCGTCTTTAGGAAGAATGGGCAGGGGTCCATGGAGAGACTTCCAAGTGGGGAGGAGGGACAGATTAGGAGTACAGAGGGTGGGATTGGTCCCAACTTAAGAGGAGGGATGCCTTTTCTGCTAAGACAGGTGGGAGGGGAACACGTGGCCATGGATGGACATGGGCTGCAGGTGTGTGGAGGGCAGGTGTGAGCGACACGCAGGAGCCCTGCAGTTCCTTCTCTTTTTTTTTTGGAGATGGACTCTCTGTCTCCAGGCTGAAGTGCAGTGGTGCAACCTCAGCTCATGCAACCCCTGCCTCCCGGTTTCAAGCTATTCTCCTGCCTCAGCCTCCCAAGCAGCTGGGACTACAGGCATGCACCACCACACCCAGCTAATTTTATTTTATTTTATTTTTTGTATTTTTAGTAGAGATGGGGCTTCATCATATTGGCCAGGATGGTCTCGACCCCTTGACCTCGTGATCCGCCCGCCTCAGCCTCCCAAAGTGCTGAGATTACAGGCGTGAGCCACTGTGCCCGTTCAGTTCCTTCTATGAATTAGGTGTCAGGTCTTCTCCTGAGAATGGGAGGCTGGAAGAGAAGGGAATGTTTGTGGTTTAATGGAGGCTTGAGCACGCTGATGAAGGATGAGCTGCAGAGAATGGCCCAGCATCAGTCCAACAATCACCAAGGCATGGAGGGCCCCGGTGGGCTGGAGACCTCAGGGTTTTGGTGGCATCAGTCACCCTTGGTGGCCAGGACAGAAGTAAAGCAGGCAGAGAGCTGGGTGGGCACAAGATTGGGTGTGGACAGAAATGTAGAAAGAAGGCAAAGGAAAAAGACATTGAGGGTGAGGGATAGGAGACTCCAAGGAAGGAGTGGCGGGCTGATGGAAGAGAATGGGGTCCAGATGCTGGCGGTGCAGCTGGGCAGGAGGCTGCTCAGGGAGGGCACTGGCGATCTCCTATATGGTGACAGTCCCAGGTGTTAGGGGCGTGGTGGTCAAAGTGGAATGGTGGGCTCTGGGAGCCAGGGGCTGGGTCATGCACATGTTTCCTGAAGTCCTTAGAGAAAGACAGGTCTGGAGAGGAAGAGAATACTGAATGCCAGGGACCACAGTGCTTTCTGGGGTTGGTTCCACACCATGGCTAGAATGCCTTGAAGCTGGCTGAGCTTGACCTGACTTCCTCATTCTTTTGAGTCTCCAGTTACTTATTTGCAAAGTGAGTTGAGAGAGGTGGGACAGGGAAGTCCCCCGCTGAAACTTTGAGCCTCATGAAGCTCCCAGGTGCTGCCCAGAGGCTGAGAGCCGCACCCAGGTCCAGTGCTGGGAGCTGAGCAGATGTGAGGAGGAACAGAAAGGTTGCAGCCTGGGCATTCTGCCCCAGCTCAGCTGTGCCCACACCACCCTTGCTCAGGTCTGCCTGCTGTCCCCTGTCCCAGAGGCCTGCCTGGCTGGCCCTTCTCAGAGAGCCCCCGGCAATCACATGGCTGGCCGCCCACCATGTCGCCCCCTCACCTGCAGGTTTGTCTGTCATTCTGCTCTGTCTTCCCACTGGGCTGTGAGCCCCGGAGGGCAGGGCTTTGTTTTTGCTCACTGTCGAGTGCCCGGAGCTAGCACAGTGCCTGGCATGTGATGGGCATCCAGGATTTGCTCTGAAGGGGGCTGCAGGGAGATGGCTGGCACAGGGATTCGTCAGTTGCAGGAAGGGCTTTGGGTTTTGTTCCACACTGCAGGCCTGAGCCATTGGAGGGAGTGAGCAGGTACAATGGGACCAGTTTTAGCCTTTGACAGGGCCTCTCTGGCTGCTGGGGGTGTGTATGTGTTGTTTCTAGGGGCAAAAAAGGAAACAGGGAGCCTGCCAGGAGCCCCTTCCAGCAGTCCAGGCAAGGGAGGAATGTGGGCAGCCTCAGATCCTGAAAGCATAAGGGCCACGCTGGAGACCATCTGCAGGGGTGTGGAGCTCCCAGCACACGCTCCGTCCAGGGGGAAGGGGAAGAGGTGGGTGGACAGTGACAATGCTTGCCTGCCCCCTCAACATGCACCAAGCCAGGCTCACTATGTCAAGGAGGGACAGGCACCTGGACAGGAGCCAAGATGTAGCCAAAAGGGGAGAGGCACAGGGTGAGGCAAGGGAGGCCGGCTCTGAAAAGTCCACATCCCAGGCCAGGGCAGCTGGAAACTGAATCCTACTCCTGGACACTTTAAAAGCAACATGGTCTCTCTCTTCTGCTACAGAGCAAGCCACGCTGAGTGCCAAGGAATGATCCTTTCTTGTGCCTCCCCCCCACCTTTTGTGTAATTATGCTCTTGTTGAATACGCCTGATGTGAGTGGCAGGACACGCGGCGGTTAAGAGCCCAGAGCCAGACTGCCTGGAATCAGATTGTAGCTCCACAGTCACACGCTGTGTGACTGGGGACAAGTTAATTAACCTCTCTGTGCCTCAGAACCCCATCTACACAATGGAGGTGACATCGAGAGCATCTGCCTCATGTGCTTATTGTGAGCGAGCATTAAATAAGACAGAATGCAGAAGGTCCTTAGCAGAGTTGGAGGACAAGCTGGAGAGGGAGGTTCCTGTAAGCCGAAGTTTTCAGGGAGTGACTGTCACAGAGTAAGACAAGGGGCTGGCAGGACAAGTTCTGAGGAGTGGCCACAGGATTTGGGGACAAGGAAGCAGTCTGTTACTCCTGGTTGATTTTTCTTTGAAAACAGGACAGGCTTGTGAATGGTCCTAAAAACTTTGAGAAGGGAGGTGCCTCCCTCTGTTTTTCTCAGTGTCGGAAGGCAGGTTCCCGGCCCCAGCCCCCGCAGCAGGTCTGGATGGGAGCATCCACAGAGTAACAGACCTCTCAGGCTGGCTCTGCCCATCACTGGATTCTCTCCTGAGGACTCCTTCTAGTGCACTCTGGACAGCCTCTGCTCTGCAGGAAACTGAGGAAGGGCCGAGGTGATTCCAATGCAGCCAGACTCACCGTGGAAACAAATCAGCTGAGCCCACAGCACACCTGCTCCCACCTCTGCCCACCCATGAGCTTTCTGAAACATCCACCACAAGGTGATCGCTTTTGCAAGAAAAACGGATAGACCTGGAGATTGTTTGAGTACCCTGATATTGGGCATGGCTCCCACTGGGCCTGCCCCGTCTTTGAGTCTGGAGGACTCCCCAAACCAAGGGCTCTTCCAAATTTACCATCAGGGGCCGTCCTTCTTCAGACCATGGCCTGCCTGCCCTTGGCCCTTTACACCCCGCTCCACTCTGTCTCTTGCATAATGACTGACAATCCCACGGCATTTACCCTTCACAAAGCTCTCCCAAGTCCATTATTTCCTTGACCTTCTGTCTCCCATCCAAAGATTGTTGGCTCCATGAGCGCTGCCACCAACAAGTAGATGGCTGCTGCAAAGGATTCTGGGCTGTGGCAGAGGTGCTGGGGCCAAGCAAGCACCATGCGGGGGGCAGGAGGTCAGCGCAGGCTTCTCGGAGGAGGTGAGAAGCATCCACTGGCTGAGCGGCATCTTGACTATAGAAAGGTTTTATGCAGTTATGACTTTGCCACATGTTAACATGCCTCTGTAGCTTATACAATGAATAATGAATAGAGGAACTGAGACAAGTCATAATTACTGGTGGCCTCATTGTTTCTGGACAACTCCACAGAAAATGCCAGAATGTATATAGTAGTGTCTGGAAATATATATGTGTGTATGTAAGTGTGTGTGTGTGTGTGTGTGCACACATGTATATTTTAATCATATAAAATCTACTGAACTGTTCAGACTCCTCCCAGCCAGAGACAAACTATCTGCTATGAGATTTTCATTTGACCCCAACATTTTTATGCCAAAACTTAAGAAGAGGCTTCTGCTGCTCCCCACAACTCCCCCCAACCCAGGTTTTGTCTAGGTAGCAGCTATGGATTCAGACAGACCCGGATCTGACATCACGTTTGACCTTAGTCAGCCCCTCTGAACCTCCAATTCCTCCCCTGTGATCCTTCCTGGGATTGCAATGAAGCTTTGTATGTGGGGGCCTCTAGCCACATGCCAGGCCCATAGAAAGTGGCCAGTAAGTGTTGGTTTTCTCTTTTCCCACAACCTGCTTTTAAACTCTGGGGCTGTCTCAGCTTGGTAGAATGCAGCATGGTACCTGGCACAAAGATGGCGCTGCATAAATGCTTGGTGAGTGGAATAGACTCACGGGGGAGAAAAACCACACAGAGAACACAGGTTGATAAACGAATCCCATTCTGGAGGCCTCTGCTTTCCCATTTGATGGAAACCACGATGCTAGACTTTGAACACACTCTCATCTTCCCCAGTGGCTGTAAATCCTGCCAACAAGTTATCAGACAGTAAAGGGTTTTCTTGTGATGTTTTAGCATTCTCTTGAACAATAAAGGTGACCCTTTGGCCTCACTTATCACATTTCATGATAAAGTCAGGCCCCAGTGAGGGGCCAATTTGGAGATCATAGAAACATTTGCTTGAAAGCAGACGATAACACCCATTCAAGACAAGGGCTTCAGACGGGAGAGTTCCATGCAATAAAAATCCCAACTCCATTTCCACCACAATCCACTTCTTTAGAAACTCAGATCTGATTTGGGCCTCAAAGGAGAAAATTAAAACCAGAAACGGAGATGTGAACGCCAATTTTGTTTGGTTTGTTTTTTTTCCATACGTGTGGCAGCATTTTAAAAGATAGAAATGCAAATGCCCTCCTGTCAGGATTCTACTCTCAAGGTTAAATTTTTCACTGAGCTGTTATTCTCAACAGCAAATTTATGACTTCACAGACTTATAAATATTTTGCTGATATGCTTGAAATTTCAATTACATGAAAAGAAGAAGATGACTGGAATTCCTACAAGCAGAGACTATCTTGTCTGCCAGTATATCCTCAGCCCCTTGCACAAGACCTGGCCCATAGCAGATGCTCATCCAATATTTGCCTAACAAATGAATTAAGCCGTAGTCTCAAACATAATCATAACGCCATAATCAGTTTGACAAACATTTTAGAGTCACAATGCACTTTTACCCTGTCTCAAGCAGTTCAGCCTATTGTAATACAATACCATTGACCAGGTGGCTTATAGACAACAGAAATGTATTTCCTACAGTACTGGAGGCTGGGAAGTCCAAACTCCAAGTGCAGCAGATTCATGTCTGGTGAGGGATCACTTCCTCATGGACAGCTGCTTTTTCACTCTAACCTCATGTGGCAGAAGGGGCAACCGGTCTCTCTCAGGGAACTTTTATAAGTGAACCAATCCCATTAATGAGAGCTTTGCTCCCACAATCTAATCACTTCCCAAAGGCCCCACCTCCTAATGCCATGGGTTTAGAAGTGAGGATTCTAACATAGAAATGTTGGGGGGGGACACAAACATTCAAACCACCGCATAGCCCGGTCAATAGAAAACCCAAAACACTTCAAATTTGATATGTCCAGACTTCAGAACAGACATTTATCCAGAGGAAAATACATGGACACCTCAATTTCCTATCAGGTCACAAGTCAAACTCTGGCCAGCCCCATATCTAGGCTGAACATGCCTCCTGAGTTGAGTTAGCTGTCTTATTCTCATTTCTCATTTCTCATTTGAGAAGTGTCACATACAGCGATGCAGTGGCCTTCAATTTGTTCTTTGTCGGTCACCTGCAGGCATCATACCTGCATAAATAACTCCATGAAACTCTTAAGAAGACTTGAAAGTTAGGGCTCCATCCGCCTCCAGCTGTCTAGTGTGGTGTGTTACAAAGAGTGCGGGACTGGGCCCTACACTGAAAAGAAACTACTGGAAGGAAATAAAAGCTGAGTCATAAGGAAACAACTGAGACTACAGAACAAGAAAGGCCAGATAAGAGTGGGGAACGGAACAGAGTCAGGCATCTCAGGCAGTTGCACACCGTATTTTTTAATACGACATGAAGCAGCTCTGTGAGGTTAGGAGAGTTATCTGAACTAAGCTTCCTTGTGAAAGTTCAAGAAAAACTAATTAGCACAAAAATGAGCAACAGGAAATAATCAGGAAACATCTTATACCAAGTTACTGTAAGAAAAAAGGGGATAAGAAACAGAATAATATCCCTACAGACAATGAAAGCACACCAGAGACACTTACAAAATACATCAAACTGAAACCTACTATTTAAAAAAAAAGCTAAAAGGCATTGGGGATAAAATACAAGACACAATAGAAAAACATAAATTAGAACTTGAAAAACTTAAAAGAACTAAGAACTAGAAATAGAAGAAAAATTCATTTTAGAAATGAAGACAAAACCAGGAGAACACAATAGCAAAGAACACAATTAAACATGCCCTAAGAGAAATCAAAGATAAAAAGCAATTAAGTTTTTTTAAGAAAAGTAAAAATAAAAATAAAACAGAGACAAAGTATTGAGAGGATGTGACCAAATTTTGAAAATAGTCAAAGAAGGTCTAATACATAAACAATGGGAAACTCTGGAAAGTAGAATGAAAGCAAGAGAACAGAAAATACTAAAGACTATACTTCTAAAACTCTCTTCTAGAAGAAAAACATAAGATCTGAAGATACGTATTGAAAGAGCACGCTGTATATCTAGAAAAATTTACCAAGAACAACCAACACCAAAAGTCTATTAAAACCACAGACTGTAAGGAATAAGTCCTTTGACAGTGTAGGAACAAAGAACATGTGCGTCATAAGGTAAAGAAAACTATCAGATTTACGATCAGATTTTTTAAAATAGTAAGTTTATGCTAGAAAATGGAATAACTTAAGATACACAAGAGGAAAAAACGCAAAGCAAGGATTTTATACCCAAGAAAACCAGTTTTCAAAAATAGAGGGTATAAAGATGGCACAAACTGTCATCACCATGTAGCAACCGAAAACATTGTTAGCCGGGTGTGGTGGCTCACCCCTGTAAGACCAGCCTGGGCACTGTGGCAGAAGCCTGACTCTACAAAAAAAAAAGCAAGACTCAGCAGGTTATGGTGGTGGTGGTGTGCGCCTGTAGTTCCAATGACTCAGGAGGCTGACATGGGAGGATCATCTGAGCCCAGGAGGTCGAGGCTGCAGTGAGCCATGATTGCACCACTGCACTCCAGCCTGGGTGACAGAGTGAGAACCTGTTGTAAAGAATAGAAAAGAGAAGAAAAAGAAAAGAAAAGAAAAGAAAAGATTGTTTCTGTAGTCCTTCCTAAGGAATCTACCAGATAATCAGCTGCAGATGACCAAAATGATAGAAAGGCATTACCATGAAATATATGCTTATCTGTAGAACTAGGGACAAACGACAGCTTAAAGAAGGCATGCACCGGCCGTATGTCCTGACAGTGGAGATATAATACGACAACGACGATCGGGAGAAGGAGGAAGCACATGTACAAGACATTCTCGACAGTTTTCAGTCATCTAATTGGTCATATCAGTGTTATGAGACTGTTTTGTGTGTAAGGTGAGATAATACAAGTGAGTAATTACGGGATATTTAAATTCTAGCATCCCTTGTGCCCTTCAAAATCAAGGTGTTCAGGTGTGGAAGAAAGTGGATATAGATGTAATCTAAAGAGGTTACGTTAAAAAACAAACCAAAAACCTGTAGTCCTGATTTGAAGTAGAAACATCATTATAAACTTATGACACATGTTTTGCAGAGTCCAGGTAGCCTAGCTCTGGCTACTGAAAAGACCTAGAAACAATCTGATCACCACATGCAAACATTAACCCAGAGACTTAAATGTAAGAGCTAAAACTAAAATACTTCCAGAAGAAAACATAGGAAGAGAAAAATATTTACGACTTTGGGATAGAGAAAAATGTCTTAGACAGAAAAAAAAGTCTTGATCATCTAAGAAAAAAAATGGATCAACTGGACTTAATTTAGTTAAAACTTTCTGCTTTAAAATAACACCATTAATAACCACTTACAATGAATGAATTTTATAAAATGTAAATTATACTTTGATAAAGCTGTTTAAAATTTAAAAGCAAAAAACAAAAAGATACTAGAAGAAAATAGTGCTTTCTTATTGTTTTAAAAATAACAAAACTCAAAGACACCAAAATGAGCTGTGTGTGGTGTTACACCTGCATTCCCAGTGTCTCGGGAGGCTGAGGCAGGAGGATCGCTCCAGGAGTTTGAAGCCAGCCTGGGGAACATAGTGAGAACTCCATCTCAAAAAGGAAATAAATAATTTTTAAAAATACATTTTTTAAATGTATAAAAGAAGGAATTGAAAATGCAAGACATAGTCTAGGAGTAAATATTCCCAACACATGTACCTGATAACAGACTCAAATTCAGAACATATAGAGGACTTCTGCAACTCAATAATAAAGAAACAAAATGCAGTTGTTTTAATGGGAAAAAGAACAGATGCTTCACCAAAGAAGGTATGTGTATGGCCAACAGAGATGGATACAACCACACACCCACTAAAACAACGAAAACGAAAAATTCTGAAAATACCTAATATGGTTTGGATTTGTGCCCCACCAAATCTCACATCCAATTGTCTCATGTTGAACTCCTAGTGTTGGAGGTGGGGCCTGGGGGAGGTGACTGGATTGTGGGGGCAGAGTTCTCATGAATGGTTTAGCACCATCCCCTCGGTGCTGTTTCCGTGGGAGTGAGTGATGAGTTATCAGGGGATCTGGTTGTTTAAAGGCGTGTAGCGCTTCCCAGTCTCTCTCTGGGTCCTGCTCCTGCCATGTGAAGATGCCTGCTCCTGATTCGCCTTCCACCATAAATAAAAGCTCCCTGAGGCACCCCCCCGAGCCCAGAACCAGAAGCGGCTGTGCTTCCTGTACAGCCTGTGGAAACTGAACAAATTAAACCTCTTTGCTTTATAAATTACCCAGACTAAGGTCTCTCTCTCTTTCTTTTTCTTTCTTTCTTTTCTTCCTTCCTTCCTTCCTTCCTTCCTTCCCTCCTTCCTTCCTTCCTTCCCTCCTTCCTCCCTCTTTCTTTGAGATGGAGTTTGACTCTTGTCACTCAGGCTGGAGTGCAGTGGCGTAATCTCAGCTCACTGCAATCTCCGCCTCCCAGGTTCAAGCAATTCTCCTGCCTCAGCCTCCTGAGTAGCTGGGATTACAGGCATGCCCCACCACGCCCAACTAATTTTTGTATTTTTAGTAGAGATGGGGTTTCATTGTGCTGGTCAGGCTGGTTTCGAACTCCTGACCCCAGGTGATTCAGCCCCCTTAGCCTCCCAAAGTGCTGGGATTACAGGAGACAGCCACCACACCCCACCTTCAGGTAGTTCTTTACAGGAATGTGAGAATGAACTGATACAATACCCAAAGCAGACAAGGATGTGAAGTGGCAGGAAATCTAATTCTCATAGGTTGCTGGTAGGAGTGTATAAAGGAACAACTTCTTTGGAAAACAGAAATTTCTTAAAAAAATAAAACAAAGTTAAACATGCACCTACTATATATCCCAGCAATTCTACTGCTAGGCATTTACCCAGGAGAAATGAAAACACATAACCTTGCAAAGATGTATACGGTGATGAGTATGAGTCAGTAATAAAAAGGAAAAAACTAGAATCCAGAATGAAAGAAACTAGTCACAGAGGAGATCACTCTGTATGTCTGACTCCATGAGTAGGAAGTTGTAATACAGATATAATGATTCCACAGTGACTGAAATCAAATGAGGAATTGCCTGGTTGGGAAAAATGTGGTGTTTGACCAGAAAAGGACAGAGAGACCTTTGTGGGACCTTGGAATGTTCTCTCTCTTGATCAGGGTGGTGGTCACTTAGGTATACAATATGTTAACTGTACATTTATTGTTTATAAAGTATACCTCAATAAAATGGATTAAAAATAATAGAGTAGCAGGCTAGTCAACATACATTTGAATAAATACGGGGGTCTGAGGAAATCCTAACAAGTCACGGCTCTTCTTTCCTTAAGAAACATTGAGAAGTGGATCCAAGAACCAGGTAGATGGAGATTTTTTTAAATTAGCTTCATTACTGAAGTTGCAAAGGCCACAGTTTAGCCTGGCGACCGCAGCTGGGCTCCCTACTTCTTTCCTCTTGCCCCTCAACCCAACGCTGGCAAAGTAGGTACAGTCAGGCTTGTGCCCACACCCACCAAACCCAGCACTGGGCAGAGACAGGATCTTAATTTGGGTTCTCCCAAAGCAGAGCCTGAAGCAAGGACTCAGGTGCAGGCAGTTGATTTGGGAGGTGATCTCAGGAGGCAGGAGTGACATGAGAAGACAGCAAGGCAGGGCATGGGGGAGGATCCGCCATAAGGGAGACCCATGGCAGTGGCTGCTGCTGCGGGTAGGGCAGCAATTCCAAGGCACCCTCTGAGAGGCACCCATAATGACTCACAGAGCTTTTACAAAGAAAGCAAAGCTGTGCCTTCATCCACTGCCCTCTCCCACACGACTAGGGCCTACTGAATTGACCTGGCTCTAGACTCTCAGAAGGCAGAGTGACTTGGGCTGGGAGGGTCAGTGTTTGCAGAAGGAGCTGGCCAAAGCTGGCCATTGCCATTGACTGTGAACCCCTCAAGGGCAGAAATGCTGAGTTACTCATCTCAGTGTCCCCCTGGCACACTGATTGGCACAAAACAGGTGGTACTCAGTGCATATTGCATAGTAAGTAAAGGAGGGAGGGAGAGAGGAAAGAAGGAAAAGGGGGAGGAGGGAGGGAGGGAGGAAAGAGGGAGGGAGGGAGAAAAGAGGGAAGAAAAGAAGGAGGGAGGGAGGAAGGCAGGAAGGACAGAAAGGAGAGGGGAAAAAGCCTTACCCCTCTGAAGGGGCAGGTGCTGGGACAACTTCGCAGTCTCAAGGGAGATACAGGGGCCACACTGAGCTGGTGAGGGATGCGGATGGGGAGTGTCCAGAAGTGGGAAGGTCTCCAGTGAGAGAAGACTCCTGTCCCGGGGGAGAGCACAGGACTGGGGCTGGAGAAACAGCATGTCAACAGACCCAAGGGTTAAGCGTGTCCAACATTGCGATTTAAGAAACACATATTTGGTCCCTGCACCCTGGCCCCTGACACACAGCTCCTGATGCCCTTGGACTCTCTGGAGTGATAAGTGTCTTTTTTATGATAATAAGATGACAGGTGGCTGGCTGCACAGACCAAGGCAGAATTAGAGAGTTGGGACTTTAAGCCCCACCTCCCAACCTCTGGGGGAGGAGACAAGGGCTGAAAGTTGAATTGATCACCAATGGCCAGTGGTTTAATCCATCATGCCTACCTAATGAAGTCTCCATAAAACCTCAAAGGGACAGGGTTGGGATGGGTCTCCAGATGGCTGAACACGTGGAGGTTCTTAGAGGGTGGTGCAGCTGGAGAGGGCATGAAAGCTCCACACTGCTTCCCCCACGCCTTGCCCTGGGCTTCTCCTCCATCTGGCTGCTTACCTGCATCCTTCGTAATACCTTTAAAATAAACGGATCAATAGAAGTAAAGTGTTTCTCTGAGTTCTGTGAGCTGCTCTAGCAAATTAATCAAACCTGAAAAGGGGGCTGTGGGGATCCCTGTTCACAGCCAGTCGGTCAGAAGCTCAGGCCACAACCTGGGGCTGGTGATTGACATCCGAAGTGAGGTACAGCCCTCAACCTGTGGGCTCTGATGCTACCTCCAGATAGATAGCGTCCGAATGGAATCGCAGGACACCCCGCTGGTGTCCGCTGGAGAACTGCTTGTGTGTGGGGGAACCTCCCGCAGGTCTGGTGTCAGAAGTGCTGTGTTGAGTGCTGTGAGATTAGGACAAACGCCTTGGCTTTTCCCATCCTTGGTTAATGTGGAACCAAGAAAGTCAAGTTTGATGTTGGTGCAGGAAGGAACAGAATCAGACCCACTGTGAGGGGCAGGTGGCTGAGGGCCTCGCTCAGCAAGATTAGGGATTTGGTTCTGGCCAGCCCTCATGTCAGCAAGAATTGTGAGAGACCTTGGCCGACTCCAGAGAACACAGTCCCACCCCCCTCAGGCCATCTCCCGTGTCCTGTGCCTGACACCTTCTCCAGCAGCTGGAATGACCTTCATCAGAGGACAGCCAGAGCTGCTGCAAAGCTCCTTGGCTTCCTGCCTTTGGTAGGACAATTCCAAGGGGCACCAGATAGACTCTCAGAGGGTCCCTGGTGCACAGAGCTCCTCAGGTCCACCCACCACAACTGTCTCATGAACCCCCCCCCACCGCCTGGTTTTGGGATTCCTCCCACCCCTGTTCCCTCATGTACATCCTGGAACAACTTCCGGGTAAACTATGGACACCTAAGTCTCAGGACCCGCTTCATGGTGGCCTCAAACTGCAAGTAAATAAAGGACAGTGGGCTGAACTGCAGGCTGGGCTGGATCACGTGGAAGTGAAATGAACGGCCCCGAGAGTGGATGCACCGGTGTGTCTGTGATCACACTGTGCTAGGAGTGTGCAGCCACCTTATCTAATCTGCTGAGTAGAAAAAATAACCGTTAAGGCCCTACCTGACCATTTCCTCTTGTGGCTACCGTATTCATTTGCTTGGGCTTCCATAACAAAGCACCGCAGACTGGGTGGGGGGTGTGAACAGCAGAAACGGACTTACGGTTCCGGAGGCTGGAAGCCCGAGATCAAGGTGTTGGCTGGGCTGGTTTCTCCTGAGCCTCTCTCCATGGCCTGCAGATGGCTGCCTTCTCCGTGTGTCCTCATGTGGTCTTCTCTGCGCGTCTGTATCCACGTTTCCTCTTTTACGAGGGCATCAGTCCCATTGGATTAGGGCCCAACAGTTTGACCTCATTTTACTTTAATTATCTTTTTAAAGACCTACGTCCAGGTTGGGCATGGCGGCTCATGCCTGTAATCCCAGCATTTTGGGTAGATCACCTGAAGTCAGGCGTTCGAGACCAGCCTGGCTGACATGGCAAAAACCCATCCCTACTAAATATACAAAAATTAGCCGAGTGTGGTGGCATGCACCTGCAGTCCCAGCTACTTGGGAGGCTGAGGCAGGAGAATATCTTGAACCCGGGAGGTGGAGGTTGCAGGGAGGCAGGGGCAGTCATATTCTCAGGTACCCACATTCATTAGGACTTCAGCATATGAATTTGGAGGGGGACATAATTCAGTTCAACCACTAATCCTGAATCTTTTATTGCAAGCAGGCTGGCAAGTCATTTGGTTTGGTGGCCCCCATGGGCTGACCTGTAGACAGCCGGGGACCCTCCAGGAAGGCACTCTCTCCCCCAGGCATCGTCTTCCTCGCCTCAAATGCCAAGGTCACTCTGGCCATCTGTTGCTCAGAGCTTGCTGTGAGCTTAACCCCCACTGCGGTTTTAAAATTTAAATCCCCCTGGAGAATATTAATCCCTGCACCTCTTTCTTATTCTGGCTCCCAAAGGCGGCGGCAGTCATTGAGACCCGGCCACCCGGTCCTCCCACGGGCGAGCTCGGACTCTCAAGGTGCAGAGGTTCTGGAGTGGTTTGCATTTGTGTTTTAATGTCCTCCAACTCCAGAGCCTGTCCCCCGAGCGAGCGCCGGAGAGGCCTGAGTTCTCCACCTGCGTCTGCCTGACACAAAGCTCCGTTTGTGTCCCTGCGGCTGCGGGGAAATGTCTACCCCGCGCCACCTCATCCCCCGACAGGCCGCAAAAGCCCAAGCCCCGAGGTGAGGCTCAAAACAGGCCAGGCCGAGGCGCTGCCAAGCCAAACACAGAGGAAGCGGGTGCGAGCCCAGCAGAGAAACCAGATTCCCCTGGAAATCGCTGCTCCCCGCCGCGTCTGGAAGGCGGCCCCAGTAAAGCGGCTCCGGAAGGCCTGAAGGACCCCCACGGCCCTCATCTCGATGGAGATGCCAATAAAAATCTCCGCGCCTCCAGCCTGCAGGCCCCATAGGCACTGCCCCGGGGCTGTAAACCGGATACGAGCAGCTGGGGAGCCGGAGGGGAAGAGGCCTGTCCCAAGAAAGCCCACCGGCCAGCCCGGCCAGGCCCGGAGTAACCGAGACGCCTTCAGGGACAGGCAGGCAAGGCGGGCTGGACGGAGGGAAGCGCGCAGCCGGGGCGCCTGCTCCGAACCAGGGCCAAAGCTGTTAAATCCACGGGAACTTCAGGAAGGAGTCATGACCGCCCAGCAACCGCAGGTTCCTAAAGAAACCCGGGAGGAACCCGCCTCAGGAAGCAACAACAGACCCTGTGGTTGTAAACTCAGCTGGCAGGGCACCTTAGGGACACAACTGTGCTCCAGACAGAGGAGGAAGAGAAAGAGAAAGGAGGGGAGAGGGAGAGAGAGAGAGAGAGAGAGAGAGAGAAAGTGTGTGTGTGTGTGTGTGTGTGTGTGTACCTGAATCCATGGGCAAAGGACAGACCAGTTATGCATACGTGTGCACATATTTGTGTCTGTGTATTGGCGGCTGTTATGGAGGCGAATGCACAAATGTGTGTATTTGCGCGTCTGTAGCACTCCCCGATTAAACAAATAAAAGTACAGGATATCCGGCCGGGCTCGGTGGCTCACGCCTGTAATCCTGGCACTTTGGGAGGCCGAGGCGGGCAGATCACGAGGTCAAGACATAGAGACAATCCTGGCCAACATGGTGAAACTCCATCTCTACTAAAAATACAAAACTTAGCCAGGCATGGTGGCATGTGCCTGTAGTTCCAGCTACTCGGGAGGCTGAGGCAGGAGAATCGCTTGATCCTGGGAGGCGGAGATTTCCGTGAACCGAGACCCCGCCACTGAACTCCAGCCTGGCGACAGAGCGCGACTCCGTCTGAAAACAAACAAAAAAACAGGATGTCCAGTTAAATCTGAATGTAGGCCAAAAAAACAAATACAAATGTAAATATTCCTAAATATTGCCCGGGGACGTACTTATGCTAAAACATATTCACTGTCTATCTGAAATTCAAATGTAAGTGGGTGTCATGTATTTCTCTGGCAACCTATGTGCGCATGAATGTCTAAATTCAGAGTGGCCGTGACATTTGAGATCACAGAAGAGGTCTTTGATAAAGAGACAAATACATACATATGCACGCTCATACCCTCTGCCTCCTTACACACATCTAGAAAATGATACTGTAATAGTCCTAAAATTTCTTCTAACAGATGATTAGTCATTCTTTGTAAGAAGAAAATTATGTGCCTTATATGGTATGGTTGTAACCTAAATGCATTTAACTTGCAAATTCATCTCCAGGGGCTTGCAGAGAGAGGCGTAACACATGTAAACGGTGTGGTTATATCCACTGCTGTTCCACCCAGATTTGCATCTGCCCTCCCTCCATCATCTCAGCCCCAGACACCGCCCCAAGGGGACCACTGGCTGTGCAAGCTTCTCTAGGGCTTAAGTCATACATTTTTTTTCTACCCTGTGACTCCAAAAGGTAAGCCAGCTCCTTCATTTGGGGCAACCCGCAGACAGAAATCTGTTGGAAGGGGATGGAAAGAACTGATTTGAACTTTCTGGACGCCAGAGGAACTGCACATTCAACACAAAGACTATGTTTTCCCTTCGAAAATGGTCTGAGCATGCAAACTCCCAAACACTAAAAGTCTTCCGAGGATAACTTACTCAGTGGAATCACCACATGCCCCACTCGATGTAATAAACATTTTCCAGGCCCTTCCTTAGCCTTTTCCTGGGTAAGGATGTGAAGGACAGGAGCTCTGGCGATGGGTAAGGCGCAGGTACGGTGGGTAGGAAGAGGGGCTGCCTAACTAGACTGGGCCCTAGAAATCCTCTAGTTGAGGGATCTCAAGCTGGCCTGGCTGGTCAGCAGTGCACAGTCATCTTCAAATGTTTAAATTTCGTGCTTGCAGGCAGGGCACACACCGTCCATTTTCACCCCATCCTTTACTCTCTATGATCCGAGGACCGGCTGTTTATTATGCGTGGGCCACCTGCCTGCTCCTGTGCAGGACAGACTCCCTCCGTGAGGACGCTGGGTCCCACACAGTGGGGCTCATAGCAAGGCAGGGCGGGAACCCAGGTCTCCAACTCCCAAGCCAGGGCAGGACTCTGTTTCCCCTCCACTCTGCAGCCCTCAGGCCATGGAAGAGTGAGTCCTGCTAGCTGTGAATGCAGAAGTGAGGCACGATCCATCTGGCCGTGTCATCTTGGGAAGCCTCCTCAGCAGGGGTGACGCTACTCTCGAATCTGATCAGGCAGAACTCAAAGGGTTACCCTGATCCTGCTCTATTTACAGACCTTGATCCCAGTTCCTTCATTTAATTTGGTTTTTGTTTTTCTGGGCTTTTGTTGTTGTTGTTGTTGTTTTTGAGATGGAGTTTCACTCTGTCGCCCAGGCTGGGGTGTAGTGACTCTATCTCGGCTTACTGCAACCTCCACCTCCAGGGTTCAAGCCATTCTCCTGCCTCAGCCTCCCAAGTAGCTGGAATTACAGATGCATGCCACCACACCCAACTAATTTTTGTATTTTTAGTAGAGACAGGGTTTTGCCATGTTGGCCAGGCTGGTCTGAAACTCCTGACCTCTGGTGATTTGCTGGGATTACAAGGGTGAGCCACCACGCCCTGCCTCAGGTCTTTCCTTTAAATCCACTGACTGGAATCTCAATCATCTGCAAAGAAAAGAGAAAAAGAAGAAGCACATTTTTTCTGTGGGGGTATTTTTTGATATCCAGGGATCCTATGAGAACCCACTGTTAAATTTTCAAGATTTTGAAACTGCTAACCACAATAAATATTAAATTTGTATGCTTAAATAAATTATATTAAAAATGTGGCAATAAATACTCAAAACTTATCCCTTCATAATTATGTCATGAGATTTTACGGTTACCTACGCTGTCAAGGATATGGGTGTTTACTGCATCTGTGTAGCGGTGATATTCCTTTTTTTCTTTTCTTTTCTTTTTTTTTTTTTTGAGATAGGGTCTTGCTCTATGGCCCAGGCTGGAGTGAGGTGACACAAGCACAGCTCACTGCAGCCTCCACTTCTCAGGCTCAGTTGATCCTCCCTCCTTAGCCTCCTGAGTAGCTGGAACTATAGGCACGCACCACCACCCATGGTGAATTTTTGTATTTTTTGTAGAGACAGTGTTTCGCCATGTTGCCTAGGCTTGTCCCAAACTCCTGGGCTCAAGTCATCCACCGGCCTCGAGGTAGTAATATTACATAATGGCATGCTATTGTGCAACTCTTTCTGGTTCCATGTTCAGTAACATCACACACATTAGTAGCTTGAAATTTGTCACTGTGGAAATATATACACCACGGAAATTGGCAAGTGCTACAAATGAGACTTTGATTTATTGTTTTATTGATTGTCTAGACTTAAGAAGGTGATGAAGAAAACGTTAATGACCAAGATTATTAGAGGACAATTTTCAAAAAAGGCTAAAATTATGACTCTCAAGCAGGTATAAAATGAACACAAGTCAATTATTTTACCTAGCTCATAATGAGGAACCAGTAAGAAGTTACCGCTGGGTTAAATGAGGATTTGCCTTGCACAGATTTCTACTTGGTAAAATTCATCTGCATAGAACCAGAGAGGTATCATTTGCTTAGCCATGGACATGAAAGATTTGCCCACTATCAATTTTCTGTAAGTTAACATCTTTGCAGAGTTGTAAAATACAAAGAGAGACAAAGGCACGAATTTAAAGACCACCCTTCTTAGTATATAACTCAGGGTTGTTTAACCCCATGGCTGGGTGGCCCATGTCATCTCTAGTGTGTACCTGTCCCCCCGATGTTTGAGCCACATACTTAGGGAAAACACTGAGAACGCATGTGCTTGGGACCCTGGCAAGAGGCATTTCCTTCTTTTCTTCTTTCCTGTTGAATGAATGAAATTGACAGTGCACTGCCTCTGATGAAAAGACAGCCTTCAGTAGAGTAATTACTCATTCAGTCTCATGAAATCTGTAAAAACCAGATGAATCATCATATCCATTTCACTAGACAGAGAAACTGAGGCACCGAGGAGCAGAGTGACTTGTAGGGGAAAATACATGCAGCTCATTCTTTGGCCATCCTGTCAGCAGAAAACGAAGAAGAAAACAGTTATGATGATTCTTACGCAGAAGAAATAAAAAAATCTCTCCCATACTGGCTAAAATAGGAAGTCAAGCTGAATGCTGATTTGCAGATGTTGGAAATCAAATTGCATCGCCTGTAATGGAATCCTAGGCATTTGTGGGGTCAAAAAACAAACAAAATAACCAAACACACACTTTTCATTTCTTATGCAATAGTACCCATGAAACAGTGTTAACCCAAATCACATTTCTTTATTTTAGCTTTAGTTACCCTGAAGAAAATTCCAGCCAACAACAGCCACACTGTTGTTTAAGTAAGCTGAAACCGGGTCTGGCTTTGATGTGAACTGTGAGTTAGACATGGACACTTGTATTTTATTTATAACAAAATGCTATTATTTATCGAGAGCTGATGATTGTTATGTCAACTACGTATAGTTTTTGGCAAATCTCCCATCACCCGCAATAAGGATGTTACTATTATTATGCCTATTTCACAAATGAGTAAACTAGATTTAAAGCAGCTCTTTAGCCAGCAAATGGCCAAGCTGGGGTTTGAACCCAGCACTCCAAAGCCAAGATTTCCTCCAAAACACGTGAAGAGCCTAAGGCAACATGGCACTGAACTTACCAGGAAATATCAAAGGAGTCTGCAGGACTGAGCCTGCAATGTGTCTGCTCCGCCACAGGTGAATGTATGGAGATAAAGAGGGAGTGCCTGGCGACCTGACTGTGGCCCCTGGCTGATGACCCTGGCCTTGACCCTCTGCTGGGTCAGAGGGTCAAGGCTTGTGCTTGTGTAATGACTAAGCACAATCACTGTCGTCAGGCTTGGAGTGTGGTGGCGTGATCTCAGCTCACTGCAGCCTCTGCCTCCCAGGTTCAAGGGATTCTCCTGTCTCAGCCTCCCAAGTAGCTGGAACCACAGGCACGCGCCACCACACCCAAGCCTGGCAACAGTGATTTCTGCTTCATGATTACAGATGGTCAGAGTCAAGGGGAGTTTGCCTTCATGGGTGATCCAGTTTTGAAGGCAAACAGAGTTGGTCTCGAATCCGGACTTTATTATTTACCTGTTATGTAGATCTTTGACCTGGGACCACCTCTCCCCCTAACGCCAGGCTCCTCATTAAAACGTGTGGCTGCAGCTGGGCGAGGTGGCGCGCCTGTAATCCGAGGACTTTGGGAGGCCAAGGCAGGTGGATGACGAGGTCAAGAGCTCGAGACCATCCTGGCTAACATGGTGAAACCAAGTCTCTACTAAAAACACAAAAATTAGCTGGGTGTGGTGGTGCGTGCCTGTGGTTCCCGCTACCTGGGAGGCTGAGACAGGACAATCCCTTGAACCTGGGAGGCAGAGGTTGCAGTGAGCTGAGATCTTGCCACCACACTCCAAGCCTGGCAACAGAACAAGACTCCATCTCAAAAAAAAAAAAAAAAAAAAAAAAAAAGTGTGGCTGCATAAGACTTTCTTCACAGGTGTACTCTGAGCATGAAATGAGCTAACATGCGTGGTGGCATGCAGTGAGGGCTGAATGATGCCAGCTCCTTTCCTTGCCACTTGGAAGTGCAACCCTAACAGCTCAGAGTGCCAGTCTGCCCAGAGAGAGAGGGCCTGCAGAGAAGGTCATCACAAGGTCAGCAGCAGCTTGCAGGTGTTGGGGGGGCAGGGACAAGGGACCAATGCTTTCACCTGCCCGGTGCCGCTGGATTTTGCCCAAACCCAATTACTCAGGCAGGGAAGAGAGTGTCATCCTCCTTCGTATATGAGGAAACCGAGGCTCGAGTTGGATGACCAAGTATGAAGTCCCGCCACTGCCCCCACATCCTGGTCATTCTCGAACCCCCTTCATGAATTTGCCACTCCCATGTAGCACCCGTACTGCTGTTTACTAAATACGCATCCTCAAGTCTACTTGGCTGCTTAGTTACATTCATTGTCAAAGGAAACTTGACTTCACCACCATAAATGGGAAACCAGCAGTGCGACTGCGGCCATAATGAAGGATATGATGGAACTAAGTCCACTTTATTAAATTCCAGCTAAACACACTGTTGCCCCTGAACCTGGAGCCTGCCTGCTGTTGATTAAAAAGGAGATAAACAGAAGTCAAAGAAGCGTTCAAGACAAAGTAGCACCAAACAGAGACTGTCTTCCTGACGTAACAGGAAGCCAACTGAAAAGGGAGGAATCATTTCATATGTGGTCTGTGCTACCTAAACGTACAGTCCCTTCTGCGCCTTCAGAATCAACTCGGGGCTTCTAAAGTCTCTCCACAGTGGGAAGCACTGACACACGTGGTCCTGCTTTGAGCTCTGAACTGTTGAGTGGCCTGCCAATGGCAAGACGGCTGAGAGGCAGCATCTCAGGCTGGCCTTGACCATGGAGCAGAGCTGTTTCCGCTGCTCCACGGGTCCGAAGATGCTCAGGGGGGGGATGTGGGGGGCTTTGCTTGCTCAGAACCTCTATTTCCCAGACTCAGCAGCTATCAACTTTTCTCCTACAGATTGTTGTAGAAATGGGTCTGTCTGCCCCCACACCCCACGTGGTTTGACAGTGGCAGGTTCACGTCTCCGTGTCTACTGTTTAGACCAGGGTTTGTGACCCTCGGCAGTGCTGGTGTTTGAAAATCCTTCATTGTGCTGGGACTGTCCTGGGCACTGCAGGATGTCTGACAGCATCCCCGGCCTCTGCCCCTGGGTGATGGCTTTCTCCTTCCAGGAGTGACAACCAAAAATGTCTTCTGGGGGGACAACCTCCCTCCCCCACCCTGCTCGAAAGCACTGCTTTTGATGGAAAAAAATATGGTTTTTAGTCCCTAGGGGAAAAGCCGACTATTAGTGGGATTTAGTTTGTTTGTTTTACCCTTTTAGAGAAGGACTTACCTTTTTAGATACATTTCTAAGTTATAGTTACTATTCTTACCTCCTGACTAAACATTAATAAAGCACGGGAAAAAGGGCATTTATTGTTTACGTCACTTGAGGCCAACTGAAAGCCAAGATGATGGACCAGAGGGCAGAAGAGGGAGGGAGCAGATAGGAGGAAGGAAGGAGGGAGGAAGGGAATGGCCACTGAGTCAGCATACCCCTGGGTGCTGGACCGCCACATTGTCTCCTTTCACTCTCAGAATCCCACAGGCAGGGTTGGATGAGGAAGCCAGACTAGCAAGTTCAAAGGGCAGGCAAGTGACCGGCTGGGTCCTCTCTCTGGCTGGGAAGCCCACACTCTCTTTTCTGAGGAGGAGAGAGTCAGTTCTAGGACTCGGAGGGACTTGGAGCTCAGCTAGTCCAGGGGACTTGGATTCAACTGTGATGTGAATTCCCTGAGGACATCAGCTAATGTCACTAGAATCCAACCTGTCACCAAGAAGACAGGGAAGAGGTAGACCTAGTGGATGTCAGTGAAGAGGGGTCAAGAGGGCTTCAAGCCACGCAGCCTGCCTCTTAGCCCTCTGCACTGCCCACGGCTCAGTCAGATTGTCCCTCTCTGCATATGTGCACAGATGGGCTGGCCAAAGGGTTCTAAGAGAGATTAGCAAGGCAGGTAGTCAGCTGTCACGAACGGAGCCCCAATGGGAGATGCTACGGGCTTGGCATGAGGTCATCTCAGACCCCTGGATCTTTGTCTTCTATTCCTCTCTCCTTCCAACTTAGTAACCCACTACCTAATTGCAGCCAGAAGCAGACGTCTCACGGACCAGCCCCTTGCACCTGGAAAACCAGAGATCACACACAGGGCACCCCTCAGGTCAGAGAAGCCCACTCAAGTAATCTTAACCCTGCGTGGGTGATAAAGTCCAGCTCCCAGAGCAAGGACCACATTTGCTTGTTTCATTAAGCAGCATGAAAAAGATTCAAGACTCCTTCGCAACTGGCCAGACCCAGGTCAGAGCAAGCCAATAAGCAGCCCCGTTACTGCCCTCACCTTCTGCAGAAATGCCAAGGACTAGAGAGGTTCATCAGTTGTGATGGAAATTCTTCCTGGGTGGATGTTTGTCTCTCGTCAGGTTTCTCTGCATGCCAGATGCCCAGGCCCACATCTGCTCCATGGCACACTTATTCAGTATAATCTGAAGGAAAGTTGCTGGCGATCTGAGAAAGAGGAACCCTTCCCGTTTCTGAGACAGAAGGACTTCTCAGGTGAGAAGCACATTTACAGGCATACCCCCTTCCGAGTGCCCCAGCGCCTCCAGGAGGACAAGTGATGGTGGAGGCTGTGGCTCTGTCTGCAACACAGAGCCGCCATCTACTCTCCTGCAGCCAGAAAGTCCGCCGGCATGTTTCGGATAATAACGCAGTGAATTTGTGTGGAGCTCTCTCTACTTTTGTTTCCCAAAGGAAAGATGCCAGAGATGGGAAGATGTTAGAGAAACAGAAGAATGAACCCGGCTGAACTAAGCAAGGCAGTGCTTGGCAGGATATGGAGAGGGTAGCGCCTCTGGCCAACACAATAGGATTCACCTGGGAGAGGCGCCAGCTCTGGAGCTGTGTGAGAGGCTCCTCAGCCAGAAGGATCTGCCAGGTCCTGGCAGCCCTCAGTGGGGCCAAGGTTCCGGGGCCCCTTAAACTCTGCAGACTGTCCAGTAGGGGGCACTGTTGCCTCCACACTGGCAGACCTCTAACAGCTGCTGCCCCTGGTGTGCCCCTCCCCCAGGGTGTGGAGTGGAAGGCAGTCTCCAGCCCTGAAGAGACTCAAGGAGCCTACCTGTCTGCAGGCCACCTCAGGCCGGCCTACCTGGCAGAGCCTGGGTGACATCCTGCATCCTTAGGAATGACAGCAGCAATCATTACAACTGCTGTTTACTGAGCACCTACTAAGTGCCTGATGCTTTCACTGTGTGACCTCACCGAAATTCCACAGGAACCCTCTGATTGAGGTATTATTAGTTTCACTTTCCAAGTAAGAAAGGCAGCTTTAGAGCCCACACAGTCCATAAGCCTCAGAGCTTAAGCATCTCGGGTCTTTCCAGGTGGGAAGTGTGGTCCCCTTCCGCTGTGCTGCACAGCGTCAGATCCTGTGGTTCCAGAGGGCTGCTTGGCCCCTGGGATCCAGGGCTGGACGTGTATTATCTCGCAAGCTTGTGGGCTGGGTACTATTTTATACAAAAGCACTGCATGGTCAGACGCCTGCCCAAGGTTGCGCAGACACAGCAAATAGAGCCAGGATTGAGCCTGGACTTCTGGGATCCAAAGCCCAGATTATTCCTATTACCTGGCCCGCCGCCTGCAGAGGGCCCATCAAAAACACCTATGACCTTGCTTTCCCAAACAGGAGGGCTCTTCCATGATCTCCTTCACCGAGGCTGTCATCCCCTAGTAATGCATTCTTGTGAATCTGGGGCTTTCCAGGCCTTCTCAGGTTGGCCAGGCCCACGCAAGCTCATTGGCCTCTCTGGGCCTCGATTTCCCCACCCGAAAATAGAGATTTCCAGGCCTGGGCGGGCAGGGCTGCTGGTATGGAATGAGACCCCGATTCTGGTTCTGGTGGGGGGTGGTCGGCAGACTTTTTCCACCGCCGGGGTCAGGGAGGCTTTGCATACTTGTGTGGGCGGCGGGGCAACTGCCACACATGAGCCCCTGAACAAAGAGGCTTCAGAGCACCTCCCCCTCGCCCCGTTGGCCTCCAGCGCCCGCCACCAGCCGGCTCAATAGAGCGCTTGTGGCCGCGCCGAGGAGCTGCGGCCCGGCTCGGTGCATTGTGCATTGTCTGGGGCTTGGCGCCGTGGCGAAGGGTCGCTCCATCAAGGTCTTGCCTGGGAGGAGGGAGGGTGGGGGGCGCGCGCAGGACTTGGCGGCCGCCGCTGGGCAGCGACACGGTGCATTTGTCCCAGCGCTAGGGGTCATGGGGATTTTCAAAAGAAAGGCTGCCAGGCGCCCCTCTGCCCCTGATAAAGGCACCCATTGCTGCTCTCAACCCAACCCAGGCAAAAGCCCACATTCCTCAACAGAGCCCTGAACTGAAATGACCCAGCAACCCACGGTGGAGTGAACCTCAGCTCAAGCCAAATGTTCGCTTTTCACTGAACTGAAACACACTGGTGCTTTTTCCAAAATCTTTCCCTGGGAACATTTGCGCATGTGTTTATTTATCTAATAAACCCTTACTGGCCACTGCCCTGTGGCCCAGGCACAGTTCAAGGCGCCAGGGCTCCTTGTCGGGTAAGCAGTGAGGTCTGCCTGGTGGAGTCACAGACATGGAAACAGATAGGATGGCACAGTCAAGAAATCGTTGGCACTCCACATTCTCAGGACAAGCACAGTGCCTGGCATATAATAGGTGCTCAATAAATATTTCTTTGACGTATGTAGGCTCAGGTGCTCAATAAATATTTCTTTGATGTATGTAGGCTCAGACAGATGTATCAGTCTGTTCCCTGGAGGAGGAAGATAGAGAGAGGAAGACATGGAGGGGGCGAGGTGGGGACCCTAATAGAAGTGTGACTCTGACCTGTAATACAAGCACTTTAGGAGGCTGGGGCAGGAGGATCGTTCCAGCCCAGGAGTTCTAGAGCAGCCTAGGCAACATAGCAAGACCCCCATCTCTGCAAAAATTTAAAAAAATAATTAGCCAGGTGTGGTGGTACATGCCTATAGTCCCAGCTACTCCAGAGGCTGAGGTGAGAGGATTGCTTGAGCCTGGGAGGTCAAGGATTCAGTGAGCCATGATGACGTCACTGCACTCCAGCCTGGGCCACAGAGCTAGACCCTGGCTAAAATAAATAAATAAAAGTGTGGCCAGGTGCTGCAGGATCAGAGAGGTGAGGTCTGCTGGTTCTCCCAGCAGTCAGCATCTGAAAGAAACCTGAATTTACCCTGCCTGAACTACATGTTTTTAAACTGAAGGAAATTAAGTAGCACAAGAATAATGGTAGGTTCAATAGAGTTTTCAAAGGTCCAGAAGGTGTCCTGAGCAAAATGCCAGGTTGGTCATTAATTATCCATTCACTCATCCATCATTCTTTCATTCAACCAACACTTACGGATAAAGCACCCACTCCAGGCCAGAATCTGTGGGGTTTTACACACACCCAAGTCCTCTAGTTTCTTTAACAATGGAAAAACAACTCTTAAAAAGCCCACTCAGGGGCCAGGTGCAGTGGCTCACACCTGTAATCCCAGCACTTTGGGAGACTGAGGTGGGCAGATCACTGGAGGCCAGGAGTTCAAGACCAGCCTGGCCAGTATGGCAGAATCTCATCTCTACTAAAAATACAAAAAAAATTAGCCAGGCATGGTGGTTCGTGCTTACAATCCCAGCTACTTGGGAGGCTAAGGCACAAGGACAGTTTGAACCTGGGAGGTGGAGGTTACAGTCAGCCAAGATCGCACTACTGCACTCCAGCATGGGTGACAGAGCAAGACTGTTTCAAAAAAAAAGAAAAAGAAAAAGAAAAAGCCCACTCAGTAGCTCCTATCCCACATGCTGTACTATAGTGTGACTCTCCCATTCTCTCATGAGGTTGTGGGCTCTAATTTGCTTTCCCTGGAATCAGGGCTGGCCTTACTGACTTGCTTGACAAATAGAATGTGGTCATTACTGGTATTCTGGAACTTCTAGGGCTAGGTCATAAGAAGCCTTGCAGTATCCACTGGGGTCGCTTGGGTTGCTATTGGAGCAATCTGTGCTGTAAAATTCCTTACACAGAGAGGCCATGTTCCCTGGGGCAGGGATTGGGGCCTGCCGAAGATCTGGACTCAGATTTTACAGCAAGTGATTTAAATAAGAAATTTAAGAAATACAGGGATTTGGGGAGAGTAATGTATAGAAAGTGCCTTCCTCAATGGAGCTGTCACCATAATCTGTTATGTGTGCCCTGGTCTTTACAGTTTACAAATTTTCACTTGCAAAGTTTCATTTTATTTTCACCATAATCCCAGGAGTTGAGCCGGACTGATATATTTAATAGTCACTTTACAGAGGAGGAAATTGAGTCTCAGAGAGATGAAGCAACTTACCAAGGTCACACAGCAACTCAGTGTTAACTGAGGTGAAAACAGAGTTTGGATCTAAAGCTTTGAGGGTTGGTCTGTTGACAAAGCTTCATGACGATACCAGAAGACTCTGAGGTCCAGTATTTCCAAAGTAATTAGTCACATCTGACTTAGGAGAGACTTAAGATCAAACACCAAGGATCTGCCACCTATTTGGGGCATGTGAGTAGCCCAAGGAATGTTCTAGAAGGAATACCTGTTAAGACTGATCATGTTTCCCAAAGAAGGCCACAACAGTATCTCCCATCCCACATGCTATACCTGTAGTGTGACTTTCCTATTCTCTCATTAGGACATGGGGTCTAATTTGCCTCCCCCAGAACCTAGGCTGGCTATACTGACTTGCTTTATCAATAGAATGTGATTATTAGTGGTATTTGGGAACTTCTAGGGCTAGGTCATAAGAAGCCTTGCAGGGGCCACTGGGGTCTCTTGGGTTGGTCTTGGAGCAATCTGCGTTATAAAATTCCTCACACAGAGAGGCTGTGTATGGAGGTTCCCAGGGACAGCTTTAGCCATGCTCCCAGTTGACGACCAGCAGGTCATCGTGCTGTGTGAGCCATCTTGGACGTCCTGCGTGGTGAGGCCTTCAGATAATTCCAACACCAGTTGACTTCCAACTACAAACAGTGTAAGAGACCCTAAGCAAGAACTAACTGGCTGAGCCCAGTCAAATCCCAGAATCGCAAGAGACAATAATGCATCAATATTTTAAGCCACAAAGCTGTGGATGGTTTATTATAAAGCAATGAATAACTGGCACAGCTGGAGTGGTTTTCAGGGCTCTTTGTTTAAAGAGAAACTGAGGCCAAGAAATTAATCAAGGCCCTTCCTCTGGGCTCCCAGAGTGCCCAGTATAATTGCTAAAGGGTATCTGAGCCCAAATCGTTTGTTTACTTGTCTGTCCTATGAGACTGTGAGCTCCTGGGGGATAGAGAATATATTAGGGTTCTGGAGTTACTAGCAACAAAGATAAAACTGGTTTACTTAGGCAAAGCAAAATCGACTGGGAGGACTTGGGAGAGCTCAAAGACTGTGTTCAGAGGAGTCAGTGATGGAGGGCAGGAGCATATGGAGAGTCTCTGGGCATGCCCGGGCCATCCATGGAGAGTAATCTGCTGTCTCTGTCCTGTTACACTGCTCAAGATTCAAATTCCAGGGGGAGTGCTCTTGACTGGCCTGCACTGGGCCACAGAAGGGCGGGCCCCACTTGGATGTCTGTCCCACTCTGGTTCTAACTATTGGATGGGCTGTCCCCTAAACAAAATCAGGATACCGATGCCAGAAGAATGGGGAGTGGGTATCGAAGAGGCAAACTTGGGCCATCACATTTGCCTCAGCAACCCCGGTACCTAGCTCAGTGTCTGGCATATAATAGGTGCTCAAGAAATATTTCTTTGGTGTGTAAACAAATAAACAATCTAATGAATAAATATGCATGAATGAATGAAGGAATAAATGAACAACTGGACAATGTGTGGGCCGTGTGCCGGCCTTTGAAGACACCTGCTAGATACTACAGCACTTCAACTCCCCTCCACCGAGCCAGGCAGGTTTTTCTCAAGAGAGTTTCTGATACCTGGATTCTAGAATGTATAGAATTTTAATCCCCTAATCCTGTCAGTTTAAGAACGTCATATACTTTGAACAGAGTCTGTGATAATTCCTGAAAACTCCCCAGGAGCAGTGACTCCCCAGCCCTGCTTGATTCTAAAGTCAGTTTTCAGGGGAGGGCTGGTGGAGGAGACAGATGTGAGGGAGGCTTGTCTCCGAGGCCAGAGCTGGGCGGTATGGCGTTTCCTTTTATGGGTCCACAGCTGTTCAGCAGAAGGCAGCTGGATGAGGCTTGGTCTGGTGGCGGCCACACTACACTCAAGGCAGGTAGATGAGTCATCAGCACATCTGCCCAAAAGCTGCACATAAAGGACGACAGATCATGTTGTCCCACACCTTACAAAGACTCACTAAGAGTAAGAGGTCGGACCGCACCAACTCCCAAAAACCTCACTGCTTCCATTTTGGGTACACACTCAGGCACTCATCCTAGGTGGATAATATAAAAAAACTAGATAAGTGTTGGCAATAGTTAAGAGAATCTTTGATGCCTTTACAATTTGTCAGCACACACACAAAGATAACTTAAAAAGTAAATTGGCTCAAGTATATATTAATACCTTGACACAGCCTGATTTACTCATCTGGAGGTAACTTTTCAGTTAACAGATATTCTCCAGGACAGGAGGGAAAATGTAAAGGAAGGAAAGGTCATTTGTGCTGAGCACCTTCTATATGCCAGGGGTGATGTTTGTCATTTTCAATATATTATGTCCTGTAAGCCCTACAGCAATCTGGAGATTCAATGCAACCCCATTTTACAGGTAAGGAAACTGAGTCCAGAGAGGTGAGGTACATTGCCCAAGGTCATGATACTCTTAAGTGGCAAACCCAGGATTTGAACCTGAGTCAAGTCAAACTCTGTGGCCCATCTCCATTTCATTACATCAGACTGTCTCCTGGGAAGTAAACAAAAGGCATTTGAATGGAAATACACAGACGTCATTTGCCAGAGTCTGCCAGAGCCACTGACTTTGGCTTTTATACAGTTCTCACAAGTGTGATCATTCGATCTCCTGGTTCACAGACAATTGGAAATACAAATAAGAAGTAGGAGAGAAGGCTACAGAAGGAAGCACACAAATAGTGTGACAAGTAGCTATGGAAACCAGGGTTATAGGTACAGTAAGTGGTGGGGTGGCTTGAATCTGACCAACCCTCCTGATTGTAACTATTAAAAACTCTGATTAACAGATTAAAAAAAAAAAAAAACATTTGAAGGCACTGGAAAGCAACTCAGAACTGGTGGGAAAACAATTCTTGGAAAAAAGAAAGAAAGCATATAACTTTACTGATTTTCTCAAAGAAAAGGCTTTTGTTTCATTCTCTCCTTTTTTATTTCCATATATTTAGGGGATACAAGTGCAGGTTTCTTCCATGCATATATTGCATAGCGGTAAAATCTGGGCTTTTCATATACCCACCACCTGAAGGGTGAACATTGTACCCAATAGGTAATTTTCTATCCCTCACCCCATCTCACCCTCCCATGTTTTACAGTCTCCAATGTCTACCATTCTACTCTGCATGCCCTTGTGTACCCATTGTTTAGCTCCCACTTATAAGTGAGAACATGCAGTATTTGATTTTCTGTGTCTCTCTCCTGTTTGCTTTTCAATGTCATTGATTTCTAATTTCATTTTACTATTTCCTTTCTTCTTCTCACTTTGGGCTTGATTTGCTCTCTCTTTTCTTGTTTCCTAAGGTAAAAGCCTAAGTCATTGCTTCATGACCTTTCCTCTTTTGTAATGGCAATTCATGCTATGAATTTTCCTCTGAGCACCACTTTAGCTGCATCTTACAAGTACTGATAATGTTAGTTTTTATTTTCATTTATTTTGAATTACTTTTGATTTCTTCTTTTTTTAATGTTTAATTTTTGTGGTACATAGTAGGTGTATATATTTATGGGGTATGTGAGATGTTTTGATACGGGCAGTTTTTGATTTTTGCTTTGGCC
Organism: Ateles fusciceps; assembly: GCA_036589455.1. Taxonomy (NCBI): domain Eukaryota; kingdom Metazoa; phylum Chordata; class Mammalia; order Primates; family Atelidae; genus Ateles; species Ateles fusciceps. The sequence continues at coordinate 10,209,301 of JAZHEH010002060.1, forward strand.
CATTTATTATTTAGAAGTAGGTTATGTTGTTTCTAATATTATGGCATTTTCCAGATGTCTTTTGGGTATTGATGTCTAATTTGTCAGCACAGAGCAAATTTTGTAAAATTGGGATCCTTTTATATTTATCAAGACTTGTTCTGTAGCCCAGAATATGGCCTACTTTGGTATATATTCCATGTGCATTGGAAAGGAGTGTGTATTCTGTTGCTCTTGGGTAAAGTGTTTTATAAGTATGAACTAAGTCCTGTTGGTTGATAGTGTCCCATCTGTTGTTTCCTTTTTCCTCTTTTTCTGCCATCTTTTAGGTTGATTTTTTTTTTTTTTTTTTTTTTGAGATGGAGTTTCTGTCCTGTTGCCCAGGCTGGAGTGCAATGCCACTCCACCACCTGGGTTCAAGCAATTCTCCTGCCTCAACCTCCCAAATAGTGGGACTACAGGTGCCTGACACCATGTCCAGTTAATTGTTGTATTTTTAGTGGAGACAGTGTTTCACCATGTTGGCCAGGCTGGTCTCAAACTTCTAACCTCAGGTGATTCACCTGTCTTAGCCTCCTAAAGTGCTGGGATTACAGGCATTAGCTACTGCACCTGGCTGAGAATTTTTTATGATTCTATTTTATCTCTTGTTGGCTTCTTGGCTACCCCTCTCTGTTTTCTTTTGGTGGATGCTTTAGGGTTATAGTACACATTTTTCACTGATTACAGTCTACCTTCAAGTGATATTATAATACTTCACATACTATATAAAAACTTTATAACAGTATACTTCCATTTTTCCTCTCCTAGCCTTTGTTCTAATTTTTCATATATTTTTACTTTCTATGTATGTTACAAACTCCACCTCACAATATATTGTTAGTTGTTAGTAGTTTTTCTTTAAACAGTTACCTTTTAAAGGATTTATTTATTTATTCATTTATTTTTAGAGAGAGGGTCTTACTCTGTCACCCAGGCAATCTTCCCACTTCAGCCTCCCACATAGCTAAGACTATAGGTATGTACCACCACACCTGACTGACTGGCTAATTTTTTTAACTTTTTATATCTTTGTAGAGACAAGGTCTTGCTATGTTGCCATGGCTGATCTCAAACTCCTGGCCTCAAGCAATCCACCCACCTCAGCCTCCCAAAACACTGGGATTGCAGGCATGGGCCACATTGCTCAGCTGTCAAATGGATTTTCTAAAGTAAATAATATATTTTATAACATACAGCATTTATCACTTCTAATGCTCTTCATTCTTTTAAAAAGACAGACCATATCAAGTATTTCCAAGGATGTAGAGCAATGTAGGGTCTCCTGCACTGCTGGTGGGCATGTAAAATGGAACAACCACTTTGGAAGCACAGTTTGGTGGTTTTTATAAAAGCTAAATACATACCTACATATGATCCAGCCATTCCATCCCTACATATTTACACAAAAGAAATGCAAGCATGGCTTGGCATGGTGGCTCACACCTGTATTTCTGACACAGGCTGAGGTGGGCAGATCACTTGAGGTCAGAAGTTCAAGACTAGCCTGGCCAACATGGTGAAATCCCGTCTCTACTAAAAATACAAAAATTAGTAGGGTGTGGTGGTGGTGCCTGTAATTTCAGCTACTTGGGAGGCTGAGACAGGAGAATCACTTGAACCAGAAGGCAGAGGTTACAGTGAACAAAATCCTACTGCTGCACTTCAGCCTGGGTGAAGAGTGAGATTTCACCTCAAAAAAGTAATAAATAAGAAAGAAAGAAAGAAAGAAAGAAACAAAGAAACAAAGAAAAAGAAATGCAAGCATATTTGCACACAAGGATCAATACATGAATGCTCATAACAGTTTTATTTTTAATAGCTAAAAACCAGAAACATCCTAGGGCCCATCAGCAGATGAGTAGATCAACAAATGGTGGTGCATCCACATAACAATAAAATCAGGCATGCAGCAAAGCAGGGATGCGTGCAGCACCCCGCAACAACAGATGAAGCGCAAAGCTATCATGCTGGGAGAAAGAGCCGGAAAAAGAAAAGGTGGATGAAATTCCAGAAAATGCAAACTAATCAGAAAGCAGAGAGAGAGGAATGGCTTTCAAGTAGGAAGCTTTTAAGGGTAGGGCCCTTTGTATGGTCATAAACCTATGCCAAAACTCCTCAACGTTTACATTTTAAATATGTGTGATTTATTGTATGGCAATTATACATCAATAAATCTGTAAAATGTGTTTAATGGGCTTAAAACAGATCAGACATGCTGGAAGAAATGAGCAGCGACCTTGAAAAAAACACACAATTAAATGATCTGAACTGATAAAATAATATTGAAAAAAATAATGAAGAGCGATGCAGTAATTAGTTGGGCAATATCTGACAGGTTAGCGTATGTCAACCAGGGGCCCAAAGAGGGAGGAAAAGAGACAAAAAAATATAGGAAGAAATAATTACCATATTTATTTTTCAAATTTCCAACATCTACTAGTTCCCAAAGTTCAACAAACCCAAGAAGGGAAAAAAAAAAAAAAAATAAATAAATAAATAAAGCTGCATCATAATCAAATGCCTTGTTAGAGACAGATTGCTTGTTCCTAGGCATCACAAGAAAAAATTAGCATTCAGACAAAAAGTTTTCTCAGCCAGGCAATTTTACTTTCTGCAGAAAGGGTGCTCCTGTTAGCCATCTTGCCACAAGAATACAATGAACAGGAAAATGCAGGCATATTTATTCCTTACATATTGGGTCCTTACTGCTGTGTCTGATCTCCATTGGTTGGAGCCAGACCTCACAATCTAAAACCGAACCTGATTGGCTAATGACTTAAAACTTTTCTAAATAGGTAAAGGTAATGGAGAACAAAGGAAAATAGGAAGTCCACATAAAGAAGAGGCATAGGCTGTGAGCTGGGACATGGCTGTGAGCATGTCCAGCACAAATGTCTTGGTTAAAGTACATGTACAAGGCTGGGTGCAGTGGCTCACACCTGTAATCCCCGCACTTGGGAGGCCGAGGCAGGTGGATCACAAGGTCAGGAGTTTGAGACCAACATGGCGAAACCCCATCTTTACTAAAAATACAAAAACTTTAGCTGGGTGTGGTGGTGTGTACCTGTAATCCCAGCTACTCAGGAGGCCAAGGCAGGAGAATCACTTGAACCCAGGAGGTGGAGGTTACAGTGAGTCAAGATAGCGCCATTGCACTCCAGCCTGGGCAACAGAGCAAGACTCTGTCTCAAGAAAAAAAAAAAAAAAGTACAAGGACATAGAATGTACTACATGCCTGTGAGCATGTCTAAAAGCTACATAGGATAGGGCTTAACAAATAGTTATTAGCAAAAAGCAAGAAGGCTTTGAAGAATGTTAGTCTTTAAAACAAACTATTTCTAACATTCATTTTTATTATTGTTTAAGAAGAAGGGAAACTTTGAATAGGAACTTTTTAGTTTCTACATGCCTGAAAAGCAAAAAATAAAAAGAAAATCTTAAAAGCCTCCAGAAGTTGAAAGATAAATGAAATACAGGGAAATGATAAGAATGACAGCTGCCTTCTCCATAGAAACAGCAGAGGACAGAATGGCACCATATTCTTTAAAGTGCTGAAGGAAAAATAACCACCAACCCAGGGTTCTATATCGGTAAACATTTTCTTCAGAAATACAGGGAAATAAAGATATTTTAAGAAAAAGAAAAGCTGAGATAATTCAGTGCCAGCAGATCCACGCTACAAAAAATGTTTTTAAAAATTCTTTGGGCTAAAGGCAAAGGATATAGTCAGAAATACAGGTCTCAAGGAAGGAAAGAATATTACGAGATAATTAAATATGTGAGTAAGTATAAATGACCATTTTTCTTAAGTTCTTTAAAAGATATGCATGTATGTTTTGTTTTGTTTTGTTTTGTTTTTTGAGACAGCATCTTGCTCTGCTCCCCAGGCCAGAGTACAGTGGTGCGATCTCAGTTCACTGCAACCTCTGCCTCTTGTGTTCAAGCGATTCTCGTGCCTCCACCTCCCGAGTAGTTGGGATTACAGGCAGGCACCAGCACGTCCAGTTAATTTTTGTGTTTTAGTAGAGACGGGGTCGGGTCTCACCGTGTTGCCCAGGCTGGCCTCAAATTCCTCACCTCAAGTGATCCTCTTGCCTCGGCCTCCCAAAGTGCTGGGATTATAGGCGTGAGCCACCTTACCTGGCCACGATATGCAATTAAAGCAAAAAAAATTAAAACGTATTGTAGCGTTTATAACTTATATAGAAGTGAAAAATATTACCGTGAAAGCTTAAAGGACAAGAGAATAATAAATGGATTTATGCCATTGTAATTCTTGTAGTTTACATGAAGCAGTATAGTATTAATTTACGGTAAATTGAAATAAATTAAGGGTGCATATTGTAATACCCAAAATGTTAGTGGTAAGGTATTACTACTAAAAAAACCCCAAAAAACAAAAAACAAACAAAAACACCAAATGGATACAGCCAAAATGGCGATAACTGAAGAGAGTAAAACTGGAACACAAAATCACTCAATCTTCCCAAAAGAAAGCCTGAAAGAAAGAATAAAGAAATAAAGAAGAAAAAAAGAAAAAGAAAATAAGGAGGAAATGGAGGCTTACATCTAACCACATTAATAATTACTACAAATATAAAATAAGCACCCCAATTAAAAGACAGCAATTATCAGACTGGATTAAAAAGTTAAAAATCAAAGCAAGACCTAACTCTATGCTGTTAACAAGAGAGAACTTTTAATATAAAGAAAAAAACAGTTCTGAAATTAAAGTGACAGGAAAAAAATCTAACATGAAAACCCTAAGGATAAGTAAGTGCGTGTGAATATAATAATATCAGAGAAAGTAGAGTTTAAGACAAGGTGTGCTGCCAGACACGAAGAAGGGTTTTGATGTTAAAAGGGTAAATTCATTTAGAAAAAAATGTTAAATGTGTATTTAGGAGTAATAGAGCTTCAAGCCAGGTAAAACAAAAATCAACAGAATTTAAAAGAGAAAGAGGCAAATCTACGATCATAGTTGGAGATTTTAACACATCTCTCTCAGTAACTGATGGAACCTGGGCTGGGTCTAGGGCAAGGCAAGTGAGACACTCGCCTTCCGTGCAAAATCTAAGGGGGCACCAAGAAACTCTGTAGTTAAGGAGTATGTTAAAAGATCCAAATTACTGCAAATAATAATAATAATAATAATCCCTGATGAATAAGATATCAACAAAAAAATTTTTTTGAGACAGAGTCTTGCTCTATCACCCAGGTTGGAGTGCAGTGGCACAATCATAGCTCACTGCAGCTTCAAACACTGGGACTCAAATGATCCTCCCACCTCAGCCTCCCAAGTAGCTGGAATCACAGGTACACACATCATCACACCAGCTAATGTTTTTAAAGTTTTTGTAGAGACGGGGGTCTCACTGTGTTGTGATCCTCCTGCCTCAGCCTCCCAAGTCTTGAGATTACTGGCATGAGCCACCATGCTCAGCCCTCAAATTTTTAAATAAAGATAAGTGCTCCATGACACTATCCATCAGACCTGTCCTGAGTGTGGCTTACAGACTCAGCCACCTTCTCTTACCTGGCCCCTGAGGAGCAAGGAACTGCTTTGACAGGACAGCTGGCCAGCCATGAGGGTCCCAAGAACAGCCCCCTGCTTCTGCTCGGCGTCCACACCCACATACAGTGCAGGGTCCATCCACATCCACCAAGCAGCACCATAAAATATTGAGGAGAGGGGAGCTGTTTGCAGGTTTAGAACAATACCTGTGTCTTTGCCTGCATATGCATTTTACCACTTGTAAAGCCCTATCCTGTATCTCATCAGAGCTTCACAGTTGTCTTCTGAGACTTCAAAGTAAGAATCACACGCCCATTTTACAGAAACTGTCCATCAAAAGGAAGCAGCGACTTGTCCCAGGGCCCATGTAGTCAGCACAGTCGAGACTCAAATTCTGCCCAAATGTTTGTCTTTGACTCTATTGGGCTGTACAGAATTCACTTATTTCCCTCCAGTTAGAGGGAAATTGACCCAAGGCGAGTATCTCGCTTGTCTTACCCTCGGCCGGGTCTAGGGTGAGGCAAATGAGATACTCATTTTGGGTACATGAAGCACATTTGTTGGGAATGCTGAAGGCTTAGCTGAGGCTTTTTGCTGTATATTGACACTTGTAAATGTCTCTGGAGCCAGGTGAGGCCAGTAAAATGTTACACAAATAAGAGCTATCTCTAGAATGTACAGATCATTTCCTGGCATCAACACCAAGCAGGCATCGGGGGGCTGGGTGCACCTTCTGTTGGAAAGAACCCCAAAGCAGCCTTTGGAGGATGGTGACTTTTTAGGGATGGGCCTTTGGTTTCCTCTTCAGACCTGTGTCAGCATCTGAAAGGATGTCCAAAAGCTAGATTGGTGTTTCCCAGATAGACAAAGATGGAGCTGGGAGGCAACTTGTTCAACAACGACCCGTCTCCCGCCCGTGGCCAGTGACGGGTGCTAGGAGCTGTTCGTGGCCAAGGCTTTTCCATTCTTGTGCTGTCTCCCCCAGTTCCTGTCTCCACCCTCCTTGGGGACTGCTTCTCCAGGCTGTGCAAATGTTAAAGGCACCCAGTCCTCATTTTCCGGGGCTCGTGTTTCTAGATGCCTCAGGCCTCCTCCGTTTGTTTCTCTGAGGCTGCCTGATGCGTGGTTGTTTGGCTTTTTCTCTCCCCATCTGCATGAAACTTGCTTCTTTTTGGAAACAGAAATGTGGGTATCTTCCTGCAATCTCTTTTTTCCTGAATCCTACTCCAGGGCATATTTCTAACCTTTCGCTTCTCCTGAATTCCTCCTGGCACCTCCATCCCAAGGGTTAAGGTCCAAGTACCAGACTCACCCCAGGACTGTTGCAGTTGCCTCTAAAGGAGTCTCTCTGCCTTGGGTATCGCCCCCTGGGAGCCCCACAACCAGCTTGGGAGGGTGCCTTAACCAGCTCCACCCCTGTCTCTGTCAGCCTCCTCCCTCCCAAGTCATTCCCATAGACTTCAGTCCAGGAGCAAAATAGCTGGCTTGTTATGGCAACAGCTTCCACACAAATCTTGTGTCTCCTCCTCTACTCGAAGGGAGCCCCATCGTCCTGGCCTATATTGAAATTCTGGAGCTGCCACAAGACCCCTCAGTACCTGTGTGCCTCAGTTTGCTTATCTCTATAATAGGAATAATAGTATCAACCTTGTAGAATTTCTGGAAGGCCTGTAATTGTTACATCAACTGAGGACAACTCACAAGGTGCAGGCACTGAACATTCTCCCCAACACCCTCATGCCCCTTCCACCCTAGTGCTTGCTCCAACCTGCTCTTGAGGACTATTTCCTTCTCCTTGAAGAAATATTGGGTAATCTTCATGCTCGCTCTTAGATACTGCTATTACTAATAATAATCCTGTGGTCACAGTGATCTCTTGATCTCATTTTAGTAAATATTACATTCATTCGAGGTAATGACCAACACTCCTAACTTCATTCAGAGTTAAAGCTTCTTCGCTCCCTTGGCCAGGGCCTGATGTAGGGAGCTAAGGGCTAGACAGTGTCTTGGCTCATGAGGACTCGTCCGCATCATCCGTCCCTTGTCAACAGGAGCACAGCTGTGCTGCCCTGCTCTGTTGTCAAAGCCACTTCATGCAGCCTCGTAAAGCCCTTGAGATTTTCCAAGGGTGAGTCAAACAGCAGCCCACTGTGACTCTGAAGCTGGAGAAAACACGTATCACACTCTCCGAGGTCTCCTCAGAGCCCCCTAATTAGCTTGGATGAAAGAAAAGCACTACCCATACCTCCCTGATTGGAGGTGGGGTTGGAGGTAGGGAGATGGAGTTGGGAGGGGCCGCTCACTGCTCAGCATAGAGACGACTTTACTTAGGAATCCTCCAGTCCCTGAGCCTGTCCTTTGTGTCTGTCCTACAATGGATGAGCAGATGAAAGTCACAAAAGCAGTCTTCAGCCACTTCCTTTGCAAGTCCTACCTACATAGTCTAGTCTCCACTCCAGAGTTCAGGAGTCCATTCATCTGAGTAATTATCTAAGGGCCTGGATAAAAATGAAGAATAAGATAGTCCCACCTAAACACTACAAGTTAGAATGTTCTTTTCACTTAAAGGGCCTAACACACACCAGCTCTCAATAAATGTTATTATTTGTTTTGTTTTGTTTTTTTAAATGTGATCTCATTCTGTCACCTAGGCTGGAGTGCAGTGGCTCGATCTTGGCTCACTGCAGCTTTGACCTCCCCAGCTCAAGCGATCCTCCCACCTTAGCCTCCCTAGTAGCTGGAACTACAGGCACATGCCACGATGCCAGGCTCATATTTGTATTTTTTGTAGAGATGGGTTTTCGCCATGTTACACGGGGTGGTCTTGAACTCCTGAGCTCCAGTGATCCGCCTGCCTCAACTTCCCAAAGTGTTGGGATTACAGGCATGAGCCACTGTGCCTGGCCAATAAATGTTGTTATGCAACTAACTAAATAAATGGTAGCCAGTGCTATTCTTACTACTAATTATTACTATCCATATCTGTCCAGGCTCAGCCCTTCCAAGTCTTCTCTGCCTTCAAGCTCCAAGCTTTCCCAAGTATTTCAATTTCCTGCTTTTGCCTGTACTGTTTCTGCCCTGGATGCCTGCCCATCCCACTCCCCCGGCTGGAAGACTTAAGCCGTTTCTCTAAGCCCCAGTCAAGTCATGGCCACAGATGAAGCTGACCCCTCTCTTATTCTGGTGCTCCCTGTAGCATGTCCTCTGCTCCCAACCTGGGCACTAATCCTACTCACTGCAAGATCTTCAACCTGCTGCTCTCATGCCCCCTCACCCCCACGTACACACACACACACACACACACACACACACACACACACTTGACTTCAAACTATGACTTATACATTTACATAGCCCTAGTGTGCCTCTATTCTGTAAGGATTATTGAATCCTTACGGAATTACTAGTGAATGAATGGATGGATGCATCAAAAAAACAAAAATTAAAAAAACAATCCGTTGTCAATATGCTAGGAATAGAATAATATCCTCCTCAGTGAATCTTGCCCTAAGTCACCACCTTTGCCTAGCAGTTTTAATGCAGACTTGATGGCTAAAATGACAACAGGGGATTTTCCCTGCATAAAAATTTATGAATTTTTTTCTACCCCATTCACCTGGAAATAAAGACTGAATAGTAGCGAGAGTATGGTTCATGTTAGGTCTTCGCAGCAAAGTATCAAGTGCCTTGAAAACCCCAAGGTTCCGAGGCCACTGTGACCATGTTTTGAGTGGCGATGGCTGTTCCATCACTGTTGCTGGGCTGCCATTTCTGTGACTCCAGAGGTGCAAGGGACCTATTCCCAGTGGAGCAACAGTAACCGTGACGATGAGCCCTCCATCAGACACTGTGCATACCCTCCTCAGACAGTTTATGAAGGAAATCCATTTACCCAGTCTCACTTGTCTCACTTTTAGTCAACAGTCTTCAGACTTTCCTTTTGCAAATCCAATGATAGATTCTCATCCTTCATGGTTGATAGTGATTAACATGTTAAATACTTCTTGGCAGCATTTATCTTGAAACATGAAACACTTCCCTCGCTCGCTTTCTGGACCACTGCATTTCCCTGGCTTTTCTCCTTAGCTAGCTGCTCATTCCAGATGTTTCCTCTCTTCCCCCTCTCATTCTCTTTTCTTCCTCAATCCTTCTCTCCTTTCCTCTCTTGTCCTCTCCTCTTCACTTCCTACAATCACTCCCTTAGTGACCTTGTCCATTCTCAAGGCATTAAACACCATTTATACACTGATGACTCTAAAGTATTTATCTCCAGCTCTGCCTTCTCTTCTAAGCTTCAGTTTGACAATACCAACTGCCTATTTGACACTTCCCTCCTCTTGGGTGTCTCAAATTTTGAACTCACGATTGTTACTGCTTACCTCACCACACTTAAACCTGTCCCAGCCCTCTGGCCTCACCCATTCCAGTAGATGATGTCACTGATCACCCAGATGGTCAGGCCAACAACCTTGCACTGTCATTATTGCATTCTTGTTCTCCCTCTCCTACTAACAATTGCTGTCAATAGCGTCAAAATACCCCTGGAATCTGATTACTTCCCTCCTTCCTGTTTCCACCCTGATCCCCATCATGGTAATCTTTGGCTTGGATTATTGCAAGAGTCTCCTAACACCTCCTTGCTGCCACAACCTGCCCCATTTGTTCTCCATGCAGCAGCCACAGTGATCTCTCAAAACAGCAAGTCATATCATTCCACTCCTTTGCCTAACACTCTCAGGTGATGTTCTAGCCAATGCAATAAAGCAAGAAAAAAAATAAGTTTGTAAAAGAAGAAACAGAACTATAATGAACATGAGGTTATGAGAAACATCAAATTGCATTTCGTTGTTGTTTCTCTTTATCCCCTTCAATTTGAAATGGATTCCCATTCTTATTCTTTCCCAATATTTCATCTTTTCAACTATTCTGTAGGATAACCCTCCACCTGGGTCCATCTGACGTGTATACTGATAGGGTCTATGTATGTTTAACTTTAGTAGAAATGACAAAGTTTTCCAAAGTGATTGTATTTAATATGCACTCCCATCAGCAGTTGCTGCACATTCTAAAAAACACTTGGTATTTTCTATGTTTTGTTTAATTTCAGTCATTTTGGTGGATGTGAAGTGAAATCTCATATAACTGGAATGTATATTTCTTTGATAACCGATGATGTTGAACACATTTTGTGTGCTTATTGGCCATTTGAATGTTCCCTTTTGTGAAGATCCTATTCAGTAATTTTACTCACTTAAAAAATTGGCTTGTCTTTTTCTTTAAAAATGTTTTATTAATATGATTTTAACTGACAAATTTTTAATGTATATTTTTATGGGGTGCAATGTATATGTATGCAATGGGGAATATGTAAATTAAGTTAATCAGCATATATGACACCTCATCTATTATTTTTTGTGGTGAGGCATTGGACATTCACTTTCTTAGTTATCTTAAAAAATATATTATTATTGGCTATAGTCACTCTACTATACAATAGATCTCAAAACTCATTCTATCTGAAACTTTGTACCCTTTGGCCAACAGGTCCCTGTTCTTTTTCTTACTGATCTGTATCAGTTCATTAAACATTCTCTATATAAGTCCTTAAATGTTGAAAATAAAACAGTAAAGTTTCTAGAGGAAAACACAGGAGATTATATTTATGATCTTTGTGTAGGTAAAGATTTATTTAACTGAATACAAAATGTACTAGCCATAAAAGAAAAAGTTGAGAAATTGAATTACATTAAAATCAAGAACTTCTGTCTACTGAATGACACTCTTTTTTTCTTTCTTTTTTTTTTTTTTTGAAACAGGGTCTTACTTGGGCTAGAGTGCAGTGGTGTGATCACAGCTCATTGCAGCCTCAGACTCCCAAGCTCAAGTGATCCCTCACACCTCAGCTTCCCAAGCAGCTGGGACTACAAGTGCATAGCACCACAACTAGTTAATTTTTAATTTTTTTGTAGAGACAGCGTCTTGCTGTGCTGCCAGGGCTGGTTTCAAACTCCTGGCCTCAAGCAATCCTCCTGCCTCAGCCTTCTAAAGTGCTGGGATTAGAGATGTGAGCCACCATGCCCAGCCTTCACTGAATGACACTTTTAAAAGTCAAAAGGCAAGCCATACAGTAGGAGAAGACCTTGTTTTATATCTTTATACATCTATATAATATACAGTAATATATTATTTAACATATTAATATATCGTTTTCTGTATTAATATGTATAATGACATTTATTGGCCATATTTACTAAAGCTGACCGTATATATACCCTATGAACAGGTACATACACACTCCTCCATATATACCAAATGGAAATGTTTATATCTATGCAGCACAAAACATGAACAAAATATTCGTAGCAGGATTATTCTTCATAGCCCAAAACTGGCAACTACTCAAATGTCCATCAGCAATAGAAAAGATCAATAAATTGAGGTATAGTCATATAATGAATACCATACAGTGATAGGGGAGGACACGGGTGCTCCAGGTAAGGACATGGATGAATCTCACAGACGTAAAGTTGATTAAAAGAAAACAGGCACAAAGGGTTATGTACAGTTTAATTCCATTTATATAAAGCTCAAAAAGAGTCAAAACTAACTTTTCACTTTCTAAAAACTTATCACTGAACTGTATATTTAATTAATAATTGTATGCTTTATAGTATGTGATATATGCCAATTAAAATTAAAGGGAAAAAAGCCTTCAGTGGCTTCCCGTTACACTTAGAATAAGTCCAAATACTTATCAAGGACATACATGAAGTGTCTCCACCCAGGTGCTGACTCATCTTCTTCCCTCTCACTCTTATTCACTCCACATTGGCCATCCCAACCTTGTTACTGATGCTTCAGCACACAAAACTAGTTCCTGCTTGTAGCAGACACCATTGGTGTTCCCCATTCGTCACCCATCTCTCTGTCCATGCCCTCTGCCACATAACTTTGCCGTTCCTGCTACTAGAGGTACAGTATATTTCTCAGCTCTGTGGATGTTAAGCTTGGCCTTGTGCTATGTCTTGGCCAGCAGAGTATGCATAGACCACAGTGTGTCAGTTTCCAGTGAGGCCCTAAAGTGAATCACCTCTTTCTGCTTGTCCTATCCCTCTGCTGCCCTCAACTTGAGAACACGCCCCCTGTAGCCTGCTGATCCAAAGAGGATGAAAGACACAGATACGCAGCTTGGAGCCAAGCCCAGCTGAGCCCATCCTGCATTAGCCACTCACTAGCTGACCTGCAGAAGCATCATCAAGAACAAATAATGATTGTTTTCAGCCACTGAGTCATAGGATGTTTGTTATGCAGCATCATTGTAGCAATAGCTGACTAACACACCATCTCAGCGTCTTTACGTTTGCTGTTCCTCTGCCAGAAGTGCTTTCCCCCTAAACACTCACATAGTTAACATCCTCATTCAAGTCCTTGTTCAAATGTCACTTTTTGAGTCCCATCCTAACCACTCTATCTAAAACAGCACCACCTCTTCCCTTCATTTCTCTCTATCCTCCTGCCCTGCCTTACATGTCTTCATAGCACTTACTGCTACCTGACATTTACCTGAATTCTTACATTCAGCCTTCATGAAAGAATGTAAGCCCCATGAGGACAGGCACTGTTCTCCACATCTCTGGTGCTAGCACAGTGTCTGGCACTTATTGGGAGCTCAATAAATATTTGTTGATTGAACAAACCAATCTGTGCCCTCTCCTTCATCCCTACTCACAGTTTCAGCATATGGAGAAACTGACTCAAAAGTCACCTCCCTTCCCCTGTTTACCAAGGTGGGGCTGGTGAATGACGGGTCACTGGAAAGTGACCCGTCATTAAGTTTGTGGAAGGAAAAAAACCAAAGCAAAGAATCTGTAAAATCTACGATCTTTCATACCAGCCCTTGGGAAAACCGTTTCATCATGATAATAGTTGGGTGTGAGCTAGTGTATTCCATAAAAACTCACTTTCTCAGTGTGTCTCTTCCTGGAGGCTTCTCTGGGGCCTCGCTGCAGGAGAACACGCCCCAGGCAGGGAACAGAATGGCCAGATCAACACGACATCATGCCTTTGTCCAGCTCCGCCCACACACCTAATCTTCCAGGAGCCAAGGCACAGCCCACAAAGAGAGTTGAGCACCATGTGTGTGTTGGCCTCTGTGCTAGGACCTCTGTAAGCTTTATGACACCAATCTTCCCAAGACCTTGCCAGGTAAACATCACAGGGCAGTTTAGGAGCATGCTCAAGGACACTGGCAGAGCTGGAATTTGAGTCCCGGTCCTTCTGAAGCCAAAGCCCATGCGGCTCCCACCCCCTGCACAGGAGGGAAGGAGGGTGAAGGCTCAGAGCTGATGAGGCTCAGGGCCAGAACTTTGATTCTCCCCACATGTTTCTGCGTCTGGAATTTGACATTGTGGAAGTTTCACATTGAACCTGACCTGCTCTCTGTAAATTATTTTCTAGGTCTTAGATAAATAAACAGGCAATTCTCTGTATCTGTATATCTTACACACTCCACAAATATATACACCTACTAAGTACCTATAAAAATTAAAAAACAGAAAACAAAAAGACGCAGAAATTTCTCATTTTTTGGCTTCAGATCCTGGCCTCCTGTTGAAATGCTTAAATAAAGGAGAGAGAATAGCCCCTACATACATGTATAAGTAAAGGAAGACATTGTTATAAAGATATATAATGAGGAAAAAGGAAATGCCATGGAAATATTTAGAGGGATCTACATAGACGGAAGAGAGACTAAAAATCAACTTGACTGCTATGAGCAAACAGCACAGCAGTTTGCAGAGTTATGTATACAGAAGCCTCTGGCAAAAGGACAAAAGAAGCACACAAAGTTTCTCATTAAATAACTTTTCAAACTGCAGTGCAAAGGTCTCTGGGTGTGTGCCCAGCGCACCTCAACCTGGAAGGCTGTGCAGTGTAGGCAAGGCAGGACCAGCCCACGGCACAAGCACTTCAGGTTGGCACTCACGTGCCTCAAGACTGGGGGGTGGGTCGTGGATAAGCCTAGAAAGAAAGATCCATGTGTGACCTCCCCATGGCTCTGCAAGTCTCCCAGGCTGTGGCTCAGTGTCAGGCTAAGGGCATGGCACTTGGGTGACAGATAGACCTGGTTCCTGTCTTGGCTCTGCCCTTCACTGGCTGTGACACTGTGAGCAGGTGGCTTCACCTCCCTGGTCTGTAAAGTGGTGACAGCGGTACCTACCTTGCAGGACTACATGAAAAAGAAGTGAGATCATCCATGTAGCACGCATGAGACCAGATCCCAGAGAGTGGAGGAGGAGTGAAGCTCAACTCCACTGGTTTGGACTTTTTGCAATTGGATGGGGACCTTCCTTAGTTCTGGCTAATATTAAAAATGAGCAGCATCCTTTGCACTCACACCAATGGATGAGAAAGAAGCAGGTGTGGGAATTTATTGTTATATTAAATAAATAATAATGGTAACAGCCCATGTGCCACTCTCAAGGGGCCTTCTCGTGTGCATAGTTGCTCGCTGTTGAGGCCATTGGAATATCTGCTTCTGCAATGAGGATGCTGAGCCCTGGGCTGCGTCTGGAGAACCTGCCCAGTGCTGGCACAGAGGAGCACAGAGAGAGCTGGGGCAGCCCCTCTGGTGGAACCAGCTCTCAGTGGACACCCTCGCCAGTGTTCAGCGTTGCAGGCATTACCATCTGCATGTCTTGAGAAAACATGATAGATAGACTCAGAGTTCAAAGCTTAGCACCAGCGATGCCTCCTTCTGGAAGCCTTCTCCTTCCTCTGGTTGGAATGAATCCCCTCTGCCCTGTGTTTCCATGACCATGCTATGACCTTTATCATTCCACTAACCATAGCAGTCCCCTTTCATGAATGGCAGGCACTGTGTCAGTGACCTCAGTGAATCTCCCAATGGCGGAGATGAGGGGGCCACAAGAAGGCTGGGGCAGAGAAGCACCATCATCTTAGTGGTTAACAGGATGCATCCGGATCCTGGACTGAGCAGAACCACAGCAGTGGAGAAGGGATGGATGCAGGGAGACAGCTCAGTAAGCCATGGCAGTGATCCCAATGAGAGCTGATGGTGGCAGTGAAGGAAGAACTAGTTGGATTATAGACTTTTTTTAGGTTAAGCTGACAAGATGTCCTTGTGAACTGAAAGCAGGATACCTGAGAAATGAAGGCAACGAGAATGAACCCATGGTTTTTAGCCAGAGTAAGCGCAAAGTTAGAGAACCCAAACACGAAGATCGGGAAGATTGCGGAAGAGCTGGATTAGAGAGCAAATAAGGAGACCAGCTTGGGATGAGTTGAATTTGAGACACCTGCTAGACATCACACAGGCAGTTGACTGTGGGAAGATATAAAGGTAGGAGTTATCCGTGTGTAAGTGGGAAAATAAAGCCCGGGCTTAGATGAGATAATCAGGGAATAAGTGTGTCTGATAAAAGAAGAGGACAAAGGAATTGATCCCTGGACTTCACAAGCTTCGCCTGAGCATTTATACCACACCCAGCCCTGTCCTAGGAGCCCTGGGAGGAGGTGGATCCGAAGGACACCCAGTTTCTGTCCTCAAGGAACTCAGAGTCTGTAAGGAAGGTGGAGCGCGCATCTCAGCCATGCTCCAGGGAGCTGAGCAACAGGGAAAAAGCTCTGAACCTGAGCCAGGCACGCTGGGGCTGAGCTCCCCCACCCACTGGCCATGCCTTTCACCTGCTGTATGACTATCTCTGAGCCTCAGTTTCCTCCTTTGTAAAATGGAGATAGTAATACGTCCTGGCAGAGGAGTCGCTGAGAGGATCAGAGAAGAGATGTGCCTGGAGCAATGGAGGTGTGTCCGCCAACCCGTACAGCCTGTGCGTGTCAGTATCGGCCGGCATGCTCTCCACACCCTCAGGGAAGGTCCCATCTGCACACATACTAGCAGTGGGGTTTGCAGAAGCACCAGCCCCATGAATGGGCCTGGAGACTCCCCTTGTCCATGGCCCAGCCTCCGTCATGGCTGCCACTGCCCCATGTGGGCTGAGGACGTCTGGTGGCAAGGTCAAGGCCACTCTGTCCCTTGGAGTAATTGAAGATGACAACAGTATTTTGTGTCTTACAGAGACTGGTAGAGATCAAAGACAGCAAGAAGGAGCTGCTGCGACAGGCAGGAATTCCCTGGCAAAGGCCACCAATTATTGGAAATTGGCCGCAGTTACAGCTATTACCATTAAAGGCTGCCTGGCTGCCCTACGCTGTTAGAGAGGCGCATTCTGATGGAGGGTGTGAAAGTGGCCACAGCAGGGTTGGTGGGGGGCAAAGAGAATTCCAGGGGTTTGCGCCTACCACAACTTAGACTTCTGTACGGATTGCTGGCCCAGAGACCAGCAAAGGCGAGTTCTGGAATGCTCGCTGGACAAACAGGAAGAGATGTCCTGGAGAAACATGGACAGAAAGGGGGCTCTGGAGACCAGCAGGAAGAAGAGCCATGGGCTCATGGGCTCATGGGCTCTGGCTCACATTAGCTGAAGCTATGCCGTGGCAGGGTGGGCATCAACCCTCTGCCCCCAGATCCTGATCAGAGAAGCACAGCCGTAAACAGTGTGCCAAGGACAGCTCTCACTTTGGGCATGAGAACAAAGCAAAGGCACTTTGGCAGGAGGCAGGACTCTGAGCCCAGCTGAAGCGCCCTGCTGGTGTTTGAAGCCCACTCACTGTCCCGTCCTGGCAGCAACCTAAAGGAGCAGGTCCCAAGGAAGATGTACAGCCAGACAGTGGCTCCCAGAGCAACCCAGGGTGCAGATGGGAATTCTGGCAGGTACCTGGGGGGAGGGGAGGGCATGGCAAAGGAATACGTTATTCCTTCAATAACTTCAATAACCTCAGGGATCTCATCTCTGTGTCCTTTGTCTGTAGCTATATGACCTTAAACAAGTTCTCTCTGAGCCTCAGATTCCACATCTGAGAAGTGAGGAAAGTAATACTGACACCAGAATCATATAAGATGGCACAGTAAAATAAGTCATGAAATTGTGGTTGCAGTTAGTGAACGGTCCAGGGCTAACTGCTACCGGTCAGTCTGAGGGGGGGCCCTTACTTTTCAAAGTGTCAGTAAAAAGAGAATACACTTCTGTCTCTCATGCCATCAATCACTGGGGATCTCGTGTGTCATCCTGAGATGATGTCACCTCACCTTCATAGAATGGCACTGCTTAGTCAATACTGAGCATTATTAAGTAAAATGAGGGAGGCTATTTCACGAAGTCCTACACTTTTGCTTTAAAAAATGTATGATGAACTGAGGGCTTGGATAGGACAGCAAAGAAGCTCACTGACAGGAACAGTAAAGACGTCCCATTAATTATGTCAAATCAGGTGTGTGGCCACACATGGCTTTCAGGCTCCTGTCATCTGCTTCCACCAGATACCTTCAAAGCTCTCCTCCAGCATGTGGGCTCCATGACCATGAGGGCTCCATGACCATGAGGGCTCCATGACCATGAGGACTCCATGACCATGTGGGCTCCATGACCATGAGGCCATGCTATGTGTGTTTCCATCACCAGGTCTTTGCTGATCATCTGCCCCTGCCCATCTCAGAAAGCTCTCGCTATGGGAGGACCACCCCAAGGTCAGCCATGTGGCATGGTGGAAAGAGCCAGGCTTGGGAGCCTGGTGATGGAGGGCTTCCTTTGACTATGCCACTCATGGGCTGGATGACCCTGGAGGAGTCACTTCCTGTGTCAGGTAGAGTTTGAGGGATGCAAGCAACAGAAACGAATCTGGCTGTAACCTACACGGGAAAGGGCAGGCCCAAGAGGGTCTCAGAATTTAAATAAAGTGAAGGACCAGACTCTGAAGGCAGAATAAGGCTCCCTGGGGGGTGGGGTTGGGCCTGGGGTCCAAGGAGTCCAAGAAGCAGGGTCCCACAGGAGTGACTCCTCAGGACATGACCCCACCCTCCTCCTGGGGCAAATCAGCTTCCGCCGATTCTAATGCTTCTGTCCTTATGCTTGAAACAGAAACTCCAGAGACTGAGAGAGATGGGCAGAGGTAGAGGAGGTAGGCACCTTGACTGATAATCCCAGCAGTCAGCCCATCACAGGGACGAGGCAATTCTTCCAAAAGAAGTCAGGGTACCATGATCAGAAGGAATGGGAATCAACATTGGGCAGGAGAAGATCAACACAGCTACACTTTCCCCTTCTGGAGGCTCAGTTTCCTCATCTGCGAAATGGAGACAGTGCCACCTTGCAGGAGTGGTGTAGATGTGGCGCATATCGTGGCCCAGGTGAACAGCAGCTGCTGCAGTTAGTGATCTTGCAGGGCATTGAGCAATACTGACAGCACCCCTTACATTGATGACTGTTACACTAGCTGTCATGCAGTTGGGACTGATAAAGACTGGATGTGGTTGGCTGTTTGTCTGAGTCCCAGAGGTGTCTTCTTTTCATGAAAAAAGGAGTGAGATATGGAAATTCATTTTCATTTAATACTCAGAGCCAGGCTGGGCATGGTGGCTCATGCCTGTAATCCCTGCACTTTGGGAGGAGGAGGCCGGTGGATCCCCTGAAGTTAGGAGTTCGAGATCAGCCTGACCAACATAGTGAAACCCCAACTCTACTAAAAATACAAAAATTAGCAGGGCATGGTGGCATGCACCTGTAATCCCAGCTACTCAGGAGGCTGAGGCAGAGGTTGAACCCGGGAGGCGGAGGTTGCAGTGAGCTGCGATCGCACCATTGCACTCCAGCCTGGGTGACAAGAGCTAAAACTCAGTCTCAAAACAAACAAACAAACAACCCAGAGCCCGTCCATTTTCCACATGGAAACTGAGCCTCAGAAAAGTGAAATCACCTGACAGTTGTGGACATGGCTGGATCCAACTCAAGTCTCTGCCGCTCTGAAGTCACGGTGGCAGACACGTTCTGGGTGCTGCATGCTTCACGTGAGCAGTCCCCTAGAGCCCTCCTCGGTGCTGCACCCTCTACATGGGCCTCCTGTGGAATCCTCACCGTGTTTCTTTCTCCCTGAGCCCTGCAGATGGTTCTGTTTTCCTCTGGAAAAGTATTACGTGGATTCACTTGAAGTCATATTTGGGGCAAACAGGGCACCAGATGCTGGAATGTGGTCCCCTCCACTCTTCCAGTGAGTTATGAGGATTTAATCTTTGCTTTCCTTAAAAAAAAATAATGGTTCTGGGGGTTGGGGGACATGTAAAATCAAAGGGAAATTATAGGCAATGGGCAGAGAATTCTTAGTTTCCAGATGCTTGTCAACCTACCTTGGGAAGCGGGCCCCTCTCACAGGTAGGGGCTGCCAGAAGCCCTTTCCGTCTGGAGAACGTCATGGAGGAGAATTAGCAAGTCCCTTGCCTTCTCGCCTGGGACCCAGCACTGCATTTATCGGCATTTAAGAAACAATCCCCCCCATCACTGCTGATTAGGAGGAACATCAATTTAAACGGAGAGGTGTTACCGAAGTCTGGCCACATGACCTAGCTGCAAAGGTCACCGTTTCTCAGAGGGTCTGCATTCCCTCCCTCCCCAGATCAGCCCCTGCTGTGTGGGAGGGAGCCAGCCTTTGCTACTGAGTGCTGACCTCCATCACTCCACGGGGCCTGAGGTCCTCCCGGCAAAGATATCCCAGGGCAAGCAGAGCCTGTCCATTTGTACAGGGCTGTGGGTCAGGTTGGGGAAGGGGGGATTATAGATTTTTCTGGAACTAAAGCCCACCTAAAACCTCTGGGAAAATGATGATCCCTCCCTTAACCACAAATTTCTGTCACGTGACGTACTCTAATGTGCGATGTCATGACTGTGTGCATTTTCCCCAACCAAGCAAACTTCAGTGCATGCACATTGCAAGTTGTGAAAACAAAGAGAAGCTGGATATTTGAGTGGAGGCCCACCCCTCTCGGCTGCAGCACCTCTGCCAGTTCCTTTCCCTAAGGTTCACTGATGCCATCAGGGAGGAAGACACGGACTCATGCCTCCACATCAGCCGGGCTGGGGGATCCAGGATGGCCTCATGTGTGTGCCAGTTACACCTTGTTGCTACAGGCACCTTAGTTCTCCTCCCTGTGGCCTCTCAAGTAGGCTAGCTTGGGCTCTTACCATTAATGTCTCAGAATTCCAAGAGGGCAAAAGTCTGAACACACAAGCACTTTCTAAGCCTTTGCTTCTGCCATGTTTGCGAATATCCATTGGCCAGGGCAAGTCATGGCCAAGCTCAGAATCAAGAGGTGAAGAAATGAACTCTGCCTTGGCTGGGAGGAGTTATGGAGGCCATGGCCTTGTAAACCATCTACCACCCTGCCCCACCCACACCCCACACAGAGAACAGTTTCCCTCTTAGACGCTCTCACCACCGCCTGGACTTTCTCTCCCGGGCCCTTGCCCACTGTAGTTGACTCTCCGTACAGCGAGTTGTTTCTTGTCTTTCTCTCCCATATCCCTGTCCCACCTTGCAGGCAGCGGCTGATGTATGTCCTTCTGTGCCCAGCACAGTGGCTGGTACATAGTGGGTACCAGGAACTACTGGTGAAGGAAGCAGGAAGAAGAGAAGGGAAAAAAAGAAAAAGAAGAAAGGGAGGAAGAAGGGAGAGAGAGGGAGGACGGGAGAAAGAAGGTAGGAGAAAGGAGGAAAGGAGTCCTGGAACAGTGGTGGTGACTCTTAGGCAGGGGACAAACTGGAGCCTCTCTGGGCAACGGGCGACCTGTGTGTCCCCCAAGCCCACTGCACTGCTCTTAGCCTCCATATTTCGGCTCCTCCTGCTCTCCCACCTGGCTACCATCAATCCTCTTTCCTCTGCTGGCTCAGCCCTCGGTTCCTTCCACATGCATCTCAAGAGTGTCTCCCCCACTTCCAGCAGCTTCCCCCTCCACCCGTTCTTTCTGAGCATCTGGCGGGCTCAGGCAGCTCCCCTTCCCCGCCAGTGACTGCCCACACTGTTCTGCACATGCCCCTCTCAGCTGAGCATCTCACCAGCCCTGTGAGAAATCTAGGACAGGCATATTGATATTTCCATCCCACTGATGAGAACTTAGGTTCTGGGAAGCTCTATGTTCACGGTCACCCTCCAGGACCAGAGTCCGTCTGGTTCAATAGTCCCCAGACTGCAATGCCTGTGGTGAGGCCTCAGGCCCTGAAAGCAGGGGCGCCATCCTCTCTGTCTTGGTGAGAGCAGCTACACGTGCCAGAGGACCCAGGATTCTGACCTCTGGGCAGTGGCAGACCGAGGGCCGCCAGCAGGTCAGAGGGGAAGCCTGACTTCTCCCAGCCCCTAAGATCTTCTTTCAGAATGACTGAGCCCTAGGGAGGGCCTGCAGCCTCCCAGGTGACACTCGCAGGGCACCACCTCTCCCATGGAATGTCTTCTTTAGAAAGGAGATAAGCCCCATTCTCAAAAGGGGAAGGGACTTCCAAGGTCACACAGCAAATTAGGGCAGCCTGAACTCCAGACAGAGGCTCCTGCTTCCCTGTGGTCTCGTCCTGCCCTTCCTCACCGCCTTCCCAGCCCTGCCTCCTTCCCCACCTCCACAGGGCTTGTGACCAACTGAGGGGATTAGACTAGTTAGTGAGGGGCCGGTTCCCAAATCCTGGCACAGGAGGGAGGGGAGGGGTAGAGGGAGCAGGTCCGCCCAGCAGGAATGGATCTTGAAGTAGGTATTTGCCGAGTATTGGTGACTGTCTTCAGAACGGCACCTCCGTCTACACTGATTGATGTACATGAGTGTGCTGGTTAACTTTAACCTACACCCCAGGGGTGAGTGCTTGAAGTAACATAATTAGGAAGCAGCTCCACAGGGGAGTCAGCCTCGGATCTGGTCAAACATGGCTTTGCTAAATCGGCACCGGAGGCTGTGGCTAATTGGCGTAGGAGATGTTGCTAGTGCCTTTTCATTGGTAAAATGAACGGTACAAAAAAATGTGGTTGGCTACAGAGATCGTGCAGTACCCTTCTCTCTTTGTGAACCAAGCTCAAGAATCCCCCCTGGCTCCATCTGGGCCAGTGGCCGCCCCCCTGAACTGAAGGCACTGGGTTCACTAGAAACCTCAGGACCTGCCTTCACTGGGGATCCTGCCCTCTCCAGGGTCCTGCCTTCGCTAGCGATGCTGCCGTCAGAAAACACTTATACTTGCCTGGGAGTGACACAGGCTTGCGGGGTCTGGTCAGAAGCCCCCAAGGACAGTACTTGGTCCTTGCTGTGTGTCTACTCTGTGCCAAGACAGTTCTCCACATCATGTATATATTACTTCATTTAAAAGTCACTGCTGTCTGGGCGTGGTGGCTCATGCCTGTAATCCTAACACTTTGGGAGGCCCAGGTGGGTGGATCACTTGAGGACAGGAGTTCAAGACCAGCTCGGCCAACATGGCGAAACCCTGTCTCTACTAAAAATACATAAAATTAGCTGGGTGTGGTAGCTCATGCCTGTGATTTCAGCTACTCAGGAGGCTGAGGCACGAGAATCGCTTGAATTTGGGAGGTGGAGGTTGCAATGAGCTGAGATCGTACCACTGCACTCTAGCCTGAGTGACAGAATGAGACTGTCTAAAAATAAATAAATAAAAAATAAAAGTCACTGCCACCTCCATTTTACAAGAGGTACCAAGTGGATATGTTGCTTCCCCAAGGCCTCACAGTGAGGAAGTGGTGGAGCTGAGATTTGAACCCAGGCTCTTGTTTTTGAAAAGGATCGAAGAAATGATGTGAATGTGCTGATCCATGATAAGCTAGCTGCATGAGATGGAGACTCAGATACAGATGAAGCCAAATCCGAGATGGAGAATTTGCTGAGAAATCTCATTGTATCTCACAAGAGCAAATTGCTAAGCCTACCATGTACCCAGGCTGTGCCGTCTGATTGCAGAGGCTGTGCCGTCTGATTGCAGAGCCTGTGCTGTGAACACTATACTATGGTCTCCTTCCTGCAGCTGAGGAGCTGGAGGCCTATGGGAAAACAGGCTCTAGATAGCTAAGTTTCAACGAGAGCCTACAATCATCCCTCCCCAGCCTTGCACCCACCGTGGCGCCATCAACAAGAACCCACTCTCCCTCTGAACCTGGCCCTCCACCCTTCCTTCCCAGCTCATATGCTTGGCCCAGGCTGCACTGAGCTCCTGGACCACACCAGGCAGTTTCACAGCCAGTAGCATGGCTCACCAGGCTCCTGTCGTTACCCTTGGCCATTGCCCACCAGGTAAAAACCCACTTTTCTTTCATGGCTTCATCAGGCCTTATCACCTCTACCAAGAGAACAAGACTGGACTGCAGATGCCCTTTGGGACATACCAGTGTGGAGCCACCCTCACACTGCTGTCACCTTGGACAAGTGACTCAGCTTCTCTGAACATCGGTTCCCCATCTACAAAGTAGGAAAATGATGTTTACTTTATGGTAAACTCCAGACTAAGGCTCTGTCTGAAAAAAAAAAACACACACTGGGCCAGGCGTGGTGGCTCACGCCTGTAATCCCAGCACTGTGCGAGGCTGAGACCGGCGGACCACCTGAGGTCAGGAGTTTGAGACCAGCCTGACCAACATGGCAAAACCCCATCCCTACTAAAAATACAAAATTAGCTGGGTGTGGTGGCTCATGCCCAGCTACTCGGGTGGCTGAAGCAGGAGAATCCCTTGAACCCGGGAGGCGGAGGTTGCGGTGAGCGTAGATTGCACCATTGCACTCCAGCCTGGGCAACAAGAGTGAAACTCTGTCTGAAAAAAAAAAGAAAGAAAGAAAAGAAAAAAAAACACATACACATTAATCCCCTGGCATGGCTTCTATTGAAAAGACGATACTTATTTTTAAGAAGCTTTCCTGCCGTCTGCCCCAGCAGAATTGGACTCCATATACCTGTATACACCTCAGCCCCTGTGAACGCACTTGTGTCTGTTTTGTTAGCACTTCTCACAGGCTGGCATCGTGTGTCTTTTCCTCTGCTTATTTTCTGCCTCCTTCACTGCTGGACTTCCTAAGGTGCAGCTCCTGGGGGGGCAGGAAAATCTTGTCTGTCTTGTTCATCACTGGATGCCAGGGCTTGGAATGCTGCCTGGCACTTGGCAAGCCCTCCATTAAAGTTGGTTAGTGAAATAAATGAACAAATAAAGCCATACCCACCTCCTGCGTTAATCTGATTCATCCCTCTGTCCCCAGCTATAAGCACAATAACTGCCATGTGTGTTCAGCTGGGATTATAGAACAAATCTTATCAATTCTTTGTTTATGCATTTATAAAGCACAATCTAACTATGCACTAAATCAGATCAGCATGAATGAAGCTTTCCAGATGGGCACTGAACCAGAATTCTTTCTTCAAGCCTTGCTTCCTCAAAACTGATCCACATCTTCCTCCCCAGCAGCCCAAATTGCCAACCACCAGAATCATGAGCTAATGAACGAGACTGCTTTGAGCCACTGTGCTTTGTCCCACAGCCAAGGCTGACTGATGTGGCAGAGGAGGGTTCCCCAAGGAGGGGGAGATCTGAGCTAGATCTGAAAAACCAGAAGAAGACTAAGAGAAAGCAGTAAATTCCAGGTAGAGGAATTTGGAAGGAGTGCGTAGGAAGGTCATTTTTAAGGAGACAGGACAGTACTTTTATTTGCTTTTAATACTTTATTGAACATCAAGCCAGAAAATGTACAATTGGTGAACTGTCTCCTAGAGAATAATACACTTGTGTAACCAGATCCACATAAGAAACAAAGCGTGATGGAGACCACAGTGGCACTCCTTACCTCCTTCCCATGTCCCTCCTCCCTCCAAGGCTAACCACCATCCTGACTTCTCTCATCACAGATTGTCTGTTTTGAGCATTTTTTCAACAGGACTCTGCAGCATGCACTATTTTGTAACTGGCTGCTTTCACCTTGTGTGAGGATTATGAGATTCATCCATGTTGTTCTCTCCTTCTCCTTGACGAATTGCATTCCATGATTTACCCATCCTCCTCCTGATGGATCTTTGGGCTGTGCTGGCTATGGAGAATAACACTGCCATGAATACTCCTGAACACATCTTTCAAGGAATATATTTGTACACTTCTATTTTTTTCTTTTTTTGAGACGGAGTCTTGCTCTGTAGCCCAGGCTAGAGTACAGTGGTGTGATCTTGGGTCACTGCAACCTCCACCTCCCAGGTTCAAGCGATCCTCCTGCCTCAGCCTCCCGAGTAGCTGGGATTACAGGCCTACACCACCATGCCTGGCTAACTTTCGTATTTTTAGTAGAGACGAGGTTTCACCATGTTAGCCAGGCTGGTCTTGAACTCTTGACCTCTTGACCTCAAATGATCCACCACCCTCAGTCTCCCAAAGTGCTGGAATTAACAGGAGTGAGCCACCATGCCCAGCTGATACTTGTACACTTCTGGTGAGTGCAGCCCCCCAGTGAAGTTCTTGGGTCATAGGATATGCACATAAAGCAGCTCTTTTGAGGAACTGAAAGAAACAGGTGGCTTGAAAGATGAGGGGGAACTAATGAGAGGAGGGGTCAAGCTTTCTCCAGCCCCGTGAACATGGCAAGGAGGCTGATTCTAATGAGACGTGCAGGGGGGAGGCCAGGGAGTGACATGCTCCAGTGACATTTGAAGATCACCCTGGGAGTGGGGTTGGAGACCACCGTGGCAGGCAAGGAAACAAGCAGGTGGCGGCGGAGGGAATCTAAGGGGGATGACCGTGACCCGGGCCAGGATGTGGGGGAGATGGAGAGGAGAGGACTGTGCTCTAGTCAGCTAGTACTGCATAACAGAACTGAGCAGCTTAAAGCTAAGCAGTGGATTTTCTGCAAGGATTTTGGGGGTTGAGTGGGTTCTGCCAGGAAATTCTTGTGTGGGCTCTCTCATGCTGCTGCAGTCAGGTGATAGCTGGGGCTGCAGCCAGGCCACAAGCTCAGCTGGGCTGAAGAGGAACTCTTGTCCGAGGTGGCTCTTCACTTGCCTGCTTGGCTCCTGGGCCAAGGTGGCTGGAGCAGCTGGGGGCTGGTGGGACCTATGTCACCCCGTACGTGGCTGGTTGGGCTTCCTCGTAGCATGGCACTCTCAGATTCATTAAATGGAAGAAGCTGGGCTGAGGGCAGTGGCTCACACTTGCAATCCCAGCTACTTGGGAGGCTGAGGCAGGAGAATTGCCTGAAACCAGAAGATGAAGGTTGCAGTGAGCCAAGATCGCACCACTGCACTCCTGGCTGGGTGAAAGAGAGAAACTCTGTCTCCAAAAAAAAAAAAAAAAAAAAAAGGAAGAAGCCTGTGACCAGAGCGAGTGTTCTAAGAGGCTAGGACAAATGCTACAAGGCTACTTATGACCCAGCCTCAGGGGCCCCTAAATATTGCATCCACTACCTTCTCTTAGTCAAGCAAGTCCTTAAGTCCAGCTGAGGTAGGAGGCAGGACTGGACTCTGAAGGTGGGGCTCAGACGCCAAATCACGCTGAGGACTAGCTGAAACAGGTCAGGACAGAAGGACCTCCCTATAAGACACCCCAGGGTGTGCCCTGTGAGTTTACCATTGCTATGGCAACACCTGAAGGTTACCACCCCCTTCCATGGCAATGGCCCAACAACCCAGAGGTTACCACCCTTTTCCTAGAAATTTCTGCATAAACTGCCCCTTAATGTGCAATATAATTAAAAGCGAACTGCCTCTGAGCTACTGTTCTGGGTATGCTGCCTGGGTAGCCCTGCTCTGCAAGGAGCCACGCCTCTGCTGCTGTTGTACACTCCTGCTTCAATAAAGGTTGCTGTTTACCACCACCAGCTCACCCTTGAATTCTTTCCTAGATGAAGCCAAGGACTCTCCCGAGCTAAGCCCCAATTCTGGGACTCACCTGTCTTGTGTCACAGCCCAGTTTCAAGGGAGGAGAAATGACATTCTCTTGCTTCATGCCCCTGCGGGGAAAGGAAGGGTTTGTGGAGGTCCTCTCTGGACACTGACTACGAAGGATGGATTTGGACATCTTATCACATCAACTTGACAGGAATTTTTGCTGGCTTGGATAAATGCTTTTTTTTTTTTTTTGCTTTGTGGTGGAATCTACTGGTTGAAATCAATTTGAACAGCAGGAAACATACATACTTTTCCAGCACAGCCACACTGTTTGCGATGCTCGGGGTCAGAGGTGGAAATGCCCCCAGCATTTCCTACACACAGAAGAAACCTTTCTGCGGAGGGCCATGGAGGCACTTTTTGTCCCCAGTCTAAAAGGGAAAACTTGCCCCTCGTGAGCTTGTTTACCTAAGACCAACAATTGGCTGAAAGTGTTTCTTAGTGAATCTCTTCACTTCAACTATTGTACTCAGAGGCGCTACTGCAGAGTAGAAAGATCAGACTTGGTTTCTGTACATCTGAACTCCAGGTCCTTCTTGGCTAACCTAATGACTTGTGTGACCTTGGGGACATTACTGAACTTTTTTGTCCTTAGTTTCCTCATCAATAAAATCAGGATGATAACAGTATCTCCTTGGAAGAGTTATTGAGAGGATTAAATGAGATAATACATACAAAGCACTTGACCTAATCTTTGGGAAATAGTGAGTTCTCGGTCAATGTCAGCTGCATGGTAAGTTAAGAGATGCACAAGAAATTTGTTGTAATTGAGTTGTCCATGAAAGGAATGTCAGCTTGAAGGGCTGGCTCAAGGATTTTATTTGCTCCCCACTTTAGTGTTTATTTTTATTATTTATTTATTTGAGACAGAGTCTTGCTTTGTCACCCAGGGTGGAGTGCGGTGGTGCAGTTTTGGCTCACTGCAACCTCTGCTTCCTGGGCTCATGCAATTATCCTGCCTCAGCCTCCTGAGTAGCTGGGATTACAGGTGCCCACCACCATGGCTGGCTAATTTTAGTATTTTTAGTAGAGACGGGATTTCGTCATGTTAGCCAGGCTGGTCTCGAACTCCTGACTTCATGTGATCTGCCCTCCTTGGCCTCCCAAAATGCTGGGATTACAGGTGTGAGCTTCCTGGGACCATCAGCAACAAAGTTCGCTTTTGATTCCAAACGTTAAAAACATATATATAATCTGCAATGCTGTTGCAAATACCTCACATACAGTGCTTGCTTTCCCTTCATAGTACCCTCTCTCTCTTCACATCTTTACACTGCCAATAGCTCACACTTCACAGGTGGGAAAGTTTATCATTTGCTTCACTGGGAGATGTACATGCTTTAAATAGTGTTCTAATGCCTACAAAAAAAAAAAATTAACAGAGCTGGCTCTAGGGAAGCAGCCTTTGACTGTTCAAACCTGGGAGAAATGAAGGATTTTATTTGTGGAAATTGGGGCATCCGGTGCCATCTACTTAGGGAAGCAGGATTTTTTTAACCACCCACCGACACCTACACACACCAAAAAAATTAATAAAATCTCAAAGAATACATTAATCTTTTACTTATAGGTAATCTCCCAAGTGCAGGGGAAGTTTTTCTGAATGCTGTTCACTCTGTGCCATGGGAACGATCTGAATCTTACTGAAGAGCCTTGCTGAAGCATCTCTTCTCTAGACGCTCATCTCTGATCTCACACAATCCTTCCAGATAGGGACACTGGGCCCCATTTTACAGATGAGAGCACTGAGGCCAAAAGAAATCAGGAGCTTGCGCAAGGTCACGTAGCTCGTGAGTAGCCACTCCCGTCTGCTGCCTACAGCACCACACCCACCATCCTTTTGCCTGAGCCTGGATTCTTTCTGTGTCTCAGCATCTTTCTCTGCTACCATCCTTTGCCTCATCCCCCCACAGGATTCCTGGAGGAAAGTGGCAATGCGTGAGAAAAGTTGAGTAGGAAAAACCTCAGCAGACAGGCTGACACCCAGCATCCCCTGGGCACAGATGAGACAGATGAGACCCTGACTCTCTTGAGGAGCTTGGTACTCAGTGAGTAGTAGGAGTTACTGCTTGGTGAAGTTTAAATATAATTTGTTTATTCATGCATGCAACTAACATTTATTGAGCTCCTACTACGTGTTCAGCACAGTACTGGGCTCTGGTGATGCACAGATGAATGAGACAGCTCTGCTTGCAAGGCATTCTTGAGGAGTTTGCAGTGTACTGGGTGTAACAGACATACAGCAGTCCTAGAAGCAAAAGCGTACGGACAGGGTGTTGCAAAATTCCTTAGCCAGCCACCAGGTACTGCTGACTCTACTGTCTGAACAGCTGGAGAATCCATCTCCGCGACCACCACTCTGGTGAAGGCCGCCACTGCCTGACACCTGTATCACCGAGGCCAGCCGGGCCGCCTGACAGCCTGCCTCACTCCTCTGATCACCTCTCCACACCACAACTAAAGGGACAGTCTGATCCCTGTTTAAGTCCTCCGAAGGCTCCTGGATGCCTTTCGACAAGGTCTAAACTGCAGAGCCAGGCTATACTGCAGAGCTGGGACCCCTCCTCACAGGTGGATTCTGGGTCTTGTTCACGTTGGGTGCTAGCACAGGGCCAGACCCTGGGTGACCAATAATTCCAGGGGGTCTTTATGATACAGTGCAGACTGGTGACATCATAATGCATGCCCCTGCCCACAAGATGTTTTTGGCCCATTTGAAGGATAATCGTTGGTCAATCTAGCTAGGATCCAAAATAATCCCTTCATTGGACTTAATTTGAAATTTCTAAAGGTTTTTATATGCTGGTGAGCACTCTGATTTAATGGAGTTAAGACTTTTCGAAAAATACGACATAAACATATGACTAATACCAATTGCTAAGCGTTGGTCTGGCCCATAGTATAAGCCATTACGCAGTCATATTTGGAAGAGATGAGGGTAGGCAGTAAGAGCTACGGGACAGAGTCTGGTTTCTGTCTTGCTCTGTGATCCTGGAGGGTTACTGGGTAGCTTTAAGCCCCATCTAAAACTCATCCCTGCCTCCTTGGCCTCATGAAGTCACTGCAAAGACCAGATGAACACTGGCTAAGGAAGGGCTGCCCAAACCCTAAAGGGCTGTACTCATGTGAGGGCTTGAGGCCAGGACCAGAGAAGGCAGCGTCCCACTTGCCAAAGCCCCCAGCACACTCCCTTCCTGGAAATGGCTGGGAGGATACGCTGGGGTTATCTTCATTGTCCCATTCTTCCCCAGAGTGGGTCTGGGATGAGGAGATGAAAACCTCTGCCTGGGTTTCCTGCCAGAATTCGTCAGTTCGCATAAGGAGAGGCAGGAAGACCACTGGGCCATCCATCATGAGATGGTGCAGGGAATCTGGGCCTGTCTGGACCATGTTTTAGAAGCCTGTACACGGAAAGAGGTGTTGGATTTAGTGATCTCTAAGGTTCATTTCGGGGATTCTCTACAATTCTCTGACTCCAAGTCCTTTCCCTCAGCAGAAATCAGTTTTAAACAATGACAAGATTCTAGCAGAATTGGGCAATCTGTATAAACTCAGTTTCTGGAAACTCCCAGGAAGCCAAGCCTTCGGGCAGAATACTTCTCCTTCTCCCCAAAAAGTGCAGAATAAAAAGAGTACTGTTGATTCACGCAAGATGCCAAATACCTGATTTTTTCTGAAAGTCACACACCCTTCTCTCCCAGCCAGCTCCAGACCCGGGAGGCTGGGCACGCCCAGAGGAAGGGACATAGCACAGATTGGTATTTGCCTGGTTTCCAAAAGCATGTACTTTGTCTGCTGCACATATGCAAACTTTTTAAAAATCACCTTTCCAGAAGTGTACTGGGGCCTGGGACATGAAGGTCAACTGTTTTTTTCCCTTTGGTCCCCTGCTTTCTGGGCTTAGGCCTATAGTGAGAATCATTTATTCATCCATCCATTTAATGTTGAGACTCTCTCTGCACCAGGCACAGAACAGCCCTTGTTTTCAAGTACTTCAAAATTTATTGAGGAAAACTGTCAAGTAAACATAATTATAGTACCATGCAATGGGGAAGCAGAATTGCAGCATTCATTGAATATTATGTGATTGTACCTAATGTTATGGGAATTGTATAAGACAGGCACCCAGCTGGGCCTATGGGTGTTGGAGAAGGCTCTCGGAGGTGCACATGATTAAGCAGGAGTAAGCTAGGTAGAGGTGAAGTGCAGGGAGCAGGGGAAGGGCATTTCAAAGGGGACGATTGAGCCAAGGTCTAGAAGTGACTGGATATGGCCAGGACCTGCAGCAGCTCAGCACTGCTGGGACAAAAAGTGTAGAGCCAGGATTGAGGGGCATGGATCAATCACAGATGACCTTGTGTGCTCCACTGAGGAGCCAGAGACACTGAAGGGGACAGGGGTGATATTGACACATGAGTTCAATGAATATTCAAGTACCTTTTAGAGGCCAGCCTCATGCTCAGTACCGGCTTCTGTTCCTTTTTGAAAAACACCTAAAATTCTTTCCACCTTACTGCAAAGCAAAGAAGTAATTTCAGCTGAGAGTCGTCTACCATCTGATATACAGTTGGTGCTCAATTGATGGTGATCATAGTCCCTCCCTGCTAGGGAACTGTTGCTGCCTGGGTAATGTTCCCCAAATGATGTGGCTGTCCATTCCCCGGACCAGTCATCTTTGCAGCATGAAAAATGGCCCATCCCTGCAGCTAACATCCACACGGCACATTGCTTAAAGCCAGATTCCCTGCAACCTGCCTCAGGATGGAGAAGAAGGCTGATTCTCTTAGCTCTCTGCTTTGTAAAGAAAGTGGTTTTCAGCACAACTTCACCCCACAGCAACTATGGAAAATAAATTGAAGTGTAAAAACAGGGAGATGGCTAGCAGATGGGGCAAAATTAGCTTGGCTGCTACTACCACCCTGGCTCCATGGGACGCAGAAGGGGATCCTGCTCCCTGGAGTGTGAAATGACCACAAGATTAAGAATCAAGGCAGCAGGAGGAATTTCCTGCCTCAAGCCCTGGAACCCTGGAGACCCTGATGGGGCCTCCACTTCTGTCTCCACTGATCCCCCCCTCCCCCCCCCACCCCCCACCTAAACTGCTGTCCCAGTGGGGGTTCCTCTCCTCCTCCAGGGCTCAGCTCCAAGGTCAGTCTTTAGAGACCTCTGCTGCCCTCCACCCCCATTCCCAGTTCCTTAACCCAAACTGACTTTCTCCTTTCTAGAGTGCACTTTAGAGATCTCCTTTCCTTGTTTAATGGCTACTGCAGCCCCCACCCCCATGGATGACTTGAGGGTAGATTCACCCTCCTTCAGGCCCTGCCTCAAGGGCACAGGCCTGTCCTTCAGGGGGGACCTCCATAGCTACTGGGTAATTAGTGAGTAGCCGGGTTTCCAGGATTCATTGCTGTGAACAGAGCAGTGATGCACACAGGCCCTGTGTTTAAACACCCAGTGAGCCCTGTCCTTTTTTTTTTTTTTTTCCTCTTTTACTGCATATTTAAAGCCATTTTTAGTTGTTACAGAAGGAGACCAAGCACTGAGCTGGAAGCAGGGGCTGGACTTCCTGCTCCTAGGTCATTCTTCAGCCTTGGGCAAATTCAGTAACTGTAGGGTCTCACTTTTACACAGTGTAAACCACATGGTGGGCCCCAAACAAGATAAGATCCAGGAATTCTCTAGAGTTCAACAGTGGAGGTTGGGGGGGGAGGGGACCGGAAGGCCTGGCCTGGCATTTTCAGTAATTTCCACAGGAAGTTCTCTCCTGGCATTTTCAGTCATTTCAAGTGACCTCAGAGAGGGTCACTTGGCGACTCAGTGGCCGCAGGGCCACTGCGTACCCCAGCTCCTAGGAGTGGCCTGCTTCTCACTCCTTCCTAGAAACTGGGGTCACATCTCTGGACCGGAAAAGGCTCCTAGTATTTAAACCAACGAAGGAGGCCCTTGTCCCGCTGCCCCCCACTTTGGAGCTCCCACAACTTCATCTCCACCCTAGTTTGCCCCCCGACCCATGCCCTCGACGCTCCCCACGCAGGGCTCCCAGGATTCGGGGATGGGCAGGGTTCGGGTCCTGGTCCCTCCAAGTGGGGGCTGCCTCTCCAGAATGGGCAAGGGACAAGGGACCCGAGGAGGGGGCGTCTTATCCCGGACGAGAGGGAGGCGCTGCGCGCAGCCTCCTGGAGCAGGTACTGGGACCCGCGGGCTCACCCCCAGTTGCGTCACCCGGCAACTGATTGAGACATCACAATCTAGGGGCCGGGACCCGCGTCTCATCACCGCCGGTTTGTAACCAAACAATCCAACCAACAAACACCCCGGAAAGAAAAAAAAGAAACCGGCCTGACCCAGCCTCCCGCCCCGCCCCGCCCCGCCCCTCGCCCCCCGGGGTCCCCGCCCCCGCACGGGGGGAGTGAGCGCGAGCCCGGCGCCCCGCACCCGCCGCCCCGCGCCCGCTTGTTGCCCGCCCGCGGCGGGGGCGGCCCCGACAGCGCCGCCCGCCCCTCCCGCGCCCCGCCCGCGCCCGCCGCCGCTCCAGCTCCGCGGCGCCCTCGCCGGGTGCGTGCCGCTCGTGCGCCCGCCTGCCAGGCTCTCCGCGCCCGCCGCCCGCGCCGCCCTGGCCCGGGCCCTCCCTCCCGCGCTTCATGGCTGCGCACGAGTGGGACTGGTTCCAACGCGAGGAGCTCATCGGGCAGATCAGCGACATCCGAGTGCAGAACCTGCAAGGTAACGCAGCCCCGGCTCGCCCCGGGATCGCCCGGCCGGGCGCTCGGGAAGCCCGGGGCGCCGCTCCGACACTTGGCAACTCCCCCGCGCCGCCCCCGCTCGCCGGCCGCTCACGGTTCCTGTCATTTGCCTTGGGGTGGGGGGGCTGGAGTTGGACACCAGCCCCCAAGCCCCAGGGCGTCCGGTCCGGGCCAGATTTACGATTGCCCAGGGGGTGGGGCGCCACACGTGTGTGTGTTGGGGGGGACAGGGCTCGCATTTTCATTAGGGGGACGTCACCACTCCCTCTGGCCACCGCTGCGAGTTTGGAGAAGTTTGTGTGTGGGCTCTTGGGGGCGGCGGCCCAGGTCAGGGAGGGGAGGAGACAGTGCGACTCCGTGTGTGCGTGTGTGTGTATGAGTTCGCGCGCTTCCTAAGTACCTTCGAGGCAAGGGGAATTGAATGGTGGGCGGCGCTTCAGGGGGTGAGCAGGGGAGAGGGGGCCAGGGGGTGCGGATCGGATCGGCGGGGTCAGGCAAGCACCCAAATCCAGTGGCCGCTTTGCTCAGGGGAGCTGCCCCTCCCCCTGCACGATCAGGACTCCCAACTAGGGAGAGGGCGAGAGTCCAGCCCACAACCTGGGCACAGGACAGACCCTGCCTGGGCACAGGACATGGGGGACCAAGGCGTCTATCTGGGAGGTAGCTGAGGAGAGGTGAAAGAGAAGCTCCCGTGGTGTAGAGCGGCTGGGGGTGGCGGTGCCACAAGTCAAGTGTGTCTCTCTTTCAAAATAATTTATTCAATGTGGAAACTTAGAAAGCACAAAAATATTTGAAGGAAAAAAGTCACCCATAATTTTTCCCCACAACCTACCCACCCAAAAGAGATCTGTTCTTCGTGGAAGTGTATTCCAGCTTCTTTATTTTTTTATTTTTATTTTTTTTTAATACGTGGGCTTTGCAGAACTGGATGGAACACCACTTCCCACCCTTCTTCACCCACCTTGACCCGTGCAGGTGAAGTTTCTGTAGCTGCTTCCCCCTGCAGGCGTGGGTTTCTAGAGAGTTCAAGGTTGGGAGTGGCTGGGAGCCAGCTGGGAGGCCTGGGCAGAGAGGTAATGGGGCTGTGGGTGCCCTCCCCCAACAAGGGCAGTGACTTTACTGTTAGAGGGCAGGGAGCCTCAGCTGCTGGGGGATGGCCGAGCACTCAGGTTTAAACATTACACCTGATAGAATGTTTCCTGGGAGCCCAGGTAGATCTGGCCCGCCCCTAGCTTGGGCAAGGACAGTGCTGGCAGAGGTAACCTCAAAAGGTGTTGGTAACCTCCTGGGGTGGACACTGGAAACTGAGTTTGCTCTGGGCTCCTCTGATCTCTTCTGGCTGTGATTAAAGGAGGAGGCTTGGGCTGGGGATGTTGAAAGTGTCTCTTTGATAATAAGCCAAGTGCCTGGGTGCTGTTGCCTTAGAAAAACTGACATCCTATTTGGGGGTGGGCATTAGTGTCTTCTACTGAGATGCCATTTTGTTTGGACTGTCAGGGTGTGTGTGTATGTATCTGTCTTAGGCAATCTTTAGGTGTTTAATAAGCACATACTAACCAATGCTTGGTGCAACAAGTTCCTACATTCCTCTAGGATTAGCTCCTGGTTTAGAGAAGATTGACATTGTGAAGAGATGCCTGGCAATATGGGCATTAGGTTACAACCAGAACAGAATAGGGACAATTTGAGATGGGTCCTGGAGGTTGGGTGGGAGTTCACTGAGTAGGCTCCTCCCCTTCAGCTCCCAGTGAACTGTCCTCACTTTTAGGCAAATGTCAGTTACAACCTAAGCATCAACAGGCTTTGCCATTTAAAAAACAAACTTTTAAATGTATATGTATATGTATAAATGTGCACGTATTTTTAAGTTCGACAAAACTTTATATATGGGTACATGTGTGTAACAATCATCCAGATCAGGATGTAGATTTCCAGTACTCTAGATGGTCGAGTACCCTAGCTCTTCCTTCGCAGCCAGTAACACAGCCCCCGACCACCAAGGGAACTAACGTGATCTTCATTACTGAAAATTACTTTTGCCGCTAGAACCTGATACTCAATTGAATCCTACAGGATGTACTCCAGCCCTTTTTTTTCAGCATTGTGCTGGTGTGATTCCTCTGCACTGTCACCTGTATCTGGAGTTCCCTTTCTTGCTGAGTACTTTTCCATGGTATAGCTGCCCCACCGTTTGATGAGCCTTTGGGTTGTGTGCATTTTGGGGCTATTACGAATGAATGAAGCTGTCCGTGTCTTTTGGGGGGACATTAGCACTGTAGGGTTACTTGTGCTTTGCTTAGCATTGCTGAGAAGAGACTGGGAGTGGAGTTGGGGGCCAGCATTTGTCTTCTCTTGATTTTTCCCTTGGTTAGTTTCCTGAATGAATGTTTAACAGGCATTTTCTCTCCTTAGTTCTGTGGTACTCAAGAAGTCTCAGCCAAAGGGCAAGGTCCAGAAGGCGCTCTGCACTGAGCTTAGAGCATCTGCCATAACTGTCTGTCAGATGTCGGCTGGCTGCGATGTGCCTGCATGATCGGCTTTGGGGGCCACCAGCGGGGTCTTGTTCTTCTGAACTCAGTGTCAGTGGCAGTTAAGTTGAGGGAGGCAGGCGGAGTCCAGGCAGAGGGGCTGCTGCTGAAACTGAGTGCCTGCTTATAGCACAGGTAGCCACAGTCCTCGTGGCGATGGAAGGAGGGCTGCAGTGGGATTTTACGGCTCTGTAATCATAGGGCTTGAGAAGGATTCCCGGCCTCCATCTGCAGGCAGCAGCTGCTGTCAGGGTCAGGCATTCCTGATTCTTTTTCAGAAAGCTTTGACTCTCTCGGGGCCCTGGGATGGGGTAATCCTGGGGTCAGTAATGAGGGGGTAGCCCTGAGGTTACAGCCTCTGGGATACTGCATTTCAGGGAAGAATAGTTTAATAATAGGGCTATATCTTTCTATTTTTCCATATATCTGTGTGTTTAAGCTGACTTAGAAGTAGCTTGGCCTCTGCTCACTTGCTCATCCGAGACTTTTATCTCTCGCCTTGAACTGTGGGATTCTGAAATCCATGCAATATGATTTCTTCATATTGCATGGATTGTCATGGATCACCGCCCAAAAAACACTGGAATGAAGATTTCTAGACCTGTCTTTGGAGGTCAGAGTGAGCTGGGGCAGAATGATGGCCCCTCCCAAGAGACCTGCCACTCACCTTCGTTTGTCTGATTATTGAGCAGATACGGTTCTCATGCATATGTTGACATGCATAGCTCATAAAGGCCTTCATCAAGGAGGAACCCTTTGAAAGAGCACAGACACGTCCCTCTGGGCAGATGGCTGTACCACCCTCACAGGGTCCCTTGCAAGAAAACGGGGATGGTCCAAGCTGTTGACCTCTTTGGAGAGGAGAAGATGGAATTGCAGGTGCTGGCAGCCTCTGCCAGGTGGTCCCCCGATTCCATGGAGCCATGTTGGAAGGCGGGGACATATTTTCTCAAATTGACGTTAGAGGTGGTGAGTTAATAGGTCTATGCCTTAGTTCCCTGCCTGGCTGTTGGCTACGAGGGCTCCGATGTCCTTCCAAAGACAAGCTACTGTGGCTGCTCCCTCTCTCTCTTTGCCTGAGCCTCAGGGTCCAGCTCAGTGCTCCACCAGTTCTGGGGGTCACCGTACTATTGGACAAAAAGGGGTGTCGGCCCAGGATTTAAAGAAGGCTCCGTTCATGTGGGGAGCCTCCAGCACCCAAAGAACCTACAGCCCTTCTCTGCACTGTTTAGCACGCAGCATCTTGCAGACACTGGGGAATGAAAGCTGGTTCTAGTCTCTGCCTTTCAGGAACGTGAAACTGACATGGGCACCCAGCCAGACAGGAGCTTGAATTTTCTGATTCTAGTGGTGCAGAGGTGAGTTCTGCCTTGGGCCGTCCCCTGTTGTTCTGGTGCTTTGGGGTTTTGATGCTGTCATTCTTGACCTGGACTTTGAAGGCCAGAAACTTGACTGCATAGGTTCTGGGTTGCACAGGGCAGAAGGGAGAGAAGTGCTTCAAGGCAGGCTCAGAGGCAGGACAGGGCCTGCGTTTTCAGAAGGATCAGCCGTCGCCCATGTGGCCCACTTTCTCCTTTTGTTCCATTGGCTGAGGCCCAGGTACAGGTGTTCCTCCTGCGAGCGCGGACTCTGCAGTGACTGACTTCTTTACGGCTTTCCACCCACCACCCAGCCACTGGAGCACGTTATTAAAGCCACCAGCAGGTTTCGTGACCTGCAGCAGAGCTTCCCAACCCGTGAGCTAAGGGCCGCAGAGTGGGGGACCGGGGCAGCTCTTTGGTCCACCCCAGGACAAATAGTACCGTGGTCCTATGTCACCAGGAGAAAAAGGCTGGGTTGCACTGGCTTACAGGATGAAGTCCAAGCCCTGTGGCCTGTTGTTCAAGGTCACCTGTGGCCTGGCTCAGGATGCCACACCAACCTTCTCTCCCATAACTCCCCCACCGCTTCCTGCACCCACAGCCCGCCCCTCCAGTTCCTTATCTCCTCCTCTTTACCTGTCTACCTCTAGACTTTCGGTTCACACAGCAGGGGAGCACACAGCAGTGGGACGGGGATGCCGCTGTGGTCACTGTCAGCCAGCAGCCAGAGAAGGGATAGAGCTGAGGAGGGACCTTTCCCATTCCCACCTCCCCCAGCTCTTAGAGGGCACAGCAAGTGTGCTGAAGATTTCCACATAAAAATCCAAAGGAAACCAAATGCAGAGGTTTCACGTCAAGGAACTGCCTGCCAGGGCACTACCCCTGGGGCTGTGGCTGTGTTCTAAGGGATGAATCATCATGTAGAAAGTTTCTTTCTGGCTATGGCTGGGGTCAGGCCCCGGGCTTTGAGTTCACTCCTGATTACAGGCTAAAGACTGTGTTCTAGTGCCAGCTCTGTCCCTATCTCATGGTGTGGATTTTTCTCGAGGGGCTTTTCCAGGTAGAGCGTAGTGTAGCTGGGGAAGCCACAGGCAAGACCCGAAGGCTCAAGGCGTGAGCCGGGGTCCTGGCTTTGTTGTGAACTTGCTGTGAGATTCTGAAAAATCTCTCTCCCTTGCTGTTCCTTAGTTTCCTCATTTGCAAAATGAGAGGGTTGGGATTATCTGAGGCTCAAATCTACCCCTGGGAAGGTGGTCAAGGAGTGGCGGGCCTGGCAGGTGCCCCTCTAGCACCTTCTGCATTCCAGCCCCTGGCATGCATGCGTGGACGGCTGGTGTGTGACTCTGGGCTCTACTAAGCACAGCTGGCTGCATCTTAGATTCTTTTCACTGCTGACTGCTGGAGACTCACTTCCACCAAGTGTCCTGGGTAGAAAATGTTGCATTTCATAAGCTTCGCTATACGAGTGTACATGGTAAATGATGTACATTCTTGATTTGTCCTCGGCTGACAAGTTGAAGGTACCTAGGGAGGTTTAGTGGCCGGCCAGCAATCGGGGCAAACAAGGGGCTCTGGACTCCACCCAGGCCCGTTTGTACCAAGGAACAAGTGTGTTCAGGGACCAGGTAAAACAGAAGCCTATCTCGCAAATGGCTTGTTAGCAGTGGGAGGAAGCCCTCGGTCCAGTCGGCAGCAGATCTAGGGAGAGGTTTCGCCACAGATCACGTGTCGGCAGCTAGGCCTGTGCATCAGAGCGGCTCTGAGCTGCCTGCTGACCCTACAGCCTCATGGGAGGGGCGGGTGTCTCACCAGAGCTACGGCTCTGGGGAAGCAACCTTTTGCCCAAGAGGCCCAGATTTCATGAACTGCCCTCCCTGACCTGTGGAACACTCTGGCATTTAATTTTTCACTGGAATAGCTGAGGCTCTGGATAAAGTCCGTCTGCCCACAAGCTGTAGGTCACATCTGCCCTGTGTCTGAGGGGGAAGAGAGAAAAATAAAGCAATTGTCTTTTGGGTGATTGAACCATTAAAAGTGAACTTCCTGTTCCCATAGAAACCTTTTTATATATTTTTTTTCCTTTCCCCATGTCTTTTTTTTTTTTTTTAAACAGTGGTAGATTGCATTAATCACAGAAGGAATTAGAGGCAGCACTGGAAACACAAGTGCAGCATCAAAAAATCTTGGACTTTTTCTTCCTTACTGGTTTGCCCTTTTTCCTACTTTTTTTTTTTTTTGAGACAGAGTCTTGCTCTGTCACCAGGCTGGAGTGCAGTGGCGTGATCTCGGCTCACTGCAACCTCCGCCTCCTGGGTTCAAGCAATGCTCCTGCCTCAGCCTCCTGAGTAGCTGGGACTACAGGCGCATGCCACCACGCCCAGCTAATTTTTGTATTTTTGGTAGAGACAGGGTTTCACCACGTTGGCCAGGATAGTCTTGATCTCTTGACCTCGTGATCTGCCCGCCTCGGCCTCCCAAAGTGCTGGGATTACAGGCGTGAGCCACCGCACGCGGCCCCTACTTTTTTTCTGTCGGAGTAGGGATTCGCAAACTATGGCCCACAGGTCAAATCCGGCCCGCTGCCTCTTTTTGTGAATAAAGTTTTATTGGCACATAGCCATACCCATTCATTTGCATATTGCCTATGGCTGCTTTTCCAGGACATGGGCACAGCTGAATAATTGAGGCAAAGAAACCAAAAATATGTATCACCCGGTCCAGTGTCGAAAAAGAGGAAGACAGAGAAATGGAAAGTGTTAGTAAAATGCTCTCAGCAAAAGGAAAGGTGTGTGTATGTGTGTTTGTAGTGCATAGCTCTGTGTGTGTGTGTGTGTGTGTGTGTGTGTGTGTGTGTGTCTGTCAGTGATGTTTTTGCTCAAGTCAGCTGCTCTGCCTTGGAACAGCAGCCCAGGATGAAGGCCATCAAGATGCCCCACATCCCAGATCTGAGACGTTGCCTTGGACCCGCTGCCTCGTGCCTCCCACACTTGTCACTGTTGTCCCACAGTTGATTCTGTACAGAAGAAAGCCCCAACATCTGTGGGACAAGGGATCACCCTTCTTTCCAACAGCAAGTTGTGAATATAGGGGTCTGGGAGGCTGGAATCAGGTTGGTGGGGTGAGGCCGGCCAGCCTCCCTGCAGAATAGAAAATATGTGTCCTTGTCAGCAAGTATCAGGCTCCTATCCAGAATATGGCAATCTGGAAGACTTCTTGTAGGAAGTTAGGAACTGTATTTCTAAACCCAGACCTAGGGCACATGATGAGTAGAAGATGCTTTTGGTGATGACAGCAGGGGATGCTTGCTGTACATGTGGCAGCCCAGCCTTCTTTTCCAAGGGCTGCCTGTCTGCCTGCGGTACATTTTGAACCTGCTTTGGACATGGACTTATCCACTTGAAGCCTGGTCCTTTGGTCATATAACAGTTGTTGAGTCCTCCTGAAATTCTGGGAGCTGGGGATGGAGGGATGGGTGGATGGGACACGCTAGGAGCTCTCAGTACAGAGAGGACAGGCTATGGTGAGGTTGAGATCAGCGTGTAGGAACTATGGGTGCTCACTGTGGGTGCTGCAGGAGGGTGGGGTGGGGAGGCAGGCCCAGTCTAGCCTTGAGGGGGATATTTGCACTGCTGGACTGCCTGTAGGTTTCTCTGTGAGTTTGGTGGAGACCGGGGTGGTGGCAGCAGGCCTGAGCTGAGAGTGTACAGACTCGGGCTCTGGTCACAGGGCTGTCACCACCTGGCTGCAGAACCCTGGGAAGGCTTCCTAACAGGGCAGGAGAGTGGAACTCAACGGGAAGCAAGAGACCCGTGTGAGTCACAGACTATCAACCCAGGAGGCCAGAGAATGAACGTGTGATGTCATGTCACAGTGGTCGCCTTTATGTCCTATAGCCCTGGGATGAAGAAGGTGGCAGAGGGTGAGGCACAGAGAAAAATCTGCCCCATGGACCCACAGGGTAGGGGAGTGTGTGGTGAGGGGCTGTGGGGTCAGGGAGAACCCCTGCAAGCTCCTGGACACAATGGAAGCCAGGGCTGGGCCGGGAAATGCAGGATGGTGCGTTCCAGAGGGGTCCATGTGGTCGACCTTCACCTTTTATTTCTGTCTCTCTTTTATTTGGTTCCCCTGTGTTCCACTGTTTCTTGGAGATTGTGGTCCACTGTCCCCAAGGCACAGTAAAACCAAGGAGG
Source organism: Ateles fusciceps (assembly GCA_036589455.1). Classification (NCBI taxonomy): domain Eukaryota; kingdom Metazoa; phylum Chordata; class Mammalia; order Primates; family Atelidae; genus Ateles; species Ateles fusciceps. The sequence goes on from JAZHEH010002060.1 coordinate 10,251,460, forward strand.
ATTTGGGGAATTTAAGGAAGCCCCTGGGTCATTTTGGTGTCGATCAGAATTATGTTCAGCTCCTGCAGAACTGCAGACCTCCGGGTCTAACTGGAAAGGCCCCAGGGCCCCAAGGGTGGAGGCACGCCCCACCCCCTGCTTTCCTCTCCTGGGGGGTTCTCCATGCAGCCAGGAACCTTTGTGATATTTATATCCTTCTCCTTTTAAAAACTATTTTTAATTCTCTATGGTATGACATACTTAAAAGCAGTGTTCTGAGCCCTTCAAGCTGAGAACTGGGGCGGCAGGTGGGGGAGGGGGTCGGAGGTGACCTACCAGTCTGGTGGTGGAGGAACCTGAACCCTCAGATGGCACTGCTCACGTGCCCCTTCCCTTGCCTCCCGTGTCCCGTCAGTCCTGGCCCATTTGGGCCTTTCCACGCTTGCCTCCTTTGCACACATCCTCGTTAGTTGCTAGGACCACTGTCTACCTGCCTCCAGCACCTCCGTCCTGCTCTGGGCCTGCAACCCGATGACGTTTCTCACACCCCGTCTATCTCTCCACGAGGCCTCTTTGCCCTTGGGACGAAGTGCTGCTGGGTGCTCTGCTCCCCCACCCCAGGCTGCCCTTCCTTGAAGGAACTGGGCCACAGCTGCACCCAGGTGTCTTCCGGTTTCGCCCACAGGCCACGCCATTTCCCCCCTTGCAATGCCTTTGTCCACACAGTCCCTTTTGCAAAGAATGACTGTGACTGTGCCCAGGGCATCCTTGGACGCTGTCTGTGCCCTCCTGGGCAGAACTCACAGCCCTGGGGTCTGGACTCCCTGGGGCTTCTGAGCCCTCTTCTGAGCCCTTCTGAGCCCTCTGAGCCCCCCGCAGATGCCTTCTGAGTGGACTCCTGAGTGGAGAGCATGCATCTTTGTCCTCCAGCCCCTAACACGGAGCAGGTCTTCAGAACCGTTGTAGGCTAGACAATGCCTCCCCTGGAAGATGTCCACATCCTAATCCCCAGAATTGGTGAATATGTTCTTTTCCTTGGTAAAAGGGACTTGGCACATGTGATTAAGCGAAGGATCTTGAGATAAGGAGATAATCTTGGATTATCCAGGTGGACCCAACTAATCACAAGCCTCCTTATAAGAAGGAAGCAGGAGGGTCAGAGAGAGGGGAGAGGAGCTGTGATAACAGAAGCAGAGCTGAGAGTGGTGTGGCTGCAGGATGGGGTGAGGCGCGGGGAATGCGGGGGCCTGTGTTAGGCGGTGTTTGCATTGCTCTAAAGAAATACCTGAGGCTGCGTAATTTAGAAGAAAAAAGTTTAACTGGCTCGGAGTTCTGCAGTCTGTTCAGGAAGTGTGGTGCCAGCATCTGCTTCTGGGGAGGCCTCAGGAAGCTTCCAATCACGGTGGAAGGGAAGGGGAGCCAGCGCAGGGCGCACCTCCAACACTGGGGATCACATTTCAATATAAGGTTTGGAGGGGACACACACCCAAACCATATCAGGCCTCTACAAGCCAGAAAAGGGAAGACCCGGATTCCGCTTTAGAATCTCCAGAAGGAGCACAGCCTTGCCCTTAACCTTGGTTTTAGCCAGTAATACCCATGCAGACTTCTGACCTTCAGAACTAGAAGAGAATATATTTGTGTTGTTTTCAGCCACTAAGCATGTGGTAATCTGTCACAGCAGCCATGAGAATCTCATATGCAGATGAATAATAAGTGCCCATCAAGCTTTCTCCACCTCTGTAAAAGAGACACATTGGGAGATATTTGCACAGCTGGACTGCCCTGTAGGTTTCTCTGTGAGTGTGGTGGAGACCAGGGTGGGGCAGCAAGCTTTAGCTGAGAGTGCACAGACCAGGGCTGTGGTCACAGGGCTACGGTCACCAGGCTGCCACCACCTGGCTGGAGAACTCAGAGGCTTCCTGGCAAAGGGCAGGAGTGGGCTTCAGAGGAAGGGAGAGGCTGGTGTGAGCCAACAGACTCCTTACCTAGGAGGCCAGAGCAGGTGGTGGCGTCATGTCATGGTGATTTCATCTATGCCCTGTGGCCCTGGGATGAAGAGGGTGGCATCATAGTGTCCTCTAGCTACGTACCGTGTTGTGTGGATTCTGGGACTGAACATGTTCTGGCAGCAATAACACCTCTGTTCTAATCCTTGTGTTCTTCTGGGGTGGAGATGCATGAACCCTGGAAATGCTGCTGCCCTAGAGCAAGCCGAGTCCTGGTTATGCTGGGTAAACAAACTTCCACTTGATATGAAATATCACAGTTTGTTTAGAAAACAAGAGAACATCATTAAAATGTGGTATTTTAATTACAATCATTAATATAACTAAAAGTTGTAGACAGTTTCCAACTTTTGGTAATATTACATCACATATTGAAAGTCCCAGGCTAGACATGCAAGTTACAAGGGACTTCAATTGCCAAAGAATGGAAAAACAGTCCTAATCCTGCCTCACTGTTTCAGTGCTGTGGAATGACGTCATGCCGTGTTCCCAACCCCCCTAGCCTCCCACTATGGGGTTAGCCCCACGATCTTCATGGCTCCAGTTCCCTTGATGTCTCCATGGTAGGTTTATCAAACCAGTAATGATCATGGATAACCACATTTCCCTTTTTGTTTTCTGTTTCTACTTATTTTTATAAAACAAGGATGAAATGCAACTAAATATTCCAGTAAGATTCCGAATACATGGCCGTGTGGCTGAAAAGCTCCCCCATGCGTGAGCACAGCTTCTTCCTTGTCAGGCCACGTTGGAGGAGGTGCAGCCTGAGTGACAGAAGATAGTCTGCAGTATTGTTGTTGTTGCAGTATGTATAATATACAGTACAGACCGTATAAAAATCAATTAAGTCGCCCGGGTGCTGTGGCTCATGCCTGTAATCCCAACAATTTGGGAGGCCAAGGTGGGCAAATCACAAGGTCCAGAGATGGAGACCATCCTGGCCAACATGGCGAAGCCCCGTCTCTACTAAAAATACAAACTACCTGGGTGTGGTGGTGTGCAGCTGTAGTTCCAGCTACTCAGGAGGCTGAGGCAGGAGAATTGCTTGAACCCGGGAGGCGGAGGTTGCAGTGAGCTGAGATCAGACCACTGCACTCTATCCTGTCGACAGAGTGAGACTCCATATGAAAAAAAAAAAATCAATTACTTCAGGGACTGTCTTAATTGGTTCTAGGGTACTGATGTGATCATGGGGAGTGTGTACAGGGAGGGAGTTGGTAGGCTGCGGCGAGATGACCACAGTGCAGGACCCTGTGCCAAGTCTTTGGAAGAACCCTGATGGTGGGCATTATTATCAGCTCGAGAACTAAGGCTGAGTGACATTGTCACAAGTTCCAAGCCATTGAGCTAAGAAGTGGTAGAACCAGGAATCAGAGGTAAGTCTGGGAAGATGAAGTCAGTCAGGGACTGGGTAGTAAGATGGGATTTGAATTTGGGGACATGGGGAGAGACTGGAGCAGCGCTAGATCAAGGACCAGCTGGTGCTGGAGAGGGCAGCTGACTTGGAACCCAGAAAGAAAACTGGACCCTGGCTAAAGGATGTTGGGCAAGAAGTCAGCCAGCCTTGCTGCTGAGCCTTGTCAGAGTCGGTTCAGTGACCCAGCTGGTTCTGTTTAGACTTATTTATACACCAGGTTTCTTGAACTAACAAAGGCTGACTTCTTGACTGAAGATTCCTACCTGGTAATTTTCCGGGGTGGGTCTCAAAAGAGTGGGAATAGGGATCCCATCCGAAGAAATTGAGGAGATGGAATTCTCATAACCTTGAATGATGGCAGAAGTGAGCAGAGGCAGCCGTGGGAACCACCCTCAGGTCCCCCACATTGTGTTATGGCGATGACAGATGATAACACAGAGCCATCTCCATTATGTCATTTAATGCTGACGTAACCCTCTGGGGTCCCTACTTTACAGATGTAGACTCCGAGGGCACAGGGGCTCAGTGGCTTCGCCCTGTTCTCAGCAAGAGAGCAGTAGACGTGAGGTTTCACAGCACACTCTGGTATCTCCAGGGACTTGCTGCAGTCCCCTAGAGTCACCAGCGGCTTCCTGGAGTCTGGTCTACAAAGGCTACTTTCCTTTCATGTACACAAGTGTGGAGCTCTCTCTTGGAAAGCTGGCCGGGCCTTTGAGTTTAATGCTGATCTAAAACAAACCAAATGTGTTACCTCCCAATTCAAAGCCAAGGGCCTTGGGCTCCGAGAGCCCGAGGTTGCCCTGGGCAATGGCCTGTATTGAGTTCCCAGGAGCACCATGGGCAGGGGCCATGAAATGGCATGTGACAGCTGACCTGTGGGGGGAAGAGAATGTCGCAATGCTTTGAGATGAGTGATGGGCTGCAGAGTGGGTGAGGAAAGTAAGAGGGACAGCAGGAAGTGTTGGAGTCATAGGCTGAGGCTGTGTGGGGTAGGCACTGCTACCCTTGGATTTGTTGTTAGTGATGGCTTGTTTACTGTGGTTTGCCCGGGTAGACCAGAAGCCCTATTGGGTCAGGCGCTGGAGTATGCCCTGGCCACCATTATGACCCAGGCTTAGAGAGTGCTCAGTTTACACTGTTGAATGGATGAATGTGGAATCAAAGGGAGTGTGTGGATGCTGGGTTTGGCAGAGCTGGGTTTGAGCCTGTTTTTAGTATTGGCCAGCTGTGGGTAGCTGTGAGCCCGACCATGTCTTTTTGGTGGAAAGGGATGATAACCTCAACTTCTCCTGGTAGTTAGAACATTCAGTGAGGTCACATGCCTTCATCAATGCCTGTTTCTCCCATTCCCTTGCCTTTTCTTTAAGGTTTGTATGGAAAACAGTGACATCCAGGCCCCTTTTCCCTGGAGGATATGGCTCGCATTTTTTTTTTAAGCTGTTGATTTTAGTATTTTCTTCCATGTCTCTAAATAACATGCATGTATTTCTTCATCTTGATGTTCTGGTTCTAGGGTCTGGTAGAAGGTGACGATGTAGGACTCCTCTTTACCTCCTTTAACCTCAAATCTGCCCCCTCTCTCAACTTCCCAATATGTTGTCATCATAATTTTGGTAAGATCAGTAATTGGGGTTTACACTGTCACTAGTAGGCCAGTGCTCTTCAGAGTTTAGTTGTATAGTAAATGATGGTCACTTTTCCTTACATGGAATTAAGGAAAAAAATTTTTTTTCTTTTTGTTTTCTTTGGAATTAATTGCCTGCTGTTGCTCTTAGTGGTGGGGTATGTACTTATTAATTCATCTGAAACTCTCCTAGTGTTCTAAATATCTCCTTAAGTTGTTTGGGTGCATCAGGTAAAGTGTCTCAGTTCTCTCTTCTTCTTCTTCTTTTTTTTTTTTTTAAGATGGAGTCTCGCTCTGTCACCTAGGCTGGAGTGCAGTGGTGTGATTTCAGCCCACTGCAACCTTTGCCTCCTGGGTTCAAGTGATTCTCCTGCCTCACCTCCACTTCCCAGGTAGCTGGGATTACAGGCATGCATCACCATGCCCAGCTAATTTTTTTTGCATTTTTAGTAGAGCTGGGGTTTCACCAGTAGGCCAGGCTGGTCTCGAACTCCTGACCTCAAGTAATCCACCCACCTCGGCTTCCCAAAGTGCTGGGATTACAAGCATGAGCCACCAACCTGGCCAGTTCTCTCTTCTTAAGCAAGGCCGGGGCTCTGACCTGCTTCAGTCTGAACTTGTGCTGCCCTCCGCACCTTGGGCCCAGCTGTCACCTGGACTGCCTGTCACTGTCACCTGTGGTCCTCCTCGCTTCTCTCCTGGGTCAGATCTCCTGCTTCCTGCCTTCCTCTGACAGCTTCATCCCTTGAATACAGTGGCACATCCTCCCTGAGAGTGAGTGCCTGGGTGGTAGATTTTCTGCGAATCTACACATGGGAAAAGGAACATACTCTCTAATTCTTGATGGCTACATTAGCTGGGTATCAAACTCCAGGTTGGAAGTGATTTTCTTTCAGCCTATTGAAATGTTCCTTGCTCCACTGTCTGCCTGCTACTAGGTAGCTATTGAGAAGGGTGAAGCCATCTCTGACCCTCTGTGTGCAGCCTGCTTCATGCTCTCTGGAAGCTCACAGGAGCCTTGGTTTGTCCCCAGCATCCTGAGACTTCAAGGTGACCTGCCATCATGCTGTACCCTTAGTGAGACCTTTCTATCTGGAAACTATTTCTTTTCGTCCATCATGCTGTACCCTTAGTGAGACCTTTCTATCTGGAAACTATCCTTCAGTTTTGGGAAATTTTCTTGGACAGTCCATTATGATTTCTGCTCCTTGGTTTTCTGACCTTCTAGAACTCCACTTATTTGGATAGCAGTCCTCATGGGCTGATCCTCCAATTCTCTTATCTTTGCTATTTTTTAATCCCTTTTGCTTTTTGTTCTGCTTTCTGGGAGATCCCATCAATTTTACATTCCATATCTTAACCTGTCACATTTGTAGTTTGTGAGAACTCTCTCATTCTTTAGAGAGAGGCCTCTTGTTCATGACTACAGTATCTTCTCTTACTTGCTGTGGATGGTAATGATGGACAGGGCGGAGTTTTGAGAGGTGGCTCACACGGCGTTCAATGGCATGCAGCTAAATCGCTAGTTGGGAATCCTGGCTCTGCCACTCACTAACTTTATGATTTTGGGCAAGTTGTTTGACCTCTCTATTCTTCAAAGTCCTCATCTGTACAGTGGAAAGAATTATCCTGATGTCTGCTTTGGGGGCTGTGCTAATTGCATGAGTTACTAGACGTGAAGGACTTAGAGCAGGCCAGGCGCACACTGGATGTGACGGACGTGTGCACTCCTTCTCTCTGCACAGATGTGTCTCGGCTTCACTTGATCTGAAACTTTCGTGTTAGAGGTTTCTTTCTTTAACTACCTCGTAGTCCTTGGTTGCTTTCTCATATTTTAAGAGTTGGGGACTAATAAGCATTCTTCAGGTCCTGAGCACATGGGTGGGCTTCCTGGCTGGAAGCTTCTCCCATAGGTGCCCACTGGACTGTTTCATGGGGACCCGCATACCAGTATCTTTAGGTCTTTCCTCCTGGGCTGCTTGGACTCCCCCACGGAAGCGTCTTACAGTCTCCTGTCTGGAGGGTCAAGACCAGGCTGCTGGGGGTGAGGAGTGGGGGGTTTAGGAGCTGCAAGAAGGAAGTGAGCTTGAGGAAGATTGGTCCTCTCTATGTAGTATGTGTAAAAGCACTTAATCTGCCTGTTTTCAGTACAATTTGCATTGAGATCTTCTCAGATTTTTTTAACCTCTTTAGAGAATAAACTTCTAGTCCTGTGCCTGGTGGAGGAGGGACAGTCACCCAGCTGGGAGATGTCGGGGAGGGGGATGCATGGATCCAGCTGGTTCTTTCGTCTCATCTTAGTGCGTCCCTGAACTTTAACCCCATTTCCAGAGATACTGCCACCACTTATTCCTGACGCTTTGGGACTTCTGGGTTGTAAATTGGCTTGGTTTTCATCTTTCCTTGCTGTCACTGAGGATGCAGATTTTTTTTTTTTTCTTTTAAGACAGGGTCTCTCTCTGGTCACCCAGGCTGGAGTGCAGTGGCGCCATCACAGCTCACTGCAGCCTTGAACTCCTGGGCTCAGTCAGACCTCCTGCCTTAATCTCCCAAGTAGCTAGGACCACACGTGCGCACCACCACGCCTAATTTTGTTTATATTTTGCAGAGACAGAGTCTCACTATGTTGCCCAGGTTGGTCTCAAACTCCTGAGCTCAAGTGATCCTCCCCCCTTGGACTCCCAACTTGCTGACATTACAGGTGTGAGCCACCACGTCTGGCTGAAGATGTGGATTTCTTTGAGTTTGCCAAATTCGTGACCACTGATCCTTCTTGCTACCCCCTAGAATTGTGTTGCCGTCTCCCCTTCTTCTGTTCTTGCCATCGTTGAGGGTTTATTATCTTAATACATAATGCATCTGTCAAACAAAATCCCTTTCCTCTAGGTTTCAATAAAGTCGGGAGATGGACTGAAATTAGAAGCCCGGCTGGGTCCGTCCTTGTCTCTGAGAAATCTCTCTTTCTTTCCAAGCGTCTCAGAACAGAAGCTGGCAAACAGGTGCTGCCATCATCCTAGCTTTGGAGGTTCCAAGCCTGCGGATGTCTGCTGTCTACGTTCATTCCATTTTGACTATTTTCTAGGCTGCTGCTGAATACTGATGACCAGGAGAAATCGGGGGGGGGGATTGCAGAGGAGGCACTGGTCACACCTAATGGCTATTTTCTCAGCTGCACACTTCGGTTCATCCGTGGCATGAGGTTTGGGAGCCCATATGGGGTGTAGCTGCAAAGGCGGGGGACACTCTCTTATGAACTCCCTGCCAAGGTCTCCCAGGTCTCTAATTGCCCATCGGTGGGCTGAAAGCTCTTCTGAGCCTGGCTTGGCAGGGGTGGGCATGGGGTGAATTGGACACCCTGGTCACCATCGTGCACTTGCTGTGATGGCTGCTGTTTTAAAGCGGCAGCCACTGCGGCACCTGGGGTGCCTTGGCCCCTTGGGAGAGAAAAGCCACACCGCTGAGGGAATGAGTTGTTTGCTAGAACATGCATTGTTTGGTGTTGGAGTTCTGCCTGCTTTCATAAAACCTCCTCAAACCCAAAGCCACAGGCTACCTGGGGGAGAACTGACTGGTGCCAAGTTTTTAAAGTTAAGCTTTTCTTCATGGCAAGATTAAAAGTTACCCTGCTTGAGCCTCTATCAGATACTGACTTGACTTGATCTTCTACATTTTTGAGTGGTTTGGATTACCCGGAGCTAGGAGCACTGTGGAGACACTCTTTGGAGATTCCAGTAAAGAACAAATCACTACCTGACCCTCCAGCAATGCTGAAATGATACCTTCTTATCCTGCGGCCCTATCTAGTAAACAGAGTTGATCAGTAAGAACAAAGCCAGAGAAAGGACAGCCTGCCTGGCCTGTGGTGGGAAGAGGTGTTTGAAGCCAGACCCAGATTTGAATTTGAGCTGTTTCACTTTGTAGCTGCAGAGCTTCAGCCAAATTGTAGGATCCTGTGGTGTGCTGGGCTCTCCTGCCTACAGCGTGACCTGAGCAAGTCATGCCCTCCCAGGGTTGTCTGGGGGACTCAGTGAAGTCACGAGTCTTAAAAATGACCAATACGAGGCAAGGCTTTCTGAATCAAATTTTGTTTTTTTTCCCTTTATTTAAAGTAAAGAGGAATGTTTTTGCTTTAATGGTCAAGCTCATTAATATCTCATTAATTGTTTTAAAATATTACCTAAATGTTGACATGATAACACTTTGGATATAGTAGGTTAAAAATATATATATTGTTAAAATCAATTTCCTCTGTTTCTTTTGACTTTCTATAACAGGGCTCCTGGAAAATGTGACATTATACATGTGGCTCATGTTATATTTCAATTCATCAGGACCAGGTCTAGGTTAACCCCTTCCTCCCTCCCTCCCTCCTTCCTTGTTTCCTTCCTTCCTCTTTCTTTCTTTTCTTTTTTTTTTTTTGAGATGAAGTCTCACTCTCTCGCCAGGCTAGGATACAGTGGTACGATCCTAGCTCACTGCAACCTCTCCTCCCAGGTTCAAGCAATTCTCCTGCTTCAGCCTCCCGGGTAGCTGGGAGGTGCGTGCCACCATGCCCCACTATTTTTTTTTTTTTTTTTTTTGTATTTTTAGTAGAAACAGGGTTTCACCATGTTGGCCAGGCTGGTCTCAAACTCCTAACCTCAAGTGATCTACCTACCTTCTTTCTTTCTGTTTTTGAGATGAGGTCTTGCTCTGCTGCCCAGGCTGGAGTTCAGTGGCGTGACCATAGCTCACTGTTGCATTGGCCCAACTGAATGAGGTGAATGGATCGGTCACGTGGTCAGTCTGTTGGGGTTGTGCTGGGGCACAGCAGATTTGGTGTCTGTACTCAGGAACCACGTTGTGGAGGCCACACATGTTGACAAGCACTAAGTGAATTGTCTGGTTAGAGGCCTGGATTTTTTTTTTTGAGAAAGAGTCTTGCTCTGTCACCAGGCTGGAGGGCAGTGATGCACCCGCCTCCCGGGTTCAAGTGATGCTCCTGCCTCAGCCTCCTGAGTAGCTGGCACTATAGGCGCCTACCACCATGCCCAGCTAATTTTTGTATTTTTAGTAGATACAGGGTTTCACCATGTTGGCCAGGATGGTCTCAATCTCTTGACTTCGTGATCTGCCCACCTTGGCCTCCCAAAGTGCTGGGATTACAGGTGTGAGTTGCCGTGCTTGGCCGAGGCCTGGAATTTTCTGGAGATGGGAGAGATTATTGTGGTTGAGTGATCCAGGAAAGTTTCCTGTAGAAGGACCTTGTGTTGGGTGGAGGCTCAAGTAGGTGGGGCTTGGAGGGGATGGCCTCCAGGTGAGTGAGGAGATTGGTATGAGCCAGCATGCAAGAGCAGGAAGGTGCTGGGTGTTGAGGAAGGTGACTGGTCCATCCTGGGCGGGCAGAGGACCCGGGGGATGAGGCGTAGGGTCATTATTATTAATGATGTGACCTTCTGGACTCATTTCCCCCTGCAGTCATTTCACCCTGTGGACATGGCGTCGGCCGGCCTGAGGCCAGCATCCCTCAAGGTGTGAGTGTGGGGGTGGCTACTCTTGGCTCTTGGTCGCCTGTGAATGGGATGCACCACATGCGGCAGGAGGTTTTAACAGCCTTGATTGAGCCCATAAGATGCCAGTCATGTGGCAGTCAAAATTCCCCCCAGCATTTCTACTGGGAGTGCTGCTGCCCATGTGAGAACTGGTAGGGTAATATGCAAATGAAGGGGAGCTGAGTTTCTCCAAAGAGCTGTCCCCCACTCTCGGACACACAAGAGTTATGGAAACTATGTGTGCCCTCACTCAAAAGACTCTTTGATGTGAAGCTTCAGCTTTGGGGCCGTTGGAAAATCAAGAGTTGATGCAATAGCTGCTCTGTGAATTGTGTCCATTATAACCAGATACTCTCCAGTTGTGGGAAGAATCCAACAAAATGACACAATGACGCGTGACCCTTTTGGAAAGTTACTTCATGGAAAATTACTTAATGCATCAGGTGCAGATGCTGCAACTGTTATTTCTATTTTCTAAAATATTGCCGATTTTTAAGTCAAACCAACCAGAGCCCTTTGATTCCTGAGTTAACTTCATGCAACAGCACTTCCTACAAATATTTACTGAGCGTCTGCTTGGTTCCAGGCTCTTTCCCAGGCATATCTCAGGGATACAGAGGTGAGAAAAACAGACCTATTCTCTGCTCCATGGCAGGGAGTCAGTCCCAATGGTCTCATTGGGATATAGTGACGGCCGTGATGGCGGACTACAGGGAGAGTATCTAACAAGGGGATCCTGCATTACCTGCCTTGGAAACCTGTTCATAGAAGGTGGTGTTTTAAGTTGAAATGAGAATAAATGGGAGTTAGCCAGATGGGAGGGGAGGAATTTTCTGTGCAGAGGGGAACAATTCGCCAGAAGCCGAGGTGGGCTGTAGCATGTCCCACAGACACGCTTGATTGCCCTGAGCTAACAGAGTTTCCATTAGAGGTCTCCTTTGATCTGGAGTTCCAAATACACAGAGCCCTTGCACCCTGCCGGGTGAAGATGGTTACATCTTTGCAGTTGGAGGCAGGTTCTGAGACTCTTCCGTTAGTGAAGCGGTGGACTGGGGTGTTCAGAGAGTCCAAAAGGTCTGTGATTCGCTTCCTTTAAAACAGGCTCAGCTCCAAAGAAGCTCTACAGGGTGGCTGTGACACCAGCCCACGGAGTTTGGGTGACTTTTGTTTTACTCATCTATGTGCTTTGGGGTGTGCACTGGGTCTCTAGCACCCCGTGTTTGTGCCTTCTACTCTCTCCATGACCATCTCTCTCATTTCATTTTCCTGTCTCCATCTTTGCCCCCCCTGCCGTCTGGTGGGCAGATCTGCCTGGTCTGGGACAGGGCCATCATTTTTCTGGGTTGGGGATGCTCATGCTAAAAAAGGTGATGGCAACATATTCACTACCTATATCATCATCATCATTGTCATTGTGTTAGCATTTATTGAACATCTATGTGCCAGGACCCCTGTTGGGTATTTCATGTTTATTTCTCACAACTATATGAATAAGGGAATTATGTACACTTTTCAGATGGGAAATTGAAGCTCAGAGAGGCCACGTACAAAGTCCGCAGGTACACAGCTGGTTAGTTTAGTGGCAGGGTCAGAATGTGGCCTTAGATCTTTCTCACTCTTCTACCTGTGCTCTTTCCACTAAGCCACACCAGCCCGCCACAGAAATGGAGTTTGGCTCTGTGAATGACAAGCACGTGGCTCCTCGTGCAGTCCTCCATTTCAACCTCAGTTTCTTCTGTGTGAACGGAGGCGTTAGACCTCCGCTGTCCACAGTGGTAGGAACCAGTCACGTGTGGCTATGGAGGAAAGCTGTTCCTCCCAGATTGAGATGTGCTGTGAGTGTGAAACATACATGAAATTTGAAGACTTCATTTGAAGCAAGAATGCAAAACATCTCAATAACTGTTTAAAAATATTACCTAAATGTTGAAATGATAATGCTTTGGCTATAGTAGGGTAAGTGAAATACATTGTTATAATCAATTTCCCAATTTTTTGACTTTCTATAATAGAGCTACTCAAACTCCTGGGCTCAGGCAGTGCTCCCATATCAGCCTCCCTGGTCACTGGGATTACAGGTGCAAGTCCCCAAATCCAGCATATAATTTCTAGGAAAACTTTTAAATTCTCATGCTTAGGGCTCTCTTCTTCTTCAGCCTTGTAGTTAGAGCTCTTTTTCTGAATTACGTGCCCTGTTTTACCCGTGACACTCTGCAGTGGAACTCCTACCCTTGGCTGATGCTTGACTCCTTGACTCCATCGGAGGAAAGAAACTCACCTGTTCTAACCTCACCTGCCACCCTGGATAGGTATTTCACCTTTCAGTCTCAGATACAACAGGTATAAAATGGGGGTGGATAACCCCCTCCTCTTGACATTATTAAGTTAACTGGGTGTGGGCCGGGTGCAGTGGCTCACACCTGTAATCCCAGCAATTTGGGAAGCCGAGGCGGGTGGATCACCTGAGGTCAGGAGTTCGAGACCAGCCTGGCCAACATGGTGAAACCCCGTCTCCAGTAAAAATACAAAAATTAGCTGGGTGTGGTGGCGAGTGCCTGTAATCCCAGCTACTTGGGAGGCTGAGGCGAGGGAATCACCTGAACCCAGGAGGTGAAGGTTGTGGTGAGCCGAGGTCGTGCCATTGCACTCCAGCCTGGGCAACAAGAGTGAAACTCCGTCTCAAAAAAAAAAAAAAAAAAAAAAAGATAACAGGGTGTGCATAGAGCCTGTACTATATGCCAAGACCCTCGTTGGGTATTTCATATTTAGTTCTTACAGCAACTGTGTGAACAGGGAATGAGCTCCACTTTTCAGATGGAGCTGGTAGGAACTCTATACACGCTCACTCCCCCTGTTCCGCATTCTGTAGCTGACATGGGGCACTCTCATGATAGTCGGCAATTGGTGATGTTCATCTCTTAGCAAAGTCCCTTAGTGGTGACATGCTGCAGAGTCACATCAGCTGCTCCATTGATCCTGCTGGCACCGGGTCAGATGGGCTGGGAGTGCCATTTTGTCCTGTGCCCTAGAGGCAGGGGTGGAGTTGGAGGAAGGTAGTGGGTTGGAGGCCTTGATTTGCCTTGTACACCTGGTTCAGGGAAATCAGAAGCCTCTGGGCAGATGGATGAAGTATTTGCCTAGAGAATCTGCTCCCTGGTGGCTATAGATTCCCCCACGGGCCCGTCTCTTTGGGCCTTAAGTAGGCTCAGATCTAGGAACTCTGAGGCTAAGAGCTGAAATGGTGATGCGGGTGCTGGTGGGAGCAGTTGCAGAACAGAGGGAAAAGAAAGAAGGGGGGCCGCTGCCCTTATAGCGTGCTGTGTCTCAAAACAGACCCCCACAGGTGGCAGATCCCATGGGAAGCCAACTGTGGGCTGGAGGGCACGTCCCTGACCTCCCAGGCCTGTCTCCTCTTCTGCTGTTGCTGGAAACCGGTGCCTCCTACGAGCCCTTATTAGTTGTGCTCGTGAAGCCCTTGGCTGGGCACGGGTGTGATCGCAGGAGGGTTATCCACTTGGTTAATCATGTGTGGTGGCTACTGTTTCTGTTTTACATGGTTATAAAAGTCACATCACCAAATTTTGGGGCCATTATCCCAGCACAGCTGCTGCTGGCGCTCCTGTGGCATCCCTCCTGATCTGTCTCCGTTTGAGCACGCGGTTTTGGCACTTGTTTCCGGCCTTCTCCCGTCTGAGTCCTACTCTTTACTTTGCCTTTACCGGATAGTGTCTTATCCAGTGCCTTCTTCCGTGTTGTTGGGGCCCCTCCCTGGGCTGCATGAGGCCCCTGGTCTCCTTGGCATTGCATCTCAGCTCTTGTCACTTCATTGTCACACTGCAGTGGCTCCCACACCGGGTGTGAGCCCTTTGGGGACAGGATATGGTCTCAGCCACCTCTGGGAGCCTAGCCCAGAGCTAGCCCAGTGGTGCCCATGGAGTGGCCACACCATGCCCCACTGAGCATCCGGGCTGCCTCCATGGTGGGAGACGGGAGGCTGCTTTCCAATCAGAGCTGCCTGATTGAGCGTCTCGCTCTGTAGAGGCATCTCTCTGTCGGGGGTGAAATTTCCTCAGGATAGGTTCCTAGAAAAACAGTGACGAGGTCAAACATTTTATTGCCCTTGGCCAACATGTGCGCTTGACTGCCATTCTGTTCCTTTCAGGGCGTAGGTTTCTGTGTCCGCCCCCACCCAGCTCCTGTCACTTGGCAGTTAACACAGAAAAACAAAAGAACTATTGAGCCAGTTCTAATGGAAGGCAAGAATGAACATGAAGAGGAACAGTAACCAAAGGCCGGGCAGGGGAGGGGACAGGATCAGCACAGGTCAGGTCTGGGACGCTGGATTTAAATGCAGAGAAAATCCAAGGGGGAGCTGGTGGTATAGGGTGAAGACCACACAGCTTAGTGCCCACAGCCTGGACTCGAATCTTGGCTCCACCTCTTTGTAGCCGGGTCTCATCAAACCTCGGAAGCCCTCTTTGTATCCCGTCATTTACCTTCTATTCCCCAGTGGGCGTGGACAGGGGGCTCTCTCCCCCACTGCACTGTGAGTCTTTGTGGGCAGCGGCCCTGCTCCCGCCCTCCTGTGTCTCTAGCACCTGGTGCAGTGCCTGGTACAGCATGGGCGCTCAGCAAACAGTGGCAGGAGTGAATGAACGCCGGAAGCCCTGGTGCACGGCCCGTGGGGCTGGGGAGGGCCTGGCCCTTGGGCAGCGTTCTTGCCCCTTCAGAGCATCTCCCTTTCGTCATGGATCCAATGGATCCTGGACACTGAAGAGCCCAGAACGTTCCTCTGGATCCTGGGATTTTGCATCTGCTCCCTCCTCACTGGGATGAGTCTTCTCGGGTAGGGAAAGGGCCTGGGGTGAAGGGCACAGGGAGGACCCTGAGCAGCCCAAGTCCCTGTTCCTTACCTGCTGGCTCTCATTCCCATTAGAGCATGTGCTAACGGGGCAGACTTTTTGTCTAGTTCAATTGCGGAGGGTTCCTTAATGTCTGGCACATAGAGGGCACTCAATAAGTGTGTAAATTAATAAACAAATGGGTGGATAAACATAGAAATGAATGGGTGAGTGGGTGCTGGGAGTACTGGAAGTGGCTTTCTGTGGGGCTCCAGAGTAACTGGAACCTGGTGATAACACAGATGCTTTGAAAATATTGCTTCCAAAGATGGCGTGGAGTCAGGAGAACCTAGATGGAGTCACAAATCGGCCACCCTGGCGTGTGCCCTGAGCAAGTGACAGCACATCTCCAAAACCCCTTTCTTCCTCTGTAAAACAGGAATGATAGGTGGTACCCTGCATGTTAGGTTAAATATGCTTGTTTACGTGTAACTGTCTCCGTTTCACGGTTGCCTCTGTCTCTTCTGCTGTCTTCCTTCGCAGGTATAGATGTACCTCTTTTTGTAAAAAAAAAAAAAAAAAAAAGAATACACTCCTGTTCTAGGTCCTCCTGGTTTATTCCTGGCCCGTATCCAGACCCAAGATGAACTTAGCCTGATAGAAAGCTTCTTTCTTCCTTATAAAAATTGTGTGTTTGCTGGGGCAGTTGCTGGCAAGTGAGGGGTCACATTCCTGTGACTGAGGTTACTATCTCTTTGTGTGACTAACCCTCCCCTCTTTGGGGTACCTGGACTAGTGGCTGTGTGGCCCCTTGAACAGTATCTCTGGTTCCTTGCACCAGTTTGGTCTCCAGGGGTGCCGGCGAGATGAGAGAAGCATGTGGCTAAAGAGGATGCCCTCTGATGCAGCGGTGGGCTTCCCTGGAGAGGCGAGCGGAACCCACCAGCCACCCACCTTCCAGCAGATCTGAGTAACCACGAGGGAGAGCACGGGCTCTTCGTTGTGTTTTGTGATTCACTGGGATATAAAATCTGTTAGGGGAAGGGGAAGGGAAGGGAGAGGACTGCAGGCAGGAGCCCGCCTAGAATTGGGTGCCATGGTGGCAGCCAGGTGGGGGTAGGGTTGCGCGATGATGCCGTGGGAGCTGGGAGAGTCAAGAATTCTGTGACTTTCCAGCAGGCCCGTCCCAGTGCTGGCAAGACCCTGGAGCATCTGGAGCTCTCGGGTGCTGCTGGGGAAATGCAAAGTGGTACAGCTGCTCCGGAAAGTGTGGCCAGCAGTTTCTTATCAAGTGAGACATATACCACCGTACAGCCTCAGATTTCCTCTAAGGTACTTGCCAAGGGAAATGGAAGCATATCCACACGCAAATCTATATGGGTGGGTGAGCAACATATGTATGTGTGTATGTGTGTGTGTGTATGTGTGTGTGTGTGTGTGTGTGCGCCATATTCATAATAGCCCCAAACTGGGCACAATCCAAATGTTCCTGTCCTGGCGAAGGGATCAGCAGATTGTGGCACATCCGTGGAGTGGAATACTGCTCAGGAGAAAGAAGGGAAGAGCTGCTAATGCACACAGCACAGATGACTCTCCAGACCATTCCGCTAAGTGAAAGAAGCCAGATTCTAAATGCTCTCCAGATCGCAGGATTCCGTGTGTATGACGGCTTGGAGAAGGGAAAATTATCAGGACAAAAAACAGATCTGTGGTTGTCGGGCTGGGATTCGGGGAAGAGGATTGAGTGTACAGTAGGGCACAAAAGAATTTGGGGGGGTGATGGAATATTCTATCTCTTCTGTATGGTGATGGTTACATGGCTTTTTTTTTGTTTGCCAGAACTCACAGAACTGTGTACAGGAAAGGCTGAAATTTACTGTATGTAAATTAGATGTCAATAAATCTGACTTTAAAGAGAGACCACCGGCGAGCTGGGAATCTCCTTATCACAGTTTCTTTTTATGACATTGGTATGTCTGTTTAAGCAGGACTGCACGCAAGTGGCCATTTTGATTCTGTGACAGTGATGTGTGTAAGCGCTTTCTAAGTGATTTTTGAAATCCCTTCCTCCTAAAAACCACAGAAACTCCACTGAGCCCCAGACTTAGACTTACTTTGTAAATGAGACTTTACAGACTTCTTTCAAGCCTAGTAAAGTGATATCTGCAGGGAAAGCCACAGATAGGAGTCTGAAGGCCACCCTTTCGCTCCCACCCGGGCAAGCACCGAGCCCAGAGCCCTTCCTGGGAACACACTAGTTGGCATTCGTTTGCTTTCTCCACCTCCAGCAGAAGGTGTTCACTTATCCCTTCTGATGAGAAGGTAAGATTCAAGTGCACAGCCCTAAAGTCAGACAGACCTAGGGGTGACTTTGAATCAATCTCACTTAGGTTTGGCTATGAATTACAGAAAACTTTAAACAAACCAAAACGCATTCCTGTTCAAGCTGGTGTAGCAGCTGTGCATGGGAATATCTGCAGGTACTCAGGCTCCTTTTAGTTCATTGCACTGCCGTCCCACCATGTAGCTCTCCACCTCATGACCCAAAATGGCTGCTAGAGCTCCAGCCATTACATTAACGTTTTAGGCAGCATGATGGAAGGAAGGATGATGAAGAAGGATCAAGGGGCGGATGCTAGCTCTCTGTTAATGGATGTTTCAAGAAACTGTCCATAGCATTTCTGCTGACATCTCATTGGTCAACACTTAGTCACTGGGTTGCAATTAAATGTACGGGAAACTGGGAAATAAAGCCCGTGGTGCCCACCTGAGAACAAGAGGTTCTGATTCTGTGGAGGAAAGACAGAATGGTTATTTGGGGTGGGGAAGGCAACCAACAGTCTGTACTACAACTTCCAGTTTTGCTGTGTTTTACAGCAGGGCTTGTGATCAGTCTTTATGATTAGGTCATAAGGGGTCCGCCCTTGGGAATGGATTAGTGTCATTCCCGAGGGAGTGGGGAGTTATCACAGGAGGAGGTCTCTGATAAAACAGTGAGTTCAGCCTCCTTCCTCTCTGTCTGTGTGGTCTCTTGCCCTTTTGCCTTCCGCTGTGGGATGACACAGCACAGTGGCCCTCACCAGATTCCACTGCTGTGTTCTTGCACTTCCCAGCCTCTAAAACTGTGAGCCGAAATTCTGTCCAGCGTAAATTAGCCAGGCTGTGGCATTCTGTTATGACACCATAAAACAGACTAAGACAATGCATTTTCCCCCTGGGACCTCCAGAAGAAATAGCGCCTTGATTTTTGCCCAGTGAGCCTCTTTTGGGCTCTGACCTCCAGACCTGTAAGTTTGGGTTGTTTTAGGCACGGCATTTTTAGTGATTTGTTACAACAACAAGGGGAAACCAAGGAAGCTACTTGTGGTCAGAGGGAGCCTCTCAGAGGAGATGAACAATGAAGAGTAGATGCCATGCAAAGATTTGGGTGCACAGTACTTTGGACCGAGCAAACAGCAAGTGCAAAGGTCCTGAGGTAGGACTGAACTTGACTTGTTTGTGGGTCACTCATCTGTCATGGGCCAGCTGTCACTTTTTTTTTTTTTTGAGATGGATTTTGTTCTTCTTGCCCAGGCTGGCATGCCATGGCGTGATCGTGGCTCACTGCAACCTCAAGCAATTCTCCTGGTCAGCTGTCACTTTAAATGGCCTGGTCCTTTGGTCAACATGAGAACACTGACCTTTGTCCCAACTGGCCTCTGCCACCCCTTTGTTTTTGCTCAAAGTGCTCTTTTAGCCCAGAAAACTGCACATTCAAAGAGGGCTAGTCCAGCATCCCTTCTTCTGAGAGTCCTCTCCTGACACCACCCCTGGGCAGACTGACAGGGTTTCTTCTTGCCGTTTTCAGATCTTACATACGTATCCCAGAGCAGCAGCCACTTGTTCATACAGCACATACACTGCCTCTGCTGGCTGTCACCCCAGGGAAAGCCTGTGTCCTACGCGCCTCTCTGTTCTTACCACCTGGCACGCAGGAGGCAAATGCCTGGCACGGCAGGAGGCAAATGCCTGGCACGCAGGAGGCAAAATGTTTGTTGAGTGAATGATAGCTCTGATGTCACAACCAATGGCTCTGAAGTTTCCTGCTTATTCTTTCCAGTAGCTACCCTCTTCGATTAGACTGAACTAACCAGCTTGTGAGTGTTGCAGCCTAAACACGTTTGCCCCAGGAGCAATGGCCGCCACCCTGTAATTGTGACTAAAATTGCATTGAGCTTATTGCAGGGCTGTGTTAGGCAGGAGCCCAGTAGGAAACTCAGACGGGTGAGCCCAGAGGGTTTGATGCCGGGGCCGTTTGCAGAGGCGGGGCAGGAAAAGGGCACCAGCAAGGGCTGGCACAGCACCCAGTGACTCCCAGCAGCAGGGAGCTGTTACCACTGCCAGGCCTGATGGGCAAGAAGAGGGGGCTGAGTTATAGGAGCTCCACGAAGCCACTGCTTGGTGAGGGGTGCTCTGGCTGGAGCTGGGGGGCCCAGGTAGAAGAATGTAGCCCTTGGCCAGGCTCAGCGGCTCACACCTGTAATCCCAACACTTTGGGAAATCAAGGTGGGAAGATCACCTGAGGTTGGGAGTTTGAGACCAGCCTGACCGACATGGAGAAACCCTGTCTCTACTAAAAATACAAAATTAGCTGGGTGAGGTGGCACATGCCTGTAATCCTAGCTACTTGGGAGGCTGAGGCAGGAGAATTGCTTGAACCTGGGAGGTGGAGGTTGCAGTGAGCTGAGATTGTGTCATTGCACTCCAGCCTGGGCAACAAGATCGAGACTCCGTCTCAGAAAAAAAAAAAAAAAAGTAGAATGCAGCCCTGACCAAAACCAAAGCCAGGGGAGCGGGGGCAAGAGTAGGAGGCCGCAGGGGAATAGGTAATGTGGCCCTCCGCCCCACACTTCCTGCCAGTGCCTCCCGTGGGCCAAACCCAGTGAGTGGCCAGAAGACCAGGGTGCCCAGTGACATAACCTGTAGAGGACCTGCCTCCCAGGACGCAGGGCAGGGAGAGAAAGGAGGATGAGTAGGAGGAGGGGTGTGCAGAGGAGACTAGCACAGGGGTTTATCTTAATCTTCAGCATCACACTTGAAAATAAGTGTCCTTTTCTATAAGTTAGAGACCAGGAGGTGACTTCCCAAGATCATGTTACTAGGAAGGGACAGGTGAGGGAGTGGGAGCCGGAGATGTGGACATAGTGTCTCCAGAGCCTTTCTGCTGGACAGGATCCTCCCCCACAGATGCCTCTGGCTTGGGGCAATCCTGGGCCCAGACTGAGTGCAATCCTGGGCCCAGACTGCCCCAGGCATGCCAGATAAGCACGCCTTCTGCCCCCAGCCCTTCTCCTTCCAGAGGTGCCCTAGGAGTTTGTCTCCTGGAACCTAGCTTTCTTCTGCTTCATTGCAATGATCTTAAATGTAATTCTGCTGTTGTGCTTTCTTGGTTAAATTTTGTCTTCCCCATGCAAGCAGGGGCCATGCGTGTTCCTCCTCATTGTGGTCTATCCAGTGCCTGGCACATAGTAGGTGCTTAGCAAAATACTTCCTGAAATATAAGTGAATCCAGCCCACTTCCCCACCCATTGTTCGGCAGGCAGCCTGACTGCATGTGCTCTCCGGGCTGTTTAGGGTGAGGTAGGTAGGAAGAGGTTCTCCTGGGGAAGGGTGAAGCCCTCCAGCCAGACTTCTGGTCTCCTCTTTGGTGCCACCCTCCAGGCAGGCATTGGGGCTGGCACCTTCCCTGCTGGCGTTTGGTAAGTTTTAGCTAGAACACTAAGTGAGAGACTGAGGAGGGAGTGGGGAGGGAGTTTTTCCTTGTTTTGTGCTTCGTGTTGCCTCATTCCATCCCATGTGGAGCATGCCAGGCTTGGGTTCTAGAGACTACAGGTTTGTGTGATGGTCCTGAGACCCTTGGGAAAAGAAGGAGCCTGGACTCCATTCCCGACCTCACAGGCTGGCTCAGCCAGGGGGTATGTTGTTGCCTCGGGTTTGTTTTTCCATTTCACGAACCGGAGAGGGCTGTGGGGGGGGGTGGGGGCAGGGACGGGGAGTGGCAGGAGCACCCACGTGTCTCTGTCCTTCTCATCCAGTGCTGGGGTCGGCGCCGCTCGTTCTTGCCTAGCAGGAGCAGGTGCACAGAGCCCATTCTCCTGGCCTTGGATCCAGAGAGAACGATAGTGAACATCAAAGGCTGGGAGACTGACTGCCTAGGGAGGCCTCAAGATATGCATGGTTATTTGATTTGATTTAAAAACAAGTCAGAGAAAACTTGAAAATAGGGAGAAAATAGGGAAGAAGGAAGGAGGGAGGCAAGGAGAGAAGAAAGGAAGGAAGGAGGGAGGGGAAGGAGGGGAAGGAAGGAAGGGAAGGAAGGAGGGAGAGAAGGAAGGGAGGGAAGGAGGGGAAGGAGGGAGGGAGGGAGAGGAAGGGGAGGGAAGGAGGGAAGGAGGGAGGGAAGGAGGGAGGGGAAGGAGGGAAGGAGGGGGAAGGAAGGAGGGAAGGAAGGAAGGAGGGGAGGGAAGGAAAGAGGGAGGGAAGGAGGGAAGACAGGGAGGGGGAGGGAGGAATTTTCATTCCCATTTACCCTGACATAATTATTGCCAATTTAATTTTTTCATTTCTAACCATCTCCCAAATACATTCATAGTGGTTCTCATGGCCGTGGACGGCTATGTGCAAAATTGCATTCTGTTGGAATCCTCCCACCCCTGACGTGGCTCTCTCCAAGATCCTATTTAGGTAGAACAGTGGCCTTTGTTTGTGGCCCATAGAGATGACTTTGGCATTCTGCTCTGTGTCCCTTACCCACCTATTTCTCCTGCTCCTTGGTTGCCTTGGGATGTTCATGTTCGTGGCTGGTTGGTTGTGCTGGGTGGAATGAGGCTTGTCCCT
Organism: Ateles fusciceps; assembly: GCA_036589455.1. Classification (NCBI taxonomy): domain Eukaryota; kingdom Metazoa; phylum Chordata; class Mammalia; order Primates; family Atelidae; genus Ateles; species Ateles fusciceps. Next base: position 10,273,737 of record JAZHEH010002060.1, read on the forward strand.
GCAGGAACAGACCCACAGCGGGCACCCCCGAGCTCTCACAGGCCTGCCCTCCCTGAGCTGGTTCATGTTAATGTAATCAGGCCATGCTGATTTCTCTCCAGCTCCCAGCAAATCCTGGCTCCTGGGAAAGCTGGTGTTTTTGGGGGGCACATGCATAATGGTCCCCACCCTCCTCTACCAGCAGCCTGGGGGTCTGCAGAGCAGGTGAAGTCAGAGGGACCCTCTGTCCTCGAGAGTGTGCAAGGGAGAGCTGTACCCAGGCTTTTGACCTGAAGTTATTTAAAGTGGAGGAGGCTGTCTTAGAGGAAGGAAAGAAATCAATAAGGGGACAGTAAGGCTTTAACTTACACTCCTGGAGGGCCAAGGAGCCTGTGACCCAAGACGTACGGGGTGGGAGTGGGGGGTGGGGGCCCTTGGGGGCAGATCTCTCATTACTGGTGTTTGTTTGTGTTGTTATTTTAAACTGTTCTAGGGGAGGTTATGAAATCTCTGGAGACTTTTAAAAATAGCATAGTTTCTGGTTTTAAAAGTAGTGCATGTCCACTGGATAAAATATGGAAAAATACAAAATGTTCCAAATGATACCACCCAGAAATGATACCCATTTACCTTTTGACGCGTTTTCTTTTTAGGCCTTTTCCCTGTGAATGTGTCGCATTTTAACATAAACGGTGTAGAGGGTGTCAAGGACATGTGGTCGTGTGGAGCGAGCCGCTGAATTCTCTCCGTGCCTCAGTCCCCTCATCCGTGACACAGGCCCGAAAGTCAGACCTTCCTCACAGGCTTGCAGCGAGGCCAGCCAAGGACGTGGGGAACACATCTCAAACGGCACCGTGCCAGGAACACAGTCAGTGCTCAATAAATGCTTGTCCTTGCCATCAGCAATTTCAGTCCACCATATATAGAATTTTGGATCCTATTTGTTTCACGTTGTGTGGTGGCCCCAGAATGGTCCCCTGTTTTAAATGTCGGGCAGCCAGCATTTTGGGGGCTGCAGGCATGCTTTCTGTGGCTGAGTCACTGCTGTCGGCCCTCTGGGGCTTCTCCAGCTTTGCATGCTTTTGGGACATCCTGCTGTGATGAACCTCCCTGCACGTTCATTCTCGTCCCCATTTCTGGTGATCTTAGAGGACAGATACCTAGATGTGGAAATATTGGGTCACAGGCTATGGGAATTTATCTCCGGGGGCTCTGGATAATATGCGCTCAGCCTGCTTCTAAGGAGAAGGATAGGGCTCCCCCATTCCCCAGTGAGGCTTGCTGTCTGACCCCGCCCCTCCCGGAGCGTTCACCTGGGCTTGATGTTTATTTGCAGAAGTGATAATCCCCAGCCCCACCTGCAGCCTGGAGCTCTGGGGATGAGAAACAGCTCCTGTGGCCAATGATATTTCCAGGGGGATGTGAGTGTCTGGGGGTTTTTGGCACAGGCAGCATGCAGTCCCAGGTATCAGCCAGCCCAGAGTCGCAGGAGCTGTAGGGATGCAGCTCCACGTGGGCGGGATGAATCTGTTTACAGGCCATCGCCATGGCGAGGCTGCCTGGCTCCCGTTTCACAGGTGCCTGCAACAGGTGGTTTCCTGCATGGCGAGCCAAGCCACAGGCAGACAGGAAGCCTCACGCCCAGGCTCAGCTCAGTGGGCGAATGTTGTCATCAGTACCCAGGGAAGCTGTCACAGCCCTGGTTCCACTCTGGCCAGCTAAAGCTTTTTCCAAGGTGGTTTCTTCTTAAGTTGTTCTTGCTCTTTAAGGGAGGAAGAAATTAAGAATTTGACAGAAGAGCGTGGTCAGGTCGGAGCCCAGCAGGTGCCTAGGAGGATATTAATAATGGTAGCAGCATCGGCAGCTGCGCTCCTTGCAAGCATGTGTCTCTGCTACAAGCACAGGAGCTCCATGCCCTTGATATTCTTAGGTACTCTGTGTCGGTATCGCTGGGCTGCTGCCCTTCATAGAAACAGCATTCATTGAGCACCCACTGCATGCCACAGCACTAAGGTGGGGGTGGAAATACTGAGAAGCTGTTCTGGCGCACAGGAGCTTGAAGCACCATAAGGAGGCCCATGGGTTTCCTAGGGCTGCTGAGACAGACTAACAGGAAGTGAGCGCTTTCAAGCAACGCAGGTGCATCATCTTACAGATCTGGAGGTCACAAACCCGATGCAGTCTCACTGGGCTAAATTCAAGGCAGTGGTGGGACTGCGTTCCTCCCGGAGCGTCCGGGAGAGAGTCTGTTGCCCTGCCTGTTTTAGTTGCCAGAGGCTCCTCGTATGCCTTGGCTTGTGGCCTGTTTGTCCATCTTCAAACACAACAGCGTCTCATCTCCCTCTGACTCTGTTTCCATCAACTGCCTCTTCTCTTCTGTCTTCTGGGTCACATCTCCCTCTGTCATCTTTTTTTTTTTTTTTTTTTTTTTTTGAGATGGAGTCTTGCTCTGTCGCCCAGGCTGGAGTGCAATGGTGCAATCTTGGCTCACTGCAACCTCTGCCTCCCAGGTTTAAGTGATTCTCCTGCCTCAGCCTCCTGAGTAGCTGGGATTATAGGCACCTGCCACCATGCCCAGCTAATTTTTGTATTTTTAGTAGAGATGGGGTTTTACCACGTTGTTCCGGCTGGTCTTGAACGCCTGACCTCAGGTGATCCACCCACCTTGGCCTCCCAAAGTGCCGGGATTAAGGTGTGAGCCACCGTGCCCAGCCTGTCTTCCTCTTACAAAGACACTTTTGATTCCATTTAAGACCCAATCTGAGAATCCGGGAAAACCTCTCCCTCAATTGGGAGCCTTAACTTAATCACATCTGCAAAGTCTGTTTTGCCACATAAAGGCAACACACAGACTCCAGGGACTGGTATCTGGACATCTTTGGGGGAGCAGCAAACTGTGACAGAGTCACAAAGTGCTACCACCCAAGAAAGAAGAGTGGATGGGGCGGACCCAGGGCGTCATGGTAAGGGTTTAGCACTAGGACCCACTGCACCTGAGCGGCTTTGCACACTGTGAAGGGCTCTGCAGGTGTCAATGAGAAACAGCCTTAGATTGGAGGCCATGTGTCTTTCATGTGAGGATGAAGCTACTTTTCTTTTTTGAAGATTATATTATTTTCAAGATAGAATCCCCAAAAGACATCCCCCAAAGAATGGAAAGTTTGCCTCGAAATTTTACAGGCTTCAGCTGTTCTGTTTGACTCTTGCACGCCTTTCAACCTTAGGTGGGGATTGCATGCAAGGAGGCTAACCCCCTGGTGGCGGAGGTGAAAGGGTGGCCCCTGAGCAAGAGAACCATGGAAGAACGGGCACAGTAGGCCAAGGCAGCGTGTGGGGATTTTGGCCTGACAGGGTTGTAATATGAATGGCCAGCTCCTAAGAGGATGGGGATTGGGCATAAAAGGGAACAGAGAGGACAGCAGCCCAGAGGACTAGGCTCGTGGAGAAAGTGGGTGGCCCAGGAATGGGGCTGGGATTGGGGTGGGAGGAGCCTGATTACTTCTTTTCCCTGCTTTGAAGCCTTTAATGACCCCCCCCACTGACCCAGGTCTTTATTATGAAACCTTTTAGCATTTGAAAAAGTATAGTATACCATATGATAAGGATGTAGAACAAGAGTTTGTTTTTTTTGGTTTTTTTTTGAGACAGCATCTTGCTTTGTCATGCAGGTTGCAATCTCTGCCTCCCAGGTTCAAGCAATTCTCTTTTTCAGCCTCCCACATAGCTGGGACTACAGGCACGCACCACCATGCCTGGCTATTTTTTCGTATTTTTTAGCAGAGATGGGGTTTTGTCATGTTGCCCAGGCTGGTCTTGAATTCCTGAACTCAGGCAATCTGCCTGCATCACCCTCCCAAAGTGCTGGGATTGCAGGCGTGAGCCATTATGGCCAGCCTGACCAGTGGGATTTCTATTAAGTGTCATATAACAGTAATGTGTACAGAGTGCCCTAACCTTAGGTGTATGTGAAGTGTGCACACACCCATGGCACCGCCACTCAGGTGCAGGCAGAGGCCCTGTCTGGAACCCAAGCAGCTCCCTCTGTGCCCCTCCCAGCCATCCTCACTTCCAGCAATAACCCCTATTGTGATTCCCAGCACCATGCTGAATGTGGCTTGTTTGGGAACTTTGCATAAATGGATCCTGCACTATGGATTCTTTTGTGTCTTGGCTTCTTTTGCTTGATAGTTTGTCTGCGAGATCCAGAGATCCATACAGGATATGAGTTCATTCTTTTTCACTGACATGGAATATTTCTTTGTGCAGCTGTACCGTGTTTGTTCTCCTGTTAATGGACAAGTGGGTCGATCCCAGTTTTCAGCTATTATGAATAGTGCCGTTAAGAACACTCTTGGGCATGTCTTTTGGTGGACACAAGCACATGTATCTTCTAGCTTATACACAGGGCTGGAATTGTTGAATCAAAGAGTCAGCATGTTTTTTAAAATTATTTATTTATTTATTTATTTAGAGACGCGATGTCAGCTCACTGCAACCTCTGCCTCCCTGGTTCAAGTGATTCTCCTGCCTTAGTCTCCCGAGTGGCTGGGATTACAGGCACGAGCCACCGCACCCGGCCAGCATGTTTTATTTTTTGTGGATGCTGCCGAATAGTTTTGAAAGTTTCCAGCCTGCCAGCCAGCCATGCATTGACCTGAGCTCAGACTTCTCCATGTGTTTTGTGAGATACTTAAGCATGGGATCTGTCAATCTCTTCAGCCTTGTCCGTCATCACCTGGCAGAACCCTGTGCTCCAGCTGCTGCAATTTCCATCGTTCAAACGTGCCTTATCTACGTTAATTCTCGGCCTTTGCGCCTGCTATTCCCTCTGCCCAGCACGCTGTTCTTTCCCCAGCCCTGCCTTCTCACGGGCGCACTCCTCTTTAAGGCTTCTGTTAGGCTTATCTCTTTTCAAAAGCCTACTCTAATCCCAAAACCTCATTAGGTGCCATCCTAGGGCACCTCAGTCACCTGGACCAGCCACATCATAGCTGTCGCTACTCTGGTTTGCAGCTGTTCGTGTAAGTCCTCTAAGAGCAGGACTTTGTGATAAGGCCCCTGCCTTAGGATACAGGGCTTCTGTGGGGGATACCACTGTGGCAGTATAGAAAATGTATGGCGTTTAGAAGTAGAAGGCCCAGGTCTTCTTCCAGGCCCCACTATGCTGTGGTTATGAGATCTTAGACAGGTTACTTGACTGTCCTGATTCTGCTTTCTCTGCTGCAAAATGGGCATATAACTTCCCTAAGTCACAGACTAATGAACCTCGAACTAATGAACAGGAAACACTTTGTACTGAGAATCTTGATAGCCAGTAATTACGGTGGGTCCGTTGAGAGCATAGGAAAGGAAATGCAGAGAGCTGGCTAGGAGCCTCTCTGCTCCTCAGAAACAGGGCCATGTGGAGAGAGGCTGATGACCTTGGTGCTGGAGGTTCCAGGATCCCAAGAAAGACCCAGAATCCCAGGGCATCTCCTCCCTGCAGGCCAGTGTTGTCTGAGATTTATGGATGTCTTATGATGCTAAACCATGGAAGCAGCTGTTCTCAAAGTGAGGTTCCCGGCCTGCAGCATCAGCATCACCCAGGAACTTGCTGCAACTGCAGATTCTCAGGCCCCACCTCAGCCTACTGCATCAGAAACTCTGGATGTGGTGCCTGGTGCTTCGATGGGTGCTCAAGTTTAACCACCATGACACCTCAGGAAGGGTGCTGCTCTCAGACCCTCCTCTCTCCCGATCCGCGTAAGTGACAAATAGGGATCCAGCTGCTGCCTGCTACAGCGTCCAGCACCCCAGAGATGCCTGAACATCATGCCATGCTGAGAAGGGCAGGCCCGTTGAGGCAGGCCCAGCATACTTGGCTTTCTCGTTTGGGTGTTGCATGTGGCTTCCATGGAGCCTGGCCACGGAGCTGGGCTAAGAATGTCACAGGGACAGTTCCCATCAGACAAACGATTTGTGCACAGAGAGGGCTGGCAGGAGTGGGGAGATTTTTATTTATTTGTATAGATATAGACTTTGATGCTCAAATCATAGGATTTCCCTGGTTTGCAAAGCCAGAGCATTAGAATTGCCCCTCCTCTCTGCAAATCCGCAGGAGGGAAGATAGGAGGCAAGGCACAAGGGGCCCTCCAGGTAAGGCTGGGATTCTGGCGAACCTGACGGAAGCAACATGTGGTAGCCCTGGGGGGTGACATGACTTGGGAGGTGGCTTACGTGTGGCAGCTGGCCTTTTTAATTAGTTGTTGGTTTTCCTTTCCAAATCATAGATACCACCTTTCACAGGCAGGGTCTGTCTGCAAAGTTGCACGCAAACTTTCTGTGGGGTCACGTGGTGAGCAGAGGCTGGGCACACAGGTGTTGAGTGAGACCCTAAATGATCTGCTATGAGACACGTGTTCTCTCTTCAGGGCCCTTGAACTCACGAGGCTCTTGTTCTCAGTGCCTCGTGGAAGGGGACTCTGCTCCCTCCGGACTCTTGGTCTTTATGTGTTCAACTCCCATTACTTTTATAGTTTTTTTTTTTTTTTGTAAAACAACATTTTTATTGTGGGTGAAAATATTTTTTAACTGAGCTGAAAATCACACAACATAAAATTAAGATGCAGGCCCTACCTTTGTGGGCCCAGATTCTCTCTCCCACACATTTAAATCTCGTGCTCTCCTTCCCTGAAGAGAATCTGATGACCTAAAAGATTAATTCTAATGGGTATATTTCCAAGTGCTATTTGGGAATGGGTGGTTTCAGGTTTAATTTTTCTTCCTGTTCAAAATCAAGTATGGAAAGCCACATGTATTAGTCCTTTTTCCACGCTACTGATAAAGGCATACCCAAGACTGGGAAGAAAAAGAGGTTTAATTGGACTTACAGCTCCACATGGCCGGGAGGCCTCAGAATCATGGCGGGAGGTGGAAGGCACTTCTTATATGGCGGCACCAAGAGAAAATTAGAAAGAAAAGCAGAAACCCCTGATAAACCCATCAGATCTCATGAGAATTATTCATTATCACAAGAATAACATGGGAAATACTGGCCGCCATGATTCATTTACCTCCCACTGGGTCCCTGTTACAACATTTGGGAATTCTGGGAGATACAATTCAAGTTGAGATTTGGGTGGGGACACAGCCAAGTATCCTCAACAGCAGCAGGGCTGGAGCTGAAGCCCTGAGATCTGCTCCAGCCCTACTGCTGTGTGACCTAGGTGAGTCCCTTCCCCTCCCCCAGTCCTCTGTGTCCTCCTGTGTATGAAAAGGGTGTGGGCTTCATGATCGCGATCCTTTTCCTGCTCCTGCATCTGACAGGCTCTGCTTCTGCTCCTGCAGAGAAAGTGCTGGTCATGCTGACTTGAGGCTCTAAGCCAATGGGAGCAGGGGGGCTATTAGAGCTCGATGCTGCTTTCCCCTGGTTCTGACCTTCTCTGTGGCTGGCTTCTCCTCAGCCAGAGGTAATATAAAGGCCTCCTGGGCTGCAGTGGGAAGTGCCTTGGAGATCTGTCCTTGACTCTTTGTCCCTGTGGATTTTGCCTACCCTCTGCATAGGTGAGGTCCCCAGGGGCCACTTCAGTGCTTATTTGGTCTCTGAATACTGTATTCAGCTGCCCCTTTCTGGCCACTCAATTCTCATTTGGGCCTGAACCAGCTCAGCCTGCATTGCCTCGTGGACCATCTGAACAAACTGGTAGGTCTTTCTCTCTCCTGATATCGCTCCGATCTGACCGTTCTCGTATCACCCCCCAGCTTCTACTCTTGTCCAAGCCTCCGTAACACATGCCTGGACTAAGAAAGCTTCCTACTAGCTTCTTGGCCTATATTTGTTTCTCTTTCCAATATCATTTCCATATGCTGCCAGAGAGATGTTCTTAAAAATGAAGTCTGATTTGGCCACCTCTCCGTGGCTCCCTAGAAGTCCAAAACTTAGTGCAAGAATTGTTCAAGATCTGGCATTTGCCTCCTGCCCCATCCTCTGCTCCTGCAAAACCACGCTGCTCATTCTTTTTGTACATGGTATTCCCTGGACATTCTCTTCTCCAGCAACTGTGACTGACGAACTCCTGCTCATCCTTCAGAACTCAGTTCACATGTTCTCACTTACTTGTAAAGCTGATACTCTGAGGAAAATTACCAACCATAACCAGAGACACATGACCAAATCCAATAAGTGAGTTTCACATTAGAGGAAAATAGGGCAGTTCGTTGGTGAATTGAAGGGTGGTGGAGCCCACCCCCCCACCTCTCGTCTCTTTCTGCCTTCATCTGCCAGCATGGAACAGCCCTTCTTGGTACCAGAAAACAGAAAGAACTGTGAGTTCTGACAACAGGTTATATCTGGAAGATTTAGTAAGTGTTTAAGAAAACGTTGAGTAAGCTTATCTTGCATTTCTCCATGAGGAGAACAGCAGCAATATATTCTACAACAGTAAAGCAAAATAAGTGATATTACCCCAAGTGACTAAACAAGAAGGCTTTCCATGAACCGGGCAGTTGTTGGAACCAAACTGATATGGAGTTGTTGACCTATTCTAATATGTGCCCAGAATCAGAATATCAATCCTGATTTTTACATTACCTATCCCTTTTTTTTCTTCTGAGCAGTAGCCAGCTATCACTGGTTGGCTCACAGGAATAAGCAGGATCAGTCTAAATTGCAGAAAAAACTCAAAAACACTGAATGGGACTAGAATCTAATAGCAGGTGTACCACAGGTTTTGAAACATAATTTTTCTCTCTCCAGTCCCCATTTTTATTAAAAACAAGTCATAGGAGGACCGACTTGTTTGCAAAATGACTTTTAGTTTTATTATACTTGGCCTGATTATCTATATAAAGTGCAGCCAGAACAATTATTTGCTATATAGGCTTATTTTTAAAAATTGGCTTTGATGGAACTTTGTTCCATAAGCAGTCTCAGGTTAGACTTTTTAAAGCTGTGAGCCCAGCCATGGATTTATTTAACTGTGTCTATAAATACTTGTATGAGTTGGATAAATTCTCATTTTAAGGTCTCAAGATAATTGGGGGTTCCTGGGCCTGTCAGAACCTTTATTCGTTCTGTCTATACAATTAATTCCTGTTTTGCTTGGTATTTATAAAGACGTTAGTTTTCCAAAGAGTCTTGGACGTTTGTTTTTCTCTCTGCATTTAAGAGTTCTTGTCAGAGTTCTATATCTGATTATAAACCACCTTTTAAAGAGGACCGAAACAAGACAACAATTGTCTGTGGATGGCAAATGTCTCAGGGCAGCCACAGTCAGAGACACACTTTATAAGGAAAGTTGGTTACTTCTGTGGCACGTAACAATTTCACATCACCATTATAATTATTACTGATAACATATCACTGAGTCATATCAAAATTATAGGAGCGTCCCATAATTTTGGAACACATACCAATAACATATTTATACAAATATAGCCCAACAAAAGCTGAACACCATTTCATATTTAACAATGCTTCCTGTATGATTTTAATCTGCCATATAAGCCAAATACTTTTGGACTTTAGGGGACCTAATATCTAAAAGGATTAATCAGGTCAGAGAAAGACTTAATTTAGAATTAGGTTTTGGAAAGTTTGTCAAATATCAAAGGTTTAAAACACGATAAGAGAAAATCCCAGGTCACCATAAGTCATTTATTTAGGCAAAATGATAACTCAAAGATTTTAAAAAAGCAAAAACCTTTATTCGTTGATAAAGGGAAGACTTAGCTTTCTAAACAGTCTGTCTCTTTTATTTCCCTTCTTTTTCCTGTATTTAAAAGGCAAATAAAAATCTTTCATTATCTTTTAATATTACATGAAAATCTTGTTGAAGACCGAAAGCCAAATTTCACCTTTGCGTTAGTATACTATTAATATCAAACCCAATTCTTAATAAAACCGTATAGACAAATTTATCCAACTTTAATCAGTTTTACCATAAGGTAAGATTTTCATAAACTGTTTACAACCCTTTGGAATTTTTTTGTTAAAGAGCAGACCGATGCTCTAAGAAAATCCTGTGTGCTTTTATTCCAAGGTTGAATTTATGGAAAAACTAAATAATACCTCTTTAACTTTAGCCAATATGTTCACACATAAAATTTCTTTTACAAGATAAATCTTTACAAACTTTTCACAACCTGCTCAAACCTTCAGCTTTAGCCTATCTAACTTAATATAATCCTTTAACCCCCTATACTGGGCTGAAAAAAAAAAAAACATATTCCAATGTCTTCTTATAATCTTTTACCAAAAACACATTCTACATTTCTTACACACCTTGCATGTAAAACTATTTCTTTAGTGGTCTCAATTACACGTTACAGTGTTAAACCTTAGCAACTTTTATTTTTGGTGAAAAAGCCAATAAGTAAGCGATTTTAATTATGTACCAGCTGTGGAGCCTAGGCCACCAGACAGAAATGCAGATAAGGTTTGACTCTTTCAGGCATAGCTAGGGCCCATGGCTAACTCCACACCTCCCAGGCCTTATCTAGAATCTAATGTCTCCAAGGCAGGTAAGTTGAATGGTTATCAAGTCATAGAAGCAGTTTAGAGCTTAAAGCATTTAACAAACCTAATATCTAACCTGCATGATTTAGAACAAATGTCTAAATTTTGAAGACATTTTTATTTTACCAATAACCTTTAAAACTATTTCCCAAAGATTACTCAAATCACATGAACTAAAACATATTAAACTTTTTATTTTTCTGACAAAAATATTTGATTTAAACACTTAATTTTCTTAAAGCCAATTAAGTAGAGCTCTTTTATATAAACATCATACACAGAACACATATAAATATAAATATACAACAGAAGATCTATTAGTTGTAAAAATTTTTGTTTGCCAGTTTTTAAGTTTAATTAGGTTAGTGGCTTCAAGGTGGGGTCCTTCAAGGAACAGGGCCAGGAAAGCATGCAGTTTTTAGGGCCTAATAAACAGGCACAGCTGGAAGGCAAAAACAGATCCCCCGAATTTTAAGGGTCCCATTGTTATACTGGATCCTGGATCCCAAAAGGGAATCAGCGCATCCCCCGTAGGAGTCTCATTTCTCAGTGGGGGGTGGAGATGTTTCCATAACTTCCAGGCAGCCAAGAACATGCCTCTCTAATCCAAATATGCAAAGAGAGTATCTTCCCGTTACTGCCATTAGCCATCCCTAAAAGTATATTTCCTACCTATATCAAGGCTATATCTCTCATAATGCATCCTAATTTCTGATACCCTCAAAAGTCAAAAAAGTTCAGATAATGCAATGTAAAATAGAACGGAGCCTTAGATTTTGAGAGGGATTTATCTACTTTCAATTTCTGGGGTTCTATCTAGAAAACAGATTTCCCCAAAATGGGATCGGTGGTGCCTTCTCTCTTTTGGCCAGGAGTCCCCAGCTGTTAGAAATTATGTTATATCCTCTTATGTAGGCATCAAAAATGGCAAGAAGATAAAATGGAGAAAAATGAATCAGTTGACCAAGAAGAAAAAACTTTTTTAGAAAAATAAGATGCAAGAAGAGAAAAAAACTTAAGGCCCTCTTAAATATATGTATAGCTTGGATATCCGTTTTTAATTAAGCTGATTTTTAACTAAATCTCTTATTCCCAAACTCTAGCCAAGACAAACAACCAATATTTCTGGCTTTTGAACTTTAGCAGAGGTAACCTCCCATGTGAAACCAATATTCCTTAACTAAGGTTATGACTTAAGGTATAAGGTAGTTTCAAAAAGGTGTAAGCAGTTTTTCTAAAATGAGATTTAGATTCTTCAAAAGCTCAGAGAAAGGAACTTCAAGATGGCAAGTCAGAAGTTGTTCATGGAGAGGGAAAGAATCAGAAAATGGCAAAGATCATGCAAATATCAAACCACAAAATACTTATTCCCTAGGCTGAGATTGAACCCAGGCCGCCATTGTGAAAAGACAAAGCCTTAGCTGCTGAGCTACAGCACTGGGCAGACTCTGCTGACCTCCCCAGAAGAAGCCTAGAGCAGTCAACTTCGAGCTTGCAAAGCTTTTTAACTGCTAAGGATAATTTTTGGAGCTATGACATGAATCCCCAAAATTCCCACCCTCCAGATGGCAGAGACCAAGAGACAGTACTGCCACATGGTTACAAAGTCAGGCTGCCAAGGACACAAAACAAGATGAGAGGGAAACCTCACCCAGTTTTTGTTTCAGGGACCTGCAGCAAAGTTGATAGCTCACCAGTGCTGGGCCAGCTCAAATAGCAGACTTACAGGGGGGTTCTAGGCCTGCGTTGTATCCTATGGTACACCTTTTTATGACAGAATGACACACAAAGACAAATTTATAACACAAAGTACACAAATTCGCTACAGCCTAAGACTAGCCTCACAAGTCCTTTTCTCTCATTAATCAAGACTTTGCAGAGGAAACATGATTTTTTACCATTCATTCAACCAGTTTGCACAGAGGGAGGCTGAAGCCTGACCGGTAATAAGTTCTTGCCCTTTTGCCAGTGTGCTAGGTTTCTGGGTTCTCCTTTTCTGAGTGGCTTTGATTGCACCACTTGCTGTGCCTTGGCGACCAGGGCCAAGCCATGTTACAAAAAAAAAAAAAATTATCTTTTTCTCTTTTATGGTACCATAGGCAAAAGCCTCTCAATTTTTGCCTATGTGGCAGTTTTTGCAAGATGCCACACTAGGGGTTGCATGGGGGAACTGAACTAACATTTTCCATTTTGGCCAGAGAAAGATACACGTGACAAAACACAGACACTAACCACCCAGCTCAGCGTCCAGTATCCACCTGGCAAGGCTTAAGCTCGCCCCCATTGGCCCTCTTGTCTTTAATCCATTCAAAGTGGGGTGCAGTGACCTTCGACCAGGAGTTTCAGCATGTGGTCTCTGGGAAAGATGGAAAAGTGGACAGTTGTCCTGAGTGACAGAAAAGATAGGAAAGGGCAAGAGAGAGAAAGAGAGAGAGAAAAGTATTGCCTGCAGTGGGGTGAGGAAGGCAAGGAAATCAGGGTGGCCAGAGAAAGACCCACCCATCATAGCAACACTGACTCAAAAGTTCAGGCAGTCACTCGTCAGTCACAAAGGGATCTTTTCCAACAGTCCCATCAGCTTTCAGGTTTCCCCTTTGGGGATAAAAAAAGTTCCCCATGTCCCATAATCCTGTGTCTGCCTAATCCTGTCACTCACAGACGACAGCAGAGTGCAAGGCAGGTGATGCCGGAGAGAATAGCGGCTAACATTCTGTGGTGCTAAATCATTTTTCCTTACCGAGGGACTTTACCAAGGGGACCTTAAATCCCATATGTCTTAGGAGTCCCAACCCAATTCCATCCTTTCCCCAGGATAAAATAACTCTAACTCAATTCCGTTTTTTTCCATTTTTAAACCTCTAATTCCATTCCGTTTTTTCTGTTATTTCCTGTAAAATACCCCAACCACTTACCCAGAATTGGCCAATTGGTACTGCAGTCAATTTCCTTTGGGTCAGGGGTCTCCTCAATATCATCCCTTCATGGTTTGCCAGGAAGATGTTACCAGAAAGTGGTCCCGATTCAGACCCCAGGAGAGCATTCTTGGATCTCATGCAAGAAAGAATTCAGGGTGACTTCATAAAGTAAAGTGAAGCAAGTTTATTAAGAAAGTAAAGGGGAAAGGCCGGCCATGGTGGCTCACGCCTGTAATCCCAGCACTTTGGGAGGCCGAGGCAGGCAGATCGCTTGAGCTCAGGAGTTCAAGACCAGCCTGGGCAACGTGGCAAATCCCCATCTCTACAAAAAATACAAAAATAAGCCGGGTGTGGTGGCACAGTGCCTGTAATCCCAGCTACTCAGGAGGCTTAAGCAGGAGAATCACTTGAGCCTGGGAGGTGGAGGTTGCAGTGAGCCGAGATCACACCATTGCCCACCAGCCTAGGTGATGAGAGTGAAACCGTTTCAAAAAGAAAGTAAAGGAAGAAACGAATGGCCACTTCATAGGCCGTACAGTCCCGAGGACTGCGGGTTGGCTATTTTGATGGTTATTTCTTGATTATATGCTAAACAAGGGGTGGGTTATTCATGAGTTTTCAGGATAGGGTGGGCAGTTTCCGGAACTGAGGCTTCCTCACCTTTTTAGACCATATAGGGTAACTTCCAGATGTTGTCATGGCATTTGTAAACTGTCATGGTGCTGGTGGGAGTGTCTTTTAGCATGCTAATACATTATAATTAGCATATAATGAGCAGTGAGGACAACCAGAGGTCACTTTCGTTGCCATTTTAGTTTGAACAGGTTCAGCATCCTGTTTTATTAGTGGCATCTTTGTGACCCGTATCTTGCGCTGACCTCCTATCTTATCTTGTGACTAAGAATGCGTAACCTCATGGGAATGCAGCCCAGTAGGCCTCAGCCTAATTTACCCAGCCCCTATTCAAGATGGAGTTGCTCTGGTTTGAACGCCTCTGACATCTATCTTCATACCAGACTGCAAGTGCCCTGAGTCTGGGATTTTTGTCCGCCTCATCTGTGAGATGCCTATCTTGGGTGTATGTATCTCCAGGGCTAGACCACTGTCTGGCCCACAGTAAAGGTCAGTAAATATTTGTTGAAGGAATGAGTGACTACCTTATGATAAGACTGCAAGACACACACAGGAGTGAGAAGGCAGTCAGGGTCTCCCCCTTCAAGGAGCCACACAGGGTGTAGAGATGTTCTTACGAGCCAGCGTACTGGGTGTGAGCTCTGGGGGACACTTCCCTTCTATCCAGTGGCCAGAGCCAGGTGCCAGGTTCCCGATGGGGAGTGATACCTGCAGCTGTGCTGGGCTGAGGGGCCAGCAGCTCTCCAGGACTGTTGGCTACACGACCGCAATTAACATGACGACAGTTGACACGTGACACAGCCGGTGGCTGCTGTGCCTGGGCTGGGGTGGTAATAAGAATACCTCCTGACTTCATGCGCTGGGTGCCACATAGCCCTGGGAAGTTCATAAAGTGTGGTTAGAGTATATGGGGTCTGACGGAGAAAAGAAAAAACAGGCATTTCCAAGCAGAGCAATGGAAACAAAAGCCGGAGGAGAGGCGTCTGGGTGTGCAGAGAGCTCATGGCTAAACATTTTCAGGAGAAACCAAGTGGGAGCAAAGAAAGTAACAGAGGAAGGTCTGCATGACAGATGAGGGACAGGAAAGTGATAATAGCTGAGAAATATAAACATCACCATAAAACATGCAGGAAACCTATTGGTAAGCCAGAACCCAAGTAATGACACTGAGAACTACATAGGTAAAGGACCTGTTTTTTGTTTAACAACTGAAGGGGATGCCAGGTTCAGAATCAGACAGCTGAGCTGAGCATGACCCAGTGTTGTGAGTTTCCAAGTGCAGGCTGGACTGGCTGGGAGGAGGGTGTGGTTAGGTCTGAATGAGGTTCCTGAGGATCATGTGCAATCAGTTTATCTATAGGATTGGCTCTGGCCAGCAGGGGGGCCTTAACGGAGTGTAGCTTTTATAGTTGACCTAAAATGTGTCATCAAAGTAGAGATGCTCAGGCACGGAAGGGCAGAGGGCAGGATTTGCAGAACTATAGTCAAATACACACTCGCATTCACCCACCTTCTTTCTTCACCTCCCCTAATTGCAGGGTAAGATACTCAAGGTTATGAAATTTCCTGGACATGGCTGCAGGGGCGGGGTGCAGAATAAGTCTGTGATTATTATGGCGCAATCACAAGCACTGATGAGCCTTCCAGGGGCCTTTCCTGAATGTGGCTCCTTGCATTGGGAGTAGTGTTTATTTAGGGGCGAGCCAGCCTCAGATTGGAGTGTTAGGCCCTATCAGATGACGGAAGTTGGCCGAATGCAGCTCCTCATCATAAGTGAACTATAGCCTCATAAACTCCTCCTCCTCCTCCCTGTGAGGAATCTTCCAGGGTAGGGGTGAATAGGGAGGAGCCCTTCCTGTGTGGTCTCTGGAGAGGGGCAGGTAGTGGATCCATTGACTCACTCCAGGCCTGGCGTCTGTGGGGGCAGGAATTTCCCCAGAGCAATCCTGGGCCAGACAGTCCAACTCTCCACACTGTCACCTCTGAGCCTTCTGAACATGCTCTGGGGCTTTTCACCTGCTGGTCTCTCTGGAATGTTCTTTCTATCACATTTTGCAGGGCTAATTCATCTTCACTGTCCAGGGATCGGCCATTTAGAGTATGCTAAATGGTGTGTTGGGGAGAGTGTAGGCATGCCTATATATGCATTTTGTTCGTATAAGTCTAAAATACTTCAGTAAGGACTCACACAACCACTACTGCATGGTTTGCCTTGGGGGAAGGGAAAGTGGCTGGCTGCAGAGAGGGATGGAAGGGAGACATCACTGCGTTCCTTTTTATTACACTTTTGGAATTTTGAGCCATGAAAGTGTTTGTCTATTCAAAAATAATATTAAAATAAATGCACAAGGGAGGCTTTCAGTATTTTGGCCCCAGCATTTTCTCTTGGGAACCCATAGGAACAACTTACAATTATTTTATTAATCAGCTTGAGTTTGGTCTTTCCTCTGTCCCACTACACCATGAACTCCATGCAGGCAGGACCCAGGTCTACCTTGTTTCTCAGAATCTAGTGCAGAGCCTGGCACACAGCCAGACTCAACTGTTGGGCAAATTAAGGAAGAATGAAGAACTCACGACATACGGCTGGTGTATTGTTGCACTAAATGCGAATCTGTATGCTAACTTCAAACCTTGGACGTTACCCCAGACATCACAATTTTCCAGTGAGTTCACTGCCTGAATGCCCAAGTTTCCTGGCCCCTGACATAGGGCATGGTGCATAGTAGGTGTGCAGGAGAGATCTGTTGAGCGTGTGGATGTATGGCTGACTTCATCTCTGGGTGTTCTGAAACTTCTCTCCCACTCCATTCTGCTCCTGGGACCCACTGAGGTTTGGGGCTTATCTGTTACAGCAGCCAGGATCACTCTAATACCCTCTTCTTCGTCTTACTGGAGTGCCCTCCTCCCCCTCTCCCCTTCTAGCTCCCCAGCCCACACCCTCCTGACAGGCTCCTCTCGGGCTCAGTGTCTGCTGTTCTGCAGAGGCTGCTCCAGCCTTCCACTTGTCCTTCCTCTGTTTTGCTACCAGCAGGCTGAGGACCTCATCCTACCCACGGACAAAACCTCTTGTACACTTTGACATTTTTCTCTCCACACTTTTCTCCATTCAAATGTTTGTATTTTTTCTCTGGGACAGGATGCATGCCCATCAACAGAAGAAGGAATAGATTAACTGGGTAATAGTCACACAGTGGAATAATTCATAGCAATAAAAAGACCAGCTTGTTAATACCCACAGTAACACAGTGAATCTTAAAATTGTTAATGTAACAAAACGGACACAAACTGTGTGATTCTGTGTATATGAAGTTCAAGAATAGGTACATTTATTCTATGATGATAGAAGTCAAAATAGTGCATACCTTTTGTAGGCACGGGATGGATACAGACGGGAAAGAGGCAAAGAGAACATTCTGGGGTGATACAAGTGTTCTGTATTCTTGATGTGAGTGGTAGTTATGCAGAGAGATATACAGGCTAAAATTCATTGAGCCATACACTTAACTTGTACACATTTTGTGGCACTGAATCATGCCTCAGTTCAGGGAAATTAAAAAGACAGGCTTATACGCTACATGCTACTCTGTTCCCTCGTCCTTTTACTTTATTTAAACCTGCTGCCAGTTGGTAGATCTGCATGATAATTTTAGTGGCTGCATAGTATTTTATTCCACGGTCATTTGTATCTTCAGACGAACTTTGTTCCCTGGTAGAAAACCCTTCTGAAATGAGGTGAAAGGAGAGGGGATCCCAGGACCTTTGGTGGTGTCTTTGTGACTCTCAGGAATGTGGCCTCTCTAGACAGGTTGGGAGAACATGGCTGCTGTTCTGGGACTGAATTGTTCAGAATAGTTTGGCTTATCTGGAATAGTTGAATCAGGTTTCATCAAAATTACAAACTCTTGTGCTTCAAGGGATACCATCACGAAAGTAAAAATGATAACCCACAGACTGAGAGAAAATATTTGCAAATTATATATTTGATAAGGGACTGTTTCCAGAATATATAAAGAACTCTTGCATCTCAATAATAGATAAGCAACCCAATTTAAAAATGGGTAAAGGATTTGAGTAGATATTTCTTCATAGAAGAAACACAAATAATCAATAAGCATATGAAAAACGTCAAACGTCATTAGTCGTCATGGAAATGAAATACCACTTAACAATGATATGCCACTTCACACCCACAAGAATGGCTAAAATAAAAAAGACCATTACAAGTGTTGTCAAGGATGTGGAAAATTAGAACCCAGTGCACTGCTAGAGGGAATCTAAAACAGTTTCTTTTAGAAAACAGTCTGTCCGTTTCTCAAAATGCCAAACATACTGTTAGCATAGAATCTTAGAAATTGTACTTCTAGGTATGTACTCAAGAGAAATGAAAACAGACATCCATGTAAAACAAAATCAGACAATATTATTCTGCAATAAAAAGAAATGAAATTCTGATGCTATAACATGGATGAACCTTGAAAACATTATACTAAGTAAATTAACCCAGTCCAAAAGGCCACGTATTGTATTTCATTTATCTGAAATGTTCCAGATCTATGGAGATAGAAGGTATATTAGTGTTTGCCTGAAGCTGCAGAAGGGAAGGTGGAGAATGGAGAGTGACTGCTAATGGGTTAGTCAAATGTATTTTTGGTGAAAGTGTTCTAAAATTAGATTGCAGTATGGTCATACAACTCTGTGTGTAGACTAGAAACCACTGACCTATGGGCTTTAAATAGGTGTATTATATTGCATGTGAATTATATCTTGAAAGAAATGAGTAAGGCACTTGGCTGGAGAAATAAGTTATTTTTAATTGAATTGCCTTTAAAACATTGAATTAAGTGATGGATGGGGAGATGGTCAGCAAAGGCAGCATGAACTGGACCACAGCGTGGCAGGCTGACGTGGCACATCGTGGGAGGAGATTCCCCGCTGAGTGCCCGAGTCCTGGCCTTGGCTCCTCCCCCTCCCTGGCTGTCTGACGCTGGCCAAGCCATCCTGCCTTCTTAGGTTCTGTTGTCTTATTCCGAAAATGGAAATGTGTTGTTAAGGGAGAGCTAGCGGAGTCTCCAAATCGCAGTGGTTTAACATAGCAGGAGTTAATTTCTCACTCATGAAGTCCACTGCAGGGGCATGCAGGGACGGGCACCAGCCTCCAGCCTGTGGATTGGGGTGAAGGAGGGAGCGGGGGAGGAGCTCACGTGAGGTGCAGGGGCCGGGCCAGAGAGGACACACACCCCTTACCTCCCATTCCAGTGTCCAGACTTCATCTGTGACCCACCTAGAGGGAGGGCCCTGAAGATACAGTTACCTCTCAGCAATGTCTCCATACTATGGGGGGCAGTGGGACGCTTTGGTGCCAGGCAGCTGGGTCAGCCAGACTGATGCTGGGGCTTGGGGATCCAGGAGGGAGCCTGGCGGGGCTCAGGTTGGCAGAGCCTATGGGCCACAACCAAGGGGTCAATTACCGTCGAGCAGGAGTCCACGGAGACTCAGAAGGTCAAGCATGAACACAAAGCACGATGACCTTCTCACAGCTCAGGAGCTGGGGAAAGCCCTTTCAGCTATGACTTGGGTCTGGCCATCTGACCGTCTTTCAGTAGATCTACCAGTCCGAGGTAAAGCATATTTTTTTTCCCATTTGAAGAAAAATGATATTATACTCATATTGAGTATCATATAAAAAATAAATGAGGTAAAGATAGAAATACAAAAAATACATGAAGACATTTTACATGTAATGTGTTTAATACATTCATATATAATGCAGTAGAAATCATAAAATAAGATTTTTTATTGTAATGCCCATAAAGCATTAAGAATACAAAAAGGATGTTATGTCTGACAGTAATTGAAACTGTAAGCACAAGCATATGTTTGATTAACATCATGGTGGATGAAGAATTTTCATTATTTTTAACCTTTCATTTTGAGATTATTGTTGATTTACAACAGAAAATTATTTAGAATAATTATTTACAATAATTTTCTATTAAGACATAATAGAAGGAGGTCCAGAATGCCCTTCACCAGTTTCCCCAGTGGTAACCTCTTTCATAGCTACAGTGCGGTATCACAGCCAGGAGAAACAATTGGACACAATCCCTCAAGCTCGTTCAGATGTCACCAGTTGCATATGCACTCATGTGTGTGCTTGTGTATTTAATTCTAGGAAATCTTAGCACCTGTGTAGATTTGTGTGACCACCGTGGCAGTCAAGATGAAGAAATTTCCATCAAAAGGATTAGTTGTGGTTCCCTTTCACAGCCATGCCCTGCCCTTCCCTCCCAGTCACTACCCCAGCAATTCCGAATCCACTTTCCACCTCTAGAATTCTGTCAAGAATGTTGTGTCAGTAAGAATCATCGTGGTGTAATCATTTGAGACTGGCTTTTCTTTTTGTCGTACCCTTCAGATACATCCAAGGTATCGCACATATAGATAGTTCATTTATTCTTTTTACAAAATTGTTACATAATCGATACACGTATTTTCAGGCTATGTGCAATATTTTCATATATATTAGT
The DNA here is from genome assembly GCA_036589455.1 of Ateles fusciceps. Classification (NCBI taxonomy): domain Eukaryota; kingdom Metazoa; phylum Chordata; class Mammalia; order Primates; family Atelidae; genus Ateles; species Ateles fusciceps. The sequence goes on from JAZHEH010002060.1 coordinate 10,294,289, forward strand.
ATAATGTATAATGATCAAACCAGGGCAATTGGGGTGTCCATTACCTCAAACATTTATCTTCTCTTCATGCTTCAGATTTCTCTTGTAGCTATTTTGAAATATGAAATATGTAAGAGGTTATTATTAAACATCATCACTGTACTGAATTATTGAACACTAGGTCTCATTCCTTTTATCTAACTGAATTTTTATACCCATTAATCAACTTCTCTTCCTCCCTCTCCCCTCTTTCCCTCCTGGCCTTTGATAACCACAAATTCGTTTTCTATTTTCATGAGATCCTTTTTTAGCTCCCACACATGAGTGAGAATGAGTGATGTCTGTCTTTCTATGCCTTGTTGTTTAACTTAATTAACTTAATATTTTGACTATTGTGAATAGTGCTGAAATCAATATGAGAGTGTAGATATTTCTTTGATATATTGACTACCTTTGTTTTGGATATTCACCCAGTTCTGGGATTGCTGGATCATAAGGTAGTTCTATTTTCATTTTTTTGAGGAATCTCCATACTGTTCTTTATAGTGACTGTGTTAATTTACATTCTACCAACAGTGTATGAGGGTTCCCCTTTCCGTACATTCTCACCAGCATTCATTATTTTCTGTCTTTTAAGTGCCATTTTAATTGGGGTGAGATGATATCTCATTTTGATTTTGATTTGCATTTCCCTGATGATTAGTGATATTGAGCATCTTATTCATATACCTGTTGGCCGTTTGTATGCATTCACTTAAGAAATGTCTATTCATGTCCTTTGCCCATTTTATAATTGGATTACTAGGGGTTTTCTTTTCTGTTAAGGTATTTGAGTTTCTTGTATATTCTGGTTATTAATCCATTGTCAAATGGTTTGCAAATATTTTCTCCCATTCTATATGTTATCTCTTCACTGTGTTGATCGTTTCCTTTGCTGTGAAGAAGCTTTTTAGCTTGATGTGATCCCATTTGCCTATTTTGGCTTTTGTTCCCTGTGCTTTTAAGGTCTTACTCAAAAAATCTTTGCCCAAACCAATGTCCTAGAGCATTTCTTCAATGTTTTCTTTTAGTAGGTTCATAGTTTTAGGTCTTAAAGTCTTTAGTTCATTTTGATTTGATTTTTGTATGCTCAGAGATAGGAGTCTAGCTTTATTTTTCTGCATATGGTTATGCAGTTTTCCCAGCACCATTTATTAAAGAGACTGTCCTTTCCCCACTGTATGTTTTTGTCCCCCTCTGTCAAAAATGAGTTGGCTGTAAATTTATCATTTATTTCTGGATTCTCTATTCCGTTTCGTTGGTCTTTGTATCTTTTTTTTTTTTAAGCCAGCACCACACTGTTTTGCTTCCTTGGTTTTGTACTGTATTTTGAAGTCAGATAGTGTGATGCCTCCAACTGTGTTCTTTTTGCTTTAGATCGCTTTGGCTATTCAGGGTCTTTTGTGGTGCCATACAAATTTTACAGTTTTTTTCTATTTCCATGAAGAAAGTCATTGGTATTTTGATAGGGATTGCATTGAATCTGTAAATCACTTTGGGTAGTATTGACATTTTAATATATTAATTCTTCCAGTCCATGAACATGGACTATCTTTCCATTTTTTTGTCTTCTTCAGTTTCTTTCATTGGTGTTTCATAGTTTTCCTTGTAGCCATCTTTCACGTGATAAAATTTATACCTAGGTATTTTATACTTTTTATAGCTATTGTAAATGGAAATGCTTTTCTTGATTTCTTTTTCAGATTGTTTGATTTGCTGATTTTTGTATGTTGGTTTTGTATTCTGCTTTACTGAATTTATCAGTTCTAACAGTGTTTTTGGTAGAGTCTTTAGGTTTTCTAAATGCAAAACTATGTTGTTTTATATTTAAGGACAAGGATAATTTGACTTCCTTTTCCATTTGGATGCCCTTCATTTCTTTCTCTTGCCTAATTGCTCTGGCTAGGACTTCTAGTACTATATTGAGTAAAAGTAATGGCCGTGGGCCTCCTTGTCTCGTTCCAGATCATAGAGGAAAGACTTTCAATTCAGGGGAAGCATACTTTTAGATAAGCATTTGTAAATTCCCAAATCAAAGGACTATAGCACTACCTGCTTACTCCCACTCAACTCTGAAGCTGATGACCAGGTGGGGTGGTCCCATCTTCTGGCATCTTGTACCTCCACAGTGGCTTCTCCAGTGGCCTGCATGTGAGATGTCCGGTTTCACCAGGAGATGGCTGGTTGTTGCTCGCAGCTGCCAAGAGGATTGTGTTGTAGAGCTGTTGCTATAGAGAAAATCTGATTACATTCAAACTCAAGCTCATTAAATCAGAATTTTCTTTTTCCTCAAGGCTGGAGAATGTCACTAGGAGGCCCTTCCTCTTCAGCCTTCTTCAGGAAGGTAAACGTTCAACAGGGCTCAGTCTGAGCATGAAAAGAATGCCTTGTTCCTTCTGATCCAGGACAGCTACTCGGAATATGACTCACCAGGAAGTGAAAGTGAGAAATTGATATGGTTGGGGCAATTGCAAATACTCCAGACAGGTCTGATTCACAGGTAGTGCCTTCTTTTTGCGGCACTCACTGTGCCACGAGTCATACCTATGCATATTAGTCCGGGGTCTCCGGAGAAACAGCCAATAGGATAAGTCGACATACAGAGAAAGACACTTATTTTAGGAAATTGGTTTATGCAATTGTGGAGTTTGGTGAGATCAATGCCTGTAGGATAGGTCAGCAGGCTGGAGACCCAGGGAAGAGTCGTAGTTTAAGTCTGAAGGCCACCTGCTGGCAGAATTCCTTCTTGCTCAGAGGAGGCCAGGCTCTGTTCTGTTAAGGCTTTAACTGATTAGATGGGGCCCACTCACATTTGATTGAGGGCAATTTGCTTTACTCAAAGTCAGCTAGGTTTTTCTTTTCTTTTCTTTTCTTTTTTTTATTGACAGAGTCTCACTCTTTCACCCAGGCTGGAATGCAGTGGCACAATCTCGGCTCACTGCAACCTCTGCCTCCCAGATTGAGACCCACTTGGCCTCAGCCTCCCAGAGCAGCTGGGACTACAGGCATGCACCACTATGCCTAAGTTTTATATTTTTTTGTAGAGACGGGATTTTGCCATGTGGTGGTCTCAAACTCATGGGCTCAAGCAGTCCTCCTGCCTTGGCCTCCCAAAGTGCTAGGATTATAGGCATGAGCCACCATACCCAGCTAATTTTTTCTTTCTTTCTTTTTTTTTTTTGGTAGAGATGGGGTTTCACCATGTTGCTCAGGCTGGTCTCAAACTCCTGGATTGAAATGATCCTCCTGCCTTGCCCTCCCAAAGATCTGGGATTATACGTGTGAGCCACTGTGCCCATTCACAGTCTTTAGAAAATGAGTTAAGTTCATCTAAAAATGACTTCACAGAAACATCTAGAATAATGTTTGACCAAGTCTCTGGGTGCCATGGCCTGGTCAAATCAACACATAAAAATAACCATCACTCTGTGTTTATTATTCTAAACATGCTCACAGAGGTCGAGGCTTTGCTGTGAAGGCCACTGGACCCTGGGAGACCTGGACGTGAATCTTTCCTCCTTCATTCTCTAGCAGTGCCTCTGTGGCCTTGTAAACACACTAGCCATTTATTGAGGCCTCTGTCTGTACTGAGCATGGTGGATTTGTGATTCTCCCTGAGCTTAAAAACAGGACGCTTAACAGGTCCGACCCAGGGTTGTACAGTTGCTAAATGGGGCCTCGAATTGAGTTCTGGCACTCTGAGGTCACAGGGCTGACAGAAGATTTATTAAAATAAGATGTAGGGGCCCAGCAAGGTGGCTCATGCCTGTAATCTCAGCACTTTGGGAGGCCAAGGCAGGCAGATCGCTTGAGCCCAGGAGTTCCAGACCAGTCTGGGCAACATAGTGAAACTCCAGCTCTACAAAAAATACAAAAATTAGCCAGGTAGATTGGTGCATGCCTGTAGTCCCAGCTTCTCAGGATGCTGAGGTGGGAGGATTTCTGGAGCAAGGAGATCAAGGCTGTAGTGAGCCAAGTTCAAGCCACTGCAGTCCAGCCTGGGTAACAGAATGAGACCTCGTCTCAAATAGATAAAGAAATAAGGTGCAGGTGTGTGGAATACCAAGTTGGGAATGGTGGCATTTAATCCAGGCTCAGAGGGTCTAAGGTCATGATGATGGAGGTGACGATGACAATAACCAACACTTACTGGGCATTTGCTGTGCCTGTCATTTATCTGAGTTCTTCATAGGCACTAACGCATTTAATCCTCACCACAACCCCCCCAAGGTGGGCACTGCCGTTATCTCCATGTTTCTGAAAATTGAGGCACAACTTACAGGATGTGCCCAAGTTTTCCTTTCTTCTCCCAGCCACCCCCACCTCATCTCTAGGCTCTGCAAAGCCTGTCTCATTTGCTTCCATCTGGAATATCCAGTTATGCTACATGTGAATTCATATTTCAAGTAAAGTTTAGGGCTCTGTCGCTGAACTTCTGCATTGAGTTGAAGTGGGCAGATACCTCCCTTTCCTTTTCCTGGGTCACACCAGAACCCTTTTGCTAGGTGGATGTGGCTACTTCCATTCTCTCTTCAGTGTCTGGATCTGTCAGGCTTGTAGGTGCCAGGCCACACTGAGTGATATGGTTTGGCTGTGTCCCCACCCAAATCTCATCTTGAATTGTAGTTCCCATAATCCCCATGTGTCATGGACAAACCTGGCGGGAGGTGATTGAATCATGGGGGCATTTAGCCCCATGCTGTTCTCATCATAGTGAGTGAGTTATCACGAGATTTGATGGTTTTATAAGGGGCCTTTTCCCGTTTGTTTGGCACTTCTCCTTGCTGCCACCATGTGAGGAAGGATGTGTTTGCTTCTCCTTTACCTTCTGCCATGATTGTGAGTTTCCTGAGCCCCTCCTCCCCAGCCATGCTGAACTGTGAGTCAATTAAACTTATTTCCTTTATAAATTACCCAGTCTTGGGTATGTCTTTATTAGCAGCATGAAAATAGACTAGTACAGGGAGCCACACACACACTGGGCACTTGGTTTGGGTGGCACAGGCTGAGCCTGGGAGCTGCAGTCACTGCACAGTGGTTAAGAGCTGTGCTCTGAGACCATGGCCTAGTTTTGCTCCTGCCTCCCAGAAGAACAAGCTGTGTGATCCTGGGCACACGACGACTTACTAAGGCCAACTTTCTCATCCAGAAAATGGGGGATGCTGGGCATGGTAACTCATGCCTGTAACCCCAGTACTTTGGGAGGTCAAGGCAGGAGGACTGCTTGAATCTAGGAGTTTGAGACCAGCCTGGGCAACATAGGGAGACCCTGTTTCTAAAAAAAATATGAACATTAGCCGGGCATGGTGCCACACACTTGTAGTCCCAGCTACTCGAAAGGCTGAGGTGGAAGGATTAGCTGAGCCTGGAGAGATCGAGGCTGCAATGAGTCATGACCACACCGCTGCACTCCAGCCTGGGCAATAGAGTAAGATCCTGTCTTAATCAGTCAATCAATCAATCAATCAGTCAGTCAAATGGGGAAAAGAGTAGGCCTTACCTCAAACTTACCAAGTTTGGATAAAATACTGTCTCTGAAGCCCTAAGCACTGTGCCTGCCTGATACATAACAAGTGCTCCGGAAATGGTAGCTATTTTTATTAGGCACTTCATAAATGCCACATGGATGTCTTTTGGCTGACTCTCAACTTGTTCTAGATTATTTTCAGGTCGCTGCTTGCTGAGTTTTCCTCTGGTCACTGGAAATGTATTTATTTGGTTGTTCTTCTGTTGAACAGAACAGCTGGCAGAACGGTTTTCAGTAGCCAGGCCAAAAACTCGGTGCACCCCAGCGCAGGTACAGGGCTCGGACAAAACGTCAGCTCAAAGGCAGGCCCCCTGGAGCCCAGCTCTGAGAATAGCTTTAATGCTTTTGAGCAGGCGATGACATTGGGTTGCTGGCTCTCCAAACGATGTGGGGAGACACGTGGAGAATTCAGATTGATTTGCTGGGGCGTTTGGGAACACAGGCGCGGACGCTGGCCCAACCCCAGCGCCTGTCAGCCAGGCACAGCCAGGCCTTTGATGCGGGCCCTCCTGAGCCCAGAGCCAAGCTGCCGCTCCGACGAGAAATTCCCAGGACAGGTATCTGGGGGAGAAAGCTGCTCTCAGGTTGTCAGGACTCGTTCCTTCTGAGTGAGGCTGATGGTTACTCATAGAGGCCAGGGACGCAGAAGCAGGTGATGATTTCCAGGTTCTTGCTGCAGGGGGGCGTGGGCTGTGGGAATCCCCCGTTGTCATCTGGGGCGCAGCTGCCCAATGGGCAGATGGGAGGAGCAGGGAGACCTGCAGGCAGCTTGAGAAGGGCAGGGTTGGAAGAGCCACCCTGCCTGACAGCAGTTATATGCTCTCCAGGTTGCACTGCAGAGGCACAGGTCTTCGAAGACGGGTGACTGTCACACTGTTGAGAGTGACTGTTCATTCCATTCCATTCCCTGGCATGTGTATTTGCTCTGCAGGGAATATCACAGCCTTTCTGCGCTTTGGCCCTGTAACTGAGGGCCTTTTTCTTTTTTTTTTCAATGAGACGGAGTCTTGCTCTGTTGCTAGGCTGGAGTGCAGTGGTGCAATCTCGGCTCACTGCAACCTCTGCCTCCCGGATTCAAGTGATTCTCCTGCCTCAGCCTCCCAAATAGTTGGGACTACAGGCACCTGCCACCATGCCCAACTAATTTTTTATATTTTAGTAGAGATGGGTTTTCACCATGTTGGCCAGGATGGTCTCTATCTCCTGATCTTCTGATCCACCCACCTTGGCCTCCCAAAGTGCTGGGATTACAGGTGTGAGCCATGGTGCCCGGCCACCTGAGGGCAGTTTTAAATAGCAAGATGACAAGGAGAAAGTACAAAAATGCAAAAAACATGGCACTAACATTACATTTGCAGCTACAAATCCATTTTAGAGAGTAGTCAAGTTCACAAATACAGAATCTGGGAATTCACCCACTCTCTGAAATGTACTCGTATCTCCAGAATCAGTGCTCGTGGTGCATTCGAGGTCTTTCATGGAGGTGCGCAAAGCGACATCAAGTCTGAGCAGTTGGACGGATGCGCATGTTCCCAGCGGAGGTGAAAACGAGGCAAGGAGCGTTGACCTTCTGCTCCAGCTCTCAAACTATAAATAAGTGTCCTTTCCGCAGCCTACTTAGTGCCTTGGTTTTTTGCATTTGTGTGCTTTTTCTTGGTGATCTTGCTGTTTAAAACAGCCCCCAGGCAGAGTCGTGAAGTGCAGAAAGGCTGTGATGTTCCTTGCGGAGAAAATACATGTGTTCAGTAAGCTTCGCTCAGGGGGTGAATTGCAGCGCTGCTGGCTGTGAGTTCAGTGTTAATGAGTCATCCATCCATATTCAATAACATGTCCCTAGACAGAAACACACTTAAAACAAGGGTCAAGGGTATGCATTGGTTGGTTGTTAAAAATTTGTGAACAAAGCTTTGCAGGAACCTAATCTTATATTTCCCCAAAAGCAATGATTCAGTATTCACTAATTCAGTGTTGACCACAACTTCATAGAATATCATACCGTGAATGATGAGAATCAACTCTATTTCATTTGGACAATGGAGATAAACTGGGTTGTGTAGTCACTCAAGACTTGACTCAAGGACACTTCCACCAGAAAGCCTCCCATGCTCACATCAGCCTCGTTTCCCACCCACCCTACCCTACCCCACAATATGTATTGTGTTTACCATTGATTTTCCAAATGACATGGACTGCAAGATGTTGGTCACACTTCCCATAGGCTTTTGTTATTGTGTGACAATACCACAAGCTCCCCCGAAGACAGAAGATGTGTCTAAGATAATGTCTCCACTCATAACAGGCAATATCATAAGTGCTTGATTCTTTCAACAAACATTTCATTCATTAATTTGATTTGTTTGATCCATTCCTTTAGTGAACCAATATGCAGGAATGAATGAATGAATGAATGATATGCTTACTGAACACCTGCCATGTGCCAGAAGCCCACGGGAGGATGCAGAGTCTGGGTGCTGCACTAGCGGGGGAGTAGAAAGGAGGAACCTCCCCCTATCTTAGGGAGGGCAGCCAGGGGAATTGGACGAGCAGGTGGAGAGGTGCAGGGAGAGCATGGCAGGCAGCAGGAACAGCATGTGCAAAGGCCTGGAGGCCCAGGCAAGCAGGCGTATTTGGGAGCCACCGAGGGGCTAGCGGGCCAGGTGGGGTGTGGGGGAGAGGAAACGCAGGTGCAGCTGGCCATGCATTTTCATGCTGAAGAGTCCCCAGTGAAGAAGAACCTTTGAGGGGCTTATGCATGCCGTGGTTTTGAGTCACGTCATACTTTTGTGCTCAGTGAACTCAACAGCAGATGCACGTAGTTGAGAACAGGTATCTGCCCTGTGCTGGCCCCGCTTGGGGGTGGGAGTGGGCCCTGTTCGAGTGATCTCCTCTCCCTGCCCCCAGCCAGGCACAAAAACAGGATTCCCAAACAGATCAAGATCTCGTTTTCCTGGCCAGCTCCCAGCAGCTCTGTGGGAACTGCAGCCTGTCTAGTTTCCTCCCAGATGTTTCTTGAAACCCCAGATGTTTCTTGAAACCCCAGGAGGGGCCTGGGAAGAGGTGGGCGGGGGTGTCCTTCGTTTCCTCATGAAGTACACATTCTGGCACCCGGGAGGTTTGTCCACACACATTTCCTCCTCTGCCCTGGCACCCAAGGTCAGGCCTGGTGAGGAGGGAGCCAGTGGACCACCAGGGTCCAGCCTGCTGTCAGTTTGGTCACATGTCACAACCAAACATATGTGTTCACCCCTTCATTCCTGCCAACCTCGGGGAGAGCAGTGGTCATCTGTGCCAGTGATGCTAGGAGGCCGGCCCACTGCTTTCCCAGCCCTGCTGGCCCAGCCCACCACTCCAGCCTGCCCTGCAGCACCAACCCCCCGAGTGCACACACACCTTCACACACACAGATGCACACAGCACACCACACCACACATAAACACGCACACACAAACACACCCTCCACACACACACCACACCACACACCATATGCTCAAAAATACCCTCCACACAACACACACACACACAAACACACCCTCCACACCACACACCATACGCACAAAAACACCCTCCACACCACACATATACACATATCTTCCTCACACACACACCACATACACACCCTCCACATACATAGGACACACACAAACATACCCTCCACACACACACCACACCCATACATACCCTCCACACACACACACCACACATACACCCTCCACACACACACCATCTACCACATATACACACACATCCTGCACACACACACACCATACAGAGCACCCACATATACCACACATACACATACACACACACCTCCACACAAACACATACACCACACATACACACACCCCACATATCACAGATACATACGTATACATCATACATATATACACACCATGCACACCACACCACACCATGTCACATGTGCTATGCATACATATACACACACCCCACATATACACAAAACCATACACATATCTTATCCCCCACACAAACACACATGCACACACTGCACATGTGCTGCAGACACATACCCCACACCCCACACAAGCACACACACCTCACATATACCACCTAGTCTGCACACTTGCACCATGCACACAGCCCCCCACGTGTACACATATCACACCCCCCACGCGCACACACATCACACCCCCATGCGCCGCATATGGCCTGCACACTCACAGGGAGAGCGCTCTGCTCCTGAGCTCCGGCACAGCCCCCATGTTCCTTATGGTAGAGCAGCCTCCCCGGCAGGGCTGTCTTTTCAGCTCCCGCCCTCTTTGTCAGAGGTTGCTTGGCCTAAGGATCCAGGCCTGAGGCTCAGGGCCAGGCCAGAGGAGGTCCTGACAGCGCTGGCGGATGTTGGCCACGTGGGCACCCTCCATGTTCGGGGTCTTCTCTTCCCTCCACATTGGGCTCTTCGAGGGGGCCCAGTGAACCAAGCACACTTCCATTCCGTCTTCTCTTGTGGGCGCTGGTGCCTGGGAACCTCGCAGTCCCTGGCGTTGGAGACCTGGGTGGCTTCTCCTCGTGGCCCTTCAGATGGGACTTTCCTGCGGGTGGAACAGTTAGGGAAGGTGGAGTCACGTCTTCTGCTCTTGGAAGAGGGTTTTCAGGAGACAGCGGGCTTCCGGGAAGGACGAGCAGAGAGCGGAGAGGCTTCTGCAGGTCTTGGGTAGCGTGATGATGAGAACACGTGGAGTGGCTGTCACACACACACACACACACACACACACACACACACACACACACACGCCAATGGCACTGTGGTCCCCTTCTCACCGCAGCGCCTCGGACCATGGGCATCGCCGCATTCTATGGGTGAGAAGAGGGAGTGCCAGGTGCCTCTTCATGTACTCGGCCGAGCACCCTAGACTGGGGGGGATTTCATAACAGATGTTGACTTCCTCCCAGTTCTTGAGGCGGAAAGTCCAAAACCAAGATGTGAGCAGGGTTGCTTACTTCTGAGGCCTTGAGGGAAGACCCTGTCCCAGACCTCTCTCCTTGGTGTGTGGCTGGCCACCTTCTCCCTGTGTCTGCACTTGGTCTTCCCTCGGTTTGCGTCTGTGTCCTAATCTCTTCTTACGAGGACACCAGTCCTATTGGGTAGGACCCACCCTGATGACCCCATTTTAACTTGATCACCTCCATATGACCCTGTCTCCTCACATTCTGAGGTACTGTGGGTTAGGGCTTCAACATATGAATTTTGGCACGGGGTAGGGGGCATAATTCAGTTCATAACAGAGAGGTCAAGTGATTTACCCTCGACTGCACAGCTGGATGGTGGAGCTGAGAGAAGAGCCAACTTCTGCAGGACTCCAAAGAGTGCACAGGGCCAGGGCAGCCTCCCCGTCTGCAGCCTTCCTGGAGGGCTTGTCTCCATGGCCCTTTGCTCCTGTGGGGGTGGTTGAGGGAAGCGCTTAACAGGAAAGGATGGAATAGAGAGGAGCCTCCCCTCCCTGCAGATTCCATTTATCCTAAGCTCCGAGAATGCTCCGTGTTCCCATCAGAAGGGCCAGTAGTGCCAGGGAGACTGCTTTCTGCTAAACATACTCGAAAGTTGATGTTGAAAACAGAAAGAAATTTGGGGGTCAGGTTCTAGTTCTGAAACTTCTTAGCAGCATGGTCCTCAGCCCCAAACCTCTTTTTTTTTTTATGGTGAGATGAGAAAAATAATGACTGTCTGTTGGAATTCTTGATGGCAAGTGATAGAAACCTGACTAGAACTAACCTTAGTACAGAGGGGACTGAGCGGCTTATGGACTTCAAGGAAGAGATGTGGAACAAGCCGCTGCCTGGGCAGGGATACAGCTGCCCCCAGTGGTAAACAAACAAACAGCAGGGGCCCTGGGCACTGCTGATGCTTGTACTCTTATCTCTGCCCCCTCTCTACAGTCTGTCCAATTCTCTCTTATTCTCTGGACCGACTTTCTTTACCAAGTGGGAAATGTGGCCCCCTTTAACCCCCCAAGTTCTGATCTCATGGCTTCAGTCATGGGAGAGATTCCTGAGTCCCAATCTCTCAGGGAAGAAGCTCATTGGCTCACCGTAGGTCCTACATCCTCTACGTCAGTCCAACTGGGACTGGGAGGGCAAGGGTGCTGAGATGCCGCAGAGTCCAGGCCTCGGACGTGGAAGTCTTACTAGAACATGTTAGCTCTGCACCACAGGTAGCCACGTGGCTGGGGCATGGGAGCAAGAAATCAGGCTGCAGAAAACGGAGTTTGAACACACTATCATTCAAATGTCATAGTGAACCCCAAGTTTCTCTTCAAAGAATCAGTAGGTCAGTATGTTCAGCTCTCTTACTCTTTAATTCTCTATTTTTAAACTTAACTTTCTTGTAATTCCAGTAAACAACCTTCTCCACCGGTTCTAATCATTAGTTCACAATCTGTTCCCCTCAGCCCCTGGCTCCATCCTGACTCATCCCAGTCACCTGCTCCAGTCACCTTCTTTGACCTAGGTCACCCTTGGCTACCTGCTCTGACCCGCCCATAACCGTCCTTCCCGCCAAACCACCCACCCTGCCACTCCAGCGTGGACCCCTGCTCTCTTTAAAATAGCCAATCTGAATTAGTCTAGCTTGTGCGGTCTAACCCTAGTCAATAGGGGAACGACACAGCAGTAGGGACGACCCCATCAGGTATAAGTACCCCTTCCCCCCTTGTCCAAATGTGCGGCCACCATTGCTCCATCCGTGAGCTGCACCCTAGAAGCAAATTGCCTTGCTGAGAGGATTTATCTTCAAGTGCTATTTCTTTTGTGGCAAAATTTTACTTAGAAAGAATTAAACAAGGTGTGTGCTTGAGCACCTTCAGCCAACTGCCTGGCTCCAGAAACACAAGCCTCCTTGCCCTCCCACCCCTACACCCTTAAATAATACAAGTTAATTGAAAGAGATTAATTTGAATTAATGAGGCAATTAAAATATTGTTAACAGTTAAGTAGATACTTATCCTATGAACAAAACAAATAGCTCCTGCAGTGTCTATGTCAATGAATAGATACCTTCATTTACAGTTGGTATCCTTCACCTCCAAGAGAATGATGTAAGTCTGTTATTTGCAGAGGATTAATTAAGAGGGAAAAGGAATTAATTAAGAGGGAAAATGAGGACCAGTAACAAACAGGTCCTCATCTGGATGCAGCGGGCCGTTGACAGCAGGCGCTGGACGGCTGCTCTGTGGGATGAGCAAAGCGCAAATGATCTATTGCCTTTGCTTTCTCAGACTCTAACTCGTGCAAGCGTCAACCCAGGATGAAAGATCACGCATTCTAATTTAACGGAGCTTTATGAATAATGGCCACGTTGTATCAAATATATTTGGTCTGAAGGAATATATTCTTAGGTGGCATTTAAGGCTCTCTCATCAAAGCGTCCCTCCCTCCTCTGTGTCCCCCTTCTCTCTGTCAAGGAGCCTGGGCTTAACCAGTCTCAGAACATATCATTCATCACTAGATGCCCCCCAGCCTTTGCCCTTGCCATTCCCAACATGGAGAATGCCCTCTCTCCCCTTCCCTGTCTGCTAACACCACACAGGGACTTCAAGCTCCTGCTCCAATTCCACCCCGACCCAGGAGGCTTAGTGGCCATGTCCACTGACACCCCTTCTCCGGCCATCCTCAGTTTCCCCATGTCTGTTTTCTCAGCATGATGAGGACCTGGGCCCTACATTTGACAATTTCATTCCCGTTCCAACCTAGACACACGCCATGTTCGGATTTTTTGTAAAATGAATAAATGTAGAACTCTAGCCAGGAGTTGCCTGGTCTTCTTTCTGGTCATCTGAATGTCTTGCACAGTTCCACGTGGGGGGGGGGATATTGATGAGATGGTTGTGCAGAGCCACACTCAGCAAGCTGGTGGCAGTTTCCCTGGCGTGGGCCAGCAGCAGGTGGGACGAACTCCAGGAGGCCAGCTCCTTCACAGGGAGCAAACTGTGTCAAAATGTGTTCACAAAGAAGGTGTTAGAGTGCTGCTCAGTGTCAAGCACTCCAATTATCTGTTGAGTCACAGAGCCACTGGTAACAATTTCCTCAGCCAAGATTCATTGTTGCTGACAAAACAAGGAGGCTTCCATCTCATTAAACATTCATGAAGCCTGATCAGTCTGTGCTCTTTTATGAATAGAATTGGGTTTTAAAATGACACAGGGAGTGCTGTGAAGTCCTTCCTAACTGGGTGCCAAGGAGTGGGTGGTGGGCCTTGGTTGGGGGTGCCCGTGGCAAGAAAACTGGGTGGGCATCGTTTCCCATATGCCCACCCATATAATTACCCTGTAGCCCAGTGGTTCAGAACCTGGGCTCAAATTACTGTTCGGTCAGTTCTAGCTGTATGACTGCAGGCAAGTTCCTTATTAACCTTTCTGTGCCTCTGTTTCCTCATTTGTAAAATGGGGATAAGAATAGTAGCTGCCTCGTAGGGTTAAAAGAATTTGGATTAAGGGAATTAATTTAGGCAAAGAGTTTATACTAGTACTGTCAGTTCTGCTGTAACAGGGCATATGTGCTCCTAAACATCGTCACTCTCATACAAAAAATAAGGGAAAATAGCGCTGGAGTGTGGCACTCAAAAACGTCACCAGGGATACATTAAAAAAAGATGGGAGGCCAGTGCAGTGGCTCACGCCTGTAATCCCAGCACTTTGGGAGGCCGAGGCAGGCGGATCACAAGGTCAGGAGATCGAGACCATCCTAGCTAACACTGTGAAACCCCGTCTCTACTAAAAACACAAAAAATTAGCCTGGCATGGTGGTGTGCCTGTGGTCTCAGCTACTCAGAAGGCTGAGGCAGGAGAATCGCTTGAACCCAGGAGGCGGAGGTTGCAGTGAGCCGAGATTGCACCACTGCACCACAGCCTGGGCAGCAAAGCAAGAGTCCGTCTCAAAAATATATATATATATGGGAACCTAGTAAAAACAATAGAACTGTTGACTGGTTAAGAAATGTGTCGGTACTACACTAAATAGGGCACTGACTTGAGGAAGGCCCGGAGCTTGCTCCAGAAGTGGGCGTGGAGGGGTGTGGCTTGTGAATTGTGAAGGGATGGAACCCGATGGAAATCAGACGGGAAGCTGTGTGTATTTATTTGCTAAGGCTGCTGGAACAAAGTACCATACTGCCCCTTCTCTCCAGGGGGATGCGTTCCAGGAGCCCCAGGGATGCCTGAAACTGCGATTCCTATATATACGACGCTTTTTCCTGCACATACATATCCATGATAAAGTTGAATTTATAATTAGGCACAGTGAGAGATTAACAACAATGACTAATGAAATCAAACCACTCTAATAAGACACTATAATAAAAGTCAGGTGGATGTGCTCACGCTGTCTCTCAGAACATCTTCTTGTACCATACTCACCTATTTTCAGACCCCTGCTGACTGCTAGCAACTGAAATCATGGAAATTGAAACTACAGGTGGGGGGAACTACTGTACCCCAGATTGGGTGGCTTCAACAGCAGAAATGCATTTTCCCATAGTGCTGGAGGCTGGAAGTCCAAGATCGAGGTGCGGCAGGGGCTTCCCCTGAAGCGCTCTCCTTGGCTTGCAGACGACCGGCCGTCCCCTGTTCCTCCTCTCATGGCCATCCCTCTCTGTGCGCACACCCCTGGCGTTTCCCTGTGTGTTCGATCATCCTCTTCTTATAAGAACAGCCTCAGGTTGGATTACAGCACGTGCAAAAGGCCTTGTTTTAACTTAATCACCTCTTTAAAGATCCTAGCTCCAGGCCAAGTGGGTTGGCTCAATCCCAACACTTTGGGAGGCCAAGGCAGGAGGACTACTCGAGCCCAGGAGTTCAAAACTAGCCCAGTCAACATAGCGAGCCCTGTCTCTACAAAAGAAACAATTTTGAATTAGCCAGGCATAGTGGCCCACGCCTGGCTACTGGGGAGGCTGAGTCAAGAGGATCACCCGAGCCCTGGGAAGTTGAGGCTGCAGTGAGTCGTGATCGTACCGCTGCACTCCAGCCTGGGCGACAGAGCAAGACCCTGTCTCAAAAAATTTTTAAAAAGATCCTGTCTCGAATACTGTTACATTCTGGCTTCTTCGGTTAGGACTTGAACATCTGCATTGTGGGGGTTGGGGGTGAGGGAGGACACCGTTCAGCCCATAACATGTCACAGCATTCGATGTGGATGGGGTGCTCATAATGCACGCAGGGAACCAAGGGGGCCGGTGGGACGTCCAGGGTGCGTGTGCACAAAGCGTGGTGTATTGGGAGCAGGGTATATTCGTACACAGCTCCACTCTGCTCGTCAGCTGGGTGCAGAGCTTTATGAATTCTATACCTATCTAGTGTTTCTCAAGGATGAAATTGTACATCAGCAAATGCCAAGTTTATGCCATGCTTGAATTTTTCCCTACTATGTCAATTGCTTTGGAACCCATTTGCATTTTCTAAGAAGCGTCCTAGCAGCTGGCTGCACCTGCTGCCCAGTGAGTGCTGTACGCTGCTGGTCTTGGGGGGCTGTGGCTCCTGGGTCATGGGGCTGGGCCTGTGTCAAGCACATCGTCCTCACAACGGGATGATGGGTGACAAAGGACGGCTGGGATCATTGCCCCCATGACATAGATGGGGGACAAAGGTCCAGATCTGAGACTCTGAGACTCACACAGCAGTGGGGCTGCTAGGAGGGGGACCCCAGCCCTTTCCATCTTGACAGGGGTTCTCAGATCTGCCCA
Source organism: Ateles fusciceps (assembly GCA_036589455.1). Lineage (NCBI taxonomy): Eukaryota > Metazoa > Chordata > Mammalia > Primates > Atelidae > Ateles > Ateles fusciceps. The sequence continues at coordinate 10,310,527 of JAZHEH010002060.1, forward strand.
TGGGAGAACTGGCCCACAGTGTGCTGTGAAACATACAGATTCCCAGGCCTCCCCAGCTGGCATTTGGATCTTGTCAGTCAGGGTCTGGGCCTAAAAAGCTGCGTTAATGAGCATCTCAGGTCATTCTTACGACGTGACTGGGCCATGTTAGGTGACATTGTCCTCCATGTCCCTGCATGTGCGACTTGACCCATACTTGTCGTTGTGATACTGACGATGTATAAGATGCCATTTCCCGTGTGAGTGAGCCGCCCGTGTGACTGAGCCGCCCGTGTGAGTGAGCCGCCCGTGTGACTGAGCCGCCCGTGTGACTGAGCCGCCCGTGTGACTGAGCCGCCCTTCCTGAGGGGGCCTGTCTTACCGCCAGGCTGGCCTCGCCCCAGGGACGTCGTGTGGACTGTGCATGGTGCTTAGGCCATGGAGCGGGACCCTGTCCCCTGTGTCCTCTCCATGGGGGTGGGATGCATTACCCTTCCGGCATCACACATGACAGCACTCACTAAATATTGCCAACTGGGGAAGCTGACTTGGGTTTCCACTGGGGCTTCATTACAGAGGCATGGCTGATGACCGATTGCTTGCTTGGGTGGTTGAACTCAGTCTCCAGGTCTCCTGAGACTGTGTGACCTAAAACCACCACCCTAAATCCTGGGGCAGGTCTTTCTGGATTGAAGGCCAGTCCTCATCCTAAGCCTGTTGGGCCTTCCCACATGGAAGTCCTTTGTAGTTAAAACTCTTCTCAGATATGACATAAATTAACCCCCAGAAGCCAAGGGCACAGACCAGACATGTCTCAGCTATTTGCAAACAATGAGTCCTGCTTGGACTGATGGGTGCGTGTTCAAGGTGGTCATTCAGGTGCAGCACTGGCACTGTCCAATCTCCGTCCACTGCTGTGTATCAGATTCTAAGCACTTTGTAAATACCAGCTCTCATTTTATCTTCAAGGCAACCCTGCAATGCTGTGGGCTGTCATTATCCCCACTTTCCATATGGGGACAGTGAGGGGGAGCAGCTTGCCCACCCTCTCAGAGCTGGTGAGTGGTCGAGACCAGGCAGCCCAGTTCTGAGGGCCTGCAATTGACCCCTGACAGTTGGCTGCTTTGGTTTTTAAACTTTTAAAACATTAATTAGTTGCCGCCCGACTTCAGCTGGCACACTCAGCACCCCCCTGGTGCTCCTTTGGTAATTTCCGGCCCCTTGGAGAAGGAAAGACCACCCTGAGTCCACAGTTTTGGGTCCAGACCCAGCAGGACTGGAAGGCAGAGGCACAGAGCCATAAAGCGGTCTGCAGGGAAGTTATTTTTCAATCAAGTTGGGCTTTGCCTCACTAATCCTTCTCCTCCGTGGGGCTAAGGGCAGAACTCTTCTCTGCATGAAGAGACCACAGGCCTGGCTCGGGTTCTTGGACCCAAGTTTAGAACCTGTACCTGCAGCTATGAGAATAAGCAAAAGGAAAGGAATGTGTCTCAGAAAACCACTAAGCTGTGAGGAGCTCCAGCACTCCCACAAAAGAGGCGGTTGAACAGTGGGAAGAGGTGCTGTTCACCAGCAGAGGCCCCACAGCTCTCCCTGTGACACTGCATGCTCCCAGAATTAGAGCCAGTCTTCCTAAGACATTTAGAACACCATTGTGTGTGTGTGTGTCCCTCAGCATAAAATTCCTTTACCTTTCTGAGCCTCAGTTTCCTCCTCTACAAAATAACGATAATAACACCTATCTCTCAAGTGCCCAGAGCCATGCACAGAACTCAATTAATACAGGTTCCTAGCTTTCACACTCAACGGTATATACAATGACCTTTTTGATTCGGATGCTAGGTCCTCCTTGGTCTATAACAAAAGAATTGTATTTATACAATTGAAGACATTCAGAATTGGACAAGTAGGAAACAAATGTGTTTTAAAGAGTGTAAAGACCACTTGACTAGGAGACGAGTCCCTTTTACTACACCTCTGATTTTATAGGGTTGGCCGGTGAGAATATGGGATTCAGTTCACAGCCAGAATGATTGGATCCCATCCACAAAACGAATATGACATGCAGAGGCACAAAGCTTTCTCAGAATGCAGGATGGTGGATGGTGGTTTTATCATCATCGTCTGGGAACCAAGAAGATGGACGTTGCCTTGGCCCTGTGACACCCACCCCCTGTTTATTACACACACACACACATGAGATCATTGAGTGCAGATGCCAGATACATATTCCATACCACATGGGAAATAAAAAGTGCACTCAGGAAATCCAGAGGTTAGAGGAGGTGATGTTTGGCTCCAGGTGGTCCCTGGAGCAGATTTCCTGTACTGTCGTTAAGAACCAGCCCTCTCCTAATACCTTTGCAAGGTCTCCTCGTCCTTGCCACCTTTTCTAGTGCCTTGTCCTTTCCATTCTCCTCCCCTCCCAGCTCCCACATGCAAACATACAGTCTCATCATCTTGAGGCTTTGAGCCAGGCCCCCTGTGTTTTTCAGAGGCCCCAAGAAATAAACAGTATTCATGAGCCCTTGCTCCTGCTGTAGTCCCCTGCATCCGTTCATTCTTTGTAAGAGAATGAAGAGACAAGCTTTCTGCCTTAACTGGGTGACCTCTAATAGAGTTAATCTGCAGGATTTTAGGACGTGGATGACACGCTCTGTAGCTCTTCAGGATGTGTAATTGTTTTGCATTTCTTGCTTTTGGTTCAGCAGCCAGTATTTATTGACATTGTGTGGCTTTTTGATGCAGAACTTAGGTGTGGGGCAACATAAAAGAGGGTAGAGCACATCCCAGAGAGCCTGTTGCCTGTGATTTGTCTGCAGAGCCATCTTATCTTGAATTATTTTCCCCTGGCTTCATGAGAGAATAGAGTTGGAAGAGTTTTGCAGATTGTAAAGTGCTATAGAATTGCAAGTACCCACGGGCATTTATGCAAAAAATGCTTATTACTTATTAAAGTATGTATAGCAGCAGGAAAACATCCGAACGAGCTGAAATATCCAACAACTGGGATATGGCTGAGTAAGCATTCTGTTTACCGTCACATGTCACGGGTTTGTAATAACACGAGGCTATCGATTTTAGCCGTTAGGATTCTGTTCAGCTGCAAGTAACAGAAACTTGACTTACAATGGCTCCATCAGAGAGGATTTATTGATCATATACAAATAAGCCCAGAGATAGACAGCCTGGCCCAGTTCTGGGCCCATTGGGCCTTTCAGGAACCAGCTACTTCTATTCACTGCTCAATCATTCTTAGCAATGACGGTTTTGTAGTCCAGCTTTGCACCATTGTTTCAGGAAGGCAGAAGATAGAAGGAATGGGAACAGGGGCACACACCAGCGTTATCTGCCACCTTTTAAAAAGCATTCTTGTCTGGGCCTGGTGGCTCACTCCTGTAATCTTAGCACTTTGGGAGGCTGAAGCGGGTAGATCACGTGAGGTCAGGAGTTCGAGACCAACCTGACCAATATGGTGAAATCCCATCTCTACTAAAACTACACAAATTAGCCAGGCATGGTGGTATGTGCCTGTAGTCCCAGCTACTCAGGAGACTGAGACAGGAGAATTGCTTGAAGGTGGGAGGTGGAGGTTGCAGTGAGCTGAGATCACGCCGCTGCACTTCAGCCAAAAAAAAAAAAAGCATTCCTGGAACTCCCTCTCCCTGAGTTCCACTCCCACCTTCTTGGCCGAACTTTGTTACATGGCTAGCTCTGACTGCAAGAAGCCTGGGAAATGCTTGTTTTTAAACCAGGAGGATTGCTAACTTGAAATTGGGATTCTGTTAGTTGGGAAGAAGGGGAAAATGGATACTGGGGAGGTAACCAGCAGCATCTGTCTCGGTCCACGCCATTAGCTTCCTGAGATATTTGTATATACCCTTTTCCAATACACAGACAAGGCTCACCTTCTTCCCAAGGGGAGAGGGCTACAGTTTCATTGTGTTATTGCTGCTAGGGTGCAAAGTCCAGGATCAGGAAGGACTGAGCCAGTTTCCCACCAGGTTTGAATGTTCTGCTTCCTTGTGCTAATAAACTAAGAGACAAGTTATCTGCCCAACATGCAGTGATGAAGAGGAAGCAAGAGAAATAGCAGTGATATCAGCTACCTCTCAGAAAAGGCAGGAAAAGATATTGGGCAGGCGGCCAGCCGTGTCCCCTGTGCAGTGAACCGTACTGGTGCACACACAGTGTGGTCCAAATAGTGTTAAAATAAGCCAGCAAAAATTCAGCAAACACAGGTGGAAGAAGGAAAGGAAATCATTTGTTGTAGAATAATTTAGTGCATGTGGCCTTTTTTCTGTTGTAATTTTCAGTTTTGGTCTACCGTAAATACCCATTCATTTTATACAAAGAAAATTTCTTTGTCAAATATAACAATTGTAAATTTCCCCCCCCCCAATTGTTATTGAAGACAGAAGATCAGAAATGGTGCACTATGTAAACAGGGTATATAGTCATTTTTTGTAAATAAAACGTAACATTTTTATCAAATATATGCCTGTGGTAGAAAAAATAGACAGCAAGCTTAGAATTAAAAGAAGTTGTTTCTTATTCTAGTTCCCCCCACTGCAGCCTTGTTTATGCAGGGAAGCCCTTTTATGGCATTTAGACTTTGAAGACAGGACTCTTCCCTTGCAGAAGGGAAGAACTGACTACAATATTTGAAATTGCAAATAACCACCAAAAGCATGCATTCATCTGCAGAGGGACCCTCCAAGGTGGCAGGCAGCATTGCAGGGGGCGGTGACCTAATTTGGAAGGACTTGGAATGGTTCTGCTAATGATTTCCTCCTGGTTTACTGGGACGTGCTATGAGTGACATCTGGTGTCCTGGTCAGGGATGAGGTCAGCGGACAGTACTGTGTAACGGTTAGGGATGTGAGCTTTGGGGTGAGGCCTGGGTTTCAGACCTGGCTCTGTCACTTATTCAGTGGGTAACCCAACTCCTCTCTGCCTTGGTTAGCACAGCTGCAGGATGGCGATCAGAAATATTTGAGTCAAGAACTCCTTGTTGCTGTTTTTAACAATCATTGGTTTATTTAAAATTTCCCAATTCTTCTTGCCCTCATTTAGGCATTTTATGTTTTCTTAAGAATTTTAGTTATGTTTTCAAACTTTCAGAATACAGTGATTTTTTAAAAATATTATTTAAAATGGTCCGAATCAAAGCCCATACATTACAGTGGGCTGGTGTGTCTCTTAAGAGCCTTTCTTGGCAAGTTTCTTTCCCCCCTCTTTCCTTTTTTTTTCACTTGCAGTTTGCTTGTTGAAGAAATTAGTTGGGATGCTTTTAATTGTAACCAACAGAAACCCATGAGAGCACCACTAAAAAGTTGGATTTACTTTAAGAGTAACTGAGTTGCATAAACCCAAGGCTTAGGGTATATTGGGACCTCACAAACTTGCCAGAACAGGTCTCTCTTTTACATGCTTTCTGTCTCTCTCCTCATCTCTCCTCTCTGTCTCTCTCTTTCTTACTTCCTCACTAGTCTTTGCTCTCCAGTCCACATAATAGCTCATGGCCTCCATACCATCCCTTTGATTCAAAGGACCAGTAAGTTGGAGGCCAGAATCATAGTCCCATTCTGAATTTCCAAGGAATGGATTCAGGTGCAACCCTGATCCATTGACCACATTGTTGGCTTCCCAGGGTCCCACTGCCCTTACCACGTGGATCTATGGCAAGGGAGGAGCATCCCCATAGAAAAAGGTGTTCTGCAGAGCCCTCTGATGTGCACACCATAATGATAGTGCCCGTCTTCTGGGGTGGCTGGGTCAGAGTAAAGGATGAGGGGTGCACAATGCAAAGCAAAGAGGAATCCCAAAATACATGCAGCCGTGCAACAGAGAGCAGGCAACCACCAACCTTTGGACCCAGGGAGGCTCCTTCATGCCTGATGGCACCATGTGGCACAGCACCTCCTTTCTTCCCAGGGGCCAATCAGGTGCAGCACCTTAATTGACCATTCATTTAAGTGCCAAGATGGCTGAGCCTTGGCCAAGCACGTGTGCATCTGCTGCTCATTATGTAGCCAGGGAAGTCCCCTGGAACCTGGGCATAGAAAATGCTGGCCTGGGTGAAATCTCTTCACAGGGACTTAGTGCCTGAACAGCACCATGTAGGGACTTCATTCCAGGTCAGAATTCCACCAATATAGCCATAGTGACCCATCCAATCAGTGATGGATGTTCAGAAGGCCACTTGAGCGGCCAGCACAGTGCAGAGCTGGGTCCCACACTGATTCCTGAGTATCTTCACCCAGGCTGTCATGGTTCTGTCCTGTCAATTGTGTCTGGTGATGTCACTCACATTAACAGCCTAATCAGTGCTGTGAACAGCAACTCTGGGAGTCCAGGGGGCAGGTGCAAAGAGGGGAGAACACCTAGATTTTGTTCCTAGAATTGATGAGGTTAGATTCACAGAGTAGCGGTTAAGTTGCAGCTGGGAAGTGAGTGATCCAAGCTCTATCAGAATTTAGAGGCAGGGATATTCTAAAATGTGGGTTTTATTATAATTCAGGTATGGTGAGGCCCACAGATCAGGAGACAACTGCCTCTAAAAAAAATGGCTTGTTACTCACAGTTCCCAAGAGGAAGGGGGTGTCATACCATGCAGGGCCCCATGGGAAGCCCCAGGACCCGTCAAGAGGCAAAAGGAAAGAGAGGAAACATGGACAGGAACCTTTCTTGTGATTTTAACAGGAAGGAATGGGAAAAGCAGGTTCACCAGATTTAGGATTGGTAGTTTGAGTAATTTCAGCAGGCTTTGAGCATAGGGGCTGTCCCTAGTTTCCTGGCCTGGCCCTGAGATAATTAGGGCATGAAACATTGTCTCAGAGTGTGAGAACCTGACAGAGGAAGGGGAAGGTGTGGGCTCTGGATTGCTTGGTTTGCATATAAAAAGCATGTTCCTTGTGAGTTGTATGCTATCGCTAGGAATCAACCAGCCCTGGGAGCAGCAGCCTCTTTAGGATCAGCAGAGTCCCAGATGTCACAACATCAGAATATGCAGCAAATAAAAAGTCATGATTAATACATGGGAATATCATCATGGGCATGGTGGTTCTGGAGGCCAAATGCAAAGAGTAGACAAGTGAATGGGCTTTCCATCCATCCATCCATCCATCTATCCATCCATCCATCCATCCATCTATCCATCCATCCATCCATCCATCTGTCCATCCACCCACCTATCCATTCATCCATCTATCCATCTATCCATCCACCCACCCACCCACCTGTCCATTCATTCATCCACCCACCCACCCATCCATTCATTCATCCATCTATCCATCCATCCATCCACTCACCCACCCACCCATCTATTCATTCATCTATCCATCTATCCACCCACTACCTATCCATTCATTCATCCATCCATCTGCCCACCCATCTACCCATCCATCTATCCATCCACCCATCTACCTATCCATCATCCATCCATCCATCCATCCATCCACCTACCTACCCATCCACCTATTCATTCATTCAACCATCCATCCACCCATCCATTCATCCATCATCCACCCATCCACCTATCCATTCATCCATCTACCTATCCATCCATCCATCCATCTAGCCAGTCAGCCAGCCAGCCATCCATCATGCATCTGTACTTACACACCAGGCACTGGGAACGGGTGAGGTACAAAGATGTATAAGACATTCTGCTAACTTATGTGTTGACTCATTCATGTGTTCACTTGTTCATTATTGTACTCTACATTCTTGGACATAACATTCGAGTTAGCTTACCTGACCCATAAAATAAAACAAAACAAAACTATATGTACATACATATATATATATATATATATATATATATATATATATATATACACATATATATGCACACACACAAAAATGATCTATATCAAGGAATATTTTCATGAAAATTTAGGTTCAAGAAAGGTTAATATCTAAATATGTAGGCCACAGTCTCACCCATTTGCTAAAAGTGGACTTCAAGTTCAAGGATGAATTTCCTGATAGCAAAGTGAAAAAGGAACTGTAACTGGTTATGAGATTCCTGTTGCCCCAAAGGGGAAATCCTGAATATCTGCAGCAACTGATGCCCCTTTGTAAGGGAATCTCTTCAAGCATCTGTCCCTTCTTTGAGTGCACTAGTATGTTTGTATTTCTGGCATAAATGGTGCAGGTTCATTTCCACTTAAAAATTGACACCTAACCTGTGACAAAGAATAGTTTTCATAGCATTTGTAGAAGGAAGAATTATAGTAGTCTTTCAAAAGAAGTAACAAAACCTTCTTCCATCTTACTGGATTTTTTAGCAGCCTGAAAAACATTTCTCAAGCTTCCCCTGTCAGAATCATCTGATGTAGAGTGTTTCTGTGTGTTCTTAGTTTTTCTCTGAGATGTTAAGATTTGGAGGAACTAGAAATGTTTGACCAGAGGTACCCACAGTCAGGCTTCCAGCACCTCAAAGCTTGTCTTGTGGATAAGGAGAAAGCCCAATAGGCACAACTAGGACCAGTACTTAGGAGTGTGAGGGTGATAGGTTTCAGGTCAGTATCTGGAAGCTAGGCTACCAGAGCTGCCCAGCAGTGGAGCAGGCTACCCAAAGAGGTACTGAGCTCCTCATCCTGGGAGGTACTCAAACAGACTCTGGCTGACTGCCTTGATGACACTGAGCTCCTCACCCTGGGAGGTACTCAAACAGACTCTGGCTGACTGCCTTGATGACAGTGTTGTATGAGAAGCTGTATGAGTCTGTTCTTGCACTGCTGTGAAGAAATACCTAAGACTGGGTAATTTATAAAGAAAAGAGATTTAATTGGCTCATGGTTCTGCAGGCTGTACAGGAAGCATGGCTGGGAGGCCGCAGGAAACTCACACTCATGGTGGAAGGTGAAGGGGAAGCGGACACCTCTTACTTGGCTGGAGCAGGAGGGAGAGAGAGAAGGGGAAGGTGCTACATGCCTTTAAACAACCAGATCTCCTGAGAACTCTATGGAGAAAACAGCACCAAAGGGATGGTGCTAAACTATTTGTGAGAAATCACTCCCATGATCCAGTTACCTCTCATCAGGTCCCACCTCCAACATTGCGGATTACAATTTGACATGAGATTTGGGTGGGGACACAAATCCAAACCATATCAGAAGCTACCCTTATTGAGGGGCCTCTTCAGTCAGAAAACTGGATTGTTGAGTGCTCCAATAAGCAGAATAATTCTAGATTCTTTGATGCTAAGAAAAGGGAGGAGATTACTCCCCCTTGAACACAATTTGAACTACTGAGATATTTTGCCTACAAGTAAAATTTGAATTTTACTTGTAGGTAAAATTTGGGTTTTACTTGTATGTTGGATTTTTTTTTGTTTTTTTACCTATTTCTATTTTAGTAGGGATTAGGTGGGAGAGGAGTGAGTGATAGGACTGGATTTGAAAAGATCAGTTGTTGAAGAAGGGAAACAAAGGCAATAATTATTTAAAATATGGTTGCCCCAGTGTGATTTTCAGTCCTGGTTTTGGTGGTGGTGGGAGAAAATTCAAGTGGGGTTCCCTGACTTGCAAGTGATTAACACTCCTGCTTTTTCTAGTTCCCTAAGACCTACCCCGAACACACGCACCTACCACCCCATCCATCCCACCACCGCTATTTGATTTTCTTATAACAGTAAAGAGAAACAGTAAAGAGATTTGCAAACAAATCTCTCCTCCTGAAGCCCAAACTGGATCTTAAAAGTTGGGCCATGAGCAGCAAGGACACCAGAAGAATCTAAAATGCCCGCTTAAATCAGGCAGTAGATCTCATTGAGTCTACAGCTGGGTTTGGCAAAGTAGGCCCACTGTCTGATCATACAAATAAAGTTTTATTAGAATACAGCTGTGCCCATTTATGTAGTGTTTTGGCAGCTTTCACACCATGATGATGACTTGACTCGATGTGACAAAGACCATATGGCCTTCAGAGTCTGCAACATTTACTATGTGGCCCTTAATAGAAACCAATTGCCAACCTCTAGCCTAGGGCAGTAGTTCTCAGCTCTGACTCAGTGTCAGAATCACCTGGTATACATTAGAAATAGAGATGCCAGGCTGGGCGCGGTGGCGCACGCCTGTAATCCCAGCCCTTTGGGAGGCTGAGGCAGGTGGATCATGAGGTCAGGAGGTCAGAACCAGCCTGGCCAACATGGTGAAACTTCATCTCTACTAAATATACAAAAAATTAGATGGGTGTGGTGGTGTGTGCCTGTAATCCCAGCTACTCAGGAGGCTGAAGCAGGAGAATCGCTTGAACCTAGAAGGTGGAGGCTGCAGTGAGCTGAGAGTGCCACTGCACTCCAGCCTGGGCGACAGAGCCAGACTCCGTCTTAAAAACAAACAAACAAACAAACAAAAAACATAGAGTTACCTGGGTCCCTACCCCTAGGATTCAAACTCACTTAGTCTGGAATGGGATCCAGGCACCTGTATTTTTTTAAGTTTCCCCAAATGATCATCACGTGCAGCCAGGATTGAGAATCACGGGTGTAGTCCAAGTGGGTTTTTTAAGATTGCAGAACTGGTGTTTGTTTCTATAGGGTTTCTACCCAGGAACAATGATCCGTTGACCTCAATGTCACGGTCTGGTTCTTGAGGTCTGAGTTATTGGGTCTGTGGCATAAGGGAGACCTTGTAATGATAAAAATCCCTTCAGGTACCCGGGTGACCAGACTTCCTCGGAAAGGTTGAAGGTGGTTGACATTGCGGTGAGTTTGTGTGTGTGTTACATGTGCACACACACACATGGGCATGCATGAGTGTGTAAATTTATATGGTTTGTATAGAGAGATAACTTTTGTTTGTTTCAAATGAATGCATTTCAGAAGGACCCGGTGGTGTCGGCAGCATTGCTGTTGTCACACTGTTGTAGCTCAGTCTCCCCGGCTCCAGCTTATGCAGCCTCTGGTCTCTCTTGTGCTAATTAACGTGAAATGTTGGTGACACTGCCAGCTCCAGGAGAATCTGACACCTCTTGCCTTTCCCCATCATAGTTTCCAGTCTTTACCTCTCCTGCTCAGGGGCAGAAACTTCACTTCATGCTGATGTCACCTTTCGTTGGTAGGTAGAAGATGTAAATGGAAATTTCAGGGTTTGTTTTGCCCCTTGCATTGAAAGCAGATATTAACCACCTTGCCTTTCTCTGCATCTTTCATGTGGATCCAGTTATGTCTGTCCCGGCTGCTTTCCCCCCCTGGGGCATGCTCTCCTGGACTTAGTAGCTGACTACTACCCAGAGTGACCAACTTGTCCTGGTTTACCTAGGACTTTTCCAGTTTCAGCCCCAAATGTCCCACACCCCAGGAGCCCCTTTAGTCCCAGGCAAATCTGGACAGTTGGTCGCCATAATACTAGACCGTCTCCCAGCTGATTGGTCTTTGCACGCACTTACAAACACGGATGTTTACCAGGTGCGTGTGGAGTTTTACTAAAGAGAGATGGGCTCATAATGCAATTGGGGTCATTTGTATGAGGTTGTGTGTTTTTCATCTTTTTTTCTTTTTTTAAATAGCTGAACACAAGAGGTCAAGCTAATTCTTCTTGCTAGGCCTGTCAAGCTGTGTTCCTAAGGGACAACACAACACACCAGATCAGCCTTTCTTCTGCACCTGAACCTACCCAGGCATGAAACAGATGCTTCACAAAGGACCTTCTCCAAGATGTTTGCTTTCAAGGGGTTCAGGCAGCCCGGCAGGGTGCCGTGGAGAGGCTTGGCTCACAGTGACTAGAATAGACTCCTCCTGGCTGGACCACCAGCTACTGAGGCCAATCGCTTCCCCCTCTCTGAGACTCAGTTTCCTCTTCCACATAAGAAACATGGTCACTCCCCTGCTGAAGTGGTTGGAGGATTAAGAGGCTTTATAAAGGTTGACTTCCTCTCTTCTGCTTTTCCTTCTTTACACAGGGCCTAGTTCTTAGTCAGGGCGAGCTTTAGAGCGAGGGGCGGCTGCTGTAATTATCACCCTGTGTGACTGTGGCTTAACTCAGTGAATATTTATTTCTCAGTCAACAGTCCAGCCAGGGTATTCCTCCTTTGGTGGCTTTACTGGGTGATCCTTGTCCACAGGGAGATATGGGACCCCACACTCCTTTCCTGTTAGGGTTCTGTCCCTGCTCAAGGTCCGTGGAGTCCTTCCATGCAGTGGTCACAAGGCATGGAGGGTTGTGTGGGATTTTGTATGAGGCCATGTCTGGAAGTGGCATACCTGGAGCTCATGCATGTTCTATTAGCTGGAACTGGCTCATGCCACAGCATTCCCTGCACAGGAGCTGGGAGATGTAGCATGGTGGTGTGCCAGAGAGGAGAAGGACGTAGGGTTTGACAAGCCCATGGCTGGCCGTGAGCACCAGTGTGGTCATCTTCCCCTGATTAATCAACATTTCTCTGTGCAGTCATGCATCACGTCACAACAGGAATACATCCTGGGAATTGCACCGTTAGGTGATTTTGCTGTGCAAACATCATCGAGTGTGCTTACACAAAACGAGATGGTCCAGCCTGTTCACACCTCAGGTCTATGGTGTAGCCTGTCACTCCTCGACTCTGTCTCACTTGTTACTGTACTGGATACTGCAGATAATCATCACACAACAGTGTTTGTGCATCTAAACAGTGTCTAAACATAGAGGAGGCAAAGTGAAAATGAGCTATAAAAGATAATGAGTGGTGTACGTGTACAGGCCAGCTCCACCGTAATCCTGTGGGAACACCATTGTATGCGCGGTCCATGATTGAGATGTCATTATATGGCACATGACTGTTTCCAAAGCAGGATTCTACAAGACAGTTGTGATTCATTTTACACAGAAAAGGGGTCTGTGTTCAGATGCACTTAGTTTAGATAAAGTTAAACCAATTTCTTTGTTGCAGGGCCTTTCATTTACTGATCATGAACGTCTATGCAAGGGGGCAGACTATGTAACATGTTCTAAACTTAGCGAGCTCTTCTTTTTTGGAGGGGCATTTTAGAACTAATACTCTGCAGAATATGGCTTGGAAAGCCACTTTAGATGTTTCTCCAGTTAGTATTCAGAAACCAGAATACCTTCACAAAAACATTGGTGTTAAATGAAACCACCAAAAAAATCTGTGGTTCTCAACAGGGAGTTTAGTCCCCCCAGGGATCATGGTATTGGGGCCCAGAAGCTAGTCCTTACAGAATGTGAAAAGGGAATACTTTTCTGTCTCCATTCCATCTTTCCTTCCTTCCCTCCCTGTCTTCCTCTCCTTCTTCCTTTCTTTTCTTATCTGTCTCCTTCCCTCCCTGCACTCATTCCTTCTTCTCAAACCTGGCAAAGGAAGCCCATGAGGTCTATGTCTTAGTATTTACGCCTGAGTATAGTAATCAGTGTGTGCTAACTGCGTGTGTGAGTCATGTGTGCAGTACTGCTTAAATCCTGGTCTTAACTTCAGCTGGGTGCTTCAGGACCGTCTGCCCTGGATTGGTCCTGTCACCCTGGCCTGCTCCTCTGGGTGAATGTTAAAATCCCTTTCTAAGCTTGTGTTTTTATGGCTGGCTGGCGTCACCTGTCATAAATCAAGGTGGGCTGAGGTTTAGCACTGAGGTTAGACAGAATCACTCACAGCAAAACTAGAGCGGTTTTATTTTTCTATTTTAGCTACAGGCACCAGCCCTATATATATATATATATATATATATATATATATATATATATATATATATATATAGCTTAAACTTAATTTGGTGTGTAATTGGGACTAGCTCTTTGGAGCCCTGGGTTATGTGTTTTGGAGTAGCTGAGAAGCGGGGCACAGTGGGGCAGGACGTGGTATGTTAATTGGTGGCCTCTGGGACCTGTGGGAGAATTGGATTTAAGTCCCCAGTTAGAGTGAGCTTGGCAGTTTTATTTGAGTCTCTGCGGGCATGTATTGGGGAGACCACCGGTTTGTGCTGGCTTGAGCAGTTTACTCACCCTCCGCCCTGATGCCCGTCTGTGCCTCCCTGGCCAGCACGGTGGCAAAGGGTGGTGGAGGAGCCCAAGAATGATGGGGGAGGCCTCTACAACACGTGCTTGCCACTTACCTGCAGCGGTTGCATGGCGCTCAGCACATGGTCCCAAAGAGGGTTTTGCATTTTATTACCAAAGTCTCGGTTAAAGGGACTTGGGTCAGAGCAAATGTAGGGGGAGGAAAAACAAAGGAAATTAAATACAAAATCACCGCTGGTGGAAAACCACATGGAGGCCTTGACTTTAATACCGCCAGAGCCGGGGGAAGGGGCCCCCAGGAGTCGGAACCGAAGGACGCTGGCCTGGTATTCCTGAAGGCTGGCCCCTCTCCTGTTTAAAAAGAAATTGCCATTTAATTTGTTTCTGAGTTTTATTTCTCAAGTGAACCAGCATGAGGCCATGTAATGAGGTTGTGTTTCTGGGAGGTGTTGAAAGAGCGAAACCACCAAGCAGGGCCCGGCCACTCCAGGAGCAGGGAGCAGCCATGGGCCCTGGGAGTCAGCAGCGCCGGGGGACAGAGGGTCAGGCAGGGGCTGCCCGAGGGCTGGCTTCTCTGCACTGTCAGTGGGGCAGGGCTCACCACTGTGTGGTCGGAGGGCGGGCCAGTTGGCTGGGCCACCTAACTTGGCTAAAGAGAGAAAAGATATGTCTTCATCTGGTGTGAAGATCCTCAGGGGCCCGCTTGAGCGGATGGAGTGAGATTGCGTGGCTGATCTGAGCCAAGAAGGACCCTTGCAGCGAGAGAGAATCTGAGCCATGGAGAAAAGGAATCCTGGGGCAAGGAGGAGAAGGGGTTTCCCGGAGAGCAGGGGTCAGCTCAGACCACGAATGAGCAAGTGCATGTAAAGCATCATGGGAGGTCACTTATATAAAAGGTTGGGCAAGAGATCTCTACACCAGGGAGCATCAGAGGAGCCCCCAGAACCTGCCACCCGTGGGGGCTGCAGCTGTCCTCAGGCGCTGAGATGGCTGTGTTGCGCTGTGCTTCCTGGGAAACGATGCCTGGGGCATGGGAGCAGATGGGTGCCAAGGTCTTCTTGCCCCTGCACAAAACTGGAGTAAAGTTGAAAAGTGCAAGGCCTCCTGCCACCCTCCCTCCCTTGGCCTCCCGGACAGTGAATGGGGACCTTCGCCCTCAAATGATCCTCCCAGTGGTGACAGAGAGAACCCAGGGTAGCTAGGCCCTCTCTGCCAGGTGACCATGCTGTGCCAGTCCTGAGTGTGTGACCCCCTGGCACACACACACGACCTCTGGGGTCCAGGGGGAGATACACTTTCTCTGCTGCCCCAAGCTCTGACTCCAGCTGGCTCCTCCCAGCCTCTGCAGGTTCCGGGTCTAGTTATCTGAAGGTGCTTGGCTCCGTGAGGATTGTGAAAGGCACTCCGCCGGTCTGCAGGGCCTCTGTGCATGGCCGTGAAGTGCTGCGAACTGGAAGAACAGATTAGTCTGTTTACTAAACAACAGTTTTGCACCCGGCATGCACAGGTTTTATTGTCTCTTCAACAGCCCCAGGAGGGAGTTATTATCTCTATTTTATAGGGGAGTCCAGTACCTTATCCAAAATGAGCCATCACAGCCACAGCTGCGTCTGTTAAGCACTTAGGATGTGCCCGGCCCGTGCCAAGGTCTTGGATGCCTTATCTCATGGAGGCCTCATCATAGCTGTCCCTCCTTCTTGCTGTCACCTGCCTGCATGCTCTCCCCCTGCCGCCTAGTGCCTGGCGAATAACCACAGCAGCCCCTCCCCACCCCATTCCCAAAGCCACCACATGGTGTGGCAAGGACAGTGCTAATGAATTTGGTCCTCACAATCCCATGAAGTGAGTACCATGATCCCTGTTGTACAGATGGGGAAACTGAGGCCCCGAGTACAGAACTGACATTGTCCAAGGTCGATCAGAGGGGCCTGTTGGCAGAGCTCTCTCATTGCTGAAAGTCTTTTCTGACTACTGTGGGAGAAGGTCGAGAGAGGAGCATTGCGGGGTGATCACACAGGCCCCTACCCAAAGATGACCAAAAAGTGATGCTAATCATCTCCTCTGGCTAAGATTTAAGTGTTCAAAATCCTCATCAACTGCAGAGCTGGTTAAATGCAGATTCCCAGGCCCTGGCCCTAGTGAGGCAGCAGGTCTCAGGCCCAGGAATTAGCATCTTAACTGTCATCCCAGAGGCTCATGACGTGAGTGACCCATGTGAGCCACACGTTGAGAAACTGAGTCGTTTACTGATCACCTTTAAATTGTATCCCTGAGTACATGTGCTTGCTCTGTGTGTGTGTGTGTGTGTGGTTTTCTCTGGGCATAATGAAATGTCAAGCAATTTTAGATATTTTTCTCTATGCTTTTCTGTGTTTTAATTTTATATGATGAGCATGTAATTTTTTATAAGTAGATAAAGCCATCAAGCCTTTCTCCTGGGCAGCAAAGAGCAGAAATATTATCAACATGTGGAAAGTCGATCTGGGGAAAATGTGAACATAGAGACAAAAAGCCACAACTGTAAATGGACATTTTCACTCCTAGTGGTAGCCTCCCTTTCTCTGTGGCTGCGAACTCCTGAGCCAGCCACGGACAGCCCGGAGAAGAGAGGAATGTCCCACCTCCCATTTTCAAATGATCTATTCTTGGCAAAGCAGAGCTAAAGACACATCTAGGAATTTGGGCTGGTGCGGCTGAGCCAGGCCCGGGCCTTCCTCCCTTCTGTCTGGGTCCCTGGAGTCCCGGCCTGGCCTGCCCCTCTCCTCCACCCGGCCCGGCACTCGGGCACCCTGGCCAGCCAGGCAGAGCCAGGGATGGCGATTTTACAGCATTTTATGGCTCTATTCTTGCCCGGTAAACCCACACCGGGCCCCACAAACGCTCTGTGCGAAGGCCAGGCCCTTCCAGAGAAATGGTTTCCTACACCTTTACAATGTGAGAGGAAAAAAGGGGCCGTTGGCTTTATGGAAACTATATAAAGTTTATGGAGTCTTGGCAGGCCAGAAGTGGAGAGGGCCTGCAGGATGGGGGTGGGCATCTCAAAGCGGAGACGGCCATGAAAGAGCCGCAGACCTGCGTGTCGAGACACCAGTCAAAATGCCGGTGACCAGAGCAACGCTGGGGGATTCTGGGGGCCGAGGAAACTGGCCTTGCTTTCGGGAGCAGCTGTGGGGGTGCTTTCTGGGGTGATATCATTTAATCTCCATAGCATTCCTGTGAGGGAGGCATGGCCAACCTCATTCTGTGGAGGGGGAGACCAAGGCAGAGGTGTTTTGAGAATTGCAGATGTGCCCAAGGTCGCCCAGCCAGGGGTGGTGGCGCCGGAGTGGAGGTTCTGGGCCAGGCTTGAGTTCTCGTGGTCTCTCCTGTGTATTGAGCGACGCGTCCCAGTTTCAGGTCCGGGTAACGTGGTGTCCACACTTTGCTTTAGTTTGGGACTTGTCTGCTATTTGTGGTTGTCTTGGGGTCCCCTGGGGTCCTTCCATCAGCCCCATCCCCCTCCACGGGTCAGCTTTGCTGTTGAAGCTGATCTGTGCTCAGGTGAGCCTGCTGGCCTTGGCTGGAACAGAAGTGAAGCCACCCAGAGGGGTTGGCTGTGAATCAGGACAGGGTTAGAACAGAGTCTTTGCCTTTGGCCACCCCCCGCCTTGTTCCAGTTCTGCCAGCACATCCTCTTGGGGCCCTGCAGGAGTGCCTCACGGGGTCTGAAGTCATCTTTTCCAGTTCCTGTCAGCCTTCGGCATTCTAATCAATGTCTCCTTGCGTATGCACCTTGTGACATCCCTCTTTCTCTCCTTTACTTATTTGGCTGTGAATTGTTGGAGTGCAGATTCCATGAATGCTTGATTCTTCATCTCTGGTTTTGCCCAGAGAGCTTGTCATAATTTCCAGAATATGGTGATTACTGCATAAATATCAGGTGGGAGGATGGATAGATTGGATGAATGGCTGGCTTGATGGATGGCTGGACACATGGATGAATGGGTGGATAAATGGATGGGTGGATAGATGGATGGATGGATGGATGGATGGAGGGATGGATGGAGGAATGGGTAGGTGGATGGATGGTTGCATAAATAGATGTGTGGATGAATGGATGGATGGTAGATGAGTTTTGTGTAGACTGTCAGATACCCACCTCCTCATTTACACCCTTGATTGCAGTTAAACTAGCAGCCTAACCCAGGTTCTCTGAGGCTTTTACTAAATGCACTTCTGTTTCAGGGGATATACTTTGCTCTCACCAAAGCCATATGGAGAAACCAGCCGGAGTGTTTGAATGTGTGTGTAAATACTTTACGGTCCCCCATAAACTTGTTTAAAGACAGGTGGGGGTGAAAGTATAAACCGGGACAGCCTTGTGGGAGGGCAATTTGGAAGTAGCTATTAAAATTTTAAATGTGCCTACCACTGAGACCTAGCAGTTCCACTTTTAGTTGTCATGGGTAAGAAATACATTCATATGTTTGTGCACAAAGAACCGTGCACCAGGATGTCATACAGTGCTTGTATCTGCATTGCTCAAAACGGTGAAAAATAGGCAGTAGCCTTGATGTTCTTCAACACAGGGAACACCCAGACTGTGGAAAACGCTGTAGCCATCAGAGAGAATAAGGTGGATCCATATTTCAAAGGGGAAGGATCTCCAGTAGAGGTTGGGACTGACACTCTCCCAGCTTCTGGGGGTTTCCAAGACTCTGGTACTCACTGGTCTCGCACATGTCCCTCCCAACGTCATTTCTGTTCAATTCTTTTCCTTCTCTGTTCCTTCTCACCCATGAAACACAGTTTACTGGAATTTGTTCTTTAATTCTTATGCCTACTAGCCAGTGTCCCTCCCTTACAGAAAAGGAGGAAAATGAGAGAAAAGCAGGTTATGTGCGTAATTACTGTCTGCTGGTTCTTCAATTAAAAAGATTGAAAGGCATAATATTGAAACATGATTTATGGGTGCCACGTTCTACTGACTAATGAGGCCAAGAAGAAGAAAGTTCCGTTGCTACAGAAAACCATAGCCTTTGCTCTCCTGCAGGAGATAAATTGGCTCTCATTTTCTTATTGCTAAAGAAATGTGAAGTGGTTTTAGGCATATATGATATGGTCTTTCAATATGTTGAAATCCAGAACTGAGTAGTTTGGGAGTCGTCTGGCTCAGATATTGAAGGAAGTTCCCTGGACGCATGGCAGCTCACACCAAGGAGGCTGCAGCCTCAGGCCACCATACATCCTCACCCAGACTCTAGCACTGGGACCCATCTCCGAAACATCCTCTGGGTCCTCGAGGGCCCCAAGACAGCTAAGGCCACAGAACTGAGGAGAGAGCGGAAAAACACAGAATCCGGAGTCCCACCAGATTCGGGCTGTTTATGAACTATTTGCCTCTCCGTTTCTTCATCTGTAAGACGGAAATGATAACGTTACTATTAATTGTGCGACCTCGGACAAGTTACACCATCTCCCTGAGCGCCACTGTCCCATCTGAAGGTTGTAATAGCACCTGCCACAGAGGATGGTAGTAAGGATTAAATTAGTTAATGCATGTAAATTACCTGGGTCCGTGCCTACCACATAGCAAGTGTTTGGTACTTTTTAAAAAAAATCACTGTTGTGACTATTGCAAACACCTTTGGCACGATTGGAATGGCTGGAATTCAAACTCAAGCCTTCCACTTCCAGGGCTCTGGCCAGTGTGGGGCAGACAGACCTGGCTGGGGATTCCCAGCTCTGCCTCTCTTCAGCTGAGCAAGTCACTGGAACTTCTCCTGAGCCCCATTCTGTTCAACTGTAAAATAATCGTTTCTACTTTGCAGGGGGAGTTGTAAGGCAGTGGTCTCCAGCCTTTTTGGCACCAGGGACCAGTTTTGTGGAAGAAAATGTTTCCGTGGACAGGGTGGTGAGGGGAATGTTGTCATGCTCCTACGAGAATCTAATGCCACCGCTGATGTGACAGGAGGTGGAGCTCAGGTGGTTGCTCGCCCCGCTGCTCACCCCTGCTGTGCAGCCCAGTTCCTCACAGGCACAGACCAGTACTGCTTCATAGCCCCGGGGTTGGGGACTCCTGTTGTAAGGTTTAAAGATGAGGCCGGGCGCGGTGGCTCATGCCTGTAATCCCAGTGCTTTGGGAGGCCAAGAAGGTGGATCACAAGGTCAGGAGTTCAAGACCAGCTTGGCCAAGATGGTGAAACCCCATCTCTACTAAAAATACAAAAATTAGCTGGGTGTGGTGGCGCATGCCTGTAATCCCAGCTACTCAGGAGGCTGAGGCAGGAGAATCGCTTGAAACCAGGAGGCAGAGTTTGCAGTGAGCCGAGATCACGCCACTGCACTCCAGCCTGGGTGAAAGGGCAAGACTCCATTAAAAAAAAAAAAAAAAAAAAAACATGCATGGAAACAAAGTGTTCAGGACGCAGTAAGTGCTTGGCGGATGGCAGTCACCCTTGACAGTGAAAGATCTTTGCTAAGAAGCCTCTTTGGGTAATGCTCTCCCCCTGGTAGAAGGGGTCCATTCCTGGTTTATGTCCTTCTGGCTCAACTTGGCTCAGCAGCAGGTGCCTGCAGAACTCTCTTTTCCTGGAGGGCGCAAAGTCTGCCCTTGCTCTAGAAATAATTACGAAGAAAAACCGCTGGCCGCCCCTGTGCCAGGGACTGTGTGGGGCTGGCTCTGCAGGGGCCTGGATGTCCTTAGAGCAGCCTGGGGAATGAGTTCCTCATCCTCAATGTGCAGATGAGACATGAGGGGTGGGAGGGGACCAGCCCGGGCACACAAAGCTGGGAGATGGCAGGGCTCAGAGTCTGATCTTGGGCTGTCAGTTCCTTTCACCACACTGGGGCACGTTCCTGAGCTCCTATCCCAATTCCTAATCATGGACTCCACTCCACCCCACCATGACCGTCCTCTCCCATCTCCTCACACCCGCCACTGCCACTGGGTGGCTATGCAGTGCCATTACAGCCTTGTGGGGTTGATTTGTATTTTTTTCAGCAGTGCTTCTTAACCTGGACTGTGAGATGTCTAAATGCTTTTATTGCGTTGTAGAGAACGTTCTGTTCCGTGTGTCTGAATCTGTGGGTTTACATAAATGCTCAGGGGTTGGGCTGGGGAGCATGGGTTCTGGGTGCCAGCTAAGGCCTTGCCAACCCCTTCCAGAAAGGGCTCTGTTCTTACATGGGTCGTCCTGGGGTTCTGTCTGCCCTCCACCTAGAATCTCCCCTTGGGAAGGGGAAGGTGTGATTTTGCACGTATTTCTTTTTCTCTCAGCTAATGGCATTTCTTTGTTTTCAGTTGAGAGGGAAAATGTGCAGAAGAGGACCTTTACTCGATGGATAAATCTACATCTAGAAAAGGTAACGGGTCACTTGGGTGTTTGCTAAGTGATAGATTCATCTGCCGCTGAATCGACAGAGAGTGGAGGGGCACCTGGTGACCTGTGCTCCTTTTGCTGTTCATTCATTTAAACATCTGTGAGTGCCTCCCCTGCAGGTTACCAAGCTCAGGACTGGGAGGAGATGACAGATGGCTCTGCCCTCCTGGGATCTTCAGTCTTGTCAGGGGAAGGAAGGAGAGGGTCTGTCCTTAAGTTGGAATGTGAGCAGATGTTGGAAGGTGCTCCTTGTCGAACACACCAGCACCTCCATAGACAGGAAGCAGGTGTCTTTGGGCCTGAAACTCAGGTGGGCATCTTGATTGCCAGAACTGGGCTCTGTGAAGAGCCAAGAGCCATTTGTGGGTATTTGGGTTGATTCATGCAAGAACTCTGATCATCTTTGGACGAAACTAGATGTCCTTCTAAAGTCACATCATATTGATATTTAATAATAATTAATAGGGCTGGGCACAGTGGCTGTAATCCCAGCACTTTGAGAGTCTGAGGCAGGTGGATCACAAGGTCAGAAGTTTGAGACCAGCCTGGCCAACATAGTGAAACCCTGTCTCTACTAAAGATACAAAAAATTAGCCAGGCTTGGTGGCGCGCCCCTCTAATCCCAGCTACTCAGGAGGCTGAAGCAGGAGAATCGCTTGAACCTGGGAGGCGGAGGTTGCAGTGAGCCGAGATTGTGCCACTGCACTCCAGCCTGGGCGACAGGGCAAGACTCCATCTAAAAAAAAAAAATAATAATAATAATAATAATATTACCTGCCCCTTGTACTTCAGTCTGCAGCAGGCATCCTGCTTAGTGCCACACACATGCCACGTCTCCTATCACCCTCGCGATGACTCGGATTACCCCCTCCTACCAGAAGGAGGAAACAGAGGCATGGAGACGTTATGTGGCTTTCCTGAACTTTCTGTGGCTTCTCTTCTGTATTCAACTTAGTGGCTTTTCTCTTCCTCTGTTTCTTTTTTTCTTGCGTTCTGTGGCCTGGCTGTTTTGAGTTGCATTTTGTGTGCAGGCATCTCATACACACACCATAAAACAGAAGCAGCAGAATCAGCTCCCCCATGAAAGAGACTCAAGGAAGAGGCACGGAGGAGAGGCAGTGCTGGGAAGGGATGAACAGCTCTGGGCGCAAAGGGGAATGGGAGCAGGCAGAAATCCCAGCCCTCCTGGCACGTGAGGTTGGACCTCAAGGCTGTGGGGCTGGGGCTGGGAGAGGAGAGACAATTTTTCTCTTTTTTTAGAAAGTTGATTTTTATCTACTCACTTCACTTCTTTCTCCTTAAGCACCACTATCTGGTTTTCCATCTATACTCAGCAAGTAGTCTCAATTCTGTTTGAAGCTGGTAGCACCCCACTTTCATGTCTGTAGGTTTGTCTATTTTTTTCTCTCTTGTCCTCTTAAGAGGTTCAAGAGAGGCTGGGCATGGTGGCTCATGCCTGTAACCCCAGCACTTTGGGAGGCTGAGGCCGGTGGATCACTTGTAGTCAGGAGTTGGAGATCAGCCTGGCCAGCATGGCAAAACCTGTCTCTCCTAAAAATACAAAAATTAGCCGGGCATGGTAGCACAGGACTGTAGTCCCAGCTACTGGGGAGGCTGAGACTGGAGAATTGCTTGAACCCAGGAGGCGGAGGTTGTAGTGAGCTGAGATCGCACCACTGCGCTCCAGCCTGGGTGACAGAGTGAGACCCTGTCTCAACAAACTAAATGGTCCAAGAGTACTATTGACTGCCCTTATGGTTAACAAATAAGAAAGGTTCTTAGGAAATCATTGAAATGATTAGAAAGCAGAGAAAATAAATGTGGCTTTTAGGAAGTGGGGCTCTTGACCGCAATTCTAATTCAAATAGTTTACCTTTAGGTCTAGGATATCACACAAGCAGGCACTCGGCCACCTACACCTCCACTCCCCACACGTAGAACGCGTGACATGGTGCCACCACGTCACCCGGGAGCCTCCTGAATCTACAGGTGAAAGGTTGTATCACCGATGGAGCTTTATAAATCATCTGCCAGTTGTTTTGACTATTGGTATATTTTCGGCATTGCTTCTAAAGTGAAGTGTTATTTTGGGGGGGGGGGGGGAGAAAAGAAAACTGGTCCCCAAACCTGAGATCACTGAGCTCTGAAATTAATGCCTGATGTGTGTCAGGGTAGCCGGAAATTCCTGTGGGAGGACACACTAGAGCCATGGAGTATTTCTTTCTTTCTTTTTTAAAAAATTAAAATAAATAAATACAGAAAAGTACAGAGGTTCATGTGGTAAGTACCCCCGATCTCACCCGCCGCCCCAAATGGACCTCTGTTCACATTTATCATATCAAGGATTTCTCTCCTTGGCTAGATTCCTGCCCCCTTCTCAGGGCAGGTGGGTAGCGCCCACTCTGAAGATAAATCAGATAGCACCTGAAACTGATGTCTAATAAACAGGGCAAAATTAACAGCCATGTTTCCAACCTTGAGACTTTCAAGAACAACCTTTCATGTAAAGGAAACCTGGGAACTCCTTGGTGAATTGGGCTTAACTGCAATTTGAAGGCTGTCAGAAATATTTACTGAGTCTCTGGCTTCTGGAAAAATTCCTTAATTTACCGAAGGAGTTAGATCATGAAGAAAGCCCTGGGGGTGCTGTTTATTTGGCCATACCAATCTCATGAAGCCCACGGAGCGTTTGGGGCCCAAGGAGTGTTTTCCCTGGCGCAGGTTCAATTTCTCCCCCTGCCAGCTCGCAGGATGGACTCTGGCCAAGGCCCCGTTTGCTGCTGCTGCTGAGGCTCTTACAGGAACTGTCAATGGAAATTATTCTTCAGGTTTAACTCAGAAGTCAGGCTTGGCCATGGCCAGGGCTGGTAACTGGAAATTTTGTTAGTCCATTTATCAGGGGGTATTTTGTTCGGGTCTCGCGTTTTCTGCCTCGCATTAACAGGAATAACATTTCCGTAAGAGCCTCAGTAACCTGATGCCATCATGCTTGGGGTGGAATGTGCCCAAGGAGCTGTGGCAGTTTGCAAAGAAAATACTTTGCCTTTTGGTTCAAAGACGCTGTTGCCCTTGAAGCAAAGCCCTTTCTGTGCACCTGCGGGTGGAACTGCCCTGTATTTTGACTAACTGGGAGTAAAGGGACTCAAATGAAGGGTAAGGAAATGCCACCTTCCTCTATAAAAAATAAAACACAGGCCCTCCACGGCTGCCACGGGAAGGAGGCTTTCCCACAGGGAAAGGGTGGCTGGGCCTCAGTTCCACTGTTTCCTGCCCCCTGGGTCTCTGGCTGGTTATGGCTGCCACCCTCCCGTTGGCCTCAGGAGCACCATGCCTCATTAATCCTGGCTCCCATGTGAATGCCCAACCTTCCCCTGTACCCAGGAGCAGAGAGCACCCAGACCAGCTGCTCTAACCTTGCCAAATTCCCCCATCCAAAAAGGTAAACAGGAAATTCATGCTGGGGTGGGAGCTTGTTAAGAATCGGGTTCGGCCAGGCATTGGTGGCTCATGCCTGTAATCCTAGCCCTTTGGGAAGCCAAGGTAGGAGGAGATTAGATGAGCCCAGCACTTTGAGACCAGCCTGGGTGACATAGAGAGACTTAATCTCTACAAAAAATTTTAAAAAATAACCGGACACGATGGCACGTGCCTGTAGTTCCAACTATTTAAGAGGCTGGGATGGGAGGATCACTTGAGCCGGGGATTTGAGACTGCAGTAAGCCATGATCATGCCACTGCACTCTAGCCTGGGCCACAGAGCAAGATCTCCTCTCAAAAAAAAAAAAAAAAAAAGAAAAATGCAAGTTTCCGGACCCTGCTCCCAGAGATTCTGTTGTGATTAAGAGGAGTTATTATCAAGCTTGTTTAGACAGTAGAAGGCTTTCTTCAAGCAAAGCATTGCCTAGAACTGTAAATGCAGTCATCCCACCTTCTCTGTACGTTCCACATTTGTGGGTTCAACCAACAGCAGATAAAAAAAATTCAGAAAAAGAAACTGCATCTGCACCGAACATGTACAGATTTGCTTCTTGTCATTACTGCCTACACAATACAGTATAACAACTATTTACATCACATTTACACTGAATTAGGTATTATCAGTAATCTAGAGATGATTTTAAGTATATGGGAGGATGTGCATAGATTATATACAAATACTGTGCCATTGTATATCACGGACTTGAGCATCTGCAGATGTTAGTATCCGAGGGAAGTCCTGGAACTGATCCCATATAGATACTGAGGGATGTCTGTACAGGCCAATAAAAGCTGTGCCTCTCTGATTAAAGGGGGTCAGTAGGATCAGCTTCCTCCTCCACTCCACTCTCTCTCATAGGGTGTCCTAAAGCTGCTCTGCTGAAGCCTAAGGTTCTGGGGAACACAGTTTGCAAATCCCTGCACTGGAGCATCTAACCCACAAGTTCCAGCCAGTTCCTCAGACTCGTGGCCATGTCCAGCCAAGCTCCTAGTGGATACCGTGTTGAACCACACAGTGTCAGTTCACCTGGACAGCAGACCCCTTCCAGGTCTAGGCTCAGAGAGGAAATCCCAGGCGGCTTCTAGCTATTTCTCTCCCAGGCCCCCTCCACACTCCAGACGCTGTTTAGGGAATTGCCTTTTTCCTCAGGGGAGATGGAGGTAGTCTACGTGAATTGAGGATGGGGCTTCCGTTTACTGACCCAGGGAACCCAGAAAGTGAGTGTGGGGAAGAAAAAAGTTCCTCTTTAAAGTTTCCTTTCTTGTTAAAGAATAAGTGTGCTCATAACTCTTTGTTAAACCCTATCCTATGTAGCTCTTAAACATGCCATGCTTACAGGCACATAGTACATTCTATGTCCTTGTACTTTAACCAGTATATCTGTGCTGAACTCGCTCACAGGCATGTCCCCGCTCTCCCTTGCTTTTCCCTGTTTAGGAAAGTTTAAAGTTGTTAGCCAATCGGGTTTTAGTTTAGATTGTGAGGTCTGGCTCCAGCCAATGGAGGTTAGACATAGCAGTAAGGACAATCCCAAATGCATAAGGAATAAATATGTCTGTTGTCCTTTGTTCATTGTACTCTTGTGGCAGGATGGCTAGCGAGGGTACCCTTCCTGCAGTCCAGGAAGTAAAAACTGCATTGCTAAAAAAATTCTTTGTCTCAGTGCTAATTTTTCTTTGCGGCCCTGAGCATCTATTTCCAATAGCGAGTGAGTGAAGCAGAAAGATGTTTGAAGAGCCATTCACTACGAAGGGGCAGCCAGCTGAGGACATGTCCCTTCCACTGACGGCCACAAGGCATATGCCCTCTGAATGACATGTTTTCCTAATGAGGGCATCCCAAGGCTCTGCAGGCAGGAAGCCACTTGGCAGTCAGCAGGTGGGACTGGGCTGGGCAGGCAGGTGCTGTGCCAGGCTCCCCCACCTGCATGATCTCATTGCATTCCAGCCCAGCCCTCTGAGGAGAGTCAGATTCCTCACCTGCCCTTCCAGACAAGTATGCTGTCTTTGTGCAAGTATGCAAGGTCAAGTTAGGACCAGGGAGGTTAAAGAACGTGTCCAAGGCCAAGTTGCTGTTGAGGTAGAGCTTGGCTTTGAACTCAGGTATGTCTAACGCCCTTGCTTCTCATTGGCTCATGTGAGAGGTGCAATGTTGGTTTATCTCAGGAAGCTGGATTTTGTGGAGGAATAGAGGGGGTAGCATGCAGCTTTTTAAATTTTTTGGTACAACGTTAATGAGTTTGATTTGTAATAATGAGCTTGTACTGCTTTTGTACCTAAACATATAAATATACATAAACATATGCATGGCCATGTAAATCAACCTCTGAACCTTTGAGTTCCTAGTAGGCCTACGCATGTGGGGTGAGGAAAGGATCCTTCCCTTCACCCAACCATTGAGCCATTCAGCAGGCCAGCTGTGTCCAGCCAGCTGCCCTCCCTTCCAGCCAAGTCTCACACGCCAGCACCCTTCCTGGCTTCCTCTGCTAAGGGTTCCTCTACCTCCAGACTTGTTCTAAATATTGGTAAAACAATGACGGGCACCTCAGAAGGGTGCACTTTTGAAGACTGAAGCAGTCTTGGAGATGGGGGACCCCTACTGACACCTGGACTGAAGCCTGGAGAGTAACCGGCCCAGGGTCTTGTCATTGCCGTGTGGATCTTGAGTGCGCTTGTGTTCGGCCCTTGTGGCCTGATACGGGAAACAGGACAATACCAAACAGCTAGCTTGACCAATGCTGCAAATATCACTCACCCTCTTTGAGCCTCAGTTTCCCCAAATCTAAAGTGAAGGGCAGCTGGATGGGGTGGCTCAAGCCTGTCATCATAGCACTTCTGGAGGCCAAGGTGGGTGGATCACCTGAGGTCAGGTATTCGAGACCAGCCTGTCCAACATGGTGAAACCCCGTCTCTACTAAAACTACAAAAATTAACTGGGCGTAGTGGCAGTCGCCTGTAATCCCAGCTACTTGGGAGGCTGAGGCAAGAGAATCGCTTAAACCCAGGAAGTGGAGGTTGCGGTGAGCCAAGGTAGTGCCATTGCACTTCAGCCTGGTTGACAGAGCATGACTTTGCCTCAAAAAATAAATAAATAAATAAAATGAAGGGCCTGCACTAGGTAATTTCACATAAGTCCTAATAGAATTATTTTATTCTACAGAAGGATACAGTCAAGACATGCCATTTCTTTCTGCCCTTAAGCATGTGGATGTGATCTAAACTTGCGGTCTGAGCGCTTAGGTTGCAAGGGCCCCCAAGGGTCACTTGTTTGATCACCTCCCTGGGGGTGAGTCTTCTCTGCAGCCTACCTGCCAAGTGGCTGTGCACCGCTACCTAGGCATCACCTCCAGGAGGAGGGGCCTGCTACCTCCTTGGATGGCCCTTTCTACCTGTAAACAGAACTGGATGTTTGGAAGTTTCCTCTTAAGCAGAAACCTGCATCTCTGAAACAGCTTTGTGGACTACACAGGTTGCTAACTGGCTACTTTCTTCCCTTCTCTTTCAAAGTGCAACCCACCTCTAGAAGTTAAAGATTTGTTCGTCGATATACAAGATGGCAAAATCCTAATGGCTTTGTTAGAAGTCCTGTCTGGGCGGAATCTGGTACGTATGTCACAGAAGGGTCAGAAAGAAGGAAAATGCAAAGGAAGACACTGCTGAGGTTTTTTTTTCAACACATATACCTGCGTGCACACACACACCTGAACAAGAAACTCTGAAGCAGTGACTTTTTTTTTATCGGTGCCTACGAGCCATATAATCAGATGGAACAAACTAGTACCTTTTTTAAAAAAACAAGTAAATGTATTTTAGTAGATAAATGCCCAGTGTTTGCTGTGAGGCTGTTAAGGCTTAAGATTAGAACTAAACAGTTAAAGTTTAGCCAGCCAGCCGTTATATAAACTAGAATTATCACTAAAAACAGGAAAAATTGGAAGGGAAAGTCCTTTTGTTAACCACCCTAAGGCTAAAACTAGAACTGCTGGCCTCTAGAACTTTCTTTTAAGTATGACTGAAGTTGAGCCAGCTGGTCTTGACATTCATTTCACCTTGGACATGAGCCAGACTTCTCCGTGTTGCATGCATCTGCTGTGTGCAGATTGGCCGTTTTTCTCCTCTTCACAGACAGCGGGATTTTTCAGCCTTGGCACTGTTGACATTTGGGTCAGATGGTTTTTTGTTGTGGGAAGATGTCCTGTGCATTGCAGGACATCTAGTATCTAACTGCTAAATGCCAGCTGCACCCCTGGATGTGACAGCCAGCCGTCTCCCAGACATGGTGAAATGTTCCATGAGGGGGCGCCAGCCATCTCCCAGACATGGTGAAATGTTCCATGAGGGGGGCGCCAGCCATCTCCCAGACATGGTGAAATGTTCCATGAGGGGGGCGACCTGATCCAGTCCAGAATGCAGGAGTGTGAAAGTTGAAAAAACCTGCTTTGGAATCTAGTGTTTGATTTGGCCTTGGCAACCCACCGTGCCTAATACAGAGGTACAGCAGTGCGGTCACGACTCTACCAAACCGTCGCTCACCCAGCACAGAGTGTCCTGGGTCTGTCCTTAACTGTAGGTCTAGAGTAAGAGTCCCTGCTTCTCTTCTCAGATGTAATGTAGCTGGTATCTTATCAGGCTTCTTAACCCTCCCCCACTTTGCTTTCCCAATGACAAAACAGGAGATATTTATTATCGGCACTCACAGAGGGCTATGCAATGTTATGTGATGAATTCTCAACAGTATTTGGTTTCTTGGAGGGGACATGCCATGAGCTTGGTCTCCAAAAGACTCCATGAAAAAGTGCCTTCTGGTCCCTTGTTTGTGCTCCCAGTAACACAGGCTCCCCACTCTATTGCCAGAGCCCAGGTCACCAGCTGCTGTGTCCCTGGTGGGTCTCCCTGGGGAGTCTTTGATTCTGGAGCTCAGCCAAGAACAGGCCTCCACTTTCCCATGAGCGTGGCCTGGCACTTCACAGCTGGTAGAACCGACCCACTGGTTTTCCTTGAAATGCCATCTTCCCCCAACCTGGAAGAGCGTCGATGCGCTTTGATTCGGGTTAAGTTGACGGTGATGGCAGTCCTGGTATGTAGCGGTAACGTTGTCAGAGTTTTAGCTTCTGCAGACATCCTTCTCTCTTTCTCTCTTCGACCTGGGATAACTGTCCACAAACCTCTTGGCTAGAAATCAGAAACATCTGCTGCCACTGGGGAGGACCTTGGCTGGATGATTTAGCAGCTGAGTGGTGATGCTGACAGCTCATGCTCCCTGCCCTAACAAAAGCAGCAGTTCAGCGAAGGGAACATGTGACTGAGGGTCTCAGGAGAAGGGGAGGACTCTAACAAGCCAGGAGCTGGGTCCCGGAGAA
This sequence comes from Ateles fusciceps, assembly GCA_036589455.1. Taxonomy (NCBI): domain Eukaryota; kingdom Metazoa; phylum Chordata; class Mammalia; order Primates; family Atelidae; genus Ateles; species Ateles fusciceps. The sequence goes on from JAZHEH010002060.1 coordinate 10,340,662, forward strand.
AAAATTTGACAAATTTGTCCCTTGTCAGCTCATTTCAGTTCCCCCCCCACTCACCAACTTCAGTGAGCTAAATCCCAAGTACTGTAAATAAGGCCAAGGTTCGAAAGCCCTCTGATGTCACATTTGTACGTCCTGAGAGGTACCTGGGTTTGGATGCATTCCAGGTGGGTTTTAGCGGTGAGCGCCTAACTTTGTCTTGAAACTCATGTGAAAAAAGTAAAGCACACCCAGCCCCAGCACTGGGCATTGTGAAGTGCCTGCGTGGGTTGAATGTGCTTGTTGTTCTGTTCTGTTTTATAGCTGCACGAATACAAATGTTCATCCCATCGTATTTTTCGGTTGAACAACATAGCGAAAACACTCAAGTTTTTGGAAGACAGCAATGTAAGTGTTTGAAGCGCATCCCGCTAACACAAGCTTGTCCTGTTGGGAACAGGATGTCATTTGAAGTTCAGTGCTGGTCCCAAGAGAAGTGTGAGCCCTGAGCTAAAATGGTCAAATTAAACTAAGCTTCAATTTCACAGAAATCACTTAGATGACCCCTCCGTTGGGAACATAGTCCCTGACTCCATGCCCACCCACTTTGCGTCCATCAGGGTTAAAACTCTGATGGATGTTCAGTCGTAGAAAGGCAGAGCAGCTGACTGGCTCTCAAATATTTAGAATTTAGTTCATGCTTTCTTCTTCATTTCCCTTAATTAGAGTATGGCGTGCATGTCCAAGTGTAAAACTTTCTCTTGGAACTTAGAATATGGGAGAAAAAGGGGAAGAGGGAGGCTAAATGAGCCAGGGAAAAAAATTATAAAATTCTCCCTTTTTGGATGTAACTTTCTAGACTCTGATGAGTTTTTCCTCTGCCTGGAACTCTGCCCCACGTTCTTCGCACGTGGGAAGAGTTGACTCATCAGGGATGGAGTTTCATCGCTCCTCTTTCATTAGGTTTCACCAGTCAGTCCGTGTTAAAACAAAACCCAGCCTGCCCAACACATTGGCACACACACTGAGATTTTATCATAAAGTGGGATTCATTTGGGGTTCTTCATAGTAACAGAAGCTGAACTCAGCTGATTTAAGCAGAAAAGGAATTTGCTGAAAAGATACTGAGTAGCCACAGAATGACTTGAAAGACCAAGGAATCAGGGACAGAACGCTTGCCAGGCACCAGGACCACCGCAGAGCCCCCTGGAGGGACAGTGGGACATGCCCCCAGTGCCCTGCCCCTGCAGCCTCAGGGCAGCCCCACCACCGCCTGCAGGAGGAGCTCTCTCTGCTTCGTGGTCATCTCAGCACCACAGATTTGCTTTCAGCAACCATTTGGGTCACATTTACTAAGGGTCATTTGTGAGCCTGGGACAGCTCAGCGTTGGGGACAGACAGCTACGTTAGACACTCACCTGTGCCTTCAAGATGCTTAGGGTCAGCTGGAAGAGACCTCACATGGACAGCACGCTGCATGTTGTACCAGGGACATGAAGAAGAGGGACGATCCTGCAGAGGTGAAAACAAACAGCTGAGTGGGGGAAGGACTAGTCTACGAACAGGTGTGGCAATGAGGCAGTGCAGTGCAGAGGCTTGGGGAGGCCTGGCCTCCTGTCATCCATCTGTCGTATTTTACAAACTGCTCGCAGTAGCTGCCTGAAAGTCAATGAACATTAAAGTCTCCATCCCCCCTACTTTTTCAAGCAATGGTAAATATTCCAAATGTGGGCATTGTATGTCATCTTGGTGCCCCATTGGGCCCCATTGGCCAGACAGGTAGGACAAGTGAATGGCCCAGTGGGAAGGCAAGCCTCGGGGGAGTGAGCCAGGTGGAAAGGAGCATTTCAGATGCAGTCTCTATCCCATTCCCAGAATCCACAAAATACTCAGTGGGCCCTTGCTGGTCGCTTCTTGTCCCATTATCTCAGCCCACTGTCCTCAACAGGCTAAAATGGCTCTGCTGAGCCAAAGCAGTGCCCAGAACTGGGTGATGGATGCCAGGCAGCAGTCAGGTCCTCTGCTCCAGGATTCAGATGATGTTAGGTGCTATGGCTGGCCCATGTCCTCCCCCTCTCCCCTGCAACCACATACCACAGAGCACAGTATTTATGCCCACGTCAGAGATGGGCTGCCCCACAGGACCAGCTCTATGACATGCAAGTTACTCAGCTTCTCTGAGCCTGAACTTCCTCATCTCTAAAATGGGTATATTGTAAACACTAAAGAAACTCACCTGTGAAAAGCACTCTCCATTCTCAGGATGGCCATTGTCACTCACCAGGCCCCTGAGTTATCACCCGAGATGTGATAATTAAGTGTGATCCCACCTTCTCCCACCTGTAGAGGGAGAGGGGGATCTTTCCATAAACCAGTTGGTCCACTTGTTTTCAGTCTGTCAAAACCAGCTGAGTTAGGAGGAAGAAGAGGAGGAAGACATTGTCCCTGAAGCTCTTGACTGAAGTCTGGCTGTTAACTTTTTATTCACCACCAAAACCAAAATGGTGGCTGGGCACCCAAGCCACGTTCTTTAGAAATATGTGCTCCTTGGGGCCTTGGGCCACCTGCAATCACCACCTTCCCTCAGCCCGGTTCTCTGAACCTCATGGTCAGGAGGGTGCTTTCTTTACATGGCCCTCCCAAGAGCCAGCGGCTCCCTGCTCAGCCCTGTCCTTCCCCCTCTTAGGATGGTGCACCGTGGTGTTTATGGCACCCCTACAAGGCAGCTCTGTCTCCTCACTTTGAAACCTCATTTTAGAGGGCCACAGCTGTCACTTGCCACTGGGCTTCCTCCAGGTGAGAGGGGAAGGCCGTGGTGATCAAGCTAACTAGCATCTTTGATTCCCCTGCACTGGAATGTGCTCAGTAAGCCACAGAAACAGAAGGTGCTGTCAGAGCAGTGGCTTAGGAGACAAGCAGGCGAGTTCTCGCGCGTGATCCGCCATGCAGGACGTGCGCTTGTCATGAATGCAGACGCAGTATTGAACCTGAATTTGATTGACTGTGTTATTCACAGTATTGACAACTTCCTTCCTGGCCTCCAACCTACCAGTGATGAGCCTGTGTTGTCTGAATTATATTCCTGGCATCTGCCCTCAAAACAGACTGCAGCCAGGGAACCCAGAAGTCTCCCTCGATTAGGCAAGCCCAGGCCTAACTGATTGGTGTTGTCAGAAACCCATGATGAACTGATAGGATCCGAGACCCATGTCAGACAGTTTAAAAAGCCATGAGGGGAAGAGAGAGAGGAAAAAAAATAGAGGAGAAAGAAAAAGGTTTTGTATGAGGTGCTCTCTTTAAGTTCTCTTTCCTGAGTGTACCAGGCAGAATTTTGCAGTGTGGATCTGATAGTGTATCTTGACTTTATTTCTCCTCTCTTCCTCCTAAAGAATGACTTTTGCTTTATTAAGGGTTATTAAGAAAGAAGAAAAAAAAATGTGACAGATACCAGTGTGGCCTGCAAAGCCTTGAATATTTCCTCTCTGGCCCTTTTCAGAGAGGTCTGCAGAGCCCCAATCTGTGTCCAGTACTGAGATTTTGTTTGTGGAATGAACTTACGACGTAGGGCAGTGATCCTCAAACCCAAGCATGCACTAGAATCACCTGGCACACTTGTTAAAATGCAGATTGCTGGGCTCACCCACAGTTTCTGATTCTGTAGGTATAGGGGAGAATGTGCATTTCTAACATGTGGGGGCCCACGTGATGCAGACACTGCTGGTCCAGATGCCAGGTTGGCCTTAGGGATTTACCAAGAGCGTCATTCTGTGGTCAGAACATAGTTAAATACATAGGTAAGACCCTAAGGGTTTCTACAAGAGGCTCATTTTAACTAATTGGTGGGATATTTTCTAATGGTGCAGAAACCCTGGGTATAAACCTTACCCCAGCACAGGATTTCTAATTAGCAGTGAGTTCATCCACCCACAGTCCATGATTGCTGACGTCGGTGCTCTGTGTTTGTTCCAAGGACATTCTAAATCCAGGCATGATGGTGTTTGTGTAACAGACAGACCTACTGGGCATTTTCCAATCTCTCTTGGAAAAGAATGACTGAAACCTTACCAGCCGTGTGGCACTGGGCATGTTATATTTAACCTCTCTGAAGTTTCCTCACCTGAACTGGAGGGACAATAGAAGTACCCACTGATATGGTTTGGCTGTGTCACCACCCAAATCTCATTTTGAATTGTAGCTCCCATAATTCCCACGTGTCATGGGAGGGACCTGGTGGGAGGTAATTTGAATCATGGGAGCAGGTCTTCCCCGTGCTGTCCTCATCATAGTAAATAAGTCTCCCAAGATCTGATGGTTTTATAAAGGGGCGCTCCCCTGCACACATTCTCTTGCCTGCTGCCATGTAAGACGTGCCTTGCTTCCCCTTTACCCTCCACCATAATTGTGAGACTTCCCCAGCCATATGGAACTGTGAGTCGATTAAACCCCTTTCCTTTATAAATTACCCAGTCTCAGGTAGTATCTTTTCAGCAACATGAGAACGGACTAATACACCTACATGATAGGGTCATTGTGAGTATGAACTGAGTAAATATTTGTAAGGAGTTTAGAATAGATGGTAAGTGCAAGTGCTATGTATGTGTTAATTAAATACACTTTTGCATGCTGAGTGTCCCTGAGAATGATGGGGTAAGTAAGAAAAACAGGCACATGAAAACACACACACACACACAAACAGAACCAGAAAATAACATGTGTTATCTTCCCTGGACACCCCCCTTTAAGTTCTTAACTTCCTTCCCTCCAGGTTAAACTGGTTAGCATTGATGCAGCAGAAATAGCAGATGGCAACCCTTCTTTGGTTCTTGGGCTGATATGGAACATAATCCTCTTCTTCCAGGTAAGATCAGTTCCTTTCCAAAACACACGGTCATGATCTTGTGTCTGCTGAGCAGTGGCAGAAGAGAGTGGGGCCAGATCAGGGGAGGCAGTGAGGTTTAGTTTATGGCAGATTTTGTCTTTTCTACTCACTGAAAAAGCACTAGAAGAATCTGGTTGCTGAAGTGTTTGAGTCGCTGTGATTTTAAAAGTGGTGTGAGTTCTCTAGAAGAGAATATCCATCCTCTTGGGACTGGAAGAGTTAAATATTTACTTCAAAATATAACTTTGTTCTAAAGTGTCACAAGGACTGGAGAAATACTCCTGACCAAAAATGGAACTTGGTAGAGTTACTTTCCTACAATCACTCAGTGCTCCTTAGAGATGATGAAAGAGCTTGTACTAAAGATGCCTGAGGAAGAAGGCTAGCAGGAGAGATCTTATTGTTCCATTCTTTGCACTTCAGCCTCTAGTTGGAAATGCACATTTCATAGAGGAAGAACTGGATCTGTGGTTGGAGTAGGAAGATGTCATTTTAAATTGAGCTCAAGTTCATTTCCCTGTCAGGAGGACAGAGCTAGTATCTCATTTTCTAAAGCCCACTCTCTTTAGCAATAAAAACTCGTGGTTTACTGTGATTACCCTCCCAAGAGTGAAAGTGATCCACACAGGCATGATTTATTTGGGATTTTGGCTCAATGCCTGCATTTCAGAGAAGCATGAGCACAAACAAGGTCTGGAGACAATAGTTCCTGTTCTGGGTGAACCCTGAACTTAAAAAAAAAAAAAAAGACTGTCTCTCTGTTTCAGTTTCCATGTCTGTGAATGGGAACAGTGGTCATAATATGCAGTGAGCATCAAAAGAAGCCATGTGGGCTGGGCACAGTGGCTCATGCCTATGATCCCAGAACTTTGAGAGGCCATGGCAGCAGAGTCACTTGAGTCCAGGAGTTTGACATCAGCCCTGGAAACAGCAAGACCCCATCTCTATAAAAAATAAACAAAATTAGCCGGGCATATTGGTGTGTGCCTGTAGTCCCAGCTACTTGGAAGGCTGAGGTTGGAGGATTGCTTGAGCCTGAGAGTTCAAGGCTATATTGAGACATGATCTTGCCACTGCACTCTGGCCTGGGTGACAGAATGAGATCCTGTCTCAAAAAAAAAAAAAAAAAAAGCCACCGCCATGTGTTATATATATGCTTCAATTACTGCTACCTGTTATTAGACTTCCTCAGAGATTCGGAAAATATCCTAAAGATGTGTTAAAAGACTGGGGAGTGGAGTGAGGAAAACTTCCTGGAAAAAGTGACACCAGAGCTGGGTTTTGAAGGATGAGTAGGATAGGAATGCACTAGACCTCTTACTCATCCTTCAAACTAAGTTAGACTTAACCTACTGTGTGTGTGAATTGCCTCAGATTCTGATTCCAGTAGCTCTGGGGTAGAGCCTAGGGTTCTGCATATCTTACAGAAGTCTTCAAGAGAGGAGTTAACTGATGGAGGGAAGGGACATCAAAGCAGCAAGGGCAGGATGAGCAGAGGCAGTGGGGCTTGAAAGAGCGCAGTGAAGTCTGGGAGTGATGGGTGGCGAGAGGAAAGGGGTGGTGGAGTCACGTCAGGAAGACCTTGTGTGAAGTGGTGGCTGGAGCTGGAGAGACTTCAGGAAAAGATGGTCCTCCCTGTAGAGTGTAATTATGGGTACCACAAGCCACATGAAATGGTCATGCCATTGAAAATACTGCCTGCCCCCTGCCACAGCCATCAGAAAGGGTTTCCCCTGCATTCGGAGAACCAATTCTGCTTGAGCTGGTCCCTCCAGCCATGGTCCATGTGGCCACCAGCCTGACAAGGGGCTTGCTGGGAGGGTGGGTCTGTTGCTGGGGTCTGAAATGCCATTTTCCTTCCAGATTAAGGAGCTCACAGGCAACCTCAGCAGAAACTCTCCATCTTCCAGCCTGTCCCCCCGGCTCAGGGGGCACAGACTCAGACTCATCCTTCCCACCCACACCCACCGCAGAGAGAGAGAGGAGCGTGGCCCTATCGGTGAAAGACCAGAGGAAGGCCATCAAGGCGCTGTTGGCATGGGTGCAGAGAAAACGAGAAAGTAAGCCGAAGCCCCCTCTCCCCCCGCACCACTTCATTTAATTAGCTGCTTTCAGGCAGAGGAGAAGAGAATTAGTATTTATTAAGGTGCCAGTTATGTATGTGCCCATTGCTTCACATAGAACATCAGAACAGGAAACACTGCATTTTTTTCTGGTTTTGCAGTACACACAAAATGCAGTTTGCAGAATGTTTGGTTTGCACAAAGCTGATAAGAAGATTTGAATACAGATCAGAGGGGCTTTCATCATGCTATTTCCCAAAATGGTCCTGTCTCTTGGATTCTAATGACTTGTATGCATTTAAGCTTCAGGGTATCTTCCAGAGTTTGTACCTACTTTAAAGATAGTAATAATAGGCCTGGTGCAGTGGCTCACACTTGTAATCCCAGCACTTTGGGAGGCTGAGGCGGATGGATCACCTGAGACTGGGAGTTCAAGACCAGCCTGACAACATGGAGAAACCTTGTCTCTACTGAAAATACAAAAATTAGCCAGGCGTGGTGGCACATCCCTGTAATCCCAGCTACTCAGGAGGCTAAGGCAGGAGAATCGCTTAAACCCGGGAGGGGGAGGTTGCACTGAACTGAGATTGCGCCATTGCACTCCAGCCTGGGCAAAAAAAAAAAAAGTTATAATAAAGGCTGTAAGGTCTGACCTTCCAAAATCGAGACAGGTGAACTGGAGCAAAGTTCTGGCCCTGTTTCACCCTACGCCAGCAGCTGACTGATTTTAGCCATTTTGTATCAGGCCTTTTTACCAGAAGCAGGCCCACAGCCCCTGGGCCATGGGCCCACATGCCAGGCCAGTGTGGTAGAAACCAAACCAACATGGGGCTGCCCCAGCTTCTCAGTGTACAGACTGGTTGAGAACCTGGTGACTCATTTACCTTTCCAAGCCCCAACTGCAAATGGTAACCTATCACTCACTGCCTTCCAGGACAGTTAGGTGAAATGGAGTAAAATCCATGAAAGCACCTTGCAGTGCCAGCCCATATTAAGCACTTCACAGATATTGATTCCTTCCTCCCCTGTGTGTGGAAATAAAAGGGGAAGACAGTTTGGATCTTTAGAGTTTTGATTGAGAGATCAAGCGTGGTAGATTGAAATTGACAAATTCGAACAACCATTAAATGTTGTTTACATACAAATAAACCAAAAAAGGGTTCATTGCCAGGAGTTAGGGTAGAAGGAGAGTGTGACCATAAGGGAGAGAAGTATCTTGGGGTGATGGGACAGTTCTGTTTCTCTATTGTGGTGGTTACATGAATCTGTACACCACCCCCATGAAAATTGGCACCAATGAAAACATGAAATTCAAATGCAGTCTATAGCTTACTTAATAATTGTCCTGAGCCAGTGTTGGTGTTCTGGTTTGGGTGACATACCCTGGGAACGTCCGATGCTGTCACTGGAGGAAGCAGGGGAAAGAACAGGGACTCTGTGCTGCGTTTGCAACTTCTTTTCGGTCTCAAAGGATTTCTAAATAAAAAGATGTTTGGGCTTTTTATTTTTTGTTTTTTTAAGAAAGTTCATTGACCACCATTGAGAGATTGGTGGAGTCTCAGGTTGGATTCTCAAGGAAATCAGTGCCTGGCAGGACTCTTTCCTCTTTTGTTCTTCACTTTTACTTTTAAAAATTTAGGTAGCCTCCATTCAACAAAATAGAATGAAAGCTCGTCTGCCCCTTGCTTGCACAATGATGCTTGTATTTCTGTTACTGATAATAGCAGCTGTCATTTAGTGAGTGGCTTTCGTGGGCTCCCGACATTGCATATTAGATTGACCCTATGACATGGCCCTTCTGGGGCCAGGTTCGGCTTTCCCTACAAAAGCCCCAGCAAGTTCACTGTGTGGAGTTTGAGGCTCAGAGAGGTAGGCGACTTGCCCAAGTTCACAGCACCAGAAGCATGAGGGGACAGCTGAAGTACAAACTTGTGTCTTTTTGGCTCCATTTATATGGCACCACACATTCTTGTTATGTTTTCAATGTCACTGATACAAGGAATGGTCTATACAGTTGGTCCTTTATGTGTCTGGAAATTGGGGGAGCACAGGGTCCTATTTTGCCTCTTGGTGCAATGTATACCCTCCTATTCCATTTGGCCGGAAATGGAAATGTGTGTGGTTCAGGGCAGCTCTCCCACGCTCAGGGACCAAGGCATCTTTACCTGGTGAGGCTGGCAGCTCTGCCCCACTCAGAAACTACGCGGCTGCTGCATGCCGAGCTTGCACCTTTGAGTTTGTTTCCTCACCTGCGTCCTGGCCTCTGCTGCTGTTTTTCCTTCAGGTATGGCGTGGCAGTGCAGGACTTTGCGGGCAGCTGGAGGAGTGGACTGGCTTTCCTGGCAGTGATCAAGGCCATTGACCCCAGCCTGGTGGACATGAAACAGGCTCTGGAAAATTCCACACGAGAAAATCTCGAGAAGGCTTTCAGCATCGCACAGGATGCCCTGCACATCCCCCAGGCTCCTGGAGCCAGAAGGTAGCAGTGGTTCTCTCTTTCTTTCCAGTCATTTTTATTACACATGTACCACTTGCTGTTCCATGTAGAAAATTTGGAAAATACAGAAAAATCTAATGAAGGAGATTTTGTCTCCTATATTTCTACCACTCTGATCATATGGATATTTTTTCAATATTTTATATACATCTGATTATATTTTTACATAATTGGTATCATTCACTGCCTGTATAATTTTACACTTTTTGACTTAACATTATGTCATAAGTATTTTACATACTACTACACTGTATTACTATATATTTTTATTGGTTGCATAGTAGTTCATCTAGTGGGCATACTAAAATGTATTTAGCAGCCTGGCGTGGTGGCTCACGCCGGTAATCCCAGCACTTTGGGAGGCCAAGGCGGGTGGATCACCCGAGGTCAGGAGTTTGAGACCAGCCTGACCAACATGGCGAAACCCCACCTCTACTAATCATACAAAAATTAGCTGGGTGTGGTGGCACAGTCTATAATCCCAGCTACTCGCTAGGCTGAGGCAGGAAAATTGCTTGAACCCAGGAGGTGGAGGTTGCAGTGAGCTGAGATTGTGCCACTGCACGCTAGCCTGGGCGACAGAGCCAGACTCTTGTCTCAAAAAAAAAAAAAAAAAAAAAAATGTACTTAGCTCTTCCACTACTGGTAGACATTGAGGTGGTTTCTGAAATATGTAACACTGCAGTGAACATCTTAATAAGGCTCAACATGCATCCCAGATTATTTTCTTAAGGACCAGATTTCATTAGCAGAATGACAGAGGAGGAGAGTCCACTCCTGTTTAAGGGGTTTGGCTATCTCTGTCAAGTTGCCTTTCACGTGGGTCAGGCTAACCCAGGACTCCCAGTACCATATGGTTCACCATCCTTGCCCATGGAGCCAGCAGTGAGCTGGTTGCTCACTGTGGCAGGGACTAAAACAGCAAGGAAGAAGGGACAGAATTTTGGGAATAAGAAGTCCTAGAATCTATATCCTCGCTTCTCTGTTCATCTGCCAGCTCTGAGATTTCAAATGATTTACCCTCTTTGAGCCCAAAGTTCCTCAAGTGAAAAATAAAGAGAAAAAACCCTCAATGATCTGTGGGTTTCTTCACCATTAGGCATGCAGGGAAATTATTGAAAACGTGTGTGTCTGTATCTCCTGCTAATCCCTGTGTCTCTCTTGACAGACATCATGGTTGACACACCGGACGAGCAGTCTATCATGACTTACGTGGCACAGTTTCTAGAACGTTTTCCGGAGTTGGAAGCTGTATGTTTGCTTTTCTTACCTTTAATTCAGAAACTGTACATTTCCATTTGCTGGCCATCAGGCAAAGCGGAGACTTGGGCAGCGCTGGTCTCTGTAACTAGCAGTCATAATCGCCAGTTGCTCTCAAGTCCCTTGAGCACGGCCTTACCACATTTTAACTTCAGAAGGATAGTAGTCCCCCCCCTCTTACGCAGGGGATACAGTTCAAGAACCCCCAGTCGATGCTTGAAATCTTGGATAATACCGAACCCTATATATACCATTTTTTTCCTATACATATGTACCTATGATAAAGTTTAATTTATAAATTAGGCACTGAAAGATATTAACAACAACTAATAGTTACACAGAACAGTTATAACCATGGGCCAACATTATTATTTTTGCACTTTGGGGCCATTATTAAGTAAAATAAGGGTTACGTGAACACAAGCACTTCGATATCGTGACGGCCGATCTCTGATCATCTAGACAGCTACTGAGTGGGCGTGGATGGCGTGGATATGCTAGACAAAGGAACGAGTCAAGGCCCAGGCAGGACAGAGCAGGATGGTGAGAGATTTCATCCCGCTACTCAGAACACCATGCCATTTGAAACTTAGGAATTATTTCTGGAATTTTCCATTTAATGTTTTCAGACCACAGTTGACCATGGGTGACTGAAACCTTGGAAAGCAAAACCTCAGATAAGGAGGGAACTACTATATATGTAACATTATTAAGTTTCAAAGCAGGATGGAAATTGGTGCCTCTCACAAACCTCTTCCCATGACAAACTTTATTAAGATTATAAAAGGTGCTCACTTACAAAAAGGATCTGCTTCTTGAGTTTTCAGATGTCAGATGGAACATGTTAGCATCTACCAGATTTTTATCAGTGTTAAAAATCATAAAAGGCACTGATCATTGAAAAGCCTGCCTTTTTATTTTCAGAATTCCAGATTATACTTAGTGACAGATTTTTAGGGGCGCAGAATCAGACCTTTTAGAAGCTGTCCTGGCTCCACTGAACTCCCACCCAACCCATGTGCAGCCCTGAAATGGTAATAATAATAATGACAGCAACAACAGCCTCTTCTTGAATCCATTAGTAATTGACTGAACCCCTTGCCCCTGGCTTAGGGAACTCAAAGATAAACTAGATGGCTGAGGTCCCTGGCCTTGTGAAGCTTTGTTGTAGTAAAGGAAACAGTTATAAGTCAGGAAAAACATAACTTCAGGTAGTTAGGAGTACCAGACAGAAAAAAAGAAAGCATAAAGAATTAAAGGATGCTTGCAGGAGGCAGGGGCTGCTTTTCTAGCTGGCTGCCTTGCCCCTGTGTCTCTGGCCTGCCCGCCATTCCTGCAGTCCAGCATGGCTCAGTATCATAATCCTCTTTTTAGAGATGAAAATGAGGATCTCAAAGAGGCTTAAAGACCTCTCCACAGTCACTCAGCTACCAAGAACAGAGCTGGGGTTTGGCCCTTCTGTGGTTCCAAGGTTCAGGCTCTTGGTTCCCTTACAACATGCGGCTGAAGCTGGGGCTCCGTTTTGTACAGAAGAGTTTCCCAGGATCCTCCGTGCTGTGGCTTTCATCCTGGCCCCCACCTGTGTGTGTTGCCTGCTGGTCCCTGCACCACATATGGACCCCTTACAGGGCGCTTTGGAAACAGGAATTTCTGGGCTGGAATGCCAGTTCTCCACTTGGAGCTGTGTGAGCTCAGGCTGGTAACTTGACCTCTCTGATACACGTCTGTATTGAATGTGTATCTATTGAATGTGTGTCATCTGCAAGATGGAAACATGACCACATTTCAAGGTTATGTGAAGAATAAACAGTTATGTGAAGTGCCTAGTACTGTGCCTGGAACAACAGTGGATGTTTAGCAAATAATGGTGACTTGGTCAATGGGTATAAAGTTACAGTTCCATAGGAGGAATCAGGTCTGGTGCTCTATTGCATAGCAAGATGACTAGTTAATAATGTAAACGGTGGCTTATGTCTATAATCCCAACACTTTGGGAGGCTGAAGCAGGAGGATTGCTCGAGCCCAGGGCTGAAAGACCAGCCTGGGCAACAAAGTGAGACCCCGTCTCTACAAAAAAGAAAGAAAGAATAATGCACTGTGTATTTCAAGAGAAGATTTTAACTGTTTCACTACAATGAAATGATAAATATTTGAGGGGACGAATATATTGATTTCTCAGATTTGATTATTTTACAGTGTATACATGTTTTGAAACATCACATTATACTCCATACATGTATACAATTATTATTTGTCAACTAAAATGTTAAGCATGAAATCAGAAAAAGGGATCTAGCCCTGAGAATACCTTGATTTTAATCCATTGAGACCTGTTTTGGATTTCTGATGTCCAGAACCATAACAAATTTTTGTTGTTTTAAGCAAAAAAAAGGAAAAAAAAAGTAGTGATTATTATTTTGCATTTCAGTTTTCCTGGCCTGTTACTGAGTTTTGAAATACAAGGCATAGGGGCTTTCATTAGCCCTGAGCTCTTAATCTGTAGGCAGAGTTTGAAATCAACTAAAACAAACAGTATTTGTCTGAGTCAAAACCACAGCTAGGATTCAGCAAATCTGACAGAGATCTCCCCAATGCTGAGGTCAGAAACTGCGGATGGGAAAAGATTGAGCCAGAAATAATACCTGGAGAAAATCATCCTGGTTCACAGAACATGGTGCATCACTGCAGAACAGTCTATTTGCATCTCCAAGGGAATACAGATGAGAATTCACAGCTTATCCAGACATACGGTGAACGTTCCTAACAATTCTGCTGAGTTAGTTCATTTCAGTAAACGTTTGTGGGGCCCTGACCATGTACCAAACATTGTTACTAGCTTTATGGGCCAGCACATGGTTTCTTTTGGTAAATGTGCCATATGCATTTGAAAAGAACGTCTCTTATGCAGTTAAATAATTGGTATTGTTTAATATGCTGATAATATGTGAATATGCTCTTCTAATATTCTATATTTATACTGATTTTTCTGCTTTCCTGTTCAATTAATGTAGGAGAGAAATGTTAAAAAAAACAAACCTATGATTGTGAATTTATTTCTCCTCTTAGTTCTGCCAGTTTTTGTTTTATACATGTTGATGCTATGCTGTTAAGTGCATAGACACTTACGATTTATTATGTCTTCCTGATGACTTGATTGCTTTATTTTTATGAAGTTTCTCTCTGTCTTGAAGTGTGCTTTGTCTGATATGAATCTAGCCATAGCAGCTTTCTTTTCATTTTTTTTTTTATTTTTTTAAATCTTTTAAAATTTTATTTGGGTGTCTTGCATTGGAAAGCAGCTTTCTTATGAGTAGTGTTTGTGTGATATCTTTTTCCATTTTTTTCCTTTCGGTGTATGTATACTTAAAGTATGTCTCTTGTAAATAGTATGCAGTTGGGTCTTGTTTTGTATTCATTCTGGCAAGCTCTGTCATTTAATCAGTGTGTTTTTCATATGTCTATATGAGTTGAATATACCATCTTAGTTATTGTTTTCCATTGGTCTGATCTGTTCTATGCTACATTGTTCTTCCTTCTTAACTTTTTTGGGATTATTCAAGAATTTTTTCGTGTGCATTTATCTCCTTTATTGGTTTTTTAACCACATCACCTTATTTTACCTTTTTTGTAGCTGTTCTAGTGATTATAATACTCATCTTTAACATATATCAGCTTACCTTAAATTAATATACTACCTTGATATATTAAAATTCATTATGGATTAAAATCAACGCATATTTTACATATTTTATATATATCACATATACAATTTTACTCACCTCATCTCCATTTCTTTTGCTACTATATTGTCATTTACTTTGCGTCTACGTATGTTTTAATCCTCAATACCTTGTTATTATTTTTTTCCTTTAAATAGCTAGTCGGCTTTTTAAGAAAACTTTGAAATTGTTTTTTTATATTGACCATATATTTACCATTTCAAGTACTGTTCATTCCTTCCTTTAGACTGTATGTCTGAGATTGTGTTCATTGAGCCTGAAGAACTATTAGTTTGTATTTCTTATAGCATAGGTTAGTTATTCTAGAGTCTTTGCTTGCAAATTCTAACTTGGGATCATACATGGGTCTATTTCTAGTGATTATTTTTTCTCTTGATTATGGATTTCGTTTTCCTCCCTCTTCATGTCTTGTAATTGTTTATTTTATGTCAAACTTGGCATACAAAAGAACAATAGAGGTTGAAGTAGATGTCATTTTTTTTTCCTCAGGAAAATAGCCCTTTCCCAAACAAGCACATAAGATGAGAAGCTGTCGTTTTGATCATATCAGAGTTGATAGGAGCTATGGTGCAGTTTTATTTAATTTCTTCTCTCTGGTTTTAAATGATTTGAGGCTGCAGTCAATTCACTCTGTCAGTGCATTGGGAGCCAATCACTGCAGTACCTCAAGTCATTTTCTGCTTTTTAGGCCTGCCCCCCACTGGCTCTTACACAGCAAAATTCCCCCACGTGGGCTAATTAGTATATGAAGAGAATTGTTTTTGTGTTTGGAGCCCTTCCAGATCCAGTCTCTCATACCAGCCCATATAATCAATAAAAATTTGGCTGACCTTGCCTTATCTCGGGTGGATTAGCTCCTCTCCAAGTCCATACCCAGACCAGACAACGTGGTCCTTAAGTATGAAGTGGCTGACAATCTCTGCTCACTTTATAAGAGGTTGTCCTTCTTTAGAGCTTGGTTTATTGAGATTCCTTACATCCGTAGCTTTTAAAAAACATGATATTTTACATTTTTATTTATCTGATGTTTTCTGTCTCAGCAGGAATGAAAGTCTTCTCTAACCATTTGCATCTTAATTAGAACACTTTGCATTAGTTTTGAAGTGGCTTTTTCTATTTTTGTTTGTGTTTTGAGAGAGGTAGATATAGGTTGTACTTAAACCCTCTTCTTATTCATGTTGCTCTGTTTTTTGTTCTTTTTTTATAGGAAGATATTTTCAATTCAGATAAAGAAGTTCCTGTCGAATCTACTTTTGTTCGTATCAAAGAAACTCCTTCTGAACAGGAGAGCAAAATCTTTGTTCTAAATGAAAATGGGGAGCACACCTACACTATTAACCACGAAACCAGCCACCCACCACCCTCCAAAGTCTTTGTCTGTGACAAGCCCGAGAGCATGAAGGAATTCCGCCTGGATGGTATTTCCAGCCATGCACTGTCAGACAGTTCCACTGAGTTCGTGCACCAGATCATCGACCAGGTCCTGCAAGGGGACCCAGGTGACAACAGTGACATCAGTGAGCCATCTCCAGAAACCTCCATTTTATCATCCAGAAAGGAGAGCCAGAGGTCCAACTCTTTGCCAATCAAGAAAACGGTTCACTTTGAGGCCGACAGCTACGAGGATGCTTCCTGCCGTAAGGACCTGTCCCTTCACTTTGAAGGGAGCCCAAGAGTGGCAAAGGAACCACTGATGGAGGATGGACACGTCTTGGCAGTTGAGGTTGCTGAGGAAAAGGAATGGAAACAGGAATCCTCGAAGATTCCGGAATCCTTCTCTGACAAGGGCCCTGGTGACGTTTTTTTGGCGGAGGGCACGATCAATAATTCTCAGTCTTCTTCCTCCTATAATGGCGCTTTAGAGAGTACAGCCAGCCGCGATGAAGAAAGTCACTATTTTTCACCCCCAGGAGAGAATACTGTGATGGCCAATTCCGTGGAGATCAAGGTTAATCTGATGACTGTAGAGCCTCTGGATGAGGGAGACTATTTTGAAGCCATCCCATTAAAAGCCTCGAAATTTAACAGCGACCTAATAGATTTTGCTTCTACCAGCCAGCCTTTCAACAAAGTTCCTTCACCTCATGAGACGAAACCTGATGAGGATGACGAGGCTTTTGAGAATCATGCTGAAAAACTAGGTAAAAGGAGTACTAAATCTGCTCACAAAGAGGAAGATTCGCCAGAGCCTCAAGTTAAGTCTGACAAACATGAAGCTCACCAGGACTCCGGAGAAGAAGCTGAAGGCTGTCCTTCGGCCCCGGAAGAGACACCAGCAGATACAAAGCCAGAGGTATATGAGAAGGCCAAGGGAAAGTCCATCCGTCCTCATGATGAGGAAGAGGGAGAAGACGATGACCTCCAGGGTGTGGGCGAGGGATTACTCTCCAGCCCCCCAAGCAGCAGTGTCAGCTTGGAGACCCTTGGGAGCCAGAGCGAAGAAGGCCTGGATTTCAAGCCCTCCCCACCCGTCTCAAAGGTTTCCATCATTCCCCCACGACCTCTTCTATTTCCCGCACTATGAGGTTCCCCTGGCTGCAGTTTTGGAGGCTTATGCAGAAGACTCAGAGGATCTAAAAAATGAAGAAATGGATCTCGAAGGTCCAGAGGGTTGTATGCAAGACCAGGACTTCAGGGAGGAGGAGGCTGATGGCTCTCAGAGCAGCTGCAGTTCCTCGGCGCCAGGCGAGTGCCTCCCCCAATGCCAGCGACCAGGTGCTGTATCTCAACAGGGATGGTGGGAGTACCACACCAGCCTCGGAACCTGCTCCTCTGGCCCCCCATGAGGACCACCAACAAAGGGAGACCAAAAGAGTGACCCCATGGACAGCCACCAGGTACTTGACCATGGGATTTGGGAACTTAGGGTCCTGTCTGGGAGACTTGGCAGTTCTTTATCTGAAGCTCAGCTTCTTGCTCTATAAAATAGCGATGAGGGGGGCTTCCCATGGGACTCCCCACGGTAAAAAATTCAAAGAGGCATCTACTGTGAGGCTCAGGCAAATGCAGGGTTGGCACCCAAGGGTGAGCATCTCTGGAAATCCTGCACTGGGCACCTCACTGGCTTTCCCCCAGGCCTGGCCCAACTCACAGGGATGCTCTGAGGATCCAGTGAGGTCACCTTTGAGGGTCCAGCAGAGTAGGAGCAGAAATGATTTCAAAAGCAGTCATTGTCGCAGGGCAAGGGTTGAAAACCTCGTTGTGTACTATGCTCCGTGCTGGGTGGGGGGATCAGAAGAGCACATCTCCCCTTATCCTGTTTGCACACCCGTTTCTAACAGAAACCAAAGACTAGTGCCCAACAGGCAAAAATCTGTTAAAAACTGAAAAAGCTCACCATCACTGATCATTAGAGAAATGCAAATCAAAACCACAATGAGATTCCATCTCACACCAGTCAGAATGGCAATTATTAAAAAGTCAGGAAACAATAGATGCTGGCGAGGCTGTGGAGAAATAGAAACTCTTTATACCATTGGTGGGATTGTAAATTAGTTCAACCATTGTGGAAAACTGTGTGATGATTCCTCAATCTGATTTCAGAACCAGAACTACCACTTGACCCAGCAATCCCATTACTAGGTATATACCCAGAGGAATATAAATGATTCTGCTATAAAGACACATGCACACATATGTTTATTGCAGCACTATTTACAATAGGCAAGACATGTAACCAACCCAAATGCCCATCAATGATAGACTGGATAAAGAAAATGTAGAGCATATATGCCATGGAGTACTATGCAGCCATAAAAAGTAATGAGTTCATGCCCTTTGCAGGGACATGGATGAAGCTGGAAGCCATCATTCTCAGCAAACTAACAGAGGAACAGAAAACCAAACAGCACATGTTCTCACTCATGAGTGGGAGTTGAACAATGAGAACACATGGACATAGGGAGGGGAACATAGCGCACCAGGAACATAAGTTCCTGTATCCCAGAACTTAAAGTAAAACAAATAAAAAAAACTAAAAATCAAAAAGGAAAAAAGCCAAGAAAGGAAAAAGAAACAAACAAAAAGTCCTTTAAAAATGAAGGCTGCAGGCCGGGTGCAATGGCTCACACCTGTAGTCCCAGAACTTTGGGAGACCAAAGCTGGCAGATCATAAAGTCAGGATATCAAGGCCATCCTGGGCAACATGGTGAAACCCGGTCTCTACTGAAAATACAAAAATTAGCCAGGCGTGGTGGCACGCACCTGTAGACCCAGCTACTCAGGAGGCTGAGGCAGGAGAATCACTTGAACCCAGAAGGTGGAGGCTGCAGTGAGCCAAGATTGCTCTACTGCACCCCAGCCTGGGTGGAAGGGCGAGACTCTGTCTCAAAAAAAAAAAAAAAAAAAAAAAAAAAATTAAGGCTGGAATCAGCCTTCATGACCCCATCGCCAAGGTGCTGAGAATAGTGTATTAACGGCTGGGGACTGCAGCCAGGGGAACCTCATAGTGCTGGAAATAGAAGAGGTCGTGGGGGAATGATGGAAACCTTTGAGAGGGGCAGGGAGGGCTTGAAATCCAGTCCTTCTTCGCTGTGACTCCCAAGGGTCTCTAGCTGACATGGCTGCTTGGGGTTTGGAAGATAATGACCCCAGGCTTCAGCATCATGCAACATACCCACGTAACAAACTGGCACATGGATCCCCGAATCCAAAATAAAACTTGAAAAACAAAAAAGGAATAACTAACCACTAACATGGGCATTCGAAAGTAAAAAAAAATAGCTATCGTAGCTTAGTGAACGCTAGCTGGTTCTTCTGCAGCAACTTGGGAGAAACAGACGAAGCCTCGTGTTTGACTCGTCTGGATTTTTAAAGGACTTTTGCCTGTTGGGCACTAATCTTTGGTTTCTGTGGTTTGAAGTGGGTGTGTAAACAGGATAAGGGGACATGCACTCTTCTGAGCTTGAGCAGCTGGTCACATTCTTATCTGCCACTTGTGTTCCCACTTCATCTGGCCCAGCAGCTCACGAAGGGCCACTGGAGTGATGAGGGAAGGGGTGCATGGGCCTGGCCTGATGGGGAGGTTCCTCCACAGATGCCACGTTAGTAAGTGCTGCTCTCTGCTGCAGCACTGGGGGATCCGGGAGGTGAGACCAACACGACATTGGCCAGGCCCTGCTGGATACAGTGCATACAGGGCACCCAGGGCAAGACAGCCAGGGAGGAGAAGGGCCTGGGCTCAGCCTCTCCAGCTTTTCGATGAACTCACCTGCTTACTCATCCAACCTCATGGAAAGTGATGCATCCGGCACTGCCAGGAGGATAAAGAAGGAAAATCCTGTCTTCAGTGTCTAATGCAGGAGACAGAGTCCCCAGTAACAGTACTGTGAGAGTATGTGGCCTCAGTCATAAGAGATGGGGCCAGGAAAGGGATTCAGGGGTTCAACAGAAGGAGGCTCCCACCCAGATCCAGAAAGGCTGCATGGCGGTTTGGGGGTGACTAGAACTGAGGAGGGAATTCTGGGTGGAGGGACTTACGGTGGAAGTCCCCTAAGCACAGGAGCCAGGTGGGGAAAGTGACCAGCTACTTCGGATTGCATTGGCTCTGCCTCTATCTCAGACCCTTCCCCAGTCTCTCACTGTCCCTCCTCCCAGCTCAGCTTGCAGAGGGATGACCCTAACACAAAGTCTCATTGTATCACTTCCTGAATCCTGTCTCCAGGTTAAGTCTAAATTTCTTAGCATGAATTCCAAGACTCCTCTCTCTAACCTGGACACCCACTCCTCTTTGTCTCCCTCCCCTCCAGCCAAGCCAGCATCCTCCCAGGCCCCCAGGCATCCAGGGTCTCCTCTGCCTCCAGGTGTGATTGGGTTGGTCCCACCATCTGGGCAAGCAGTTATTCACCCTTCAAAGCCCAATGCAAATGGCACTTCCTCCCAGAAGCTCCCCCTGCTCCCCCCAGGCAGAGCCATGGCTTCCTCCCTATAGCTGATCACAGTTTTGACAGTCTCTCCTTGAGTGCTTACCTGATTTCCCTGGGTTTTGCTTTTCTCTCCTGTGGGCATTTGTGTATTGATCTTTGGATGCTGGAGACCAGCACGGTGCCTGACAGGGCTTGCCAGTGTAGGGGACAAAGGTTTATTACACAGTGGTTGGGGGACACACAGCAAATGTAAGATAGATGAACCCCTGAGATACATGACAATGCTCTAGCTTGTCAGGACCCAGTGAGGGGCCCAAAGGACCAGGGCTGCTCGGAGGATTGAGAGAGCCTTGCATCCTGCGGGAGCTACAGAAAAAGTTGGGTTTGAGAAACCTTCTTTGAGTTTAAGTTGACTGATGGTTGAGTAGTTTGTGTGCATGAGCCGGGTAGAGAGAAGACCTAGAGGATTAGTCGAGCCAATGACGAGATAAGGGAAATTAGTATCAAGGATCAGGTTCATCCTAAAAGACACTTAGGATTTTAGACTGACCAGAGTAGGAAGCTGGTTTTATTCAGTTTGCCAAGCCTGAGCAATGGGGGAATGGCTGCCTAAGCCCTGGGAGGAGCGGCAATCTCAGGCCGAGGGCCACGTGGGCGGGGCTGTGCACTCCGTGTTTGCCAACCATGGAATGGACAGAAAGAGGCTGGGTGCTTCTGCAGGTGCCAGGGACCTCGCCTGCCATCTTCCCCTCTCCCCCCAGGGAGAGGAACCCAGTCCCGCACTCGCTCCCACGGCCTGCTGTGCGCTGACTTCTCTGGAGCCAGCCCCGCCGCCAGGCAGCTGCTTCCTGCAGGAGACCATGAAAATGCAGCAGGGCTAGAAATACCCTCCAGTGAGATTGGCCATGTTGTCCCCAGGCTGAGGGGCAACACAACTGGGGCCACAATCTGTTATGGCCAGAAAGCTCTTTCAGGACAGAAAGAGGACTGAGTGGGTGGTGGGGAGAGAGCCTGAGTTGCATCTCAGCCCCTCTGTTCTTTAAAATGATGAATTAGCGGCTCGCATCTCCCTCCTGGCCTGTTGATGTGGCCTGTGAAAATACAAATGTGGTAGTTCATTCTCGTACGCTTTCCTTCCAGCAATTGCCAAAAGCAGAGTGCACACGTCCAGCACTTGGACAGGTGATTGGGTGTGGTTGAAAGAGCCTGGGTTGGAATCACAGAATCAGGAGATCTGGATTTGAACTCCGTCTTATGTTGGATCTCACACTCCCTTGGGTGCAGTGTGGGAATGAAATAGATGCCGTCTGCCTCACTTGGCTCCGGTCTGCTGCCTCACCTGCCCAGCTAGCACTGCCCACTGACCCCGAGCCCACCTTGCAATTTGCTCCCCAAGTGCAGCCCTTGCCTCAATCCGTGCGGGTGAGCATAGGGAGAGGGTACACCCCATTTGATGAGGAGCCCAAGACCACAGGTGAGGTCTGGGGAGTATTGCCGCCTGGCAGACAAGGAGACCGAATGGAGCATTTCTCTGATACTTTGCCTTCCTTTAAAAATAAAAAAAACAAGAGGTTGGGCACAGTGGCTCATGCCTGTAATCCTTGCACTTTGGGAGACTGAGGTGGGTGGATCACCTGAGGTCAGAAGTTGAAGACCAGCCTGACCAAGATGGTGAAACCCTGTCTCTACTAAAAATGCAAAAATTAGCTGGGCATGGTGGCAGGTGCCTGTAATCCAAGCTACTTGGGAAGCTGAGGCAGAAGAATCGCTTGAACCTGGGAGGGAGGCGGAGGTTGCAGTGAGCCAAGATCGAACCACTGCACTCCAGCCTGGAAGACAAGAGCAAGACTCTGTCTCAAAAAAAAAAAAAAAAGATATTTTCCCAACCAAAGAGACTATAAAATGGCAAGTTTTTCTTCTGGTCTTCCACTGCTAATTTCACCTTTCAGAAATGGTAGCATTTGACTGTTGATGAGGGCAGCAGGTGAGACTGTCATTTCAGATTGCTGAGTGCAGTTTTTCATTCCTGCATAGAGCTTTGTTCTCCTGGGGCACAATGGCCAGGCCACTTTAATGCTCTTATTCTGACACCTGTTGAACAGGTTCTTTCAGCCCCTAAAAGAATTCTTGAGAGGTGGCTCCAACAATTCCAGAAACCATGCTGATGGGTTTCAGAGTGCCTGGTGCAGACAGAGGTCAGAGAATCTTCATTACCAAATAAATGCTAGACATGTTGCACTACCATCCATCCACCTTTAGCCAAAAGCACAGTGAGGATGGCATCCTGGAAACTCTACACCTGCCTGTGTGTGTGACTCTCCAAACCCATGGGCCACCTTTGTACCCCTTGGCCCACCTAGCTGCCAGGATTGATTTCTTTAAGTGGATATGAAGGATTCAACCACTGCTCACTCTGAGGCCTTTTCCTCCTCCCTCCCTCCCTCCCTCCCTTCCTCCCTTCCTTCCCTCCCTCCCTCCCTTCCTCCCTTCCTTCCCTCCCTCCTTCCTTCCTCTCTCTCTTTCTTTCTCCTCTTTCTTCTTCTCCTTCTTTTTTTTTTTTTGAAGACAGAGTCTTGCTTAGTCACCCAGGCTGGAGTGCAATGGTGTGATCTCGGCTCACTGCAACCTTCGCCTCCCAGGTTCAAGCGATTATCCTGCCTCAGCCTCGTGAGTAGCTGGGACTACAGGCAGGTGCCACCACACCCAGCTAATTTTTGTATTTTTAGTAGCGAGGGTGTTTCACCATGTTAGCCAGGATGGTCTCGAACTCCTGACCTCCTGATCTCCCCCGCCTCATCCTCCCAAAGTGCTGGATTATAGACTTGAGCCATCGTGCCCAGCCTCCTTCTTATCTTTCTTCTTCTTCCTCCTCCTTCTTCTCTTCCTCCTCCTCCTTCTCCTCTTTCTCCTTCTTTCTTCCTCCTCCTCCTTTCTTCTTCTTCTTCACAGGGTCTCACTCTCTCGCCCAGGTTGGAGTGCAGTGGCGTGCTCACTGCAACTACTGCCTCCCAGGCTCAAGCAATCCTCCCACCTCAACCTCCCAACTAGCTGGGACCACAGAGACCACCACAGCCAGCTAATTAGAGGCACTCTTTTAGGAAATCCTGTGGAATAGCGGGATGTGGGTGATAATTATTGTACCCATTTCACCAACAAAGAAACTGAGACTCAAAAAGATAACATCAGTCCCTGAAGGTCACAGAGCTGACTCAGCCGGGATTTGAAATCAGATCTTGCTGACTCTAGAACCTATATTGTTTTAACTCCATCAATTTGTAGCATTTGAATTCTGTACCAGGGGTCGGAGTTGGGGTGGACCTGTCTCTCACGCAGGCGGAGCTGGATTCCTGAAGAGGATCAAGAAACAGGCAGAATTGGAAGGGCCGCCCAGGACCTGAGCAGAGCACTGCTGGGTGCTGTCAACCGCTTTACATCGAAGCATGACATACTGACTTGGATTTGGTTGTTCTTTCAGTCCCAGGAATCCCCAAACCCGGAAAACATAGCAAACCCCCTAGAAGAAAAGGTAATGAAAGAATCAGTCAGCAGTAAAAAAAAGGAAAAAAGGAAACATGTGGACCACGTAGAAGTTCGTTATTTATAGCACCTGGAACTGTTCGATCCTCAGATGACCTAGAAGAAGACACTGGCGACCACAGAGTTCCTTCCAGGTATTTTATTAATCTCTTTTCACCCTTAAGACAGAGCCAGAGAGTTACAGAGTCATTCCATTTAATTTCTGATTTGATGGGGTGGGAGGTGCAGGCGTGGTATTGGACAGCAAGGGAAATACAGCTTCATACACAACCCTCATTCTCTACACCTGGGTTCCCCCCACCCACCCTCGCCATTACCAGACCTCATAAGGAGAATGGGAAGGGTGGGAAGCTTGCCTTCTCTCCTCACTCTGCGAACCTTTGGGTGGAAGCTGGCAGTGAGCAGCGGATAGCTGAACCATAGCTAGCAGTGGGGGTGAACATGGTAGACTTGGAGCCTCTGCTGGCTGCCTTCTGGCCCAAAACTTCAACTTATAAGCATCTTAATGACTTCCAGCATATCCACCGTTCCACCAAAGAGACCTTTAATGTCTGGCACGTGGAAGATGAATATCACATTAATATTATGGCTTCTTCCACAATTTCCATTCCAAGGAAGTAGAGATGCTTTACTTCATTTGGGAGAGGAAGGGAGCAGGGAGAATAATGAGATTTAACTGACCTACAGGAAGCTCATAACATGCACCTGCTGTCATTCCAAGGCCACCAGATGAGCCAGATTTGTCCCAAGAAAAATGTGTAACTGCTGAAAATCAGAAGACCCTGGTCTCTTCCCTCTTCATCATCACAAGAGTAGTGTTTATCAGGCCCTTACTGTACCCAGGCACTTCGCATTCATTTTCTCATTCATTCTTACAGTCACCCCGTAGGCACATTGGTGGGACTGTGCCTCATGGCAGACAAAGAAGGTCAGGGGGCCAGGTAACTTTCCCAGCTTAGGAAATGGCAGAGCTGGAGAGGCATGGACTCAGATGTGTGCGACTCCACATCGAATCCACATTCTTTTTGTGCCCTCTTGTTACCTGTGATGGTGTGAGCAATGCTAGCTGCAACAGAAAAGTATTGAGATATGCATTTGGGGAGGGGCAGGGAGAAGCCCATACAGACAGAGTCGGAGGAGCTGCTGTCAGATGTTTGGCTTTTCACCTCCCTCTGCCTTGCTTGCATGCCTGGACCTTGGGGAAACAGAGGCAGGGGAGGAGGGCCAAGGCACAACAGAAGGCCGCTGCCCACTTGGCCTGTGACTCCCAGCATGCCTGTCCCTGCCCCTGGATATGACTGTCCAGCAGTCATCTATGATCTTAGCATGTCACAGGGCTCTGCTCTCAGTGCAGGTGACCACTTCGGACAAACAGCCCAGGGGATTTGCCCAACTGCTCAGCTTCTCCCCAGGCAGGTCCATTCTCAGCGAATCCTCGAGCAACCACTGTGCAATGGAGTCTGCTAGTCCTGGGGACTTCAGGAGAGGGGGAAGAGGTCAGCCACAGGGCTGATTCAGGCAGGGCTCCATCCTTCAAGGAGATACGACGTCACCTTCCATTCTGCTAGGACCGGATGGAACGTGAAGTGCAAGGCAGGTGTTCCCACTTGCACATTTTGGACCTCAGAGGCAGGTAGAGAGTCGGGGCAGCCTGGCCTAGACCCAGGCCTGACTATTTGCAGAGAACCTCTGGTGAGTACCAAGACCTCAGGAAGCTCAGGAAAAGAGGTTACTTCCTGCTCCAAATGCTATGATTTTTAAGAATATGTGGCTTGCTTTCTATTTAAAATCCTGACTTTGTTTTGTCTTGTAGATGAGGGCCCAATGTGTGTCACTAATACTCATCCTATTTGGAAACACTCTCCAACCCGAGTAGGCACATTAGATAAAATCTCTCATTTCTGTCCCTGGGTGTGAAGTTGTCGCTTGCCTAAATCCATAGGTGGAAGCCCCAGGATGGGGGCAACTGTACAGCTGAGCCATGAAGGGCTCTAGGTGGTATCAATTCAAAACGTGTGTTTGTTTTTCAGGACTAGTCACAGTGACTCCAGCATTTACATTCGACGACATACTAATAGGTCTTTGGAATCGGTTAGTATGTTAATTTCTTCTTTTCCCGCACGGCCCCTGCTAATCAATTCCTTTCCATCCTTCCTCCTCCCCAGCCCAGAGCTTTGAAATTACTGACGTGCAACAGCTATACTTTTGGATAGAAGACAAGCAAATTAAAACCTTAAGCACAGTCCAATCGGATGTCCGGTTTGGGCAATAAGGGATGTAAATAAAGTGATGATTTTAAAGCCCAAAGCCTCTTTGTTACAAAAAAAAAAAAAACTGCATCCAAAATGCCCTGCCTGGACCCCCCCCCAACACACACCCAGAAAGATCACGTTCAAGACAGAGGTGCGACACGAGTTGAGGTCCAATGGACACTCGCGCGTGCTTAGTACCAGATGTGTTGGAAACCCGAGCAGCACACTCCAATTCGGGTTATGGGTGGTGGGGTCTCTCTCTCACTCACCTGGGAGGGGCTTGGAGGAGGAAGAGGAATGTATATTGTTTAACGTTGATTTTGGATCTAGATATTGACAATATTGAGAAATGCACAGCATGCTTGGCTTTATGTGTTTAAAATCGTTTTATTTTCTGTTTCAGAGATTTCATCTTTACTAATTGGGTTGCGGGGGTTTTGTTTATAAATTTCACTGTAGGATCATTTTAGCTATGTTCAGTTGAGGAACGCAGCAGATCTGGACGACAGAAGAAACCGAATGTTAACCAGGTTGGTGGCCTCACTTCAAGTTTTGCGGGGGTTGTAATAAAATGTTGTCACATTCTGCAGCTGCCTTACAGGGGTGGTTCTTCTCCCACTGTGCTTCATTGATAACAGTATTAATAATCTGGGATGATGCAAGAAAATAACTATTCCAAAGAAAATGATGTAAACTGAATATGAGTAGAAAGGAAAAGTAGGTATTAGTTAACACTGATGGGCAGGGCCCGGTTCCGAAAATGAGTCGGTTTAAAGACAGGTCTGGGTTCTGAGCCTGCAGTTGCGTTTAAACGACGTAGGGGTATAGGCAGAGCCAGGCAGGGGAAGAGGTGGTAGTCTTGTGAAGCTGTGTGTCTTCCACGATGCTGTAGCCCCTGATACCTGTCTGTTCCCTGTCGCCACTGCAGGTACAATACTCAGAAGCTCACTGAGCTGATTTTACAGTTTTATGGCATCAGAGCAGACAAGAAGAGGGAAAGCAAACATGCCAGGATGTCTATGAAAGTATTTCTTGCTGTTGGAGAACTGCTGGCCTAGCCTGCTGTTGCTGAATTGCTGGAAACCTGCCCATTTAACACATAGGAAACCAGAAAAACTTCTCAAACTCTTACAGTTCTGAGACACCCCCATTCCTGTTGAAGTCATAGAACTGCTTTATTTTGCTTTTGTTTTTTAAAAATAGTATTTACTTCCCCACAGATTTGATTTGGCTTGGAAGGATTTCGATGACTGGAATCGAAAGCCTCTGTCTAATATTACCCAACACCCAAGGGTGTGGTGCTTAGAACTCCATCCCTCTGGATCCTAAAGAAAGAAGCAAGATGGCTCCTTTCCCCTGCCATGAAATGGAAATATTAATTCAAGGTTTCAACTAGGCTGGACATGCTCATAGGCAAATAGTCCTTTTTGCGCTTATGAGATAGAGGCATTGAAAATACAACCTGCAGAGTTGAGAAATGCAGGCATGTTTTCTGTTTTCTACATCGAGCATTTATTACCTTTATAATAAAAAATATGGTTTAGGCTGTGCGTGGCGGTTCACGCTTGTAATCCCAGCACTTTGGAAGGCCAAGGAAGGAGGACTGCTTGAGGCCAGGAGTTTTGAGACCAGCCTGGGCAACACAGAGACACCTTGTCTCTATAAAAAGTATAGAGTTTAAATTGTTTCTGTAGACAGTTTTTTAAAAAAAGACCATCATGTGGGTATTTCTCATGCAGTTTTTAGACGGCGGCAGATGTTTAATCCCACCCTGCACGTTACTCCTGCCATCAGGAGACAGTTCAGGGACAAGTGGTTTTAGCCTCTCGTAATCTCCATTACATGGCACGAAACCAGCCTAAGAAGCTTACACGGCAGGCTTCTCTATACGCAGCTCCGAGCAGAGGCCCCAGCCCCAGCCCCAGCCCCAGCCCACAGCCCCTCCCTTACCCTTTCCTCTGGAAACTCAGGTCTGGGCTTTGTTTCCCCTATTCTCTGGGCTTCCTTATTATCCACCAGCCAAAACCTTCTGGGCTTCCCTATTATCCGCCAGGCAAAACCAAAATGACATTTTAACACTACCGCCTATAAAATAAAAGCAGGAAGGTAAATCTGACTAAAAATCTAGTAATTATTTTAAAGGTAATATTCCAAAG
The DNA here is from genome assembly GCA_036589455.1 of Ateles fusciceps. NCBI lineage: Eukaryota > Metazoa > Chordata > Mammalia > Primates > Atelidae > Ateles > Ateles fusciceps. The sequence continues at coordinate 10,368,886 of JAZHEH010002060.1, forward strand.
CCAAATACAAAACTGTAGGGAATGGGAGAGGTCTCGTTTTTTTCTGATAGATTTAAAATGATCTGCTGTCAGGGACGCTTCATCCCTTAGGTGACCTATAGGGCCCCCTCCATTGCTAACAGCAGTGAGCTGTCAGTATCTAACTCCGTGTCACTCTGAGAGCACTGTGGCATCAAGAAAGGTGTCCCAAGAGACCTGGCCTAGGCACCAGCTCTGTTGCTAAGAAATCACGGGGCCTTGAGCAAGTCACTCCACCCTGCAAGCCTCAGTGTGTCCATCTGCAGAATGGGGCTGCCAGCTCCTCCCGCCTGATGTTATGGAGATGAACGGAGTGTGTGCAAAAGCTTCAGTGACTGCCTGGATGGCCCGACCCACTGCCTTGGGTCAGCACACACAGTGTGAGGCCTGGCTGGACACAGCGCTGGGTAGCCTTCAGGTCTCCAGGCGGGAAGTGCAGGGCCGGGGAGAGATGAGTAGCACTGGGTGGGGTCCACTCTCCTGGGGACCCGCTTGGTAACTGCCTTTCCTCTGTGTTCCTTCTGTAGGAAGGCCAACAGCTCGGGAGAAGCCATGTCACTGGGGAGCCACAGCCCGCAGAGCGACTCCCTGACACAGTTTGTCCAGCAGCCGGATATGATGTATTTTATTCTCTTCCTCTGGCTCCTGGTGTACTGCTTGCTGCTCTTCCCACAGCTGGATGTTAACAGGCTGTGATGCGTGTGTCTGGATAATAAAAAAGATAGGACCCTGACTGGGGGCAGGGTTACTTCATTTTATTTTGGGTTCTGGGTGGGGCACTTCTGTGGACAATTGAGGACCTCTGAGGAAACTTAGACCCCCTTTCTTGCTGTTACGGTTTGGGCTTTTTTTTAGGTTTTTTTTTTTTTTTCCTGGACTACCTGAGCATGCTTTTTTCTTTGGCTGTGTACTTAAAACTCAGGCACAGAGCTGGATCCGTAGGTGGGGTTTTGTCCTCATGTGCCTTGCTGGGTCTGATAGGAAGCATCGTTAGTGATCATTAGCCTGCCTGGATCTTAGTGCTTCCCACATGCAGGTTCACGACTTGAATGAACTTGAGTTTCTTACCTCTCAGATGAAGGGCTGCTTGATGAGGAGGAGGGTGGGTGCCCCAGGCCAAGCCCTAGCTGGGAGGAAAGCTGTCACGTTTTCCTCCAAGCGTGGGTGTTTGAGAGAAGGTGCTGGGGTCCACGTACCTGCTGCAGTCTGGTAACTGGTTGCATTTACTGGGGAAATCTGAGCAGCCGGCTCTGTGCAAGCACATCTGGGAATGGCAGAATCCAGGGAGGAAGTTGAAAGCTGTGTTGAGAGCCATAGTGTGCTCTTTTTCACCTCCGTTTTTTTTGTTTTGTTTTGAGGGGGAGATGCATTTTAAATTCACTTTTCCATTGATTGGATTGAGATCGAGCCATGATTTCAAAGGCCCCACAGGGCCCTGTAAAGGCCATGCAGACTGGCTGGGCTGGAATCAGTTCCCCTCCGGTGCTGGAGCTGGATGCTGCGGCAACTTCCTGCCAATGAAAGCTTTGGTGCACACCTGCCTCAGAATGCATGTCTTGGCATGGGTATCCTTTGTGGTCAGTCATAGTGGGTTTCTTGAAAAGGCTTTCTGGACAGCACTCCGGGAGCAGGCCAGCGCAGGAGGTTTCTGAGAAAAGAGAGGTGTCTCTAGCACCCACCCAGCCCCCCTTCCTGCCATCTCCCTCAGTCCTGGGCTCCATCTGCTCACTCCTTCCTCCCAAGACTCGAGTCTGTGCATCGGTCTCTCCTCACCTTGCTCTCCCCTTCAGAAAGCATGTACCAGGCAACCCTTATGAAATTGCGAACTAGTCAAGAGAGGACTGAGAGAGCATCTTGTCTAGCTGAACCCAGAGAGACAGAGCAACTTGCCCAAGATCACACAGCCAATCAGGGATGGACTTGCAGTGAGCACACAGGTACCTGATGCCCTGTCCAGAGCTGTCCCCCTCTTATAGGAAACTTCCACTGGGCAAGCCAGTGTCCTGAGAAAAAGATTAAATGACTAGATTAAAATGTCCGCCTTCAAACAAAACCGAAAATTTTACACCAACTATTGACATTTGTTTTGTTCTTGTATTTTTCCCATGAGGAAGTCTTATTCACCTTCAAGCTCATCCCCCGATTCCTTCTGAAATACCCTTGACAGCTGCAATAGCTTGTCATTTGACATACCAGCATCGTTCTTACTCCAGGAATCACATTTCTTTCTTTGCTAGCCAAGGGCTTGCTTATTTCAAGCAGTGGGTTTCAAGTTGACTGAATTCCAGCATGCCCAGAAGAATTCACATAGCACATCTGAGTTGATGACAACCAAAATCTGGCCTCTAAACCAATCATTATAGTCTGTCTCCCCTCCTGAAAGAATTTCAGCCTTCCAAGCAGAAAGCTGTTGGGAGCTTGGAGTGATTCCATCTGGAAGGCCAAGAGCCCCATGGAAAATGAGCTAATTAATGAGCTCCCTGGCATCAGTGAAAGCTCAAAGGTACAGATAATAAAGATTATGTGTGTGATAGTTTATAACCCTGGGCACCACGTGGTCCCCGCCTAAATTAGATGCTCGAAGAGCCTGGGAAGAGCTGACCCAAATGTGCATCATTTCATTTTATGGGTCTAGACCTTGTTCAGAAAAACCTCTGCAGGCTTCTTCTCTCACTTATTACAACTTGTAATATTGTTTAAAGCATCTACTGGCAAGATGTCTAAAAGTCATTTGGTTCAGGATGGCAGTCAACTGATTTTTTTTTTTTAAAAGGAAAAAAAAATCTCATGAATACAGGTTTCTATGGAAGAAGCTGGATGTAGAAAATGGATGTGGAAGTCTGCAGAACAAACCACCCATTGCTTGTAATTTTTTTTTAATTAAAAGAAATACAGTAAGAGAGCTGAGGTCAGGACATCAAGACCAGACTTTGACAAGAACTAGCAGTGCCCTAAGTCTTGCTCCTTAGAAGTAACCACTTTCAACTCTCTTACATTTGCATTTTTAAATTAATTTTTTAGTTAATTAGAAACATCTACTGGCTTGCTATCACAGTAGACGAGGATTTCACTCTTACCATACCGTGTTTTGGTTTTCCAGTGTGGCCAGATCACATCATTGAGTACATTACTGTTAGGTGTTGACATTACCTGGAGCACGTAAGGACCGTTGACTCCCAAGCCCAGCACTGCACTATGGTTATATGTCCTTTGTCCTCCAAATTTCCCCCTTAATTTGTTGTTCTCTCTACTTTTTTTTTTTTTTTTGGTGTGGCACATTCTTTAATAACTTCCTGAGGAAGAGAACATGGGACGTTAATATGGTTGTAAATATTTGGAGATTTTTGCATGACTTAAACTGTCTGTATTCTGCCCTTCACGGAAGTGTGGCTGAGCACAGAATGACAGGTGGAAAACAATACCCTCTCCTATCCCCTCCCAAGTGTGGTGGTTGAGATTTCGGATGCCATTCTGATTCTCATGCCTTTATATGTGACTTAGGTTTCTTATCCACCCTCCCTGGAAACATTTAAGATCTCCTTATTCTTGGTGTTCTGAACTGCCATGATGGTGTTGTATCCTGAGTGTTAAACCTTGTGCTGGGCCCTCATGGGAAATTTCTTAAATTTTCCTGTGATTACTTCACATCCTTTCTTTCTGGACCACCTATTATTTCAATGTTGGATCTCCCCCTGCCCCCAGGCTGATGCTCTGATATTTTTATCTGTTTTATTTTTCATCTATGTTTCTGATCTTCAGGAAGGATTATTCGTTTTTATCTTCTCAATCTGAAGGTTTTACTGAATTTTTATTTTCCAAAGTAACAAAATCTTTGGTCATTGTCCTGTCTTTGTTTTATAGTGTCCTGTTCTTGATGTGTGGATGCAGATCTTAGCTCTCTGTGGACGTTAATGATTGTGTTTTGAGGAGAAGTTCTTTCCTGCTCCCTGTGTTGCCCTTGTTTTCTCTGAGTTTTCTTTTGGTTGGTCTCAGTCTCGTTCATGTTATAAACTTTTCTCAGATATCCTGTGGATCTGTTCATGTTTAAGTGAGGCATCCAAAAGCTCATTGGAAGCTCTGCACCACTGGTGAGCTTTTCCCTAGGATTACCAGGTGGGCACCTGAACTCATCACTGGAGAACCCTGCATGTCAATATTTGCAGGTGTTTTCTCTGGGGTTCATTCTGTTTCTTTAGAGATATTCCCATGACTCTCCTACCTAGGAAACAGGGGCATACACAGGGCTGCTTTTAGCCTACGTTGAGCCCTCAAGGAGTTTCAGAAAAGATGTCCCATCTGGGCAGAAGCCCCCATGAGCACTTGGCTTGAGTGGCAGAGGACACATTTTGCCCCTTCCTCCAGGCATATGCAGCCCTGAGCTTGGACAATGCTTGAGGAACAATGCAAAGGCTGGATTTTAACTCCTAATTGGCCCCCTTAGCCAGGTGCCTCCATGTAATGCACAAACTGTAGGGCCATATCCAGAGACCCTGGTCTATATCTGAGTGCCCGAGTTCTGACCGCTGAGCAGGCAGCCTCATCACCCATGAGTATGTAGACTTTCATTGAGTTGCTCCCACCTTTGCTGTGCCTGGTGTCCCTGAGTGGGAGCTGCTTCTGATTTCTCCATGGAGTAGGAGCACGGTGGTCATCTGCTGCATGGGAAGGACAAGGGGCCTCAGAGCCAACAAATGCCCTGGTCTTCAGCCCCATGTCTTACCCCATGTCTCCCATTCCAATCCCCAAGCCTCTCCTGGAGGCCACAGCACATCTCTGCTGACCACTCTGTGGCCTCCCCCTCTGCAGGCATGTGGTTTTAGGATCCCCCGCCCTGCTCGCTTCTCTGTCATTTTCATTCCTGCATAAATAGGTTGCTAGCTCTGGCCTACTGTTCTCTTCTCTATCCCTCTGTCTTCATGGTTGTATTAACATAACTTTCATTCCTTTGCTCTTATTCTTATGGGGTTTCATGAAGGAAGAAATGGGCCTATGTTTAGTATACCATCTTGATCCATAAATGCCATTTGAGTTTTCTCATTGGTTGCTTAGGGGGCTTGCTGCTCTGCTGACTGGTTTGTGAACGTGCCCTGTGTCCAGCTGGGGCTATAGCAACATCCATCCTGTTGAGCTGTGATCTACTCAGTGCCTTTGTGTAATGCTGTGCCAAGTGCAGGAGAGGGTTAAATAGCATGGGTAAGCTCTGCTTGGACACCACGATTAGTTATTACCCTCCTTCTTCCAACTGGTTATGCTGCCTCCTCCCAGTAAATGATTTCAGATCTCCTGTCTCCCCAAAGATATAGTCTATGTGGTCGTGTGGGTTCTAGATTTTCTTTACCACCCCTGCTTCATTTAAGAAACAGAAAACTGACTAGGCACAATAGTGGCTCACACCTATAATCCCAGCATTTCGGGAGGCCAAGGCAGGAAGATCGCTCGAGGCCAGGAATTTGAGACCAGCCTTCATCTCTACAAAAAGTTAAATTTAAATTAGCTGGTGTGGTGGCATACACTTGTAGTCCTAGCTACTTGGGAGGCTGAGGCAGGAGAATTGTTCGAGCCAAGGGCTTCAAGGCTACTGTGAACTCTGATCCTGCTATTGCATGCCAGCCTGAGTGACAGAGCGAGATCCTGTCTCAAAAATAAATACAGAAACAAGTAGTCCACACAGGTGTTTGCCAACAAACAAATAGCATGGGTTCTCTGCTGAACATTTTGGCCAACATTTCCTTGTCAAAGTTTTATCTTGCCATAGTTGATGATCAGGGTGGTCAGGGGTTCCTGGTCAGACCTGACCTTTGTGGGGGAGGTAGTCTCCCACCAAGGCTCGGAAGCAGGAAGTACACTTTCGCTGCCTCATGGGCAGCCACCCAGAACACGGGCTTCTCCATTTCTGGGGTTCAGCACAGCTTCCCCCATCCTCTTCCCATGCAGTGCATGCCTGCTCTTTGTCAGGATGAAACAGAGGGAAGGCGGAGGCATTGGGGGCAGCCTGTGTAGTTGATCTCTGTAAGTCACAGACTTCGAAAACCTCAGTTATTATATAAGCACTCAGTGCCTCGTTTAAGAGATGAAAAACTAAAGATTAGAAATGGGAAACAACTAGTTGCCCTGCTAGTTGTTGACCTTGGGGATAGCCATCTTCATTCCAGTTACGTTTTCTACAAAACTACAGCCTCAGCTGCTGAGGCTAATCTCCCCACCCCTTATCACTAAGGACTCAGAACACCATGGAGATCATCTCTCCAACAAAAGTCAGAATAAGCAAGTACAGATGTGTCTTCGAACATGTCAGAATCCATCACGGCTGCTTTGGTAAGGAGCTGTTCTCCTTCTGTTGTCATCCATTGGAGGGCAGTTGTATGACAAGAATGCTTTCACATGCACTCCGATTGTCTTAACTCTCCAGAAGGACTTCAGAAGCCTCTGGAGTTTTGAGACATGGCTTCTCTCTCCTTTCTGCTTGGAGACCCCTTCCTCAGGGGTCTCCACTGCTTTCCCCATCTGTACTCCTTTGTGGAGCTTTGTGCCCTGAGGTCCCAGAAATGGGCTGTGTGGGAGCCTCCAGTCAGCCTGGCTTCTCAGGACCTTCTCAGCCATGTGCTTGCCAGGAAATGAGACGGCACAAAGCTCTGCAAGGCCCAGGTGTGTTATTTCTCCTTCCCCGACATTGCGTAATCGCTGCTGACTCAGCATTTGGGGAAGATGTAACATCTTGGGCCAGCAGCTGCCATCTGGAGTCACCACCAAATAGCAGGTTGTTCTGGCCCATCCAGCTGGTGAGGGGGCTGCCCTAATGACAAGGTCCAGGACCTGGGCTGGGTGGTGGAAGGCTGGGAACTGGCGTGGGCGTTATCGTGCTGCTTTGCTGAAAATTGCTGTGGGCTTTTCCCCTAACAGCCAGTGTGGGAGAGCCAAACATGAGACACAGCATCCCCTTGAGCTCCACAGATCCGACGCCTTGCTCTCACCAGGTATTTCCTTGGAGAACAGCAGTCAGCAACTCATGGACGTGAACCTGGTGCACAGACTTTGCACAGGTTCCATTTCCATCATATGCAGACACCTATGTCTTTGGACTCCACATGAGCATCTGCCCTCTTCACTCTTGATTTTTTTTTTTTAAGAGACAGTGTTTTATTCTGTCACAGAGGCTGGAATGCAGTGGTGCCATCACAGCTCACTGCATCCAGGAACTCCTGGGCTCAGGCAATCCTCCTGCTTCGGCCTCCCAAGTAGCTTGTACTACAAGTGTATGCCACCACGCCCACCTAATTTCTTTAACTTTTGTAGATACAGGTCTCACTGTGTTGCTCAGGCTGGTCGCAAACTCCTGGCCTCAAGTGATCCTCCTGCCTTGGCCTCCCAAAGTGCTTGGATTATAGGCGTGAGCCACTGTGCCTGGCCTTCCCTCTGATTTTTTTTTAAGTCCCCTACAGTGACCTTCAGACCTTGTGATTTCTCTACCATTGTGTGTGAGACAGGGCATGGGGTGAGCTTGGTCATGTGTAGGTCAAAAGTCTGGAGACTCAGAGCGCCTGGTTCCCTGAGAGCCTGCAAAAGTTATCAGAGTTCCTGAGCTGACTGTTCTGCAATTGCCAGACCCCATAATGCTGGGAATACTGGCTTATTTGTGTTTAGAACTTATGCTGAGAAACTGGATGAGAACACATCAAGCAAGCAGTTCCTCCCAGCCAGGGCTGGAGCAGCATGCCAAAAAGCATTCTTGTCTATGGAAAAAAGACAACCAGCATTTTGTGCTGTTTGACCAACTTGTTTTTAAATACACACATGCCTCAACAATCCATGGCCTCAGTCCCATTCCTAACTTGTTTAAGTCCCTGACACTCAGATGTCAAGACTAACTTCATCTAGCAGGGTTCTCTTTAAAGGAACTCTTTGTTTGTTTTCATTTTAATCACTGCCTTCTTCTCTGGGTGGTATTGTGGATAGAGAAAGAAGTCAGATTTGGGAGTCAGCCGCATTAGACTGGCGTCCCAGCTCCGTCACCAGATCTCTGGGTGATCTTGGCGAACTAACCTCTGAGCTTCTGTGCATTATAGGCATTCACCACATATTTGTTGAATGAAAAATAGCTTTCTTGAAAGTTTATGTGTAGGATGCCCAGCAGCCCCTTTTTCTCTATATCCTTCCTCTCGAAGCAAGCATTGACTATACCTCTTTCCTTAACCCTCAGTTTACTATCGCTTCTTCCAGACTCTCTCCAATCCACTACCTTTTTCCAAGCTACCCTGTCTCAAATCTAACTCAGGCCTTTTTGCTAGAGGAATTTTAAGCCATTGTTTACTCATTAACTCACTTGACCCTTAGAACAATCATGGGAGGTGTTTATTTCAGAAAGGAAGCTAAAGCACAGGACAGAAAAATAACAGGGTCATAGCACGAGCTAATAAGTAGCAGAACCGGGAACATAGGACTCTTGTTTCAAACATGGATTTGCACTCTCAACCTCACTATGGTTGCAAATTTGCAACCAAAATGGCCACCTTGAAAGGGTCTTTTGCAGTAAAATCTCAGTGTCCAACATCCAAGACAGTTCTTCAGGGCCTTCAATTAACTCTACGTCCTGCCCCAGCTGCTCATCTCTGCACCTGTAACTCGTACTTCTCAGAGTAGGAAACTAGGCTCTCTCCTTCAAAAAGAAAAGTAGAGAAGGCCTGAAGACAGCATAATTAAAACGGAGAGGTAGAGACCACAAATTACTTGGATGAATTCATAATTGGTCTCCGAGACAGGGATTATCATTTTTCCTGTATTCTAAGCTTAAAAGTAATGATTTTTGCATTGTTACAAAAACAAAATAGCAAAATATTTGATATTTGTATTCTACTTCCAACAGCTACCACCACTTCCTTTAGCCCCAGCAAAAATCAATAGGTGCATATTCTCTGCAAGTCCATGCTGTGAGAAAGGACAGCCCCAGAATGCCAGTATTTCTGAATGTCATGCAAGGATTTAGACACTTTTTCAAAGGAAACTCTGGGAGTGCCTGTTATCTGGAGAGCTGACATTGTCCAAAACAGGCCAACATTGGTCTGGGTATGGAGAACCCACGTCCTAGCTCTGGCTCACCTGCAGATGCCTTGAATTTACCTCTCTGGGTTGGAAGTGGGAAGACCTCTTTTAAAAGTCCTTTCTAGGTTTAAAAATCTGAAGGTTACCAAGGTAGTTTTTATTTATCTCAATAAGTGGCCTACTGCTTAAAGCAACTGTACCTCTGTATTACGGCCCCAAAGCTTAGGGCAGTGCTTCTTGGCTTTAGTATCTGAGAAAGGTGCCTTTGGGAAGAGTCTGAATCTTACAGGTTTGGGATGGATGTTTGAAGTAGAACCTGGGAAATCTGCTTCCTAGGGCTGTTATAACTAAATTGGTCTCCTTAAATTACGTCAGCATCTGAGGGAGTTTCTTAAGGGAATTTCTTTTAAATTCAACAGTTCAGCTGCAGAAATAGACATAAAGGACTAGATCTTCCCACTCCCTCATCTTTCCCCTTCCCTAATGATGACTCAAAAAGGCTCCTGAAATTCTACTCAGAATCAGAGCCGTTTGCATTCCAGCAAGGATCCCTTAAGCCAACGGCTGGCATGCTTGTGTAGAATGCCCCTGGGGTAGAAGTAGCTGCGGGGAGGGGAGTGTGGTGCGGGGGACACCTGCCCTCTGCCCTTGAAATTGCACCATAAGATGCTGCCTGTGTCACTCACAGTGGTGCTGAAACTATCCACCAAAGACGAATTGTGAACACGGAAAAATTGTTGTTCCCTACTGTACATCCTCAGGACAAACTACTAAAACTTGGAGACAGGAGATTTTCAGACCATATTGTACTGGGTGGTAATGGGTGTTTTATTTTGGGGGAGTCTGGTCTATTTAGCAGATTTAATGTTTCCTTATTGTCATGGCAGGGCTTAACTGACTAAGTTTGAAAGTTTTTACTGAAAGCTCTAAAAAAACTATTGAGGAAAATGAAATGTTATTTTGTAGTACAAGGATTATTTTTGTCTAGTATATACATAGCTGTAGGTTTGTAAAAAAAGATCTTTGTAAAAAATATATTAATGTCCTGTCTTATTTATTGATTACTGTAAATGAAAATATAAATGGCTATCTGCATAATTTATACCTGTGGGAAATTAACTGGAGTATTTGTTGACTGTTTTCTATTAAGGAATATTAGGCTTGGTGCTATGATGAGTGATCTTGTAAAATTATCCGTATTCTTAAAGAAAATTTTGGAATATAAATTTCTTGAACCGACCATTTCATTGATAATATTTATTTCCATGTGTGTTTGTGCTTTGACAACCAGAAATTACACTATCATCTTTTCAACAAACAGTCCCAACAATTAATACTTTTGCCAGGGCCGAAGCAAAGCCAGTTGGCTTTAGAGTGGTAGAGATGGTAGAGACTGTGCCCTTTTGAAACTGCATTAACTTGCCTTGAGCCTTTGTAATGCTCCAAGAAGTAGTAATAATAATAGTAGTAGCAGTTATGCCGTTCTGGAGTGAGACTGCCTAGGTCTGAATCCTGGATCTTTTACTAGCTCTATGACCTCCAGTAAGTTACTGTAGTAGCCAGGGCTCCTCAGAAGACAGAGCCTGAGGCCAAGCTGATGGGATGACTGCATCATTTGAGGGCAGAGGGGATACAACCAAGGGCAGCACGAGTGAGATGGGGACAGAGGGAGAGCAAATAAAAGGTGGTGCCACAAATATTTATTACACACCTACCTGGCATCAGCACTGTGCTGGTTGCTGCTGCGAATATAACAGGAAACCAAAACAAGGTTCTTATCTTCCCAGAGCGGACCCTCTAGTGAGGAGAGGCAGACAGAAACAAAATGGTAAGATACGTAGTATGTCAGGTACATATTCGTCAGTGCTGTAAGTAAAAGGGAAGGAAGGTAGATTGGGGGTGGACAGGGAGGTGCCACCAGGCTCACAGAGCAACCAGGAATGACCTCTTTGAGCAAGAGACATTTGACTAACGACCTAAAAGAGCTGCAGGGACAGATCCTTCAAATGCCTGGGGGAAAAAGTTTTCTAAGCAAAGGGAGCAGCCGGTGCAAAGACACTGAGGCAGGATCATGGTTGGTGTTTTAAGGAACAGCAAAGAGCCTGGTTTGGGAATGCACAGTGAGTGAGATGAGAGAGGCCAGGTAGGGCCTTGTAGGATGTGGTAAGGACTTTGGCCTTTGCCTGGGGTGAGCTAGGATCCACTGGAGAGTTTTGAGCACATGTCAGCTTACATTTCAGCAGGCTAACCCTGGCCGCCATTATTAAGAATAAACTCCAGGGAACAAGGGCAGAACACAGAGGCCAGCAGAAGTCCATTTCAACAGTCTGGGAGAGATGACAATGGCATGGTGGGTGCAGGAGAAGTGGGGCGGAGTGATTTCATTCTGGATGTGTTTTGAAAGTAGATCCTCTGGATTTGCAAATGGATTGGGTGTAGAGTGTAAGAGAAAAAGGACTGCGAAATGCTCCAAGGTTTTGGCGGGAGCATCTGGAAGAACAGAGATGCCATTGGCTGATAGGGAAACGGTGGAGAAGCAGATTGTGAGAAAGACCCGGAGTTCCTGAATCTGAGCATGTTAACTTTGAGATGCCAGTTGCTCATCTCCTTTCCCCTTTCCCTGCCCAAGGGTATTTGGGGTGTGGCAGTGAAGTGCCCTGAGGTGACTGTGCCTCTGTCCTCACTGGTAGGGTCCAGCCCCCACAGCCCCATAACTGCTCTGCTGCTGTGCCGTGATTGACTGGGCTTGGGCCTCTCTGACAGGTTTTGGAATTTCAGGTCCCCAGTGTGTCATGAAGCCATTCCCATGGCGTCCATTTAGCCCCCACACAGATCTTTCCCCTACCACTGCCACTCTGACATGCCACCCTGAGGTGGGTCTCCCATTCTCCCTGCTGTATTTCCATTTTAAATCTTTTGAATACAGATAACAGGAGGCCCTTCACGAACCTTTCTGGATGTACAGAGCCTTCTCCCCACTTGAATGGAGAAAATGTGGGGGAGAAAACACGTCAAACTACCTGGCCACATTAAAAAGGGGATGGCAGGCTACATGACAGGAAGATAAATCCTATACTGAGATTTCCTAAGCCTGTAAACAGCGGAGTGTAATCATGTTTCACTTGGTGGTATATTACTTTGGACAGGGTGGTTATGCCATGAAAAGCTCAAAGTGTGAAGATGGGTTGCTAGTTTTTCCCACTAATTGCTGCAGCGTTTCAGATTAATTTCAGTGACGTGACAGACAGCCCAAAACAGCAGTGCTTTAAACACTAAGTTTTATTTTTCTCTTAAGAGAAAGGCAGTCCTGCTTGGCACAGCAGCTCCCCCTGTCCTCGCCATTCCCAGTTCTCTGGCTGTGTCATCCTTAGACAATCGTCCTTGCTGGTAGGAATGCAAAATAGTACAACCACTGGGAAGCCAGTTTGGTAATTTCTTATAAAACTAAACATACTCGGCCGCACGGTGGCTCACGCCTGTAATCCCAGCACTTTGGGAGGCCAAGGCGGGCGGATCACTAGGTCAAGAGATTGAGACCATCCTGGCCAACATGGTGAAACCCTGTCTCTACTAAAAATACAAAAAAAATTACCTGGGCGTGGTGGCATGCGCCTGTAGTCCCAGCTACTCGGGAGGCTGAGGCAGGAAAATTGCTTGAACCCGGGAGGTGGAGGTTGCAGTGAGCCGAGGTCACACCACTGCACTTCAGCCTGGCACCTGGTGACGGAGTGAGACTGTCTAAAAAAAAAAAAAAAAAGAAAAGAAAAAACTAAACATACTCACCATGTGATCTTAAAATCACGCTCCTGGCATTTTTCCAAATGAATTGAAAACTGATGTCCACACAAAAATTTATACTTGAATGTTTTTAGCAGCTTTATTTAACTGCCAAATTGGAAAGCAAGCAAGATGTCCTTTGATAGTTGAAAAAGATAAGCAAACTATGATACAGTCATGCAATAAAATATTATTCAGCAATAGAAATAAATTAGCTATCAAGCCATAAAAATACATGAAGGAACCTTAAATGCATATTGCTAAATTTAAAAAGCCAGTCTGAAAAGGCTACATATTGTCTGATTCCAACTATATGATCTTCTGGAAAAGGCAAAACTATGGCCAGGCACAGTGGCTGTCACCTATAATCCCAGTGCTTTGGGAGGCTGAGGTGGGAGGATCATTTGAGCCCAGTAGTTTGAGGCTGCAGTGAACTGTGACAGTACCACTGCACTCCAGTCTGGGTAACAGAGAAACACCCTGTCTCTTAAAATTTTTTTTTTTTTAAAAAAGGAAAAGGCAGTACTATAGACTAAAAAATCAGTGGTTGCCAAGGGAAGGATGAATAGGCAGAGCATAGAGGATTTTTAGGGGAGTAAAACTATTCTGTAAGAAACTGTCATGGCGAATACATGTCATTATGCACAACCCCTACAACCATGCAATGCCAAGACTGAATCCTAATAAAAATTATGAACTTTAGTTAATAATAACATATCGATATTGATTCATCAATTGTAACAAATGCTCCATACTAACGCAAGATGTTAATAAGAGGTGAACTGTGAGTGGGGTGGGGAGCATACTGGAACTCTCTGTACTTTGTGCTCAATTTTTTGTCAACTGAAACTGTTCTAAAAAATGAAGTCTGTTTTTTTTTAAGTTTAATTTCAAAAGGGAGAGAGAGTCATGACAATAATAGGAAGTTACTACAGAATTATCTAAGGGGTTAGAGGGGTCCAGCTTTGCCTAGTGAGAGGATATGAATGGTCAAGTCACCTAAGAGAAAGTATAAATCATAAATAAATACAAGGACTACAATGGCAATAAGGAAATGTAAGTTACTTTACACATTTTAAATTGACAAATTATAAATTGAGGAATGATTTACACCTCATATGTTAACTTAGCATACAATTGCAGACACCAGCCAGCTGGTGTTCACCAAGCTGTGAAGAATGCAATATGTAAATACCAACTGGTGGCATTATACCTGATAAACTCTTCCACTTGTCAGTGTGGTGAGAGAGAGCCACTGCGATGTTCCTACCTTTTGACCAGATCATTCTAGAAATCTAAAGAATGTTTCCTGAAGACCTAATTCAATCATAGTTTAAAATTTATTGTGGACTACTGTTCTCAAAATATGGTCTGCTCTCTCTAATAAATTGATGATATTATTTAAAATGGATGGGAGGAGATGTTACAAAACAGAAGAGACTTCTAAGACATGATAACCAGCCAAGTGTGGTGGCAGGCACTTGTGATCCCGGCTACTTAGGAGACTGAGATGAGAAGTTCAAGACCAGCCTGGGCAAAATAGTGAAGACCCCATTTCTAAAAAAATAAAAAATTGAAAATGTTTAAGGACATAACCAAATGCCATTTATGGATTTTAGCCCCTGATTTGAATGAATAAGTATAAAAAGACATTTATTTAAACATATGGGTAAATTTTAATTTAGACTAAAAATTAGATGATATTAAGGAATTATTAATTTTGTATGTGAAAATGGCAGATGATAAAGCAAAAAGGGCATTATCAGAGATGCACTTTGAAGTATTCCTGGGTAAACTGGCATGCTAAAAATAATCCAAATTTTATGTTATGTATATTTCACAACAACCAAAAACCCAGAAAAAAAATATAGTGGGTGGGGAATTGAGGATGGGGGAGAGAGGAAACAGGATTGGCAAATATTGGTAATGGTTGAATATTTATGATGAATACATTGAGGTTCATTATACCTTTTTTTGTAAACTTGAAATTTTCCATAATAAAAATTTTTTAAATAGCCTATGATGGCAGATTACTAGTTGTACCTTATGAGCTATTTTAGCTGTATAGCTCAGCCATAGGCTCTTGGAAAGACTATTTCCCAGTGTTCCTTACAGCTCGGTGTGGCCATGTGACTAGGTTCTGACCAACAAGATGTTGAGTGAAAACGATGTGTCCTACTCATGAATCTTGCTGTTGAAATACTGTATACATATTCCTCTGGTCTTTGCCATTTTCTCACATCTAGCCTGCAGTCAGAAATACTGGGAAAGGGATTATGGAACCCTGACCCTTTTGTTACCCTGCAATCTCAGAAGCTTATTCTTTACTACATACAAGTTAGACTGAGAGATATTTCATCTCTTCTGTCCTATATTAGAACCAATTTCTATGACTACATCAAGTGGTCATTCATTCAAAAGGCACTCACTGAATGCCCCATGCACATGGAGACCCTCAACAGCTTATCTGATGTCTGATAAATCAGGATGAAATCCATGAACTTCACAGCCACAAGGTGAGAGCTTTAGGAATTTATTTAGCCACTTGGTCACTTAATATAGATAATGGAGAAGTGGTATTCAGTGCCTACTATGTGCCAAACACTGTGCTGGGTCTGGGGAAAACATATGTATAAGATATTGTTTCCCTCTTTTTAAAGATCTTGTAGTCTGGTGTTGAATTTATACCAGACTGAGGACAGAAATATGTGTTATTGATGGAAAAATAGCAGAGCAATCCAAGACCAACAACAATTCAATTATACCTGATTAGATGATTAGATGCAAAATTCTGAATCTCAACAAATTTCTGCCTGCTTCCATCTAGCAAGGAAACTGAAAAAGATGAAGTAAATATTCTAATTTTTTTAACTGTCAAAACATTATAGCAACAAAAATATTTTAAAGAAAAACAACTTCACTAGTAATCACTTAACATATATATACATACTATTTTAATTTTCTCATTTAATTCAATCCTTGTTTTATCTATGTATAATTTTTAGAAAGCCTAACATAGAATAGATACGAGATTATATTCTGAGTTTGGTCCAACCCCCCTTCACTCATAAACATTTTTCCATATCTTTAAATAGACTGCATACATATTCTAATGGCTACAGAATGTCAAATAATTCTAATATCAAATTTTACTTAGTCACAATATTTATTTCAGTTGTTTGAATATTTTATGATAAAAATGCTGTAACAAATGACTTCATGAATTTGACTTTTTCCTTTTATTTTTTAAAGCACAGCAGTTCAAAAGAAGGATGATTTTTATTTTTTCTACCAAGTTGATTTCCAAAAGACTAGCAATTGTCATTACTATGAATGTAACAGTTTCAACAGAACTTTATCAGATTTGGGAACTTACATTTTTGGTTAATTTAGAAAACATATTTTAGAAATATATTTGTAAAAGAATAACCTTTTTTTTTTTTTTTTTTTTGCCTTTTTAAAGATGACAAGTGGAAGGGTTGACCTCTCTAAGTTGGCTGCCCTTACAGGAAATGTAAATGTCCTTTGCATGTTTCATCTATTGAGGTCTTGAAGATGTCATTGTATCTCTGGCTTCCAATAATGTCTTAAATTACTTACATCAATTGCTTTTTAATAACACTACAATATTTAGGGAAACTAATAACATTTTCTAGCAATTTATAGCTTACAAGAACAGGGCAAGTCTCATGGTTTTTAATATGCTTCTGCGAAAGTATAAACTGATTAATTGCCAGAATGTTAATAACTTCAAATGATGTATGAAATACAGAGCGGAACATGGTGAAATAGATAGCTCCATCTACTGTAAATACTTTGAATTGGATATCTCCAGGTTTTGTCTTTATGGACCCACTTCTGTAATGAATTTAGGAGTTTTGTAAGTGATGTCTTGCTCAGAGCCTTTGCTAGACTCTGAGGGATATAAATATAATTAACATGTAACTCTTTGGGGTGGGCAGTGGAAAGTTACAGAAGTTACTTTAGGGCGTTTTTTTGCAAGCTGGGACAGTGTTGTAGGTTTGCAAGCTGGGAGGAGGTCGCAGGGTGTGGAGTCACCAGGCTGACCAAGATCGGTGGGGCGGGAATAAGGAACAATAATGTCTTAAAGTTAGGTAGGTGCTGCAGGGGTTGATCCTTTCTTTCTGTTTTCATGGTCTTCCAGTTACCTTTAGATTTTCCAGGAACTCATCTGGAGTGTCTGTGCAGGTTACAGAGGTTAACATGGCATCCATGGGGCCATCAGTCAGCCTAAAAGACCTTACAACCATGGGATATAATCTCCTGCTATCATGATTTATCCTGATGTTCAAACTGTCCCAGATTTGGCCAACAGGAGCCTCTTCAAGCTGACCGCTTTGTCCTTTTGAACTGTCTCCACCATTTCTTGAGCATTTCCACACTTTCTAGCACAAAATGTTCCAGTCTCATACTATACTTTAGAGAAAGTATATGTCCCAATCTTAACATCAGCCATTTCTCTAAAGAGCCCTGGTTCCTTTTCACAGAGAATGTTTACAGCCAGGTGTTCGGTGTTCTCTTGGCTAATGTGGTGTTGCTGCACTAAGGCCTTCTCATTGGCTAGAGCTGGGAAATATATGTACATACATTTATACATACATATATGTGTGTGTGTGTGTGTGTGTGCATATCTGTGGAAAAATCACACACCCTCTTCTCTCACCCTCAATAATTAACGAAGAAGATTTCAGTGACCAAATGTCAGGGGGCGTTTCCCCACACACCAAGCAAGCAATCGATTCTGCAGCAGACACCAATTAGGTGTCCTCCTCCCTTCTAACCTGGATATAGCATCAGATCCTTCAGGTTGAGGCTCACTCCCCAAGATACCCCCCACTGCCCCACTCTGCCCCTGACCACTGACCAGTCCCAAGTCTGGGCCTCCACAATTTCTCACAGGCTTCAAGTTGTTGTTCCCATGACCTCCTCTTGGGTTAGATTAATTTGCTAGAGCAGCTCACAAAACTCAGGGGAGACACTTATGTTTACAAAGGATATTATAAACAATACAGAAGAAAAGATACATAGGATGAAATGGGAGAAGGGGCTCAGACCTTTCATGCCTTCCCTGGGTGCACCACCCTCCCAGGAACCTCATGGTTCCTGTTCAGCTATCTGGACGCTCTCTACCCCCTGTCCTTTTGGTTTTTATGCAGGCTTCATTACATAAGGCATGACTGATTAAACGGTTGCCCACTGGTGATCAACTTGACCTTTAACCCTTGTCCTCTCCAAGAAGTTGGAGATAGGCTGAAGGTCCAACTCTCTGATCCTGCCTTGGTCTTTCTGATGACCAACCCCATCCTAAAGCTACCTAGGGGATCCCAGCCACCAGCCAACTCATTAGCATACAAAAGACATCACTTTGGTGTAAGAAATTTAGGAGTCGTAAACCAGAAAACAAGGTCAAAGATCAAATATGTATTTCAAAATCCCACAAAATATACATATACACACACCTTTACATTTATTTTACATCTACATGTATTAAGAACAATTAATTTACATGACTACCTCCAATTCCAATCCAATCACACAAACTTCTTGCTTTTCTTATTTCTGTACTTGTAACTCTCTTCTCCCACAGCGAGAAATCTGGCTCCCATTACCCTCAACATAGTTTTTCTTTGTGTAGTTCTCCTGTGTGTAATCAGCTGTCTGACCTTGCAGGGCTGCTGCCCTACCTTCCTTGTTTGGGCTGAGACTCCCCACTGAGCTGACAGCTCAGTCCAAAATGGGAGTGGCTATTTTCTCCCATATAAATGTTAAAGCAGACAGAACAAGCTAGTAGAGATACATAGAAAACAATCACAGCAGAGGGGCACAGAGAGTACCTTTTGGGTTCCTGAAAGCTTTCCAATTACTGGTTCTAGTTTTTGCTAAGATGTGGCTGTATTCCTGTTCCTGGCTTTTGTGAGAAGCACCTACATCATTATGATAAATTCTCCCTTTTTGATTGAGCTAGTTCAGGTTGCTTTCCGTTACTTGCAAACAGAGTCTTAAACAAAGGTATATTTAAATCCCGGCTTGTCCTACAAAAAGAAACCAAACTGTGGAAATAATTGGGGCTAAGGGAAAATAAAAATTAGCCCATAGAAAATGCATACCACATGATACTATACTGTTGCTTAACATGGGCTGAAATATTAGCTCTAAGATGTCTAGTGATCCAAACAAAGTGTGAAACAATATCCCTTATAGAGTTTTATGTCTCTGGAATTAAAACAAACCAGTGAGGGAAGCATGAATAGATAGACCATTAGAATGGACACAGAGTCCAGAAGTGAACTACTCAATAAACAACTGTGTAGCCATCTGGACAAAAAAATTAATTTGGATCCATATCTCCCCCTATATATAAAATCTATTCCAAATGGATCAACATTTAATTGCAAAAGACTTAAAGTCTAACTGTCCATCAATAGAGAATTGGTAAATTATGATATGGATATATCTGCAATAATATGTTAAGAGGGTTAAAAAAAATATCAAGGAGCTCTGTACATATTGCTATAATAAACGTGTCCTCTGGATACATTAAGTAAAAAAAAACCAAGGTGGAGTAAATATGTATGGTGTGCTGGAATTTTTGTGAACAAGAAACACAAGGAGTGATTCTTATATACATAAACATTTTGAAGAATGAGCAGGAAACAGTGGTCACCTATTTGTGACAGAGGACAGGTGTGAGGGAGATCTTTTTCCACTGTGTGTCTCATAGAATTTCTGATAAATGAACAATATGGATGTACTACTTATTTTAAAAAGTAAGAACTGAAACTGATAAAAAATCAGATAGACCTGCTGATGGAAAAGCCTGACTAGTCTTGACATACATATTGTGAGAGGACAACCAGAGGGGCTGGAGTTGTACCAGCCCACAAATTTCCACTGCCGGTAGAGCCCAGTGCCTGCCCCCCCACAGTGAGATGCTGTCCTTCTCATAAAGGATTATCTCCGGAAAGCCTTATATGTATGACTGGGGACTTATAGGTATGACATGCTCACAGTGCTTGATATATAAGAAACTATTTTTTTGATACGTCGGTCTGCCTGGAGAGTCCTGACTACTTCCTAATTTTGTCCATGAATATGCTACTTCACTTCAAACTTCAAACCAATTTATAGTAAATACATTATCAAAATTTTAGCACAGTAATGAATGAGCGCACCAGCCTCAAAGCCGGACTACCTGGGTTTCAATCTCAGTTGTTCTCTTAGTGGGTACTTACTTGCTGGAAGTTATTCCTTTCTTCGTCTGTTAAAACAGGAAGCAGGCTGGGCGCGGTGGCTCACGCCTGTAATCCCAGCACTCTGGGGAGGCTGAGGCGGGCAGATCACGAGGTCAGGAGATCGAGACCAGCTTGACCAATATGGGGAAACTCCACCTCTACTGAAAATGCAAACATTAGCTGGGTGTGGTAGTGCACGCCTGTAATTTTAACTACCCGGGAAGCTGAGGCAGGAGAATTGCTGGAACCCAAGAGGTGGAGATTGCATATGGCGCCACTGCACTCCAACCTGGCGACAGAGCGAGACTCCATTTCAAAAAAAAAAAAAAAAAAAAAGGAAGCAGTTACAGTCCCTACCTCACAATGTGCACTAAGTTACAGCACCTACCTTACAGGGTGTACATAAGGATCACAGGCATGCAAGCCGTAGGTCAGCCTGCCCAATGGCAATATAATGCAGGCCACAGATGGCATTTACAATTTCGTAGAACCCACACTAAAAAAATACAAAAAGTAAAATGAAACTTTTATCCCAATATATCAAAAAACGTTGATCACTTCAACATGTAACAACAGAATAATTAATGAGATGTTGAACATTATTTGGTAAAGAACACATAGATCTCGATGCGGACTAGCCATACTTTAAGCGCTCAGGGGCCACGTGGGGCTGGTGGTCCCAAACTGAACAGTGCAGCCCAGGCAGCTCGGGCGCACAGAAGGTTCTGCTCACGCCAAGGGCTCAAACGTGGTTGCTCAAGCCCACCACACCTCACCTGGAGCGAAATGACCCAACAAGGGGTCCACTGAAGAGATGTCTACATTTGGGTATAAATTAAGACGATGTTTTTTAGGCCAGCCGCTTATTTAACTTCCACTGATATTTTATAATTCCTACTAGAAGATGTGGTGGACGGTTCCGACCTACGCAAATGAATAGTGTACATACACAGGGCCACCGTCTATTTCTCACTATCTGGGGATCCCAGTTGGGGTGGCGGCGGAAGCGGGTGTTTGTTATTTCACCAAATGCAGAGGCCCCCGCACCACTAAGGCGGGGAAGCGCAGGGGAGTGGGAAGGTCCTTTAAAGACGGGAGGGAGG
The DNA here is from genome assembly GCA_036589455.1 of Ateles fusciceps. Lineage (NCBI taxonomy): Eukaryota > Metazoa > Chordata > Mammalia > Primates > Atelidae > Ateles > Ateles fusciceps. Next base: position 10,390,073 of record JAZHEH010002060.1, read on the forward strand.
TGGTCAGAGGGGAGCTAACCTCTCCGGGGAACAACTACAGCCACGTTACGGTCTATGAGTGTCAGAAGGAGCAACAATGGAGGCAGTCGAATTCCGAGAGCCTGGAGCGTCCGCCAAGTTTAGCTGGCTCCACAGCCTCGGCGCGCGGGTTCCCCAGGGCCGCAAAGACTCCCAACCGCGGCGGCAGAACTGCAGGGTCCAGTCACCGCGCTGGGCCGCAAACACCGCCTCCGCCTCCGCCTCCGCCTCCGCGCGCGCGCGCGCCCGCTGTCTCCCTGCTCCTGAGTGGCTGGGGGGCCGGGATTAACCTTTCACCGCCGCATTCTGTCCAATCACAGGCTCGCTCTTATGCCGCCACGGGGCGAGCGGAGCGTGGGTGCACGGAGGGGGCGGCGCGGGCGCCGGTGGGATTCTCCAAGCGGCTGTGCGCCGTTGCCGTGGGCCTTGCGCGGGCTGCGGGCCAGCCGGGCGCTGCGCAGTCTCCGCAGGCGCCGGCGGGAGGGGTCGAGGCGGAGGCGCGGCGCAGGCTGCTGCAGGCCCAGGTGAATGGAGTAACCTGACAGCGGGGACGAGGCGACGGCGAGCGCGAGGAAATGGCGGCGGGGGCGGCGGCGCCGGGCGGCTCCGGGAGGCCTGGGCTGTGACGCGCGCGCCGGAGCGGGGTCCGATGGTTCTCGAAGGCCCGCGGCGCCCCGTGCTGCAGGTGAGGCGGGCTCCCGCGGAGCAGCTTTGTGTCCGGGGCGGGGAGCTGCTCGTCTGGCCGCGCTCCCGCCTCCGCGCCGAGGCCCGCGTGCCTGCCCTGGGCCCCGGTTGCGCGTCCGGGCCTGGCGGGCGCTGGCGGAGAGCGCGGCCTCTCCTGCGTCGTCCTCCCCTGCCTCGTCCTCCCGCGCGGCGCGGCCTGTGGGCCGGGTATCTGCCCGCCGCGGCTCTGCTCCTGGGCCGCGACCCCGGCGCCTCTCCGCGAGGCAGCCCTGGGAGACTTTCCGGGCCGCCTTAGCGTGGCAGGGGATGCCGGCGCCTGCTCACTCCCCTGCCTGGCGAGGCCCCGGGGCTCTTGACAGGTCCCGTCACGCACGCAAAAGTGGCTTGGGAGCGGCGGAGGTGGAGACGCGCGCTTGGCCACCCGGAGCACCCTCGGGCCCTTCTCTGACGGGGCCGCTGCGCCGTGACCGGAGGGGAACGAAGCCGGGCTCTGGGTCCCTCCCGGGAGGGTCCACCGTCATTACTGGCAGGGAACCAGATCAGGGCCCAGGAGACCCGGGCCGAGGCCATTCTTTTGCCCCTCCCCCTCAGATGTTTTTGTGCCAAAATGCCTAGACCCTGAGGAGGAGTCTGCCTTCAGGGTTTTTGATTTTGGGGAAATCACTGTATGTTTTAAGTTGGGACATCAGATTTATGTAGATTGTCCAGAAAAGCTGAGTTGCCTTGATGGCTCTGCCTGGGGGTCAGAGCTGGCAAACCACTGAGTGTTTCCTCAGGATCCTGAAGATCCGGGGAAACGTGGAGAGGAGTGGAGGGTCCTTGGTCTGTAGAATTCACTCAGTGCTTTTGTGGAGAGAGTTGTGGTTAAAGGGACACGTTTCTGATCTACACAGTAAGTCCAAGTATTCTTAGGACTTTCAGGTTTTAAAAACACTCATTTGATGGAAGAGGATCACTTGGACGTCTGTGCTTCTGTCTTCGAATAGTTATGAATCTTTGTAGTCCTGATTGTCGGGTGTTTTCCGTGGAGCTTGTTTTCAGTCAGTGGAAAAGGCCTCAGGTTAGGAGTTAAGTAACTCGGAAAATATTGTTAAAAATGTGCTTTTAAAACAGTTTAGCTATATTGAAAATGTATTGGTGTAAACATTAAGTTTTCTAAATAAAAATATGCATCCTAACCAAAAAAATTCGTTTATTAAAAGATGGGTTTGGGATAAGCCAGGTCCTAGAGAATAGTAAGTTTGGATATTACTGATATCTTTGGGAATTAGGTTCTGGAATAGCCGGTTTATTTTGCAAAGTCTTCTTTAAAACTACCTGTGAGACGTGTATATTATATGGAATATGTGCTATATACATACATATACATATACAGTTATTTCAGAACTTCATTTTAGGGCATATTCCATAAAACTCAATAGATTAAAAAACTGAAAATTTTAACATGGTCGCTATAAACATTGATCGTGGTAACATAGGTTTATAGGTTTACTCATGGCACCAAAATGCTCTTTTAAGAAAAGACAAGTTAGTCCGTTTTAATTTGGGGGAGAAAAGACATTTTCCTACTGCTCTTTATAGTAAGGACCTGCTTTACTTTTTGTGCTTCCATCCTATCTCTGAAGGGTAAGTCTTGACTGCTGTATTTTGCCTCTGGCTCAGTGTGTGAGTTGTGTAACTGGGTTGTTTTGGCTTTTATTGAGCTCTATTGTCTTGGTTTTAGAAGACATTTTCTTTTGATGTGGCTCATGATTCTTATTTGACAGTGATTTTGTGGCGTCATATAGTGGGTTGTACAGTACTTGCAGTGCTACCTTGTAGAGAGATGACTTTTATGGCATTGACATGTTTTATCCTCTACCACTATCTGACATGTGAGGCGCTTGTTTCGTTTGAGAAAGTAGATAAATTTCGTAGACATTCTCTTACTTGTGAGCCTACCATATCATGGTCACATTTCCACTTGCTCATGACAAAGGAGATTAGGGCAACATGTTATTAAGTGCCTCCTTGTTATATGCCAAGATGTTTCAGGTTCGTCTACATACATTCTGTTTTAATCCTCACTGTGACCCTGCGATCGACTCAATATTGTACTTATTTTACAGGCAAGGAAACTGAAGAGTCAGTGATTATTACTCCGAGTTAGGAATCTGGAAGTCGCAGAGCTGAGATCCAGTCGTGGTTTGGTTTCAGAATCCTTGCAGGCATGCTCTTTGCATTGCATTGCTGTTCCAGATGGATTTCAGGGGGAGGTTCTGGATCACATGTAGTGAGTCCTCAGTCAAGACTTGTGGAATGAATGAAGCTGTGTCTAACCTGAGATGTTCAGGTGAATGAATCGTTATCTGAATATTTCAGATAGGTTTTTTTTTTTGGCATGATAAAATATGCATAACATAACGTTGAACCATTTTAAGTGTACAACTAGGTGGCATACAGTACATTCACATTGTTTTTATTTATTACTAATATCTGTCTCCGTACTTTTTCATCTTTCTCAACTCAAACTGTGCTCATTAACACTACTCCTCATTCCATCCTACCTTCAGTGCCAGGGAAGCACCATTCTACTTCCTGTCTCTGACTGCTCAAGAGACCTCCAGTAAGTGGAATTGTACAGTATTTGTTCTTTTGTGTCTGGCTTGTTTCACCCAGCATAGTGTCTCTGCGGTTCATCTATGATGTAGATGTCAGAATTCCCTTCCTTAGAAAGGTTGAATAGTATTTCATTGTATGACTATACTGCATTTTGTTTTTCCATTCATCTGTCCATGGCCACTTGGGTTGCTTACATCTTTGGCTACTGTGACTAGTGGTGCTGTAAACATAGGTATACAAATAATTCATTGGAGTCCATGCTTTCCCTTCTTTTGAATATATACCTAAAAGTTGTCACATTGTTTCTTGATCATGAAAACACTAGACTAGACTCAGAATTTATTGCAGTATGAGTTTTCTCAGGGTTCTTCCAAACAGTGGTAATTTCCTACAAACAACTCCTCTGTGTCAGCAAAACCTGTAATCTCTCTGAAGCTCAGGATTTACTCATTTTTATGATCTTGGTTCCTATCATAGTGTCTGGCAAGTAGGTATTCGAAAAACTGATCAAACATAGAGTGATATGCTTTATTGAATACTAGAGGAAGATATTGGTGAGATCTTTGTTTAATTTGTATAAAGAGAAAGTTGGAGCCAAGTGATTTATTTTGTTTACCTTTTGCTGTGCCTTTTGGACTTTTAAGAGCTTAGCTCATCCTGAAAGCCCAATGGATATGTATTATACTAGCTCTTATTCACAGGTTTCTTTGCAATTTATGACTTGCCAAATGACTGTAGTTATCTGGGGCAGCATTAGTTTCTTGGTATTCTACCTCCTTAGCCTGTGGGTCTTGGACCCTTTAGTCCTTACTTTCTTATTCTTTGATGTTTACCAGATTATTTGCATGATAAAGGCTGGTTTTCAGTTCTTCCCAATTTCTGCTAAGACTCTAGTATTGTACATTTACTTAATAGTTTATGATGTCTACTTTGTGAAACGATTTGAGATGATCTTATAATAGGAAAGTATTAGAGTACTATAAAAATAATGGTAAAGATTGGTAGTATAGAATGTGGAGGCAGAGAAGTACATGAATGATTGGGGCAAGGATAAGTGAGTGCCTCCATGTAACCCATGTTGATTAATGAAAGGAAGCATACCAATTAGGAGAAGCAGATTTTTCTCTTGTGTGAAGAATAATCAGTCTTTTGGATTCTTACATTAAATAACATTAGCAATTTGTGGAGAAAATGTTTTACATTTTACCAATGATAGAGTATCGTTTTTTTCACATGCCATTTTAGAGAAACTGGATAAAAACCTCACGCATAATAGAAAAGCTTGAGTAATACAGAGGTGTGCACTGTTCCAGTGGTTTGATTCGTTAATTTGTCTTTCAGGTGGTGTCCCTCGAATGTCAGTTGTCTCATTCAGGATGTTGACAGATGCTGAATAACAATCCGTTCAGGAATAAACTCTCTGGACAACATAGGCAGTGAGGATTTTCCAAATAGGAATTCTTAACCAGTCTTTAGGAACATGTGTTGGTCTAAAAAGTAAGACTGCTTGTATGGTGGTGTATACTTGATGAATTAATACAGAGAGAAAAGCATTAATTTTGAGATGTAGCTGGTGAAATTGACATTTCCAGTTACATAACGAAGCCTTTGTTAAAATAATTCTGAGTACAAAATGGCTTTCTCATCTAAAATTGTCAATGAATTGTTGGTATTCCTTTAACATCCAGTTGCTGCATTATACATTTTACATAAGTGCCTAAGAAGATGCCACAAAACATTGTCTGAAGGTGTCAGTAAGATCTGTTACTAGAAATAAGACATGACAGGCTTAAGGTTGGCTTTAGAGTTTTTATTTTTGAGGTTTATAACAGCATTACATGCTCTTGGCTGTATTAAGGTTTATAGAATAGTGAGGATTAGATTCTTCATGCATATTAATTACCAGACATGGTGCTTGGTGTATAGGAGACAGATTTGTTGAGTGAATAAGTTAATTTATAATATTTTTTGAAGTCTTTAGAAGCTAGCGCAGTTTTGTGGAGAATATTCCTTGCATAGTAAGGCTTTTAAAAAGATTGTTACTATTCTGATTTTGGACAAATCGTGCTGCTTGGTCCTTGTTGCTTTGTGAGGTACGTATGATTATGTGCACAGAAACATTGCAGATTGGGGGGAAGTGTTAGGAATCATGGGAGAAAATTGTTGTCAAATTGGAGTTTTACCGGATTGCAGACTTTCTCATTGGTGCAGACTAATTCTGTTGTGCTTGTTCTTTCTTTAAGTGACAGCTCAATGTATGCAATAAAGCAGGGATTTTAACAACACGTTTGAACAATTCTTGAGGATTAGAAAACGAGGTCAGTTAACCAGTTCAGAATGTTAAAAAAACAAACTGTACTTAAAGAAGTTGAATAATGAGAGAAGACTCTCAATTTAAAAACTGATCTTTGACATAATATAGGAAGGTTCTTTGATTAAGAAGTTAGATAAATGACCCGGTTTGAAGGGGGAAAAAAAAGGCAGTAGTCGTTTTTAATCCTCTGAGATATTTTGAGATTGCAGGATTTCTGTCTTTCCTCTTTTGGTAACAGCCTGAGGGGGGTGAGATTAACATGAGAACACAGCCTGTCTTCCTCTTATGCATCCTGCTGCCTTGCCATCACTGTCAGTTGCTTCGATTCACAGTATTTTAAGCTCTTTCTACTTTGCAAAATTAAATATTGATGTTTTATCATAGCCTTGTAGAGATGCTTAAAAAGTGTTTGGTGTCAGTGAGGCCAGGGTTCAAATCCTGATTCTTCAACTTTATAGCCAAGGAGCACTGGGCATATGGCAGCGTCTCTGAGCCTCAGCTTCCTTGTCTATAAACTGTCATGGTAGTGTTTGCCTCTTGAGGTTTTGAGGGGGAAAAAAAGGAGTTTCTTAAACTCTTATGACATGTTACTAGCATTTGATAAAATTTAGGTGATGTTATTTTTCTTTTAAATGTGTGTATTAGAGAAAATTTTAACATGCAATGGTCTTAAATGATTAGATTGTATAGTGAGCCCCCAAATTAATGTTGAAATGTATGGTCTAGTATTATAATGGAAGATGAAGGAAAGAGGGCTTGAGAACAGTATTTTACAGACAAGTTTTCTAGGGGGATTATCTATACTGGCTCAGCTATCTTAGTTGGTCTCTGTAGTGGGGATACTAAGTGTAATAGTCTCTAGCTTTCCCTGAATAACACATTCTTCATCTGCTATGCATGAATTAACACATCATCCTTGAAAACATACTTCAATTCAGCACATAAAGTCAATGTTTTATAAAATAAACCTCAGGTTGGGTTTTATGTTTCCTTATGATTAGATTCAGGGTTTGGATGGGCATGGTGGCTCATTCCTGTAATCTCAGCACTTTGGGAGGCCAAGGCAGGAGGATCTCTAGAACCAAGGAGTTAGAGGTAGCAGTAAGCTCTGATCGTGCCACTGTACACCAGCCCGAGCAACAGAGCAAGACCCTGTTCTCCTCTTTCCCCTGGCAAAAATAGATTGAAGTTTTGTACTTTTAGTAGAAAAAACTACATGAGATAGGTGTTGTCAGTTCGTCCCAGTATTGGTGATCTTAGCTTTGTCATTTGGATTAAAGTGCTATCTATCAGGTTTTTCCACCAAATAAAAATACCAGTTGTTGTTAGTAATTAGTAGGTAATCTGCAGAAATGCTTTCAGACTATGTAAATATTCTTTAGTAACCTTCAGCCAATGGTTTTAGCATCCATTAAGGATTCTTGCTTCAATTACTAACGTGATGGTTAAAAATGGTGACTTTTCTATCATTCCTTCTACATTTGTTAGTTGACATTCAATAGAGTTTTACCCTGAATTTTAAACCTAACAAGATAAAGTTTCTTTGTTGTTGTTGTTGTTGTTGAGTCTGAGTCTTGCTCTGTTGCCCAGGCTGGAGGGCAGTGGTGTGATCTCAGCTCACTGCAAACTCTGCCTCCTGAGTTCAAGTGATTCTCCTGCCTCAACCTCCTAAGTAACTGGGACTACAGGTGCAAGCCACTATGCCTGGCTAATTTTTGTATTTTTTTTTAGTAGAGACTGGACTTCACCATGTTGGCCAGGCCGGTCTTGAACTCCTAACCGCAAGTGATCCACCTGCCTCAGCCTCCCAAGGTTCTGGGATTACAGGCGTGAGCTACCATGCCCCACCTGCAAAACATAATTTCTAAAATGAGAAACTAAAGTCGAGAAATGTCTTGAGTTTTTGGGTTTTCCCAGTTACACCTATAACTTTAAGATTAAAATTAAAATTGTTTCTGAAACATCTTCAGAGTTAGAGTCAGATTAGTTTGCATTAATGTGGAAGAGATTTTTTTAGTGGTTGAGAGACCTGAGAAGAGTAGGATGGGTGTAGTCAGATGATATCAGCATTATTCTAGCTTTAACAGTTTCTAGTTAGCCCTGAATTATTCTTTTGGGCTTGGGTGCCAAAGTAAAGGACATTAAGCTTGTTAAAATAATTTGGGTTGTTTAAAGTCTTTTAAATGTAGAAAGTATCTAATTTGAGTTTCATATTTGACCTATAAAAAGCTGTTTTAATTCAATAGGTTTTAAGGTTAGATCAGTAAAGCTTATTCTCAACTTTGAATTAATCAATAAATATTATTAGGCCGGGCATGGTGGCTCATGCCTGTAATCCCAGCACTTTGGGAGGCCGAGGTGGGCGGATCACCTGAGGTCAGGAGTGTGAGACCAGCCTGACCAACATGGACAAACCCCATCTCTGCTAAAAAAAAAAAAAAATACCAAAAAAAAAAATTAGCCGGGTATGGTGGCACACACCTGTAATCCCAGCTACTTGGAAAGCTGACCTACATGGTGAAATCCCATGTCTACTGAAAATACAAAAAAAATTTGCCTGGTGTGGTGATGCATGCCTGTAATGTGGCTGAGGCAGGAGAATTTCTTGAACCCGGGAGGCAGAGGTTACAGTGAGCCGAGATCGTGCCACTGCACTCCAACCTGGGCAACAGGAGTGAAAACTCCGTCTCAAAAAAAATAAATAAATAAAAATTATTAATGGATATTTACTTTCCTACATTCCAAACTACCTACTCGTTACAAATTTACAATAAGGTGAAAATTAAACAAATCACAAACTATGTAATATGAATGTAAGTAAAGTATGAGCTTATCTTAATGGCATTGGAACAGTCAATATATGGGGCAGTAATATAATTAAGCACATGATGACTTAGGTGGTGTAGCTAGCCCAAGTGTGCTAAATGAGGCGGGGGGGGGGGGACTAAAGTGATGGAAGTTTTTAGGGAAAGTTGAGGGGTGGGGTTCGTGAGAGGTGGCGAACATGAGATGTTGTACAGGAGTTATGTAGTGCATCACACTCTTGCCTGGACCTTTTCATATGTTTGCTTTCCTGTCTCAGTAAACATCCATCTTAACTCAGTAGTCTCTTATGTTCATTTTGTCTCTGGATTGACCTCCCTTTAGTATTTAAGTATTAATGTTATATATGTCAAAACAGCTTGACATAGAGAAAACTGTGGCTCGTTTTTCCCAGTGGATGCTCTTTCTTGGTGTAAAGGCAGAGAATAGTCATGAATTGAACAGAATTCTAGCACTTGTTTCACAGTGTTAAGAGTAAACTATGTGCTTATAGCCTCACCTACTCAGGAGGCTGAGAATGCAGGATCGATCACTTGAGCCCAGGAGTTCAAGGCTGTAATGTGCTATGCTGGTGCCTGTGAATAGCCACTGCACTCTAGCCTGTGCAAGATAGCGAGACCCTGTCTCCAAAAAAAAAAAAAGAGTAAAGCACAGAAACTTGGAATCAAATGTCAGCCTTAAAACTCACCTTGAAAGCTAGTGATGTGTTAAGTATTTATGTCTCTTGAAACAAAACTGTAGGGCAAATGTTATAGGTAACTTGAAGGGGAAGGATGGGTATCTGTGCTGTTTTGATGTGTTGAAATGTCATCTTTCTGAGAAGTACTCTAAGTAGTAAGCAGACCCTTGGCTTGTACCCTAGAGACACTTCTTATATGGAGATCTTTGATGAGTGGAATTTGTTAAGATGGTATTTGACCTGTGTTCACCTTGAATTCTGGACAAATCTAATTTTAGGCATGATTATGTTGAAATCTAAACATAATACATCTATGTTACAGATTTAGAGAAACCCAGAAATTTATTTGGTTCAGAGAGTAGTGCATGAAAAGAAGGCTAATGAATTTATGGTTTAAATTATATATACTATGATACTGTACAATATATATTTGGTTTGTCTTCTACCCTGTTTGTAGGCATACAAGGCCTGAAATCCTTAGAATCTCCAAAGTGATGTCTTTTTGTATGCTAATGGTTGACTGGTGACTGGTAGCACCCCTTCAAAATGGGGGCTGGTTACTGGAAAGACCAAGGCATGATTAGAGGTTTGAACTTAGATCCACCCTCCAACCTCTGGGGGAGGAAAGAGAGGCTGAAGGTTAATCATGCCCAGGTAATGAGTTTCCATAAAAACCCTGAAGCACAGAGTTTGGAGAGCTTCTGGATAGTTGAACACATGGAGGTTTCCTGGAGGACAGCTTGCTCTGGGAGGACTTGGAAGCTCTGCACCCCTTACCCTGTGCGTGTCTTCATCTGGATCCTTGTAATATCCTTTAATTAATTAATTTTTATTGAGATGTGGTCTCAAACTCCTGGCCTCAAGTGATCCTCCCATCTTGGCCTCCCAAAGTGCTAGGATTACAAGCCTGTGCCACTGTACCCAGCCTGTAATATTCTTTATAATAGACTGGTAAACATAAATAAATTTTTCCCCAAGGTCTGTGAGCTGGTCTAGCAAATTAAATCCTAGGATGGGGTTGTGGGAACCCCAGTGTATGGTTAACTTATTGATCAGGAGCACTGGCAAAAAATAACCTGGGATTTGCAGTTGACATTGAAGGGTGGGGGCAGTCTTGAGGACCGGAGCCCTCAACCTGTGGGATCTGATGGTATCTCCAGGTAGATAATGTTGGAATTGAATTATTAATAGAAGACACCCAGCTGGTGGTATCTGCTGCAGAATTAATTGCTTGCTTGTTGGTAGGGAGAAATCCCCACCATTTGGTCACAGAAATCTTATGTGTTGTGTGAGAACAAAGGAAAAACAGTTTGTGTGTGTGTTTTCCCACTCAGATACTCAGGTAAATTTTACTACATTTTGTGCCTTAATGGGGAAGATTTTTACTTTTATTTTTATTTATGTATTTATTCTTGAGACAGGGTCTTACTCTGTAAGACTTAGCTGGGTGTGGGCTTTTACAGGCTCAAAATAGGGTAGTGTGTGCTGATTGGTTTATGAGTATTCAAAAAAAAGTTAAATGCACCACTCAAAGGTGGGCATGACAGTGTAAAAATCCAATTAGGGGAGCGTAGGTATATGTAAGATAGGTGAAGGGTGAGGAGCAATCAGAGGAAAGTGTGCCAAACAGAAAGACAGGTTCTCCATCCGGTCCATGGATTTATCTGAGACTTGTAGCTTGGCCTTCGTGCTTTAAACAGTCTTTGGTTTGAAGGTGGTGTTTTACCCGGGACCCACCCCCTGTCTGCCTAGGCATTGATTTGCCTGCTACTGCTCTCGCTATAACATAAGCATTTCTGTTCATTATAAACTTACCATTTTAAATGGCTGAATTGAACTTCACCATGTAAAATGAACCATGGTTTACCAAACCATTCCCTCATTCATTGTTAGAAATGTAGATTGGTGGTGGGGAGCGTTTCTTTGCTATTATAAATGGTAATGATGAAGGGAGCATTTCTATATAAAGTGTTTTTTGGTGTGTATGTGTGGTAATGGCTAGGTTAATGTGCAGGGAATTTTAATTAAGAATGACAGAAATGTAAAATTAATACCCATAGTGTTAGGGTAACCTAAAAAAAAAAATTCTTTTAAAAAGACAAATGACAGTTCAAAGTAAAAATAGAAATAATTCTCTGTTTTGTATTTAAATATAAAAAGATACCAGTATTTAAATTCTTGAAATTACTTTTTTTGTTTTAGTCTCTTAATCTTTGGTTTGACCTTAATCTTTTCATAATCTATATTCACTAAATAATAGTTGGTGGATCCTTGAAATACTTGTTTTATATAGTGTGGGTATTTTCTTTTGATTTTTTTCTTTTATATTTTCAAAACACCCATGATTGTTATTATTTCTTGTTTATCTGTGGAACATTTTATTGCATAAGACATAGTTAAGTGAAATGTTTTCAGTGATGTCTGTCCAGACAGTAAGTAGTACACAGTATTTTTGTTTGTTTTTCAAGAGAACTAGTGAATACAAAGCTATTTAAATTTACTTTATGTTAAGTACCATATTTTGTGATGTAATTGCATTGATTTTCACATTCATGTAAATTTGTAATGGCTAGCTTGTTTGGTATGTAGGGGAGGAAAACTTTTCCTCCACCCACTTAGGCTCTGTTGCTGGGATCTGTGAATTAAACTAACAAAAAACATTAGCAGAAGAGGTCTACAGCTTGTCTTGATGTTAATATTTTTGTGTGCACAGGGGCATCAAAGAAAAGAAGTAACATCCCAAAGAAACACTTAGATTCAGAGGCTCATATGCCATCTTAACAAAGGGTGATAAATTGTGAAAGGACAAAGGAAAGGAAGTTTGGATTTCTAGGGTTCATAAACTGTGGGAAGGTGATTAGATGGTGTATGGAGGAAACCAATGGTAGAAAAGGGTTATTTAGTAAGGTTTGTTTATGCAAACTCATCTTGGTGCCATCTCTTTGTACTGTGGTAAGGGTTGTTGTTCTCTTCCTGGTGTAGAAGAAGGGGGATTTTATGCCTTACTTTTAAGTAGAAAGAGGGAGGGCATAGAACTTTTCCTGAATCTGTTGATTTTCAGTTGCTTTCAGCTCAAAATATACCAAAGTGGCATATTTGGGGGTGGCATCTCCTGATCCCCCTTCAGGAGTTTGTGGTTTTTCAGGTTAATCTGGCTATAAATTCTGTATAAAATCTTCTATGCATTATATGATAATCGATTTTCTATGCTGAATCTTAGGGTTAATGAAACATTTTAGGTTTTAAGGGGTTCGTAAAATTTTAAAAGTTTAAGAATTATGCTTTAAGAAATGGTTCTAGGTGGAGGTAGTAGTAGGATTTTCTGTGTTCCAAGCATTTTATTTTCTCTCTACCAATTTTAAGATCATGTGTAATCCTCATAATAGTCAGGTGTTTATGGTTACAGGCAGGGAAACAATGTTAGGGAGGTAACAGAGTCTGAATTGCAACCTTGGTATTCTGACACTGAACCCCTTGCTGGCATCAAGATAATTTTTAAATGAAAGATATGTACAAAGGAAAAAAAAAAGGCTGCTTACTTTATCCCCAGTTACCTTACTCAGTGCCTCTTGCATAGGCGGGTATACCTGAGGAGGGAGTGACAGTGTATAGATGTTACTGAAAACTGAGAATCAGCGTTTTGAGGCAAATATGTACATTAAATACATATTTATATATATAGATATAAATATGTATATTAATGTTGAGGCAAGAGCATCAATTTGCTTACGAAGTTAGCTAAAAACCTCTGAGACTTTTTCTCCCTCTACAGTTTAGTAAAGGGAAGTAGGCAGGAGTTGTTTTCAGACAACTCGGATTCATTTTCAGTGTGGCTGTTTGGCCACTTTCATTTTCATTTTTAAAAATTCCTCATTGTAGTTAGGCAGCATGTTTTAGGGCTTCTCCAGTATTTAAGTTCTAAGAAATGGAATTTTGTTATTTGATGTGAATACTGTTTGAGAATTGGGCTATATTTAAAAAATAAAAAAGCTAAAGTTAAGGAAATGTAATTAAAACCAAAATCTCCCAACCCAGAAAATTGCTCCACAAAGGTAGAAAAGAAAGAAAACAGTGTTATTATTGAATGAGCATTACATCAGACTGCTGTGCACATCACAGGCAATCACTAAAGGGATGGCAAAGACAGGAAGAGATCTTACTGTTTTATACAACTAAATGGTTACAATCCATTACATCCATGTTTTCAAGATAAAATTGCTAATTTTTTCACATTTTTATGACTAGAGGTAGATTTTACACTTTGGAGTCAGGTGACAAATTAGGCACATCTCCTCCTAGGAAACCAGGAGATTGAGTGTTATTTCCATTGGTGATTACATTTCAGAGATGGCTTTCAGGTCATTAGAAAACATAGCCAAGTTTTAAGACTTAGAGACTTAAATTTATATACATTGAAAGGGAGGGGAGAAAGAAATTCTGGAAAAAAAAAAGGGAAAGGGACCTTTTCCCTTTTATTTTCAACAGGGGAGAGACTATGCCCCTTATTTTTAATTTGTATTTGTCCTTATGTCAACAGTTTGTATTTTGTATCTGTACCATGTCTGTCCTAAGTGATGCAGGCGTGGTTGCAGTTAATGCCTTGTATCTCACAGAACATTTTTGCTGCTAGGAACTTAAAGTGCTTCATACATTTTTTAGTTTTCGCTGTTAGCTTACCATGCGTATTGCTTATAGTGTTTTACTGTCATAATGTTTATATTGTGGGTTTTTTTGGGACTTTATGGAAACTGCATTTTGGGCTTTGTGAAAGTAGGAATAAAATCTGCATGATAATATTTGCAAAGTTAATGATATCAGAATCTGTGATGCATAATAACATGGATGAGTTAGAATTATTCTGCTACCAATTTTGAAAATTCACAGCAAGAAGTTCTAGGTGCCTTTAGACTTCAGATCTGAATGGTTAGCTGTTTCTTGTTACTAGCCTTTGAAAAAATACAGCCTCATTACTGCATTTAGATGCTAACTTGGATTACGTTTGCTGGTTTGAACTAAAACTTGACTGAGTGATATGTGGCATGCCTGTTTCAGAGTTATCTTAAAGGGGCCTATGAAACAGGATTTTGCAGGTTTGTACTTTACATCACAGTGATCAATTAAAATAAGAAAACGACCTATTAGCTTTGACTTACCAGTGTAAAATAAGTTGCCATTGTACTTGACATATTACCTTTCTAATGTATGTATGGAATTGTCAGTGGAAATGACTTGAATAACTTAGCAGTAGTTTTGTAATCATTGAGTTAACATTGAATTTTAAAGGATTATCAACTTAGTAATTTGATTATGGCATTTCTAGAAATCAGGTGAATCTGAATTAGAAATCATCTGTAGAGAGTGACACTGCAGGACATGTTGGTGTGCGTGGTCTTTGCATCCTACTAGGTGGCGGTATAGAATGAAATTAAAAATTAAATGGAGTCTGAGGTAGCCTTAGAAAACAAAAGCTTGGCTGGGTGCAGTGGCTCATTCCTGTAATCTGCGGTATTCAGTACAGCATGGTACCGTACTGAATACTGTAGGCAGTGGAAACACAGTAGTGTTTGGCTAATCTCATGGGACTGTAGCACTTCAGGAGGCCAAGATGGGAGGATTGCTTGAGCCCAGGAGTTCAAGACCAACATGGGAAACATGGAGTGACCCCAGCTCTGCAAAATAGAAAAAAGTTAAAAAACAAAAGAAAATAAATGAAACGCACACTCTGACATATTGGGAGATAGGAAGATATGCTCACATACAGCATGATACTGATTTGTCAAAGTGTATAAGTATTTTTAAAGCCAAGTTTTACTGAAGGTAATTTATTTAATGCCAAGAGTTCTCCCTTATATCTTATATTGGATTGTACTAATAAGTTTTTTTTTTCCTGGTTGCATTAGAACATAATATCCAAATTTTAAAGGGCAGTTCTTTCAGACATGCATTGTCTTGTCGCCCAATAGATAAAGAATTTTATGAGGGATCTTAAAAAGTAGAACATTTCTTAAAGTTGGTTTTAAAAATGAGTTGTCTCCAGGAACAGAAAATCACACACCGCATGTTCTCACTCACAGGCGGATGTTGAACAATGAGAACACATGGACACAGGGAGGGGGAGCATCACACACTGGGGTCTGTTGGGAGGGACTAAGGAGGGACAGTGCGGGGTAGGGAGGTTGGGGAGGGATAACATGGGGAGAGATGCCAGATATAGGTGATGGGGTGGGGGGCGGGGGATGGAGGCAGCAAACCATGTTGCCATGTATGTACCTTTGCAACAATCCTGCATGATCTGCACATGTACCCTAGAACCTAAAGTGCAAAAACTCTTGATTGCAATAAACAATCAAGAGTTGTCTCTTCTAAAATTTCTCTCTGATTGCTTTTAGGTTACCTAGGGTATGAATTAATACAGACTTGGAAACTCTGAAAGAACTTAGAGTCAGCATTTTGAGGTAAATATGTACATGCTAAAGTAGTGTTAAGGTTGCCCCAGTTTGCTTTGTTGACTTTTTAGCAAAACAGATTTGTGTATGAAGTGAGAACTTTAACCTCCATGAGCATGTCATTTAAAGGACTGGCAGTAGTAAAAAGAGACCACTACTGATTTGTTTTTCCTGAGCTTATGATAATGAAAGCATTGCAGAAGGTTCAGACCTTAGCGCAAACCAAGTCTGGTGTCAGATCTAACAAAATCAGTATTTGTTGATCAAATTAAGCCTTCTATATCTACATTTATGCTTTCTTAGTTTTTGATTCATAATCTCTTTTAGAGAGCCCAGATTTAAATTTCTGCCCAACATTAACAGTTAACAGTATTCTTGAATTCTTTTATTCATAAATGAATTCTGTAAAAATTTGTAGTGTAGATGTAACTGTTCTTTGAGTTTGTATTTTTAATTTTATTTTGGGAAATTAGAATTGCTGATGGGTTTCATACTTGTGTTAAAGACTTACTACTGGGTTATTTGGATTTTGCAGCCAAGTACCTCATCTGGTGACCTTCTTTATTTCTCTTGTATATGTGAATTTAGGAAATAACACCTAATTTTTTTCGTTTTTCTATAAAGTCCTCTCTTTAGACTTTATTTACTTTGTTTGATTTCCTTATTAGTTTTGAAATCTTTTTTTAAACTTTGCTCTAGCTTTTTATTTCTCCCAGATCTCTGGGAATTAGACATGCTATTGGTGTAGCTTATGCTCTTGTTCTTTGTTTTAGGGTAAGCCTTGGTATCCTAAAATAATCTAAATGTCTTTTGTTTAAAATTTAATTCAAAATAATGGCCTTTTATTCAGCTCTTCATATCAATAGGGCTCTCTTGTAGATGTGTTTCTGTTCAGTTTACAGGAATCTTAAACTTGGCTATTTTTGCATTTATTTTTAGAGCAGAAGCTTGGGCATGCTGTGATTTTCCAATAAACTGCTATCACAATGTCAAAATGCAGTTCAGACAACAGCAACACAGAGATCTCAAACATTAAAACGGTAAATCTGTGATTTATCATATGTGGAAAGACGAAGAGAGTTTATTCATGTCTTTCTTTTCTTTTGCTAAATTACAGTCATGCGTTGCTTAATGACTGGGTATCTTCTGAGAAATGCATTGTTAGGCGATTTTGTCATTGTGTGAACATCATAGAGTGTACTTAATTCACGTAAACCTACATGGTACGGCCTACTATACACCTAGGCTATATGGTATGACCTGTTCATAGGCTACTAACTTGTACAACACGTTCTTATGTTGAATACTATAGGCAGTTGTAACAGTGGTATTTGTATATCTAAACATACCTAAGCATAGAAAAGTTACAGTAAAAATACAGTATCATAATCTTGTGGGACCATAGTTCACTGAAACATCGTTATTGGTGCCTGACTATATTTCTAAGTGCATAATACGTGGAAACTATGACACAATCTCACCAGTTTCATGAGGGTAAGTTGTTTGACCAGAAATTTAAAATCTAAAGCTGGGTGTGGTGGCTCACGCCTATAATCCCAACACTTTGGGAGGCTGAGGTGGGCGGATTATGAGGTCATTGGCTCGAGACCAGTCTGACCAACATGATGAAACCCCGTCTCTACTTAAAAAAAAACACAAAAAATTAGCCGGGCGTGGTGGTGTGCACCTGTAATCCCAGCTACTTGGGAGGCTGAGGCAGGAGAATTGCTTGAACTCAGGAGGCGGAGGTTGCAGTGAGCCGAGATTGCGCCACTGCCCTCCAGCCTGGGCGACAGAGCAAGACTTTGTCTCAAAAAAAAAAAAAAAAAAAAAGAAAATTAAAATCTATAGTTGAAAAGCAGTCATGTGGAGTTGTTTTGGCTCTGCCAAAGCAGTTAATGGCAGCCAGTTTATCTGTGAAACTAGAACCTTTGCTTGCCAGCAGGGATTCACATCCTTTATTAAGGCCAAGTTTAAAAAATCTGTTTAAACATGCCAAGAAGGTAAAAATTGGCAAAATTATAGGTTTTCCTGTTGTCATATTACAGATTACCTATTGAATTTTTAAGTCTTGAATTTGTTTTCCCTAAATAGAAAGTGCATTACTGGGGCCAGTCATTGTCCACTAAATGAATGAAAATTAACTTAAACATTGTAATCTTATGGAAAATATAATTGGAAGGGTTAAATTGTTGCCCTATATGTCCTTGTACATCCTCTTTCCTGCACTCATCTGTCAGGGCTTGTAGGAGTGGGATAGATGTGTGTTTCCAAATCAAGTAGAAATATATCTTGACCCATTCATGATTCTGTTCTATGCATGATTGTGTGGACATTCATGAGTCTCTAATTCAGTTTGTCAAATATTTAGTTAAATATATATATGGAACATTGTAGCAGGAAATTTAAGAGGTGCAAAGTGAGAGACTCATGTCTTATTTTTACAGAGCTGTGCTCCAGTAAAAGAATAAAGTGTATGTTGTATATATGTGTCTATGAATAGATGGAAAAATCTGTGATAGAAATTATGAAAGGCAAATAGAAGCTGTTTGAGGTTTTAATGTCATTCGGGTGGACATTGTTTTCATTCTAACAACCCGCAGTTTTTGTTTACCATGTCCTGGGTGTGGTTCTGTACAGTGGGTAATAACAGGTAAGGGTAAGATATGCAGCTCTGAGATCCAAGGAAATTCTGGTCTAACTGATCATGTTTTAGTGAGAACAGAGATTTAAGAGCAATAAGAATTCTTATAAAATTACAGAAGTACACTTTATGGATTAAGACTATACCCCAAGCGTCTGTAATATAACTGCTAGGATCACTTGGATTGAGCACCTAGGGTTGAAATACAGGATTAAGCACTTGTAGTTGGTCAGTCAGGGAGGATGTATAATATGCCATAGGCTTTCAGCCAGCAGGGGTTACTCTTCTGTTGTGGAAATTACTGTTAAGTGGTGGTGAAGCAGCAATAGGGTTAGCATTCTAAGCTGGGTCAATAATCTGAATGTAAGGTTACAGGTGGCAGAAGTCAGGCAGTCATGAGTAGGGGATAGTACTGTTCAGACTACATTTGGGGCTAGATATTACAGAGGGATGTGCTTTGCTTAATTTCCTTTTTAAATATCAGCTTTTTAATGAATTCATTTCCAATAGTTTGTATCATTTTCTTATATGTGGTTTTTTTGTGAAAGCTGCTAGAAACCTTATCTTTTTAGATATTTTTAGTTACAGATGTTATTTCTGTATTTCCTTATTGTTTGATATTTCTTTTACCATGTAACATATCTATTTTCTCTTTATTTAGAGCCTAAATGTTGATAAATACATACCTTTTGTTTCTCTGGTGTTTTTATTCTCAAATTGATTCTTAGAAACCAGCTACCTATCATTTTTCTGAACCCTGTAAAAGTTGTAGGGTGGGGTGGGGCATTTATGAGAAATGTTGTGTTTGTAAGAAAAAAAAACCTGTCTTTTGAGATGCCAGGAACAGAGTCTGGACACTGGGGACATTTGCAACTCCTCCTTTTCCAAGCTCTTTACCTGCTGGTTTGTAGGAATAGGATTGGCACATTTGAGTGAAGTTGGTGTCTTGAGGTGAAACTGGGCATGCGGAACAGTGGAGATCAGGACTTATTTTCCAGATAAAATTGAGTCTTTGTTGGTCTTGGGCCAGCTTCCCTGCCCTGCCCGTTTTCTCCCTTGTGCTTTTATGAGAGGGAAGGAGGAAACAGGCAGGCCAGGGAAGCTCTCTGTCTCCCTCCCTCTCTCGTGCAGAGGGGAGAACTGTCCAGATTTTTCCTCAGTTTGTTTGGAAACAAAACTTTGCAGTTTCAGAAAGAATTTACTAATAGCAGAAAGTAAAAAAATATTCATAAGGACAAATAAGGATAATTTTCAGTCTTAGAAGTTTCTTGATAGAGGTCATCCCTGGTTTCTTGGAGTGTAAAGACTCTTGACTTTTCTTCTACAAATAAAGCTTTTCAGCATGGTTGGGATCTGGCCGCAGTACTTGTTCATTATCTCAATATTTCTGGCCTAATGGCTTTCTGCTTTGGTCCCTGACTTTTTCTCTTTCCCTTTCCTTTTCCCTTCCCCTTTTCCTTTACCTTCCCTTCTCTGGTCCCTTCCCCTTCCCACTTCCCTTCCCCTTCCCTTTCTCCTTTCCCTTTTCTTTCCCCTTCCCTTCCCCTTCACTTCCCCTCCCCTTCCCCTTCCTGTTTTCCTTCCCCTTCCCATTTCCTTTCCCCTTCTTCTTCCACTTTCCCTTTCCCTTCTCCTTCTACTTTCCCTTTTCCTTCCCCTTCCCCCTTCCTTCCTGTCTCCCTTTCCCTTCTCCTTTCCCTTTCCCCTTTCCTTCCTTTCCCTTTTTCCTTCTTTCCTCCTTCTCTTTCATCTTTCCTTCTTTCTGTTCATATTTGTTATTTGCTTTCCTCTTCTATTTTCTACCTAGACCTTTTATAGTAAGTGATAATAGTGATTTAGAGAGTGTCATTAGGTTTGCTTTTATCCCAGAGTATTCAACTCAAGCTAGCTTGGACAGTAAAGGAATTTGTTGGCTCAGGTAATTGGAAAGTCCATTGTTAGGCTGGGCTTTGAGGTGGATTGATCCAGTGGTTTATTGATGTCATCAAGGACCCAGGTTCTTTATTTTTGCCGTCTGCAGTGCTAGTTTCATCCTAAGGCTGGGTCTTTTCATGGGTCTACATAGTGTAGTTGCAGGAGCAACTACAATAATTTCATGAGTCATGTTTAGAGGGAAAGAAAGTGAACTAATCCTTTACAATCATCACATGAAAGTCCTAAATTTTTTGCTGTTGGATGAGCATGAACCAATTCCTCTGGCCAAGGGTGAGTCATAGGCCCATCAGCTTAGGTTTGGGTGTCTGGCAGATAGCAGAAAATAAGAAACTAGAGCCTAGGCAACATAGTGAGACCCTGTCTCTACAAAAAATTTAAAAATTAGCCAGCTGTGGTGCTGCACACCTGTGGTCCCAGCTACTTGTGAGATTGAGGCTACAGTGAGCCATGATTGTACTACCACACTTCAACCTGGGTGATCAAGTGAGACTCAGTCTTGGGGAAAAAAAGAAAAGAAACTGGATCCTTGAAGACTTCAGTGAGCCACTGTTTGACTGAGACCAAGCAGAGTTGAGCGTGGCTGTTACCTGTGGAAGAAATGGAGTGGGTATTTGAGAGCCAGCCAGAATCGTCTGTCCTTATGCTTTTGAATACGTAAAGGATTGAAGTATTTATTTATATTTGAGCAGAAAATGAAGAAAAAGATTTATGTTGGCAAGAATAAGAACAGGACAAAAATATGTGCTATACCCTTTTTGCCCCACTCGCTTTATCAGCTCTGTATGTCTGTCTGTATGTGTGTGTCTGTATGTGTGTGTGTGTTTATCTACATGTAGATTCTTTTTCTGTACCATTTGAGAGTAAGTTGCATATATTATGGCTCTTTACCCCTTAATACTTCAGTGTGTATTTCCCAGTGATAAGGGTATTCTCTTATATAACTACAGTCAGTTATATCAGCTTTAGGAAATTTTAACGTTGTTGTTATCTTGTTTTAAAATTTGATTTAATAATGTCCTTTATGAATGAGATAATTATTTATGTTCTTTGCAGCATTATTCATAATAGCCAAAATATTGAAGCAACAGATGAATGGGTAAAGGAATTGTGATACACAAATGCACATAGAGGAATATTATTCAGCGCTAAAAAGAAGGAAATCCTGCCATTTGCAATAATGCAGATGAACCTGGAGGATGTAATACTAAGGGTAATAGGCAGGCACAGAAAGCCAAATACTGCCTGATGTCACATGTGAATCTAAAAAGTAGAAGTCTTACAAGCAGAGTAAAAGAGAATGGTAGAAGGGTGGGGGGAAATGGGGAGATGTTGGTGAAAGGATACAGTTTCAGTTATGTGAAATAAGTAAGTTCTGGAGATCCAGCATACAGCACGGGGTCCATGGTGGATAACAGCGTATGGAATACTTGAATTTGCTTAGAGAGTAGATCTGAAGAGTTCTCACCTCACCAAAAAATTGTAGCTATGTGAAGAGGTAGATATGTTAGTTAGCTTGACTATAATAGTTCACTGTGTATGTGTGTCAAAACATCACACTGCATACCTCCAATATTGCCCATTTTAATTAAGAAAAGTCTTTTATGGCATTTTTCTCCTTCAGATAGGATCCAGTCTAAGTTCAGGTGTTACGTGTAGTTGTCATGTGTCTTTATAGTCTCTGTTTGTTCTTTTAGATTCGGGGGTCCGTGTATTTGTTTGTTACACAGGTATATTGCATACTGGTGGGAATTGGACTTCTAGTGTACCTGTTACCCAAATAGTGAACATTGCACCCAATAGGTACTTTTTCAACCATGTCCCCTTTATCACCTTCCCCCCTTTGGAGTTCCCGCTCTGTGTTACTTCCATCTTTATGTCCATGTGTAGCCATATAGTCTTTGTTAATCTGGAACAGTTTTATAGTTTTTCTTTGTATTTTATGGCATTGACATTTTTGAAGAGTATACTTTCCCCAACTTTAAAAAAGTTAAACATCCTAATTTACTTTTAGACTGTTTTTCTAGAGTTATTATTTATCGTTATTACTAATGTTATCTATATGAGAAGAAATGGTGACAGTTGTAGGGAGGAGGGGGTGCTGCTGGTTCCTGGACATACGTGGTTTCTGGGAATAGGAGAAGATATCTTGGGTATTTACATCACTGCCTTCTTTTCTCCTTTGTTTTATATTTACATCTACCACCAGGACTTAGACTTGTTTCTTGGTATCTTCTACCATGTCTTTAGCATTTGGGTTGGGTAAAAGTGAAAGGTCAGCTTTCAGGGTGAATAGTCCTAGACAGTAGGCAATCTGTAGTTGTGAAGGAGGATTGTAGAGGTATCACGAGAGTGGATTCCAGGTGGGACGGTCAGTGGTGGAACCTGCAGATCTTAGCCTTGGGCCTTCAGAGTGGCCTCTATGATCTCAGAAATTTTGGTAAAATAGACTTCCACATAGGGTTCTTGGCAGTTGTATTAAAAAAAAGTTTTAACTGATGAACCTTCAAGCTCTGAGGGCTTGCTGAATTCAGGAAAGTGGGTACTAGGCTCTGGTACTAGGGTAAAAGGAATGGCTGTTGGGGCTTTGATGCAGTGGAGAATGAACAGACTTTCTCATGAAGAACATAGTTCTCTTTGATCCAGGGAAATTATGGCTTAATATTTTCTCATAAAGTACTCTGTGTACTTTGCTTGTTCCTTCTGGAAAGATGATGAGCGTGATTGTGCCGCCAGGTCCACAGATATGCTGTCTTGCTGAGGCTCTCAGCTCCTGCGTTGCGATGCCCCTGCACTGCTTACTTGAGATAGTATTTTTTGGTAGCTGAATGTTGAATTTTGTCAATGGAATTAATTTCTCAAATTAGAATTGAGTATTGTGCCTCTGTATAAGAGACTCTATACTTGAGACTTCTTGTTGAGTTAGTTGCAACAACTTAAGTCATGTGTTGTACTTAACATGTCAGGAAATTCAAAAGTTTTGGTTGTTAAGTAACAAAGAGCTGAATTCTCTCTTCTAGTTTCATGGAGTAATAGCAATGAATATTCCAAAGCAGTGCAAGAGAGGAAATTCCCTTCTGTGGGGCGAGGAAATCCTGCTCACAGTACAGCCAGTGATAGGCTTTCACACAGATATTTCAAACCCTGACCCTCTGTTTGAAGGTTAGGAATTTTAAGGATTTAGTTGTTATCATTTTACATCACCAAATTTATCTATGGGAAGAATTATATGAAATACAGAAAAGTGCTTAGATGTCATGAAAAATTTTCATTTCACAGAGTGGTGTCATTTGTTTTAATTTATCTAGGATAGGTATAATTTTAAAGATACATATTTAAATAGTTGGTCAGCTGTGCATTTATAATAGGTTATCAATTGAGAAAAAGGCCTTCTGTGTTCGTGGGCTCTTGATAAAGTAACATAATTTTAGCAGATGTCTAAATCTTTCCTGGTCCAGGCACAGTGCTAAGTACCTTCCATACATTATCATTTTGTCAATAACAATGTCATAGAATATACAAAGAATGTTCAAAATATATTTATGTATATATTTACATATTTTATATGTGTACATATATTTAACAAGGCGTACTATACATATTTTCTTTTAAAGGTTTATTTTGGACATTGTTCTATGTCAAGAAATACAGATATGTGTAATAATCTTAATGGATTCAAGTATTTCATTATATAGTCATACCATAATTTATGTAGCTTATTTTTTACTAGTAGATTTTAAAGTTATTTCTTACTTTTAAGTAATAATGCAACAACAAATATTTATGTAAATGTCTTTGTGCAGTTGCCTGATTCATTCTTTAAGACAAATTTCTAGGTGTAGAGTCACTGGATAAGGTATAGAATGCTTGACTCCCAAAATGATCCTCTTAGATCAAGAAAAGCTAAAACAATTATAGGAAGAGTTTTAAAGGCTCATAGGAATGATATTCTGATGTTTCTCTTGTTTCTGTGCTTTCTTTTGTTTTTAACCCTGCATGGTTGTGTAATGGTATTCTTTTTCCCTTTTGTAGTAAGCTGTGCTAGAACAAAAATGCAATGAAAGAAACACTGGATGAATGAAAAGCCCTGCTTTGCAGCCCCTCAGCATGGCAGGCCTGCAGCTCATGACCCCTGCTTCCTCACCAATGGGTCCTTTCTTTGGACTGCCATGGCAACAAGAAGCAATTCATGATAACATTTATACGCCAAGAAAATATCAGGTACTAATGTGAACACTAATACTGGAGCATTCCTCACTAAAATGGAATAAATTAGCATATAGTTGACACAACTTACATAAAACTCATTTACCCTTTCAAGCCTCCCACTTCTGATTAATTTTCTCATTCAAAATACTTTTATTCTTAATAGTCCTTTTCTTTCTAACATCTGCTGGGTAATTGGATTTGATAGTTTTATTTGTTAAGTTCCTTTTTTCCTCCCTCTGAAAACCTCACTGTTGCTTTATATTCACTTGGATGTGTCTGTCCTAGTGAGCTGGATAGGAACCTAGATTAGTTTGAAAATGTTCAGCCATGAACTGGCAGAACCATGATTACTCTTAAGTTTAGTAATTCATGTTATTCTAGAGAACTATTCTGTGTATACAAAAATAATGCTTAAAGAAAGGGTAAATGCCATTTCAACATGTGTTTACACAATCCAGTTGTATATAACAGGCATTTTATTCCTCTGAGTGTTATTCTTGTGTAAAGACGTAGACTGTGGTTTTTTGTTTTGTTTTTTGTTTTTTTGTAAATTTATTGGAGGAAAATTTTAGAAAATAGTGAAATTTCCTGACTTAAAATAAAATCCAATTTTATAAATTTTGTACTTTAGGTAAGAAGTGCATAAACTTTTTTATTCACCGTGTTTCTAGGTGGAACTGCTGGAAGCAGCTCTGGATCATAATACCATCGTCTGTTTAAACACTGGCTCAGGGAAGACATTTATTGCAGTACTACTCACTAAAGAGCTGTCCTATCAGATCAGGGGGAGACTTCAACAGAAATGGAAAAAGGACGGTGTTCTTGGTCAACTCCGGTAATAAAAAATTATTTTATCAACTTGTGCTAGGGAAATTGGATGGAATTTTATGTTTAAACAGATTTTCTCTGTGTTTCTGAAGTTAAATTATTGAAGAAAGTTTGACGGATAATGTACTCTTTGAATCTCTTCTGGCAGAAATTATTTTGTCCTATTGTCTTAAATGTTGAATGGATTACTTTTAGAACACAAGTATTGGAACATATGTACATTAGAACATAATCTGTTCTAAGCTGTTACATTTATTTTTGTCTTGATGTTTTAGCTTCACCAAGTATGTCAGAAGGTGCTTAATTATGGATAGGTAACTTTTTACTTATGCTTTTGCTATATCAGTTGTATTAATAGAAAGAAAGTTACATGCTGCTTAGAAATTATTCAGTTGAGAGTTTAAAATACTGATTTTCATATGCTTGGATTATGTGTAAAAATAAAAAATATAAAATAGGAACCCAAGCTTGCAGGGCCCTAATATATTCATGTCACTGCTCTCTTTTTTTAGATTGTCTCAGTATAACTATGTGCTTTAAATATATGTTAGATTGTCTCGTTTCCATCTGATTTTATTGAAGAAAACAAGAGGGTGGCTTAGAGGAAATCAACTGTGAAGAAGAAAGGTGGTGTAGGGTTCTCCGAAGCGAGTGACAAAAAGTGAGGTGGCAAGTCTAGTAGGTGCCATTTTTTTGGAGGATAACCTTGGAACTGTGGTTTTAAAGAGGCTATCAGAAGCATTGTTGGTTAGGTCTAATAATGACGATTTCTATAGACTGTTAATCATTAGTAGTCCAGAGAGCCAACTAGGCAAGATTTCTCATATTTACATGGAGTATTATATTTGTAATCAGCAAACCAGGTTGCTCAACAAGTGTCAGCTGTCAGAACTCATTCAGATCTCAAGGTTGGGGAATACTCAAACCTAGAAGTAAATGGATCTTGGACAAAGAGAGATGGAACCAAGAGTTTACTAAGCACCAGGTAAGACTTGTAGAGAAATTTCACTTTATAAATCCCTACAAGTCCTTGACTTGGTTTGTAAGATGATCTTTATTCTTGGTTGTCTGATTTGGGTTTGAAAACTAATTTCCTGTATTTAATCAGCCTAGAAACTAGTCCTGATTTACTCTCTCTTACTGTAAGTCTTACCTTAGAACTAAATAAAGGCCAGGTGCGGTGGCTCATACCAGTAATCCCAGAACTTTGGGAGGCTAAGGCGAGTGGATTACCTGAGGTCAGGAGTTCAAGACCAGCCTGACCAATGTGGTGAAACCCTGTCTCTACTAAAAATACAAAAATTAGCCGGGTGTGGTGGCGTGCACCTGTAGTCCCAGCTACTCAGGAGGCTGAGACAGGAGAATTGCTTGAACCTGGGAGGTGGAGGTTGCAGTGAGCCAAAATTGTTGCCACTGCACTCCAGCCTGAGCTACAGCGAGACTCCATCTCAAAATAAATAAATAAAATAAATTACTGATTTTTGTTGCTGTTAACTTTGTAGAAAAGAAATAGCTTTCAGTATGATCTGCTTGCTTAAAAAACAGATTCCTGTGACGTATTCCCAACTTGCTGATAATGTGCTTTCAAAAAATGTACTCTTGAGTTAAATGTCTTAGAAACCAGAGAAATTTCTTGTTTGAGGTGTTTAGGTCTTTGACAGAGACTTCCTCTAACTGAATGTTTCCAGGTAGCCAGCATGTGCCGGAGGCTTCTCTAACTGAATGTTTCCATGTAGCCAGCATGTGCTGGGGGCTTTGGTGTGTTGGTCGTTGGGGGATACACAGTGGTTAAGAGGTGCTTTTTCACTGACCTGAAACAGCCCAGCTTACTAGTGTGCTACACATACTGGGTTAAGTCCTCGTTAATAAAGCACTGAAAAAGCCACATAATGATAGGCTACAAAGATAACATTTAGTCTGAGTTTTCTTCCAGAAAACCATGTCAGTTCAAGAGAAAAAAATAAAGATAATGTGACTTGTTTTGTGATTTGCCTAAATTGACAGATCTCATCAGTCATAATATGGCTTTGGGGAACCTAAGAACCTGGAGTAAATTTCGATTTGTCATAAAGACA
Organism: Ateles fusciceps; assembly: GCA_036589455.1. Lineage (NCBI taxonomy): Eukaryota > Metazoa > Chordata > Mammalia > Primates > Atelidae > Ateles > Ateles fusciceps. The sequence continues at coordinate 10,417,326 of JAZHEH010002060.1, forward strand.
TGCTTTCCATTATCAAGATTTTCTTTCTCATCGTCTTTTCCCATGTTTTCCTGATTTCCTTCTTGGTTCTGATGTATGAAATTATATATATTTAGTATTTTAGTTTTAATTTTAACTAATGAATTTATTAATCTTCACCTATGATACAATAACTCTGATCTGATTTTATGTAATTATATCCAGGTAGGGAATGATATGTTTGTATACTGATGTTTTTATTTTAGGTTCTCATTATGACTTGCTATGTCGCCTTGAATGTTTTGAAAAATGGTTACTTATCACTGTCAGACATTAACCTTTTGGTGTTTGATGAGTGTCATCTTGCAATCCTAGATCACCCCTATCGAGAAATTATGAAGGTAAGTTTTAGACCTAAGTCTTAGTAATTCTTGGTAAACTATTTAGTATATGCAGATTAACAATAATATTAGTTATCGGTATTGGGGGTTTGGCTCCACTGCATGAATGGATAAATATTAAATTAGTGTTCATTTAAATCTATAAACTTTTAAACATAATAAAAATAAATTTTATATAATTTTCATAGTGTACTTGTGCTTTTTTGAAAAACAGATCTTTTAAACAAACTACAGTAATTCTTTGAGTAATTGTATGTTGTTCTTGGTATAGTGGCATTTCCACCAAACAAATTATTTTTTAGTATTTGTTAGTGATTTTGATGTTTTAATATGGCAATGTCTCTCTTGTTATGGCCTTGCAAAATGAAGTCTTTACCGTCAGTATCTTTTATTATATTAGCTCTGTGAAAATTGTCCATCATGTCCTCGAATTTTGGGACTAACTGCTTCCATTTTAAATGGGAAATGTGATCCAGAGGAATTGGAAGAAAAGATTCAGAAACTAGAGAAAATTCTTAAGAGTAATGCTGAAACTGCAACTGACCTCGTGGTCTTAGACAGGTATGCCCTTCCGATTGACTTGGCTTTAACGAGATTAGTTGAAAACAATATTAAGCCTTCGGTGTTTTTTGTAGTACCTCGCAGATAGTACCTAGTTAAGTGAACAAATGGCAATAAAAAGGAATGGGCCAGAGTAAGAATTCTTTGTAAGTACAGTTACCTGTGAGTTCAAGAATCTAACCTTGTTTCCACAGAGAGTAGCAGACAGGCATTTCTGCCTTAAGAGATTACGGCAATATTTCTCTGCATTTCCTGCTTGCTAATGTTGCCAAGGACTGGGAACTTTGACAGTAAATTTGTGTTCTTTTTTGTCAATATGTGTGCTTTGTTTTTCAGACCTAAATGTCTTACACGATGCTTTCAAAGAGCATTAATTTATTTAGAGAATCCAGCAGTATACTTTAAAATATTTGGAAATACCCTGTTGTTTTGAAAATGGGTTGTGGATTTCTGAGAAAGTTGCTGTTTGTGGTTTCTAGGTTTGACTCTTTTTGAGGGGGTTACTATTTTGAGTTTCATTGAAAAGCATGCGCCCACACACGCACACAACCTTATTCACTTGTTTAAGTTGGTGGAAGGGAGGCTTTACAAGTTAGGAAAATGGCTTTTCAAATGTAATGAATTTGATTCATGTCAAAATACTCTTCTGTTCTTCCTAGATACAGTCTTAAATACAGCTAAAGATTACCTAGTGGTGGTTCTTAGGACAGTTATAATAAATAGAGAAGACTGATTTCTCAGGTTGTGGAGGTCAGTCAGACGTGGATTTGAATATAGGTCCACTAATTGTAAGCTGTGTGACCTTGAGTGAGTCACTTATTTCCTTGAATGTGTAAAAAGGCACGGACAGTGGTTTCATGGGATTCTTTGATGATCAATTACATTGACATATACAAAAGTTCTTGCAATGTGCCTGGCATTTAGTATGAATTTGAGGGGAAGCTTTCTTTGGAGTGTGAGAAGAAAAGGTAACATTTGGGATTCATCAAACTTAGGTATCCAAATGCCATATGAAATACAAATCATGTGACCTCTAGAACATGCTGTGTCTGACTTCCATGAGCCAACACTGATAGATAAAAGGCTGTGCTTGTGCTTTTGTCTGACCTGAGTTAGAGTGCTTCGCTTGTATTGCCTAAAGTTTTGTTGAGAAGTAGAAGTAATAGAGCATTTAAGTAAAACTATGAGCAATCTTTTGATTAAGCGTTACCTGATTCTCCAAATAATAACTTTTTGGTTGAGTATAAATTCTGTTTTGGGTTAAGAAAAATAAGAACTATATATGTCTTTGCTAGATTTATTTTTCTTGTTAAAATTATTATATGTACTTTTAGGATATTACGTACCATTCTGGTTGTCATTTTTATGAAAGGTATAAAAGACCCAACGAATGGTATTAGAAATGAATGAAAGTAGGGGAGTTTTCCTTATGAGGATTTAAAAATACATTAAAAATAAAAGCGATAGTTGCAAATACTAAAAATTTCACACAGATATGGAAATGGATAAATTTAATGATAAAATTCCCCAACCATGATCTATCTTCCATTCTTATTTCGCTTCTGAGAAATGGTTGAGTTTCATGAGTATTTTGAACATCCTTGCTCCTCATTCTGGCAAATGCCTAAGGGGGCAAAAGATGGAAGTCTGAGCCTAAAAAACAAAAGAAAACTGTAGTAATAATGAAATCTGTTGGCAAAATTATTTGAATATCAGCCTCATGTGGTCATTCCTTGAGACCTAACAGGCAAACAGTACAGATTGAGCATCTCTAATCTGAAAATGTTTAATTTGAAATGCTCCAAAATCTGAAACCTTTTGAGTGCTGGCGTGATGCCACAAGTGGAACATTCGTATCTGGCCTCATGATGAATTGAAGTCAAAATGCCATCAAAGCTTATTTCATGCACAAAATTATTTTAAAATATTATATAAAATTACCTTCAGGCTATGTGTAAGGTGTATATGAAACATAAATGAATTTCATGTTTAGACCTGGGTCCATCCTCAAGTTAGCTCATTATTTATGTGCAAATATTCGAAAATCTGAAAAAAATTGGAAATCCAAAACAGTTCAGGTCCCAAGCATTTCAGATAAGAGTACTCAACCTGTGCAGATAAACTTGAGTACCACTTCAGGAAGGCATGTTCTAAGCCTGCCCTTTATATTGATTAGATATACAAACTGAAACTAGGAAGCTTCTTTTTGGAGATAAATAAATGGATCATAATGCTATAGTGAGCTTTTTAAAAATGAAACAAAAAGTGTTCAGGGAGGCAGTAGGGTTTGGCTGAAAGAGCCCTCAGAGGAAGGCAATTCTGAGTTTTGTTTAGACAGAATCATGTAATATCTTTGAACCTTCATTTCCTTCATCATCCTCCTTGTGTGCAGATTAAGTTAAAAGATATGTAAATTCCCAGCATAATGCTTGAGGATGCAGTGGATGCTCATTTGTATTCTTTTCTTTCCCCTCTTCTCCCCTTGCCATTTGAAAACATCGTTTAAACAATACTTTACTGGCTTATAAAATATATTATTTACTATGGAGAAATACGGTAATACAGAAAAATTATAATTAAATACCTAAAATCTCACTGGACTCTAAATTCTGGCATTTTTATTTTTAGTATCTCTTCTCTTTTTTTAGCTTTTTGAAAAACCTTTTTTAAGTTGCATTCTCGCTACTGCAATATTGATACCTTTTCTTTCTTATGTTAAAGGTATACTTCTCAGCCATGTGAGATTGTGGTAGATTGCGGACCATTTACTGACAGAAGTGGGCTTTATGAAAGACTGCTGATGGAATTAGAAGAGGCACTTAATTTTATCAATGACTGTAATATATCTGTACATTCAAAAGAAAGAGATTCTACTTTAATTTCAAAACAGGTAAGCATATACAAAGTATGTATAGTGATTATATTTTGAAAGCTCTGTTTATTTTTAATATTGAAACGAAAATATGCTTCTAATGAGTCTCTTTCTCTACATTTTAGTTTAAGGTTTTATCTCTTTATCTCCTTAGACATTTTTCATTGAACATACCATACTAGGTTGAGTTCACCGTTACCTGATGCACATTTATATTATTAAGTGTAGACTTCCCCTGTTTAAGGAGATGACTTAGGATTCGTGTCATGGTTATGCAAGTATAAGGAGTAAGTGCAATTTTTGTTTTATGTTCAGATGAGTTAGTTTCTGTTCAAACCCTTGAACTAAATGAATTCGTCCACAGTTTCCTAGTGTGAGGAACTGGATATGAGCCTATTGTCCCTGCATGGTACTGCTTTGAGAAGAGATCCCTTAGGACAGTGATACGTCCAGAGTGGGCCCTGGAAGGCCCACTTCCAGGAGAGCAGCATCTGGGTGGGGTCCTCAGAACTGAATTTTACGGTTTGCAGAGTCTTCAGTTTTGAATTTCGACAAGCCCTCCAGTGATCTGATTCTTTAAAGCTTGAGAACCACTGCCCTAGAACTTTGCAACCATTTGTGAATGTTAACACTGTATTAAATGTGGGTCTTAGTTTCTCTCCTGATGATTTTTTTTTCTGGAGTAGTAGTGCCCACATTTTTCTCAACCTTTGAAATCTTTCTTCCTTTCTGTTTCCCTTTCCTTTCCTTTTTTCTTTTCTTTTCTTCTTTTTTCCGTTTTTCCTCTTTCTCACGATTCCTCAGTTACAGCCTGGCCGTGGATTAACTTTCGGTTCTTAATTAGAGTTGTAAGATGCAACACTCTGGGAGGGTCCAGGATCAGAGTCTGGATTTAGCTGAGATGTTAACGTTGAGGAACCCTGACCTTGTGGTGGTGTTTTTATTGAAATCGGATAGCAGGGACTTTTGGAGAACTGTGCCGGAGTCTGTGGATGCTGCCCCAGTGCAGCTGTCCTATCTCCTCTACCACTTCAACCAATATTTTTTTGTTTTTGTGTTTTTTAGAGATGAGGTTTCACCATGTTGGCCAGGCTGGTCTCAAACTCCTGATCTCAGTGATCCCCCACCTCGGCCTCCCAAAGTGCTGGGATTACAGGTGTAAGCCACCACGCCCAGCCCACTTCATCCAATAAAGACCATTCCTATTGTTTAGAAAGAAAGAAAAAGAAATGATAATAGAGACAGCTGTGCGGTATTTTTACAACAGTCTAACCAGGGCATTCACAAGTGCTGACTGTAGATCCACCAAAATTCATCCACAGTTCCTAGTCAGGACAGTGGAAAACATAATACCAGGGGATATTGTACATAGATAAAGTTTAAGGAAAATTATATTGCTCTTCCTTGATGTCTGAAGTTAAATTATTATGCTGCATAAATTTTTATGTAATTTGGCAGAAAGTAAATGACTCAGGTATAGTAACTAATCAGATCTAAAAATAAGCTTTATTAACCTCATACAATTGCATCTTTTAATTTCTGTTTGATTATTTTATTGAAAAGAGATGGTTCATATACATAAAATGAACATGAAAAGACTAATGGCCTCTCCCCCGACCTTTAGGGAGTTAATCTAAGGCTGGGTTACATTTAAGAAGCCATTTGAGGACAACTGAAATCCCAGTTAAACCCCATATGAGAATGGTATATTATTATTGTTTAGCATTAGGTTTTTTCTTTTCTTTGTAGATACTATCAGACTGTCGTGCAGTATTGGTAGTTCTGGGACCCTGGTGTGCAGATAAAGTAGCTGGAATGATGGTAAGAGAACTACAGAAATACATCAAACATGAGCAAGAGGAGCTGCACAGGAAATTTTTACTGTTTACAGACACTTTCCTAAGGAAAATACATGCACTATGTGAAGAGCACTTCTCACCTGCCTCACTTGACCTGAAATTTGTAACTCCTAAAGTAATAAAACTGCTCGAAATCTTACGCAAATATAAACCATATGAGCGACAGCAGTTTGAAAGTGTTGAGTGGTATAATAATAGGAATCAGGATAATTATGTGTCATGGAGTGATTCTGAGGATGATGATGAGGATGAAGAAATTGAAGAAAAGAGAAGCCAGAGACAAATTTTCCTTCTCCATTTACCAACATTTTATGTGGAATTATTTTTGTGGAAAGAAGATACACAGCAGTTGTCTTAAACAGGTAAATCTCTCAGTTGACCCCTTTCACATGAGAACAGGGAGGCGTCCTGTGATGTGATTGGTGCGTTGCAGCAGCTGTAAGAGCCAGCATGGTGGTTATGTAAGTGTCCTTGACTTGGCGCCATCATCGCCGGTACGTCATGCTGTCCTGGGATTGACAGAGAGGATGTTTTCCCAGAAGGCTGCTTTTCACATGGCTGAGATTTTTTTTCTTAAAGGATGCTAATCCATTCTAATCTACCTAAAATAGAGGACAAGTATGGTGTGTAAAAAAATAAGTATACATTTAAGTTAAGCATTGTTTTGTATTCAATTTTAGATTCAATTCATGTGTTTATTAATTTTTAACTGTGTGTTAGACATTGTGTTAAGCATTTCACACCAAGCGTTCCCCTTCAGATAGTCTTAGGATACATTTTATCTGGGTATTGTGGCCAAATTTTTTATGTTGATTTTTTTCTCTTAAAAATATTGATTCAACTTTTCAAGGTGAGGCTGGGCGCAGTGGGTTGTGCCTGTAATCCCAGCACTTTGGGAGGCCGAGGCAGGCAGATTGTTTGAGCTCACAAGGGGCAACATGACGAAACCCCGTCTCTAGAAAAAATAAAAAAATTAGCCGGTGGTGCCATATACCTATAGTCCCAGCTACTCGAGAGGCTGTGGTGGGAGGATGGCTTGAGCCTGGGAGGCAGAGGTTGCAGTGAGCTGAGGTGGCACCACTGCACTCCAGCCTGGGCAATACAGCCAGACCTTGTCTCAAAAATAAAGTTTTCAAGGCCACAGTGGAAAAAGTTTAGAACAATTGAATTTATAATTTTGGGTTGGTTCATAGACTGCATATTAAAATTTTCTGAATCAGAAGAGAATGAGAATGTTAGGGAAATTCTAAGACTATTAGCAAAGGTGATAATCCAAATTTTAGGCCGTAGATTCCAGCTCTTTCTCTCTTCTTCAATGAAAGACTTTTCTAATATAGAACCAGCCAGGGAGCTATACTTCAAATTTCTGTCAGATGGTCACTTAATGTATGGTCCTTTAGGTTTGTGGATAAATACTCTTACTATTTTGTGCCAAAAAAAGTTCTTATTTTGTACTTAAGTCAATCTACTTTTCTATGAGATCCATTAATTGGCCACAGTTGATCCCTAACTTTTCTGCAAGTAGTGATCTCTTAGGAAAAACTAAGCTTTGTTTCCTAAGGTAATTTGGGGATTCTGTGTGTGTGTGTGTGTGTGTGTGTGTGTGTGTGTGTGCGCGCGCATGCATGCACGAGTGCACATGCACTTGATTGCTTGCTTGCTTGCTTGCTTAACTGCTTCTGAATGTTTGGAGTTTTAAAAACTTCTTTGAGTAACGAGAAATTGGACTCGAGGGTAGTCATCTGGCAGTTTTTAGTCTGGCAATTTTCATAGTCATTGAGCCTGATCCTTCTGATGAATACAAAGGAAAATAACTTTAGAGACCAAATTACATTTAAATCAGAAGTTGAAGGTTGGAAGGGGACCTCGCTGACTATCTAATCCAACCCACTTATTTTTGTAAAAATGAGAAAGTGCCTCAGGAGAGAGAGTGATTTGGTGTAAGTTAAATTGCTAGTCAATGGCAGAGACAATTCTAGAATCCTAATATCCTGACTCCTAGTTTCCAGTTCTTTCTACCATCATGATGCCCCTGGGCATCACAGAACACTAAAAACCAGTGCTTTACAGTGGGAAGATTGCCAGGAGACAGACCTGGGAGAACATAACTAAGGAGGGATTTTTTCTTAGAGCAGGGAAAAAGCATTTTGGGAGTCAGAAAAGTTTAACACTGGTGCAATTCTAAGCCTAGTTATGGGCATACTCCCTATCTCCATTTAGGATGGTATAAGGATTAAATAAATTTTCTGGGGCTTGGAGAGAAGAAATGGGAGTGTATTTTCTGCCTTTCCCCTGTTTTCTGCATGTATTTTTATGTAGATATGTGCCAGTTTTTATTGCAGGAATATTAGCCTGAAAAGATTTATCCAAAATCAGTCAATTACTTCCTATTGACTTTAAGGATCAGATTAATTGTGATCAGCTTTCATAAAATGTGACTGGAATTTAGTGCTGTGTGATGAATCAAGAGTGGTCTGAGGGTTGACTTTATGAGCAGCTAATTAAATATACAATAGAGGTCTTGTTCCAGTGAGCTTTTTAATAAGCTTAGAAAAACTTCCTGAAATCCAGATTCTTTCCTTCCATCAGTTTAATGGGAGGAAAAACTCTCCTTTAGTGAACAGTTTCATGAGCGTATAAGCTATTGTAATGCATGTGCAGTTTTCTACTCTCCTAATTAAAAAAATAAAGCCACTTCTATATGTAGTGTAGGTATGTGCACAGTCTTATGTTTGTGGGTTTCTTTGTACCTTATATAGGAGTTTATAAATTACTTTTATATATATTTAAGATGTATTCACAACATTCCGTGGGGGAGGAAAGTAGATGTTCTTTTCATATTATAGATGAAGAAAACAAGCATCAGTGTGTGACCTTCCCCAAATTACATACTTCAAGTGGCAGAAAATGGCTTCTAGTCTCAAGTCTAGTGTTCTTTTCACCATGTAATATACTAATATTGTGTGATACTGGCATTGGATAAACCTGGGTTCACATCCTGTCTGTACCCGTCCCCCCTTTTTTTTTTCCTAAAACCTTTTTATTTTGGAAGAATTTTAGATTTACAGAAAAGTCAGAAAAAGGTACAGCGAGTTCTCATATGCCCCTCATTTAGTTTCCCCATTGATGATATCTCATGTCACTGTTTGTCACAACTAAGAAAACTAACATTGGTCCGTTACTATTAACTCCAGACTTTATTTGGATTTTGACAATTTTTTTTACTAATGTCCTCTTTGGTAAAAATTTATTTTTATTTTTTTTCTGACGATTAGACAGTATGAGCTAATGTTCTTTTTTAAATCCAAGGTATCATATCACATTTAGTTGTCAGTGTCTACCCGGTTTCCTCTGGTCTGTCACAGTTTTCTGTCTTTTCTTGTTTTTTGATGACCTTGACAGTCTTTAGGAGTACTGGTCAGGTATTTGGTGAATGCCCTTCCATTTGGGTTTTTCTTATGTTCTCCAGGCTGGTCTGGGGTTATAGGATATGGAAAAATACCATGGAGGTGACTTGCTCTTCTAGTCACATTATATCAGCAGGCTCTCATGGTATCAACCACGAGACCTCTCTAGTGATGTCAGACTTCATCAGTTGATTGTGAGAGTGTTTGCCTGCTCTCTCTACTGTAAAGTTACACTTTTTCCCTTTTCTTACTCTATTTGGAAGGGAATCTCTAAGTCTAGCTCACCCTGGTAGGGAAGGATTAATCTTTACTTGCTGGAGAGGGGTATATCTATATGTATTTGGAATTCTTCTGTAAGGAAAACTTATCTAGTTTATCCTATTTATGTACCCATCTACTTATATTTATTATTTGAATCATGTATTTTAATTGATGGTTTTATGTTTATTTTATAATTTGGGCTATAATCTAATACTGTTATTTATTTGCTACTCAGATTGTTTCAACTGTGGCCACTAGGAGCTCTTTGAGGTTAGCTCCTGTGTACCTTTGACATATCCCCATGCTTTTGTTTTTGAGCACTTTCTTACTTTGTGGTACCAATGGGTGCTCTAGAGCTCTTCTTTTCTCCCTGCCTGGCCCTAGAATCAGCCATTTTGCCAGGGAGCCTTGGTTTCTTTTTTACCCACTTTTTGGATGTATATTTTGTGAAAGTTATTTAACTTTTAAAAGTCTCAGTATGTTCATCTGTAAAATGGCAATAATACCTGCCTTGCTTACTGGTTTGTTTGTAAGAGACTTTGTATTAAAAATGGCTGTTTTATCACCTGGCACACAGTAGATGCTAATTCTTCAGCCATTTATACACGCATCTAGGGTGTGCAATATCAGTATGCTCTTATGTACCTATCAGTGATCGTTTTTTAGTGAGATCACAGAGGAATTATATTCGGTTTTCTCACATTGACAAGAAAGTATCAGGAATGAATATGGGATACTATTAAAGGAATTATTGATAATGTATTTCAAGAACCTGGCAGAAATTTCAAATGATGTGTTGATATATTTGAATATCTTTTCCTCCTATAGTTGTTTGCATTAGTTAGCATGTTTATTCAGATCACAATTTTCTGTAATACATCTATCTACTAGATTTCTGAACCTACCTTATGTATTTCCTATTTTTGGTTATGTTATTTTTAGTCTAATTGGGGAGGCAATGTACATATACACAAAGTATGGGCTCTGAACGGGTGCCAGACTTTACCTGTGTCGTAAGTTAAAAGTACAGAGATTGAGAGTAAGCATTTAGAAACTCTTAGAGCAGTTTGACAGTAATTTTATGTCTGCTGAATACAGTAAAATTGGTGCTTGAATTTTAATGCTTTTTAAGTTTCATTTTCTTAGTTGTTTGCTTTTATGAAATTCTACAAAACGATTGGTCTCTGATGGATTGGAAATTTAAAAAGAAAACCTGGTTCTTCGCTACAGATAGTTTCAGAAACACTGTGTATTAGGGAACAGTATACTTTATCAGACAGCTTGCTGGTGAACGACAGCCTGTATAAACTCAGTGTAAAAACCAAAAGAAACAAATAATACTTTGTCTTATTTTTTCTGTGGTGTTATGAAATCTTTAAGCAGTTTGCATTGTCCACTGTCCTCTAGAAGTTCACATGTGACTGCTGGCTTTGTTTTCCCTGAAGCCTGTAGCTTCGTCATGGGTACTGGTTAGGCATCGCTGAGATTCACCAATTAGAGACATACGTTTTTCTCTCTAAGCATTATTAGCATAGGTATATCCCATGTAATTATTGGCTACAAGAAACTTTATTTATTGTGCATGTTCTCTCTTTAGTTCTCTGTGGTTTTGATTTGGATTTCATTAAGGAAAAATGAATTGACTGTTGGTGCTTTTATTTCTTAGCTAATTGAAGTCTGCCAGATGGATAATTTTGGCCAAGTTAAATACATTCTTTGCCTAGTTAATAGTAACTTGAAATACATTCTAAATCTCTATTACATTCATATTGATGCTTATTTATATAAAATTTGGAAGTACATATTCTAAGGTGATTTATTTTGTATTTAGGGCTTTTGAGCATATTATTTGTTTGTATGTAACACTGCTTTCTGTTACATCATAAGTTTGTTAAAATAATTAAACACACCTTGGAACATAATAAGAGAACCTCTGATTCTGAATATTTAAGTACTTGAACTGTAGAACTGTAGAGCTAGAACTACAAACTGTGGTTTGTAGACTCCCAGACTAACCTAGACATGCAAGTGTTCTGCTGATTGGGAGCAAGAGAGATTATAGATGGCCACTCAAGGTTGCTTCCAGCTCTTTAATATTAGTCTGTTTCATATACTACTTTTTTTTTTTTTTTAAAGAATGATTTGACTTAAAAATGCAATTTTCTATTTGGAATTTATACTATGTAGTACGACTTCAGAGAAACCATGTGGAATCGCTTATATCAGGTGTGGAACCATTTATCCCGTGTGTTGAGTTTTTGAATGTGGATATTTCCAAAATAGCTGTAATGGCAGCACTAACTGTTAACCTTCTGCACCCATGTAATGTGATCCCGTCCTGTAGCTCTGCCATTTCTTAGCTAGAAGGCCAGCTTCCAGTTACAGGCATTCTGGGTTAATACAGAGGAGCAGGTAGGAAGAGGGAGCTCAGGAATCTCCTCTTTCATGACAGGGTGGGTGAGGGATGCTTTGCCATTTCTGTGCCCCTTCCTATGCTATGCAGAACTTTGGTCAGTGGCCTGGGGACCAGAAAGCGTCAGGAATTGAGAGGACACATTTCTTTCCCCACGGTCTCTGCTTCTAATGATATCAGGTGGTAGGATAAGAGGAAAAGAAATTGCAGCTGGAACTCTTTTGTTATATTTGTGGGGGTGAAGGTTTCCTTTGGTGTTGGGTTCACTGGTACTGTCTGTGTAAGCACGGCAGGGCCTGCTGTGTAAATATGGCCGGGCCTGCTGCCGAAGCTGTGCATGGTCTAGAGAAGGGTGTTGAGTTGGGAGATGAGTGACTGGAACTGGTGGAGTGATGAGCTGAGCTTTTCTCACTGGATGTCCTGTCCTGAAGCCAAGATCTATGAGGATCCATGTTTCCCTCTGACTCACTCAGTCTCACCCTGGGCCATACTTCAATTCAGTCATCCTCACCAAATCAGCAATTGGATGTAATGTGACCATTTCATTTGTGAGCACAAACCAATCTTGTATTTGGCATTGTAAGTACTTGGTCCATAGATCTATATGGTAAGGAGTGACAGTGCTTTCTCTTTAAGCAAGTTGGGAAAAAAGGACCAAGACTGTTTTGTTAGGTATGCTGGCAAAAAATGCATGTAATTCCATTTTTAAAGGAGGCTTTAAAAACAAAAGTTTATTTTCCCTAGCAACATTTAACTTCCAAAAATGTGTATACTTTTTTAGATTGATAAAGGAAGCTGGCAAACAAGATCCAGAGCTGGCTTATATCAGCAGCAATTTTATAACTGGACATGGCATTGGGAAGAATCAGCCTCGCAACAAACAGATGGAAGCAGAATTCAGAAAACAGGAAGAGGTAACTTAAAATAAGTGTCCAGTAACAATTTTCAGGACATACACAGACAAAGTGCCCGTAGGGACTCCCTTTTATCATAGTTCCCCAGAATGGGTTTTTTTTTTATTGTATTGTAGAATACTTGTTCATATATTAGATCAGCTGTCCCCATGAGGTAGCTGTATAGTGATTTACGTGCTCAGAATTAGAATAGCTATCTGGAAAGCCAATTTTCCGTCTTAATTGCCATCAACCAACTTATTTTCTGTGATTGGATTGATGTCACACAACTGCATTTCATGAAAAGACAAAACATGTATAACCATAACTCTTACACATTCCATATGACTATGAATTAACAAACTGAAATCTTTTCCTAGAAAGTGTTTTCTTTTTTCATTTAAAGAGTTACCTTGTTTGAATACTTAAAAATAGCACTGTATTTTGTAGATTTTAGCTTAAAATTTTTTTGTGCTTTTTAAGATCTTAATACAGGAAACAGCATTGTAAAGATGCTAAAACCTAATGCCATGTTCTGGCTTGTACACAAAAACCTATTTAAAGTTTATTATTTAACTTAAAATTAACAGAATAATTCCCATTGAAGGCCTTTTCTACGTTGTAGCTTTTTGATAATACCCAAATTTCGAGAGTTCAGGAGCCAGTCTGATAGCTCTGTCTGAAAACTAGCTTTTGTTACCATTTAATTTATCCTGAATTGGAGAGTGTCATTAAATCAGTTTCTTTGTCCATGTGTCCATGCATCCTGAGTTTTCTGTGATACTGTCATCTTCTTTAGCCTCGCCTTAAGGATTTAGAATGCCCAGAGTATGTATGTCAGAAATGACAATTGTCATTTACTTTTACTATATATATATTTTGTGTGTGTGTGTGTGTGTGTGTGTGGAAATTTTCTTAGAAGTGCTTTTCTTGGTGGATTTTTTTCAGGTACTTAGGAAATTTCGAGCACATGAGACCAACCTGCTTATTGCAACAAGTATTGTGGAAGAGGGGTGTTGATATACCAAAATGCAACTTGGTGGTTCGTTTTGATTTGCCCACAGAATATCGATCCTATGTTCAATCTAAAGGAAGAGCAAGGGCACCCATCTCTAATTATATAATGTTAGCAGATACAGACAAAATAAAAAGTTTTGAAGAAGACCTTAAAACCTACAAAGCTATCGAAAAGGTAAGATCAACAAATTAATATGTGCTGGCAGATTGGGAACAATAATTAATATGGTTTCTTTGTTACTTTGTATGCATAGAAACAGATGAGTTTTATCTACAGGCAGTAATTTCAAAAGAGGTGCACCCTGTGTGCATAGTAAGGAAGTTGAGACTGATTACAAAGACCCAACAGTGTTGTACAAAGGGTTTGAAAGGGCACGATAAGGTAACAGTGAAAATGGTCATCATATATGTTATTGGGGTTGGATGTCTGGGAAATTGCATTGTAAATTCGGACAGTAATTGTTGACTGCTTGAGTTATTGAGTGATTGGAAAGTGATGACACAGTAGTTACATTCAGAAAGACTGACAGTCATGTCTGTGTGTGTGTGTGTGTAGTAGGCACAGTACAGTATAGACTTTGTACCATATGGTGAGGGTCTCCATTTGATTGGAACTGGGAGGGATTCGTTGGAAGAAGGTGTCTGCAGCAGGTGACTTTGAAGTATTGAAGTATGTTTAGGAGAGAGATATTTTCAAGAGAATTTTTTTCTGTAGGTACAGTGGCAGACAGCATATAGAAGACATGTGTTTTCATTGTAAGTTCTGTTTTTTAAATGTTCAGATCTTGAGAAACAAGTGTTCCAAGTCGGTTGATACTGGTGAGACTGACATTGATCCTGTCGTGGACGATGATGACGTTTTCCCACCATATGTGTTGAGGCCTGACGATGGTGGTCCACGAGTCACAATCAACACTGCCATTGGACATATCAATAGGTATGGCATCAAATCATTTGTGTGAAAAGTCTGGGAATGTTGCACTGTTTAAACCTGTACGTTTTGTATTGTTTACAATTTTGCATTTGCCAGTCTTCACTTAAACTTGCAGTATTTTTGATAAAGAAGTTACTTTTTAAATTTTTTTTTTACTCAAAAGGCAAAAACAGTATCATGTAGCAATAAAAGTTTAGTATCCCTTGGCAAGGCTAACGTAATGAAGGCATTTTAAATTGGGTTTAATTTAATTTTATAATTGTCAACCAATTTTTTGTAAATCCTGAAGTTTTTTGTTTTGTGCTATAACCATTGGGTAATGTTGAATTTTCCCCTAGCAATAAAGTAAGATTGTGATAACCTAATTTCTATTTTTGGGTACATTGTAATTTACTTTGTCCAGAGCTGATAAAATTTCTAAGAGCTAAGAAGAGCAGATGCATTCCCAGATTATATAGCAGGATAATTTCTATTCAGAGACAAAATAAAGGAGCAAGTATAAGATTTTCTTTGTAACCTTTTATTTTGAAACAATTTCAAACTTTAAAGTGTTGTAAGAATACTAGAATTCACATATGTCCTTCACCCAGACACCAAGAGAGACTCATCCAGTTTCATGAGAATGTTCTACAAAGCCTAAAGATCCACTGCAGAGTCAGGAGTTGTCATCATGCCCTGTTCTCACATCTTCCTAGTCTCCTTCAGTCTGGAACCATTCTTCAGTCTTTCCTTGACTTTAATGACCTTGAAACTTTGGAAGATGACAGGCTGTCATTTTGTAGTCTGACTCTCAATCTGGGTTTGTCTGGTATTTTCTCATGATCAGACTCAGGTTACACATTTTTGGGCAGCACATCACTGAAGTGATGGTGTATTCTCCTCATCCCATCTTACCAGGTGGCATACCATGTTGATTTTGTGCCCTTAGTGGTGGTAACTTAGATCACTTGAGTAAAGCCTGCCAGTTTTTTCTACTGTAAAGTTACCTTTCACCCCTTTTATAATTAGTAAGTATTTCATGGGAAGATACTTTGAAACTATGTAAAATTTATTCCTCTTCTCAGTTTAACTCATTAGTGTAAGCATTCTTTGATATTTTTTGCTCAAATTGATTATTACTATGATGACTACTAAATGGTGATTTTCTAAATCCCTTATTTTGTATTTATTATTTGGCATTCTGCCATCCATTTCTTCTCTCCATTTATTCATTCTTAGTATTTTTTAATGTCTGTGAACTTACGGACTGCTGTTTTATTTAATGAGTTATAATCTATCATTATCATTTACTGTTTGTTTTGATGTTAAAATTGTTTCATATTTGATCTGTGGGAACCCTTTAAAGCTAGTTTCTGTGTCTTTTTAACGTGTCACTGTTATTTGTTGAATACTTCCTTGTTTTATGGCACAAGACATTCTAGACTGCCCCAGCCTTGATGGCAATTTCCTCAAGAGGGTCTGGTTCCTTTTAGTGGAGAATGAGTTGTGGTTAGAAACCAGGAACTGGACACTGGATTTAGTCATTGCTACTGGAATGTTGCTACTGCCAGGCATTTTCAATGGACAGAGCTAGAATATTTGTTTGTTCCTGTTTACATCTGTATTTGTTTCAGTGTCTATTTGTTGATACCTCCGTTTTCAGTGTGACACTAGAGGTTTCCTTCTAGATTTCCTCTTTTTTGTCTTTGTACCCCTTTCTCTAATAGTGAGAACTTTGGCTCCTGTTGTCTTCAGAATAATAGTGTTCAGTCTTCCTGTATGCAGCTGTCTGTTGCTCTGTAGGGCTGCCACTGTGGTCGGGTGCCTTGCTACCCAGGCCGCAACCTCACAGGGTTGCTGCCCATTGCAGCACCCTCCTGATGTGAGTCCTGTCCCAGCATCCCTTTCTGGCTAGCTTTCTGCCCTGCTCCAACCTTCCCTGGTGCTGCTCCTTGGTGAGCTGTTTGTTCTGCTGTCCGTTTTGTGTCAGCACTACCCTCTTCCTTACACATCCTGGTAGTTGTTGGCTAATATAAGATAGTTAAGGAACAAACACTGGCAGTGTGTTTTCCTACAGATTCAGAACAATACTTTGGGCTGTGTCCGTTATGGTAACACTCAACACATGTGGCTATTTAAATTCAAAATTCAATTTAAAATAAAACAAAAAATGGAGTTTCGTAGTTGTACTTGTCACATTTCAAGTGCTCACTAGCCACTGCCTTGTTGGACGTCGCAGATATAGAACATCTTTCAGAAGTTCTGTTAGACAGCACCATTCTGTCTTGTTGCAAGTTTGAAGCAATGAAATTTAAATGCCACATATAAATACAAATCCAGTAGAGAAGAGGCACATGACAAATCAAACTTGTGATTGTAAATATCAGTATTTTCTCAGTTGTAGATACAACCTCAGAATTTTTCTTTTTTCTTCACAGATACTGTGCTAGATTGCCAAGCGATCCGTTTACTCATCTGGCTCCTAAATGCAGGACCCGAGAGTTGCCTGATGGTACATTTTATTCAACTCTTTACCTGCCAATTAATTCACCTCTTCGAGCCTCCATTGTTGTAAGTTTAGAAAAAGAAATGATTGTTATCTTTTAAAATATGTCATTAGTGGAAGTTTTTGAGCTTTTCTAAGATTTGCAAGTTACAGGTAAATTTGATTTTAAAATCTGCTTTCTTGAGCAAGAGCTTTGTGTTGACAGATCAAAAATAAAAATGAAAAATAAATTTACTTTCAAAAGTATATAACTCTTATGGTCATCTAGATGTTCATGTTTGTAACAGTCTGTCTAATTTACAGACACTTAGAACTGGACTAGGCGATCTCTGAAGTGTCTTCTAAGATGTTATGAACATACATGTTTTTGACAGAATGATTCAGCTGTGGCTTAGACACTTAGGGTGATATAAAATTTATTAGAGATCATTGCATTGTTTTAGTTATTTTGTTGATGACTCAAAAATTCGCTTTTTATAAATACTATTCTTGGTCTCAGTACTGATTTGCAAATATTCCAAGATAACTAGTTTCTATTGCACATACAAAGCTGTCAATACTATTAATATTATAGCTATTTCTTGATAAATCTTTATTTTGTCTTTTTGTTACCTATTTGTCGATTAGTAAAAATAAGATACTTAAAATCTTACTGAAAATTAAATTCATCAAAATGGTAAAATCTTAATTACGACTTAGTTTTTACTGGGCAGGACTTTTAAAGATGAATATTTCAAATATGGAGATTAGGGATTTTTTAAAAACTTTCTGGAATTTTTAAAAATAAAGAATTTTGTTTTGGTAAATGGAGCTTTAAAGATGTTGGGGCACTGGGTTCGTAGGTGTTTTGTGTGCTAGAGGTAATATAGCTATGTGCATCTACAATGGAAAGGTTTTTCTTATTTTCAGGGTCCACCAATGAGCTGTGTACGATTGGCTGAAAGAGTTGTAGCTCTCATTTGCTGTGAAAAACTGCACAAAATTGGTAAGGACATTTGAAAAGCATATACAAATAAAAATAAATTACAAACAGTGTTAAAAAAAATATAGAGGACTTGCTAGATCTCTGAGTATTTTGTAGAGCTATGCACTTGCTGCTCTTAAGTACTTTGGTGAATCTAAGTGTGTTAGTAACTTGGAGATCCTACAGTGTTGTGGGAGCTCTTTGTTTTCCATAGCTTATCTGCAGACAACTGTCATTGATTTGCTCTCTTTACTGACTCCCTTTAAATACATAAAGGTCTTTTCTTAATTGTTGAATCGTATACCATGAACACTTGTGTCTTATTGTATCAGTCTCTCAAATTAGTCTACGCTAGCGTAGAAATTCTTTTTTAAAAAATAGACTCAGTTTTTTTTAAATCCTGCTCCTTCTGTATAAGTGGACCCATTTTCTATGGCTTTTTTATTTAGCATTCATATGTGCCAACGTCATGTTTAGATGTTTTTGTTTCTGAGCCTTAGGGCAGAATTTGCTGTCCTTCCCATATTGAATATATGGATGCCAAAACAGACTTTACCTGAAGCGTGAATCTGATTACTTTTACATTGTAAAAGGCAAAGGTGGTTTAGTTTTCATTACTTTTCCAGGTCCTGCTAACATAGTTGTGTTCTAGATTATTTACTAATTAATTAGGCAAAATCTGGATTATGTTAATTCTCTGTTTAAATTTCTTAGGCGAACTGGATGACCATTTGATGCCAGTTGGGAAAGAGACTGTTAAATATGAAGAAGAGCTTGATTTGCATGATGAAGAAGAGACCAGTGTTCCGGGAAGACCAGGTTCCACAAAACGAAGGCAGTGCTACCCAAAAGCAGTTAGTATTGGTTAGAACAGAGTCAAAACTAGTCTTTCTGACTTCATTTCCTGCTACATCCCATCTCAGTTCCTCTGCTTGTTGGGCTTCCCACACCCTTGCAGCTTGGCCCACTCTGGATCTCAGTTCCTTTCTCCCATTCACAACTTCTCTCTGATCAGTCCCTTTCCTTCCTTGTGTGCACTGTGTGCTCTTCCACTTCAGAGGTTGCTTTTGTTTTTCTCCTGAAGGATTCTTGGACCCATCTCTCATATTCTACCCAGAATGAGTTTATTTCACTTAAAGAGACTTTCTTTGTTTCATTCATTTTAGTGGTGTGATTCTTGTTTTACTTATAATTTGGGGCAAAGACAGAAGAAGATTTGTATGATAAAATAAGCAAGTGAGAAGATGCCCTCTCAAGATGACAGGTACACTGGAAGGTAGAGCACAAATGCTCATTAAGAGTTAGGATGTGGGCTGTTGGGAATCAAAATAAGTTATTTCCATGGAATGTTTCTAACTCAATCTGTGGGCATTCTGGCAGAGTTCACACATCTCTAAATTTGACTTCTAGTAATAGCCATAATTGGCTGAAGCATTTATTTTTAAAATATGTGTTAATATTTTTATCTCATAAGAACCCCAAGCAAAAGCAGCATTTTGCTGTGTGTAGTAGTCCTGCTTACCCTTGGAGGATGTGTTCTGAGACCGACAGTGGAAACTGCAGATAGTACCCGTCCTCTAACAGCTCGTCATTGTTTCATTATAACATTGATGAGGAAAAACACATTCATTCCCAGCCAGGGCCACTGTTTATGTGGAGTTGGCAGGTTCTCATATCTGCTTACTCCGGTTTCCTCCTACATCCCAAAGTGTGGACATCAGCCGATCTGCTCTGCCCCACTGTGAGTGAGCATGGGAATTCGTGAGTGTGTGCCGTGCCACAGAGTGGTGTCCTGGCCGGGACGGGTTCCCCGCATGGGGCCCTGAGCTGCCGGGATAGACTCTGGCACTCTTGGCCCTGAACTAGAATAAGTGGGTGAATAATCATCTTCCTTGTTTTTATTCATCTTTCTTAAGTGTATGTATGGCTCACATTTATTTTAATGTTTAATATTAAAAGTTTTTTTACTTTAGAAATTTGATGACATTCTTGTCACCAGAAATATGCTGGAGGAACTTAACTGGTTTATGTCAATTAGCCTGTGGGGAAAATTGGTTTCTTTCTACTTTGTTTCCCTTAGCCAGTATCTAAGAACCAGCTGAGGACATTAACTGAGGACTTACAGCATATACTATGCTTTTAAAAAATAGGTTTATACATATTTATGATAGTTTAAGGTATAAATTAGGCACAGTAATAATAAAATAGAACAACTATAACCATATACTGTAATAAAAATTATGTGAATGTGGTCTCTCTCAAAATATTGTACACACCTATTTATTGGACCATGACTAACCTCAGGTAGAAACCATGGAAGCTGCAGATAGGGGGGGCTGCTATGCTTGCATCTTAGCCTAAATATGTGGTTCTTTGGTTTTGCTTATGCAGTTTTACTGAGTTTTTACTTTAAAAAATTTTGCATCCCGCTTAGCATTTTCAAAATTCAGAATCATGTTAGTTTTTTTAAAAATCATGAACATTACCCATTTTCCCGAAATGCTTGTTTCCCTCATACCGAATTTTCATGAGACTAGTTTTGTATGATAAAGTCACTAATGATAAGTGTTTCAAAAAGCATAGTACTGGCTGGGTGTGGTGTTTCACACCTGTGATCCCAGCGCTTTGGGAGGCTGAGGCAGGAGGATCCCTTGAGACCAGAAGTCTGAGACCAGCCTGGTCAACATAGTGACGTTGTCTCTACAAAAAAGAAAAGCATAGTACTGCCTGGCATCCCGTTTAATTAATAGACACATTCTGTATTTTCTGATTTTCTATTGATTATAACTGTCTCTTAGCATTTTTATACCTTTTAACTACAGATGCAGTTCTTTTTTATTGAACCTCAGGAACTGCAAGACCATAATCTGAAGGATTGTGTTAATGTTGAAAGCCTAGCAGCAATCTCAGTTTACTTATGGTTCACTCACATAATGAGGGAGCCATTACAAATGATACTGGTTCATACTGACCCTGACAGATATTCACTTTACAGTGACTGGGGGATAAAAATCAGGTTATCTCACAAACACGCACAGACACACACATACCCTAATATACACCAGTGTTGTGTGATTTTATTTGTATTGAAAAATATAAATGTATATGTTTCTATATGTTTATACATTGAAAAAAGTCTAGGAAATTGTACAGTATATGTAAATGTTAGTAAGGTTATCTTTGAGTGGTTTTTAAAACTTTATTTTTATTTTACCTTTATTTTCTGATACTGATTTTTAAAACTTTATTTTTTTTTAACTTTATTTTCTGATACTCTACAGTGAGTACTTAAAAAGCCCAAGGAAGAGATGAGTTTTTTTGTCAAAGAGATCAAATGAGTAGTATTTTTAAAAAGTCCCTACCATGTTGGATTGTTTTATATGTAATTTTGGTATTAGCTGTATAGTCAACAGTGCATTATAATATATGTGAACTTGGGCCACTGTCTGCAGCCTCTGCCTGAGATTCGCTGACTTACCCAACAGGGTTAAGTAATTAAGAGGTGTCATGCCTTGAGTATTTTCTTAGCCTTTTCTCATGAGCTTTTAGTAAAGCCAGAATTAGTTTGTTTCCTTGAGTACATCTGGAAAGAGGGTATTATACTTGAGCATGATGCTTACTTTTCCTTTCCAACTCTAGATTCCAGAGTGTTTGAGGGATAGTTATCCCAAACCTGATCAGCCCTGTTACCTGTATGTGATAGGAATGGTTTTAACTACACCTTTACCTGATGAACTCAACTTTAGAAGGCGGAGACTCTATCCTCCTGAAGATACCACAAGATGCTTTGGAATACTGACAGCCAAACCCATACCTCAGGTAGATATTTCATAATGACAAAAACATCTTGCTTAAGAAAAGGAAAAAACAAAAAACTAGTAGTAAGTACTTTTTGTTACCTCAGTATGTTTAATATTTAAAGATTAAGGTACCTCTTGTATTTCTCCACTGGAAAGCATAATTTCTCTTCTGAAGTTAACTGTAATGGAATAAAATACCTGCTAACTTTGAGGGGTACTTTGTTTTTCCTTTTGCTAAGATTCCACACTTTCCTGTGTACACACGCTCTGGAGAGGTTACCATATCCATTGAGTTGAAGAAGTCTGGTTTCATGTTGTCTCTACAAATGCTCGAGTTGATTACAAGACTTCACCAGTATATATTCTCACATATTCTTCGGCTTGAAAAACCTGCACTAGAATTTAAACCTACAGACGCTCATTCAGCTTACTGTGTTCTACCTCTTAATGTTGGTAAGAAAAAAATCTCATTTGATAACTCTAAATTAGACACATATACAAATATATAGCTTAGGTGTGAAACTTACCTGTATCATGTTTTAACAAGCTAAAGAGTCTTTTTCTCTTCTAAGTTAATGACTCCAGCACTTTGGATATTGACTTTAAATTCATGGAAGATATTGAGAAGTCTGAAGCTCGCATAGGCATTCCCAGTACAAAGTATTCAAAAGAAACACCCTTTGTTTTTAAATTAGAAGATTACCAAGATGCAGTTATCATTCCAAGGTAGGTATTTAAATGGAAAGGAAAATGGTGGTGATACTTTGTTTTAAAAGATGCACTTACTCACATGGGAATATAAGTAGGCTATGACTTTAGCATTGTAATTACTAATAGGAAATATATTAGGCATGGTAATGCATGCTGTAATCACTGTCATATGAAATGTATTTCAAGAGGCTACTCAAGAGGCTGAGGTGGGAGGATTGCTTCAGCTCAGGACGTCTAGGCTGTGGTAAGCTGTGATCACACCACTGCACTCCAGCCTGGGCAACAGATCAAGGGGAAAAAAAAGAAAAAAAAAAAGAAAACATAAGTAATCTATTAAGGTGGACCTGTTCTCTCCAGTTTGCTTGCTTAAAAATAATACCTAAGGCCAGGCACTGTGGCTCACGCCTGTAATCCCAGCACTTTGGGAGGCCGAGGTGGGTGGATCACGAGGTCAAGAGATCGAGACCATCTTGGCCAACATGGTGAAACCCCGTCTCTACTAAAAAATCAAAAAATAGCCGGGCATGGTGGCACATGCCTGTGGTCCCAGCTACTCGGGAGGCTGAGGCAGAAGAATCGCTTGAACCCAGGAGGTGGAGGTTGCAGTGAGCCGAGATTGCGCCACTGCACTCCAGCCTGGCTATAGAGCAAGACTCCATCTCAACAACAACAACAACAAAAATAATAATAATAATACCTAAAACATTATAGGTAAGGAATTTTACTTTGTAAAGGGTCAGATAATCTAATGTTGATAGACTTTCTTCTTAAAATCTCCATCTTTTATTCTCCAAAGTCTTACAGAATTTGATTATAAATAATAATATCATTTTTTAAAATTTTTGTAAGGAATAATATTAAGCTCTATGAAAATAGTAAATCTGGAATTTTTTTTCCTTATTTTATAAAAATTTGGGGAATAGAGTTTTGGAGCAATAAAATCAAAACAGGCAGTTTTCAAATAATTATAATACTGGTTGTAATTCTTTGATTGCTTTTTTTTTCTTTTTGCACCTCAGAACCATATTTGAAATGTTATCAGGACTATCACTGTCATAGATGATGCAGTAATACATTTCATATGACAAGTGTCTTTAATGTTTAGCATTAGTAATATACAAAG
Source organism: Ateles fusciceps (assembly GCA_036589455.1). NCBI lineage: Eukaryota > Metazoa > Chordata > Mammalia > Primates > Atelidae > Ateles > Ateles fusciceps. Next base: position 10,440,985 of record JAZHEH010002060.1, read on the forward strand.
TGTTTACTCTGGGTAGTGTAAATTTTTTATGCTGTTTATATTGTTGAAATAGATAAAGGTGCCATTTAGCTTCATGTGTCATCAAAATGTGGATATTTAGAACAAGAATAATAATAAAGTGGGACAATACTGTGTCAGTTTTTACTTGATAAAAATGTAGTTCTTATATCCTTGAAATATATTTGGAATTAAAATTTTTATTGTTACTTATTTTTAATCTTTTGAATTCTTAATCATGACTTCCATACTAAAAACAGTTGTGTTTTGAGAATTGTTGATTTAGACCAAAAGGCAACTGTTCTTTGTTTTTCTTTTTTAGATATCGCAATTTTGATCAGCCTCATCGATTTTATGTAGCTGATGTGTACACTGATCTTACCCCACTCAGTAAATTTCCTTCCCCTGAGTATGAAACTTTTGCAGAATATTATAAAACAAAGTATAACCTTGACCTAACCAATCTCAACCAGCCACTGCTGGATGTGGACCACACATCTTCAAGGTAAGGGGCTTCAGAGATGACACTGGAATTGCACTTGAGACATTCTCACCAGACATCACTAGATATGCAGAGGTTCACTGTCCCCCTGCCCACCCATGGACTATCTGAATTCAGGAGATGCTTTGCACACACACACTTGCCCAAGAGGCAGGGTAGCCCAGGGAGGCTGTAGTTTAAATGAGCTCTTCAGGTGGTTTTCAGGCACAGTGAACCACTGTGAACATGTACTCACTTTTGTGTGTTTGATAAAATTGTTTTGGAATTCTTACAGACTTAATCTTTTGACACCTCGACATTTGAATCAAAAGGGGAAAGCTCTTCCTTTAAGCAGTGCTGAGAAGAGGAAAGCCAAATGGGAAAGTCTGCAGAATAAACAGGTAATGAGTTAATTGTACTAGCATAACTTACTATTTGTTTGAGTATTAAAGATTATTAAAGATAAGTTTGAATTTTATCAAGTCAAATGCATGATTTGTTAATTTTTTAGAAGTTACCTAATCTTCAGATTTTGTTTTGTTTTAATCAGTATTATGTATTGAATGTTATTTGAATGTTCCTTTTGGTAAGTATTGAGAGTTTTGTTTTTATACTTGGCCTATTAATGTAGCACAAAATCATTCTCATAAATCCTATAATAAATCCCATTTGACCTTAGAGGATTATTTTTACAAATATTTTTTAAAATCAGGTTTTACTAGCATTTATGATTTTCTTTATCCATTAGTGAAATTGGTCTTTTCTTCTTTAAATTCTTTTGTGTGTGTGTGCTTTGTATTTATCTGTCCATTTTTTCCCCTTACTTGAAGATACTGGTTCCAGAACTCTGTGCTATACATCCGATTCCAGCATCACTGTGGAGAAAAGCAGTTTGTCTCCCCAGCATACTTTATCGCCTTCACTGCCTTTTGACTGCAGAGGAGCTAAGAGCCCAGACTGCCAGCGATGCTGGCGTGGGAGTCAGATCACTTCCTGCAGATTTTAGGTATGCCTGTGCAGTCGGCCAGAAAGAACACAGATTACGAGATCCTGTTTGCAAAAGAACAGAATTAAGTTAAAATTGTATATAATAATTATTAAGTAAAAAGAAAATACAGATATCTTATGCTCTTGTCAAGTCTCAGAGGGAAATGAGAGCCTTAAGGTCAGAAATAACCATCACTTCTTCAGCCATAACGGTTGGAGTGAGAATGAAATCATTCTTTGTTACTGTGTCAGCATTTTCAGTCTGTTTTTTCTTTTAAAAATCCAAATATATGTTAAAAAGTAATAGCCTCAACATGTTCTTTGTCTTCATTATTTTCTTCCCGTTTACTAATGGGAAGAAAGTCTCTGCATTCTAAAGAAACTATTGGCTTAAGGATTCCCATTAATTTTGGTTATCCAGTTGGCAATACCAAGACTATTCTAGGGATTGAAGGAATTTTAAAATATAGGAATAACCACAGTATTTGTTAAGTAGTTACTACAGTGCCAAACACTAGCTTAAATGCTGTACCTTGTGTTAGTTAGCTCATTTAATCATTAAGACAGTGCTGTGAGTTAGGAATTGTTAGCCCTGTTTTCAGGGGCAGAAGTTGAGGCACAGAGAGTTTATGTAAGTTGCCCAAAGTTACTCTGGGTTAACCAGAGTACCTGGGGTTCCAGCCCATGAAGCTAGGCCCTCATATATGAGGTCCTGCAGGATACTCCCAAGCTTCATGACCTTCTTAACTACCACACTGTGCTCTAGGCCCTATAGTCTAGAGCCAGGGATTAAAGCAGTAGAGAAAACCATGTCCCACTTTATAATTTACATTGTGCAGAATTCCAAATAATGTTAATTTCTGGCCTGGGAACTTGCTTCTCTTCTAAAGTACGAGTACATTTATAGGCATCTTTGTTTTTGTTTTTAAATTCAAATTGCTGTTGCTCTCAGCCTAGCTGTTTTGAAGAATCTGATGAAAAGTTATAAAAATGTCTTTGCAGATACCCTAACTTAGACTTTGGGTGGAAAAAATCTATCGACAGCAAGTCTTTCATCTCAATTTCTAACTCCTCTTCAGCTGAAAATGATAATTACTGTAAGCACAGCACAATTGTCCCTGAAAATGCTGCACATCAAGGTGCTAATAGAACCTCCTCTTTAGAAAATCATGACCAAATGTCTGTGAACTGCAGAATGTTGCTCAGTGAGTCCCCTGGTAAGCTCCATGTGGAAGTTTCAGCAGATCTTACAGCAATTAATGGTCTTTCTTACAATCAGAATCTTGCCAATGGCAGTTATGATTTAGCTAACAGAGACTTTTGCCAAGGAAATCAGCTGAATTACTACAAGCAGGAAATACCCGTGCAACCAACTACCTCATATTCCATTCAGAATTTATACAATTATGAGAACCAGCCCCAGCCCAGTGATGAATGTACTCTCCTGAGTAATAAATACCTTGATGGAAATGCTAACAAATCTACCTCAGATGGAAGTCCCATGATGGCCGTAATGCCTGGTACGACAGATGCTATTCAAGTGCTCAAGAGCAGGATGGATTCTGAGCAGAGCCCTTCTGTTGGGTACTCCTCAAGGACTCTTGGCCCCAATCCTGGACTTATTCTTCAGGCTTTGACTCTGTCAAACGCTAGTGATGGATTTAACCTGGAGCGGCTTGAAATGCTTGGCGACTCCTTTTAAAGCATGCCATCACCACGTATCTATTTTGCACTTACCCTGATGCTCATGAGGGCCGCCTTTCATATATGAGAAGCAAAAAGGTAAGAAGTGATTCTTTTATTTTGAACAGTTAATTATTTAGTGTGCCTGAAAGTGGTTTGCAGTGTTGGATAATTTCAGAGGATGAGAAAGTATCATGCTCAGAAATTGCTACACCAGCCGAGCATAGCTGCTCCCTTGTTCCACCAGAGCCAGCTAAAGCCTGTGACAGAACCACCTGGCAGCTCGTGAGTATTGCTTTACACCGATCACACATTCAGGTTTTGGGGCTTAGCTGATCTCCATGTGCCTTATTGATTGATTGAAAAGGAAACTGAAAGTGTGTGCACCTCTTGATCCTAAGGGGGGATATGAAGAAATGTGCATTGTAGTCAGTCAAGGAGCTTCTGGTTTGTTGAGTTAAACACTTACTTGAGAGGGTACATCTTGGCTTACAGAGCATACAGACATGAGTAAGACACGAGTCTTGTGGAGGAGCTCATCTCCAAGGTTTTGGAGAGTGGTGGGGAGAGAGTAATAACAGGCTTCAAATAGCTTGGCAGCTCTCCAGTGGGAAGAGGGTGACATCAGAGTTCTGAGTAATGAACGCTTGATAGCTCAGAGGAAGTGTGTGCTCTTAAACTCAGCATGGGCTAAGACTTAAGAAATGAAGGTAAGATATTAAAGTAATGGTGGAAAAAGGAAGTGTCATAAGGCAACACGAGCCTCCTGGACAAATACCTTAGAAAGCTGCTGATCACCCTCAGCCTTCAGAAGGAAGGAAGGAGCATCACTTGTGAATCAAGGATGACATTAATGGAGGAGGCAGGTTTACAGTGCGAAAGCAAAGTGAACAGATGGCAGAGCGTGTCAGCGTCAGGGAAGCAGCCGTGGCAGCAGTCAGGAGTGTGGAAATACCTGAGAAAAGGCTTGAAAAGGCAGGTACGGTGAAGCTGTGTGTGAGAGGCCTTGAATGCTGGGCTAAGGTTTGCACTTGTTTTGAATGGAACTTCAATGGAAGGCACTGTTGAAGGAACATTGAGCAAAGAACTATTAATAAAGTGGTAGTTTAAAATGATTAATCTGGTAGCAGAATGTAGTGTGAGTTGGAAAGCAAATCCAAGCCAACAGCAGAAGCAGAAAATGGGATAGAACTAGAGTTCTGGTAGAGAGGAAGGGGCTGAGGTGAGTGAGAATTTCAGAAGAAATAATTTCAGCTAACACTTTAGAAGTACTTACTCTGCACTATAAAAGATACTATAATCATAAATATATATACATACACACACACATATATACATATATATAAACCTAATTTAATTCTTATGATTCTGAGAGGTAGAAACTTTTATTTTTCCCATTTTATAGGTGAAGATAGGCTAGAGAAGTTAGCTTGCCCAAGGTTGCTTGGCAAGAAAGTGGCAGAGCTTGAGTTAAATCCAGACAGCCTGGCTTTGGAGACCTTGCCCTTCGCCTTAACACTAGCCATTCCTGACAGTACTGTCACAACAGGCGCCACACCAAGCATTTCACAAGTGTTCTTTCGTTTAATCTTCTCCAAGACTCTGAGAAGGAGCCGACACATCCCCATTTTGCAGATGAGGAAATTGACACTAAAGAGAGTTGAATAGCCTCAAGTCAGGTCACCTAACCAATCATCCAGGAGAGTCAGGAGTGTTTCTGAGGCCTCCCTGGATGCTGTTGAGGTGGACTGGAGGGGGCAGTCATAACAGCCATGGAAACTGACAACTTGGGGGCAGGGGCAGGGGCAGGGGCAGGGGCAGGGCCAGGGAGATAGGGAGAAATGTGGGAAGTCAAGGTTAGGGTTGGGGTTTTAGACCTCAGAATATGAAGTGTAAATGTTAAGTGAAATATTTAGATAATTGAGGCTGTAGGATTAAGATAGGGTTTTGTAGAGTAGTCATCCTGCGGAGGGTCTGAGAATGGGTGAGATTTCCGAGAGGTGGTTGCAGGAAGAAAGTATCAGAGGCTTCGACGAGCGTGGCATAGGCAGTAGGATAGGATACTCTGCTAGATAGGATAAGACAGAGGTGACTTTCTATTACCAAACTCATCCATTTATCTGCTCAGAAACCTTGGACTCCTTATTTCTGCAGAAAGAATGATCACTCCCTCAGCCTGCTGTTCAGACCCTTTCAGCCCTGATGCATTTTGGATCCTAGGCAGGTGGAAGCCCTTTGCAGCTCATTGGACGGACTCCACGCTCACACCCCCAGCCTTGGGGCCTTTGCTGTGTCCTGCCATCTGCAGAGAGCTCACCCCTGTCATACCTGTTTGGAATTTTGCCCCATATCTGAGACCTTACCTAGCTCTTTATTGTCCATCCTGCCCACCATTTCTGTCAACTTGGAATGTGATTTCCCTCCCATCTGAGTCCACATTTCACTTTATCCTCTTCTTGGCACTGGTGATGCTTTGTTCTCGTAGCTTGGAAAGGGAAGCTAGCATTTATTTCAGCCTGCTACATTTCAGGCAGTGACGGAGAGTGCTTTTGGCCATAGTGGTCACACGTACACTTGTTTTGCCTGCCAGCCTGTGTGTCGAGAGGACTGCCCCTCTGTCCTGCCGCTGTGATTCCCTTGAGGCTGCCTAATCGAGTGCCTGTCATGTGGTGGGTGTCTATTAAACAGTAGTTGAGTTATATGGGAAGAGGGTTCACGAAGTACTTAATAATAAGAAACCCAGGCTTATGAAAATGGGATTGACAATTCTAGACCCTAGTTTCCAAGTAATAACTTGACAGAAATGCAATGATGTGAGCAAATTAGGAAGGAGATAGAGGCAGTAGGAAAAACTAGACCAGAGGATAGACAGTAAAGCTGTTTCATTGATGTGAATAAACAGAAACCTTTTGCTTCAGTTTTAAAAAGTTGAATAAAATCACTGTAAAACAAAGGAATAATATTTGAGAGAGCATTACAGTTGAAATCCTATTTGTGGCTTCAATTCTAGCAATATAATATAATGTTATATTCTGTTTGGTGCCAGTTTTCACTTTGCAACTAGAGCTGATGGTATCTTCCACCCATTTTATGGAAGATATCGTGACATCTTGACTTTTTATATGGGTTCTTTTTAGCAGTTTGCATTTTATATCATCAGGTTGTATTTTCAAGACTTTGATATTGTCTGAACTGTTTCTTCTCAGTCATTCATAAGGAATTTCCATAGTTATATACATTATTTTTTGTGCTCTGCATCTTATATTCAGAAATATTTACCACCCTTGCCCCTGCCCCCAAGTTGCCAGTTTCCATGGCTGTTATAACCTAATACTCTTTTTATAACATGAATGGGTAGAAAAACTGTAGAGTCCTTATAGTTAATTGATGACCATATAATTAATTACTTAATTTGAAGAACACTTAACTGAGGATATGTTAATGTGCCTTGAATGAATTCCAGCAGTGATCATTTATGGATAAGTGTCCTAATATTTTCTGCTAAAGGTCAGCAACTGTAATCTGTATCGCCTTGGAAAAAGAAGGGACTGCCCAGCCGCATGGTGGTGTCAATATTTGATCCCCCTGTGAATTGGCTTCCTCCTGGTTATGTAGTAAATCAAGACAAAAGCAACACAGATAAATGGGAAAAAGATGAAATGGTAAGGTTTTTTTTGTCTGTGTAACTAGAGGTATTTACTTTTTGGTGAGCCAGAGAATTTTGTTTTATTAATTTTTTGTTTCCTTTTCTTGGTATGTTTATAATAGAGTAGATATTTGATATATTCAATTAATTCCTTCAAATACACTGTCTTTTCACAGAATTCAGAAATAGTGTTATAATTTTGATGGAGGAATTATTTATTTTTATTATTTATTTTCCAAAGGCATAAGAGTATGTGATTATTTATTTTCCAAAGGCATAAGAGTATGTGATCTTTTGACTTTGGGTTTTGCTGTTCTTTAAAAAAAATTCACTTTGCTGTTATTTATTACAATTTATCTTAGATCCTTAGCTCTGTTCAGTGAAATAACTTTTCAGTGACCTGTTATCTCCAGTCTGTCTGTGAAATAATTAATTTCAATTTATCTTGAATCTTGCTTTTGTAGCTCAGGGTTTTCCCAGTCAGGACTCCTGTGAACTTAAAAAAAAATCATCCATAAAGATTATTATTTTCTGGAAATAATTTAAATCTTGCTGGTGATTAAGACTCCAAATATCAGCAACAGCTGCTTCATTTTGTCTTGTCTTGAAGGCCACCAGAGGGCACCTGGGAGGGCCTCTGAGCCACAGGAGTCAACGCGGTGGTGGTTGACTGGGAGAGTTCTGGTGCCTCTTCCAAAGTTAAAGGCGATGCTTCAGACACTTTCATATCCTGGAGATTTATTTTGCATTAAAGATAAATTGGCTCATTATTACTTCATTTTTACTTCAGGCCAACAGTGATAATACCATTTGTTTCTTTCACTGGTATATTTTCTGAATATACATTTTCTTCATGCCTACTTTCTGACACATGTATCCTATATATCTGCCTTTAAGTATTTCCAGGTAGCATGTTCTGTGACACTATTCTGATTTTTACCTGTTTGTCGAGGATATTTTTAACTCATGTAGTATTTATCTTATTACAGAATTAGAACTTATTTGGAAAAGCATTAAGGGAATATTTTAATGCAAGTTAGGTCAGAACAATTATTTGTTATTAATTCAGAAATATGTAGAACCTTAGAGAAAAATGTATAGATTTTGAGCTTTGGAAATAGTATTTCATTTCTACAAATAACATTCCAGTAATAGTCGTCCTTCTTTGTTAATACCTTTCATAACATATTTGGCTCTTTTTAAAAACTTGTAGCATAAAGGTGACATTGGCATGCCATGTTGATTCTTTTTTTTAAGATAAAACACAGAATTCAATTTATTTTTCTTAATGTTTCTGTTAGCACTTTGGTTATTGGAATTCATTAGAAATACTGTTCCAATTTTTATTTAGTAACTTATTTTTATTGAAATATAGGCCCTTGCATTATGTTGAAAAGATACACCGTCGTTTTGGCTGATTGCATTGCTGTTCTTCCTGCCTTCCTCTGGCCCTTCAGCAAATGGGCTTAACTGAAACCTTTGCATGCTAAAACGCCTCTTACTAGAAAAGAGTATCGAGGTTGACTTGAACTGTCAGAGAAAAGGATTTCATGCTGCTATTTTTTCTTAAAAGGCTTGAAGTTCTCTTGAAAAACATTTTACGAGGTAGAACCCCACTCTTTTGTAGGTGAAGAATCTGAAACCCAGAGGCAGTAAAAGGCTCTGCCCAGGATCACACAGTTTGTGATAAAAGTCAGCCCTTTGTGATTTTTGTGCTCTGCCACTTTTAGCTTATGGTAGCACCTTTCTAAAGATACAGGAAGGGTTTTTTTCAATTAAAAAACATACTGTCTTATTTTTTAAAAATTGCAATTTAGCCCTTTTTTGTCTTAAGGACCAAACAGTAATCAAAAGCATCTTCATGTTGCCTTGGAAAAGTATAAGACTTTTAGCAGGAAATAGTTCCTTGAGGTCTGCCACTGCAGTTTCTTCTGGTGTTCTTCCTTGTTCTTGAAAAGGTGTTTTTTTCTTAATTAAAACAATGAAAAGATACATAGATATGGCTTGGCTTACTGCTATTTCTTTTCAGACAAATATAGTGTTTCTGTCTCTTTTGAGTCTGGTTTAAAATGAAATATTTGTAGTATTTAAAAAATCCTTGAAGGTTGCAATTTTTTTTTGTCAGAACATTCTGGAAAGTTGTTAAAATCAGCATTGACACACACCCTTCACCTTCCCCCCCGCCCCGGCACAAGTAAAGTTTTTTGCTTTTTTTAAAAAGTTGCATAACAGAAATTTGGCATCTTTCTAGGATTGCAGAAAAGTTACATCATTACTAAAATCTAGCCCATTATTAAGATTGTCACTCACAAGTAAGCTTTTGCCAGAGAAATTGGAATTAGCAAAGATCTTTTGACAGAAATTGGATTGTTGTGTTTCATGTTAGTCTAAATTTTCTTCTATTTTTGTCAGTTATGCTGTCATCTGTTCCCCTGATTACTGTAGCTCAGAGTGGAGGGGAAAAGCATAATTTCTCAAATTCATAGCTTAGTGTAGTGATCACTTTTATTTTTTAAGCAAAGCAATGTAGTTTTTTATTGTAGCAAGTTTACTTTGATTTGAAGTAGAAATAGGAACAAAAACTTTATTATAAAATCCTATTGTACATTTTTAGTGTTTTAAAAATAATTTTATCTGGTTTTATATTCTTAATTGCAAAGGTAATGCTTTTCTACCTCCAGAATTTCATTTTATTAATTTGAAAATCAAATTACCACATTTTCAAACTTTGTCAGCAAAATTGAAGATATCTGTGATCAGTTTATGAGTACTTTCATTGTGTGTCCTGCTGGAGTTAGACTTCTTAGTTGAAGTTTTGCATTGTGGACATTAATTTTAACTTTATATCCATGTTCAAAATCCTTAACTTAAAGCTTCATACTGGATAAAGGTCATTTTATAACTTAGAAGGCGAACATTCAAAGAACATGTTTTACTTTGTTTATATGATTAAATAACTTATTTTATGTTAATTGAAAACAAATGGCCATGATTTTAAAGTTGCCTTTTAGTATTTGTGGTTGTCATTTGAAATTATCCATAACCCTTGCTTTTATTGAGTTTCAAACCCTTTTAAAAACAGCAGCTATGTCTCCCCCTCCTTCCCCATTCTCCCTTGTTTCAGACAAAAGACTGCATGCTGGCGAATGGCAAACTGGATGAGGACTACGAGGAGGAGGATGAGGAGGAGGACAGCCTGATGTGGAGGGCTCCGAAGGAGGAGGCTGACTATGAAGATGATTTCCTGGAGTACGATCAGGAACATATTAGATTTATAGATAACATGTTAATGGGGTCAGGAGCTTTTGTAAAGAAAATCTCTCTTTCTCCTTTTTCAACCACTGATTCTGCATATGAATGGAAAATGCCCAAAAAATCCTCCTTAGGTAGTATGCCATTTTCATCAGATTTTGAGGATTTTGACTATAGCTCTTGGGATGCAATGTGCTATCTGGATCCTAGCAAAGCTGTTGAAGAAGATGACTTTGTGGTGGGGTTCTGGAATCCATCAGAAGAAAACTGTGGTGTTGACACGGGAAAGCAGTCCATTTCTTACGACTTGCACACTGAGCAGTGTATTGCTGACAAAAGCATAGCGGACTGTGTGGAAGCCCTGCTGGGCTGCTATTTAACCAGCTGTGGGGGAGAGGGCTGCTCAGCTTTTCCTCTGTTCTTTGGGGCTGAAGGTGCTCCCGGTAATTAAAAGGACTGATCGGGAAAAGGCCCTGTGCCCTACTCGGGAGAATTTCAACAGCCAACAAAAGAACCTTTCAGTGAGCTGTGCTGCTGCTTCTGTGGCCAGTTCACGCTCTTCTGTATTGAAAGACTTGGAATATGGTTGTTTGAAGATTCCACCAAGATGTATGTTTGATCATCCAGATGCAGATAAAACACTGAATCACCTTATATCGGGGTTTGAAAATTTTGAAAAGAAAATCAACTACAGATTCAAGAATAAGGCTTACCTTCTCCAGGCTTTTACACATGCCTCCTACCACTACAATACTATCACTGGTAAGAGCCACGACCAAACTTCATTTCTGGGAAAATGAGACTTTGTGTTTATTGCATTGTGTTGGCCTTGTAAGAAGTGATCTATGCATGTACAGTGTTGGTGCTTAATATTCGAGGGATGGGGGGAACAAAAGGAAAAGAAAGAATTCTGTATTTTCCTTGTTATTTGGGGGAGTACGTGTTGCTTTATAACTTTGGTTGTTGGGTGTATGGCTATCTTATATACCCTCATCAACGTCATTTTATATGCTGCCTAATTAGAGAAATTTGAACCTTAGTATTTTGGTGTGTTTTTCCCATTTTATCCTCCAAATACCTTTCTCTTGCCCATTCAGTGCTGCTTTTGGTTCTGGATTTAGTTATATATTCTGGATGTATTTCCACAGCCTTTTATTGTTCTTCCTGGACAAAAAGACCCCCTCCCTTAGGGTCTTTCTAGAGATGGATAGATTAAAAGATTAAAAGCAATGATTTCACGAGGAGGTTGCATGGCCCTTGCTGAGACTCGGCTGTCATCTACTCATTGCGCTCTGTATTTTCCCCTCCTTTAATAGGCTCTCAATCCACTAGATTAGAAGGGAGAACAAGCCCCTCAGACCCAAATCAGCTTCAGCTTGTGAAACACAGCTGACGTTTACAGATTTCTGTATAGGAAGAATAAGTGCCTGAATTCAGAATACCAAAGCGAAGTATAAAGTTTGTAGTTTGTATAACAAAAACAATGTAGGTTAAGGTGATCAGCAAAATATGTAAACTAAAAAGTGAAAAACTATGTGACTCTGGACTAGAAAGACTGTTGAAACTGAAGCCTGATTTTCATTTTGAAGAAATGATGCGTGGCTTTCGACTGCACTCTGTGGGAAGTTCCAAGACCTGGGTTCTAGCCTAGCACAGTCTCTGCCTCTTAACTCTTTGCTTATTCTGGGACAGGTCACCATCTGTCCCTCCCTAGTTTCTTCAGCTGAATGGATTATTTTAATCACTGTGAGAAGCTAGAAAATAGAGGTTGATTTAACATTAATCATTTTCACATTTTGACCACCAGTTTACCTGCCTTTGCTCACTTTCACAACTCTTCTTTCTCAGTCTCTTGGTTTGTGGTAAATTCATTTCTATAATAGCTCAAGTTAAGAAGAGGTTCTTCTTTTCCTGTCATCCTGTGTAACAAAAATGACCCAGGAATGGTATCACTTACACACCCATTCCAGAGTGTAAAGAGACTTTAGCGATGGCATCACAGCATAGCCACATGGGGAGGTGTGTGTGCGGCCCTGGTTTCACTGAAGTGATGATGTGTGAGGGAGACTCGAGAGGAAGGTCCCAGCACCTGCCCAGACAGCGCAGTGCCAGAGAAAAGCTTTCAGTGATCATGATAGCACCTGTGAGATTTTCTTTTTTCCTTCTTAACAAGCATTAGTCTTTTGACCACTTGAAGATTTTATGACCCAAATTTATATAAGAAACGTGCTTAATTTGCCACTAAAATTCAGTTTCCAGAGGCTTTTTAGTAAGTATGATAGGTCAAATAATTTCCTTATTGAAGAATATATGTATGAAAATGTAAATGCAAATCTTTTTGGGGTTTGGGGATCAGTTGCATATGTGGGGGATAGTGTAAATGCTTCTGCACGAGCTCATGGTTCCACTTTGCATCCTCTCAGATTGTTACCAGCGCTTAGAATTCCTGGGAGATGCGATTTTGGACTACCTCATAACCAAGCACCTTTATGAAGACCCGCGGCAGCACTCCCCGGGGGTCCTGACGGACCTGCGGTCTGCCCTGGTCAACAACACCATCTTTGCATCGCTGGCTGTGAAGTATGACTACCACAAGTACTTCAAAGCTGTCTCTCCTGAGCTCTTCCATGTCATCGATGACTTTGTGCAGTTTCAGCTTGAGAAGAACGAAATGCAAGGAATGGATTCTGAGGTTAGTGCTATTCAAAACTATGTTGAAAAAAGCAGTCTGACTAGGAGTCTCAGTAGTTTCAGAGTTCTGACTGCATAGCAGTGTAAAGGGACGTCGGGAGGTCAGAGGTTTGGGACTCAGTGTGCTGTGTGTCCTCGGGGGAGCACTGAGTGAACTGCAGGTAGGCCTCTTAAACTTGTCTGCCGCCACTGTGGGCTGTGTGGTCACTCAGGTGAAGAGAAGGAGCCAGGGCCGTTGAGTTATTTACTCTTCCCACACCTTCATGGGGGCTTCCAGCATTGAGGCATGCCCAAGAAGTGGCCTCCACTGCCTGGCCCCACGGCAGGTTTAACTTTAGTGAAAGCCCAGTGTCATTTCGTCTTTTTAAAATGGATCAGAAATATTTGCTAATATCTCAGGGAAGCATCATAAATGTACATTCTACTTCTACTTGAAGTGGGAAAATCTAATTTAAAAAACAAACTTCTAAATTTTTGACCATTGGAATTTGGGAGGCTTCTATTGTAAGTTCAGCCAAAGGCTCTCTGGTGTGGAGCTAATTCTAATGTGTTTGTGAGCTATTTTTTTTGTAGGAAAGGATATTGCTTAGATCTTTCCAGTCTCTTACATTCATTTGCATACCTGTGTCCCCCAGAGAGACTCTCATTTCCTCTTCTTCCCATTTCAATTCCTTTGATTTTCTTACTTTTGTAGATTTTCTTATAAGGAGTCCAGAAATACAGCCTTTACACTAGTAGCTGTTTTTAGTTGTCCTTGCTTTAGTTCGTACCTTCCCCTTTTTAATTGCACCAGACTTTTGCTGGGGAGTAGTGAGTTTCTGTTTGTATGAGAAAAATTAAGAGTAGTTTGAAGTCTAGCCGCAGGGCCAAGTGTCACACCCTGCCAGCTGCCCAGATGTGCACTGGAGGAGTTAGTAGGCCCTGCTCTGACTTCACCGCACCTTTGTGCTCTTGTCCAAGATGAACGGTCTGAGCCGGAGCGTGGCAGGCTGCGAGGCGAGAAGGTGGGACCATCTCGTAGACTTCCAAGTGTTATCTAGTCTCATTCTTTCCAAATAGTTAAGCTTGAAATTTGAGGAATTAGCTAAAATTAGATGGATGCCAGTGGGGCATATTGGTTTTGTTAGTTTTTGTTCATTCTTTCCTTCCCTTTGTTTATATAAACATATGTATAGAAGTTACAAGAACTGATTGGAAATGTCATGGTCTGGCATTTCTAACTTACTATTTGATGTTAAGAAAGTCTCTTTACCTCTCTGGGCCTCCGTTTCCTCAGCTGTAAAAATAGAGAATTAAACTTGGTAAGTTTTAAAATTCCTTTCTATCTCAAAACCATAATATATGAACAATAAGTCTTTTTTAAGCAATCAGCAGTATAAATGTATTATATAGAACTTTGTATAGGCTAAACAACCTATTAGAAATGAGTATTTGCCCACTTTCCCTTTATTTCTTTCACAAATGATTTGTGTTGATTTTAGAAAAATTAGTACAAGTAAATAAAAAAGAAAACTAGTTAAATTTGCCCAATTATGCTACCTCAGAAATAACCAACATTAACATTTTGGGATGAATTGCAGATGTATATAGACATGAAGATATGTAAAATGGAATTCTGTTATGTATAGTATACTACAGCCTGTTCTTTTCCCTTATAATATATTGTGGCTGACTTTCTGTGTACTGATTGGTATCGTGACGCTCAGGAGCAACATGCTAGTCAGCACGTGCCTGATTTATTTAAATGGTTCTTTAAGGCTGGGTAAAGTAGTTTTTAGTTAGGATGTTTAATAATCATGAATGTGATAAATACACTTATGTGTCTAGTTACCTCCTAAAATAAGTTCTTAGAGATGCAATTGCTGCATCAAAGAATTGTGAATTTTTCAAAGGCTTTTGATACAGATGTATGATTTTATTAATTTGCATACCTGTTATGTCAGATATTCTGTTATAGTGAACACATATCTAGTGGCTTAATGAAGAGGGAGCTTGGAGGAAAATATCTTTCAAATAGAATTTCCCTATAATAGCGATTTCTGCTCCCCAACCGTGGCAGCACCAGACCAATTAGTACTGTTGAAAGCTTGCCAAGCAGCTAGGAGGTAGAGCTGTTTTAAAGTACAGGTCTTTGATTATGAGTGAACTTGAATTTTTTTCATACTTTTATTGACTGTTTCTTATTCTGTGTTAAAGTTGTTTAAATTTAGAGGTAATCTTTTTTCATTTGCTGAGTACAGAATAATAAATGGGGTGGCGATTTTTTTTCTTGAGAAGTTTGAAAAACATTTTTTTAAAAGATGTTTGTTTTACTACTACAATATAGTAGGCATACCATAAATGATATTTCTCCCCTTGTTAAAGAAGTACCAAAATCGTATTACATCCAAGAAAAGAAACACGCATCTGTGGACTGCCTGTAAAAGTGGCCTTTTTTGCTTACAAGTCACTTTTCTCTCTGTAATAGCTTAGGAGATCTGAGGAGGATGAAGAAAAAGAAGAGGATATTGAAGTTCCAAAAGCCATGGGGGATATTTTTGAGTCGCTTGCTGGTGCCATTTACATGGATAGTGGGATGTCACTGGAGACAGTCTGGCAGGTGTACTATCCCATGATGCGGCCACTAATAGGTATTACTGGCTCCCTTTAGAAAGAAAAAAACCCACAAAATTAAAAACAACTTCAAAGATACTATTCATATTATTCTTTCATTTTGATTGCAGAAAAGTTTTCCGCAAATGTACCCCGTTCCCCCTGTGCGAGAATTGCTTGAAATGGAACCAGAAACTGCCAAATTTAGGTAAGCAAAAATGTACGTGGGAAAAAATGAACTTAAAAACATCAAGGGGGAAAAGTTCGCAAAGATACTGTAAACTAATGATTCTGAGAAATATTTACACTGAGGCGTGCTGTTGTCAGGTTTCTATTTGTAATCTGATTGATTTCCTTTTTTTCTTCTGTTTTTATGAAATAATGCTGAAAAAAGACTAGACGGCAGCCCTGTCTGTTGGGGGCATGCAATTGCAGTAAGTCGTAAGGCGTGTTTCCTTTGTGTGGTGTCAGCTTATACATGGCACTCTCGGCCTGAGAGTGGACGCTAAATGCTGATTGACAATGATAATAAATACTTCTGACTTCTAATTCGAGATGTTTGGATTTTTTTACAGCCCAGCTGAGAGAACTTACGACGGAAAGGTCAGAGTTACCGTGGAAGTAGTAGGAAAGGGGAAATTTAAAGGTGTTGGTCGAAGTTACAGGATTGCCAAATCTGCAGCAGCAAGAAGAGCCCTCCGAAGCCTCAAAGCTAATCAACCTCAGGTTCCCAACAGCTGAAACCCCTTTTTAAATTCAAAACAAAACAAAACACAAACAAAAAATTAAGGGGAAAATTATTTAAATAGGAAAGGATGACTTAAAGTTGATTTTGAGCAGAAAGAGTTGAAGGCAGAATTTAAAGTTTGTTTGATAACAAGATAGATAACAGAATAAAACATTTAACATATGTATAAAATTTTGGAACTAATTGTAGTTTTAGTTTCTTGCGCAAACACAATCTTGTCTTCTTTCTTCACTTCTGCTTTGTTTAAATCACAAGAGTGCTTTAATGATGACATTTAGCAAGTGTTCAAAATAATTGACAGGTTTTTGTTGTTTTTTTTTTCAGTATAATTTATGTCAGCTTTTATTAGTGTTAGAAGGCCATGGAGCTTTAACCTCCAGCAGTCTCTAGGATGATGTAGATTCTTCTCCAGCTCTCCGTGGGTGCAGTAGTGCCAGTCCTGCAGTAGTTGATAAACTGAATAGAATGATAAGGTTTTCGAGAGAAGTGCGCCAATGTTGTCTTTTCTTTCCACATTATACTGTGTAAGGTGATGTTCCTGGTCGCTGTTGCACCTGATAGTAAGGGACAGATTTTTAATGAACATTGGCTGGCATGTTGGTGAATCACAGTTTAGTTTTCCGATGCCACATAGTCTTGCATAAAAAGGTTCTTGCCTTAAAAGTAAAACCTTCATGGATGTTCTTTAATCTCTGATCTTTTTGGAACAAACTGTTTTACATTCCCTTCATTTTCTTATGCATTAGACGTTAGGACGGCGTGATACTTACAACTCACTAGTATAGTTGCAGCGTATTGCAGGATCATACTCAAAGTTCTGTCGTGTGTACTGAAGACATTTTAAAAACCAGAATATGTACTCTACGGACATTTTTTATCATAAAAATGATCTTTGACTAAATACCCCATTTTACTAAAGACCTCCTGCTAGGTAGTTCCACTGATGGAAATGTTTATGGCAAATAATTTTGCCTTCTAGGCTGTTGCTCTAACAAAATAAACCTTAGACATATCACACCTAAAATATGCTGCAGATTTTATAATTGATTGGTTACTTATTTAAAGAAGCAAAACAGAGCACCTTTACCCTTAGTCTCCTCACATAAATTTCTTACTGTACTTTTCATAATGTTGCATGCATATTTCACCTACCAAAGCTGTGCTGTTAATGCCATGAAAGTTTAACGTTTGCGATAAACTGCCATAATTTTGATACGTGATTTAGGTCATTAATTTAGATAAACTAGCTCATTATTTCCATCTTTGGAAAAGGAAAAAAAAAACTTTTTTAGGCATTTGCCTAAGTTTCTTTAATTAGACTTGTAGGCACTCTTCACTTAAATACCTCAGTTCTTCTTTTCTTTTGCATGCGTTTTCCCCTGTTTGGTGCTATGTTTATGTATTATGCTTGAAATTTAATTTTTTTTTTTTTGCACTGTAACTATAATACCTCTTAATTTACCTTTTTAAAAGCTGTGGGTCAGTCTTGCACTCCCATCAACATACCAGTAGAGGTTTGCTGCAATTAATTGCCCTGTTAATTATGCTTGAAATTTAAGAAAGCTGAGTAGAGAGGTGTCTCATAGTTTCCAGCACATGATTCTGAAATTGATGCTTCATGGAATGCTGCATTTATATGTAAGTGACATTTGAATACTGTCCTTCCTGCTTTATCTGCATCATCCACCCACAGAGAAATGCCTCTCTGCGAGTGCACCCACAGAAAACTGTCAGCTCTGCTTTCTAAGGAACCCTGAGTGAGGGGATACTGAGCTTCTCCAGTGTTTTTTGTTGTCTCCAGTCTTAAACTTAAATTGAGATCTAAATTAGTAAATGAGTTTTTGAGCAAATTAGTTTAGGTGACTTGTTTTAAAAATATTTAATTCTGATTTGGAACCTTAGATGTCTATTTGAGTTCTTAAAACACCTTAATGTAAGATATGGCCAGTTAAAACGAAGCAATTCTTGAATCATATAACTGTAAAAGTGTACAGTTAACAAGTAAGGCTGGATGTGAATTTTATGGTGAGGGTGATTCGTGATCAAGTTTAATCACAAATCTCTTAATATTAATAAACTACCTGATGCCAGGAGCTGAGGACTTTGCATTGTGTCTGATGCATGTATCCCAGTGATACGGGATTCTCTTGATTCCTGGCACCAAAATCAGATTGTTTTCACAGTTATGATTCCCAGTGGGAGAAAAATGCCTCAATATATTTGTAACCTTAAGAAGAATATTTTTTTGTTAGTACTAAAAATGTTCAGACTTAGACATGATTAGGTCATACATTCTCAGGGGTTCAAATTTCCTTCTGCCATTCAAAATGTTTTTAATCAACAGCAAACTTGAGCTGTTTCACTTTTTGTTGGAGAAAAATAGTGGATTTTAATTTGACTCACAGTTTGAAGCATTCTGTGATCCCCTGGTTACTAAGTTAAAAAACAAAAAAGTACGAGTTAGACATATAAAATGGTTATGAATGCTTTTGTGCTGCTGATTTTTGATGCTGTAAAGTTTTCCTCTGTTTAGCTTGTTGAAATGTTTTGCATCTGTCAATTAAGAAAAGAAAGTCACTCTGTGTTGCCCCCCCTGTACAACCCTATATGCCATCCTTCTGTTCCTGTGATTGCAATGTGAGGCGGAATGTAGTATGGAGAACCTTCTTGTGTGGTGTGGTTGTGCTCTGAGCACATGTGTAAAGGACTGGGGGAGGGTGTATCTTGAAAAAGCAACTGCAGAAATTCCTTATGATGATTGTGTGCAAGTTAGTTGACATGAACCTTCATTTGTAAAATTTGTAAAATTTCTTTTATAATATACTTTCCGCAGTCCTAACTATGCTGCGTTTTATAATAGCTTTTTCCCTTCTGTTCTGTTCATGTAGCACAGATAAGCATTGCACTTGGTACCATGCTTTACCTCATTTCAAGAAAATATGCTTAACAGAGAGAGGAAAAAATGTGGTTTGGCCTTGCTGCTGTTTTGATTTATGGAATTTGAAAAAGATAATTATAATGCCTGCAATGTGTCATATACTCGCACAACTTAAATAGGTCATTTTTGTCTGTGGCATTTTTACTGTTTGTGAAAGTATGAAAAAGATTTGTTAACTGAACTCTTAATTATGTTTTTAAAATGTTTGTTACATTTCTTTTGTTTTCGTTTATATTATGTGAAGTGATGAAACTTAGAATGACCTCTAACACTCCTGTAATTGTCTTTTAATATACTGATATTTTTATTTGTTAATAATACTTTGCCCTCAGAAAGATTCTGATACCCTGCCTTGACAACACAAAGCTTGCGGCTGCTTTGGTTCATGAATTCAGGTGTTCACCTGGCAGTCGGCTCCTTCAGTGGCTCACTGGAGGCAGGTGGGGACTTCAGAGGCCCACTGGAATCCAGAGTGCAGTTCATGCACAAGGCCCCGTTGATTTAAAACATTGGATCTTGCTCTGTTAGGGCGTCTAATCCTTTTTACACAAAATTTAAGCCTCCAAACTGAGACCTTGATACCACTGCATCTGGAATTATGTTAAGAGTCCTTAACCCATTCGCGTTATCTGCAGAAGAGAAACTCATATCATGTTTATTACTTATATGGTTGTTTTGATTACATTTGAATAATTGTATTTTTCCAACCACTGATTACTTTTCAAGAATTCATTTCCAGATAAATTTCCTTATTTTATATTGTACATGAAAAGTTTTAAAGATACGTTTAAGACCAGGACTATTAAAATGATTTTAAAAGTTGCTGGAGACGCCAATAGCAATATCTAGAAAATTTGCATTGAGACCATTGTATTTTCCACTAGCAGTGAAAGTGATTTTTCACAACTAACTTGTAAATATATTTTAATCGTTACTTGTTTTTTTTTTTCTAGTCCATTTTTATTTGGACATCAACCACAGACAATTTAAATTTTATAGATGCACTAAGAATTCACTGCAGCAGCAGGTTACTTAGCAAAAATGCAAAGGTGAACAGGAAGTAAATTTCTGGCTTTTCTGCTGTAAATAGTGAAGGAAAATTACTAAAATCAAGTAAAACTAATTCGTATAATTTGATTGACAATAAAATATTTACCATCACATGCTGCAGCTCTTTTTAAGGAACATGATGTCATTCATTCATACGGTAATCGTGCTGCAGAAATTTGCAAGTCTGCACCTTATGGATCACAATTACCTTTAGTTGTTTTTTTTGTAATAATTGTAGCCGAGTAAATCTCCAATAAAGTTATCGTCTGTTCACTTTGTGTCCTTTCATCTTTTTTCAATTCAAATGGGTAATAACATTTAAATAGTGGTAGCAGAAATGATCTTGATAGTGTTTTAATTCCATGGTAAATCATATGAAAATGCATATCATAATACAAAATTTTGTTTACCAAGTTCTGCTTCATGTCCACCTGTAGAATTATATAGTAACAACTGTCTTTTTTGAAGACTTGAGTAATGCCAATCTGTTTTTTGGAAATTCTGTCACATTGATTGATGCATTCTAGGTCTTGGATTATTTAGATGATATGTTTGACACATTCTTTAGGTGAACTTGCCTTTTCTAAAATTAAATGGACAGAATGTTTAGTTTCCAGGTTTTTAGGACACATTTCTAATATCGTTGATTAAAAAAGAATTCTATCATTTTAGCCTTTTGACCCAACCTTTTTTTGTAACTCAGTAAACCAAGCACTAATACGAATCATTTGGTTGTAGGAACAAGATGGTAAGAAGTTTTTTAGAATGAGAAAAAGTTTAGTTTTCCTTTGTAAGTTTAAATTAGTCCCTTCCTTTCCTCTCTCTTTGCTCTGAACTAGAGGAGAAAAGTATCTGTATTTTAATCCTGAGGAATTTGGGTAAGTGCTACATGCTTGTGTGTGTTGGTGTTACTGCCCTGAATTCTCTAGATAGTTCAGGCCAAGCCTCAGGGCCACAAGTCCTTCCTGCCAGCATTGACCCTACCCTCCAAGACAAGCAACTGCTCACGTCTGCAGCTGTCATGGCTAGTAATAAAGAACACAGCCAGGCTGAATGTATCATTTTGCAGATTGTGATGTGCGTGAAAGGAGTCCAGATGGGGTTGAATTTGTGTGTGTGTGCAGATCTATGAGCACAATGTGTGTATTAGATGGAATGGTAAATGCCGGGTCACAGCCAGCTCAGGTCTGTGCCCCTTGCAAAGATGCACGGAGCAGGTAGATGTGCAGGCCAGGAGAGAGTGCTTTCTAACTGGTCTGCAAGGCAGTTTATGAACAACTTTTAGAGGGCTTTTTTGTGTGTATGTGGTAAAATACACAGTTTACCATTTTAGCCATTTTTAAGTGTACAGTTTAATGGCATAAAGTACGTTTATAGTGTTCTCACAGTCCTCAGCACCCTTCATCTCCAGAACTTTTTCTTTATCCCAAATTGAAACTCTACCCGTTAAACACTAATACCCTTTCCTTCCAAATTCCTGGCAACCCTTCCTTCTAGTTTGTTCTGTCTCTGAATTCACTTTTCTTTTTTTCAGATGAGTCTCTCTGTTTCCCAGGCTGGAGTGCAGTGGTGTGATCTTGGCTTACTACAACCTCTGCCTCCCAGGTTCAAGCAATTTTCCTGTCTCAGCCCCCCACTAGCTGAGACTACAGGCGTGTGCCACCACACCTAACGCTGGTCACCCCAGCGTTGACCTTCAGGCTCAGGTGATCTCTGTATCTTTAGTAGAGGTAGGGTTTTTTTGTATTTTTAGTAGAGGTACGGTTTCACCATGTTAGCCAGGATGGTCTTGGTCTCCTAACCTTGTGATCCGCCTGCCTCGGCCTCCCAAAATGTTAGGATCACAGGTGTGAACCACCGCACCCTGCCTGAATTTAATTTTTTAAAGTAGCTCATGTAAGTGGAATCAGACAATGTTTGTTCTTTTGTGTCAGACTTACTTCACTTAGCCTGAAGTCTTCATGGTTCATCCATACCATGACATATGTCAGAATTTGCTTTTTAAGGTGAGTAATATCCCATTGTATGTGTAGACCACATCTTGTTTATTCATCTGCCCGTGGATATTTGGGTTGCTTCCACCCTTCAGCTGTTGTGAATAATGCTGCTGTGAACGTTAGTGTAGACGTATCTGGGTCATTGCTTTCAGTTCTTTAGAGTATATACCCAGAAGTAGAATTACTGGATTGTATGGTAATTCTGCTTAATTTTTTGAGGAGTCTCCATATTGTTTTCTATAGTGATTGTACTATTTTACTTTCCCACCCGTAATGCACCAAGTTCCAGTTTCTTCACATCCTCATCAATACTTGATTCTGTGTTTTTGATAAGAGCCATCCTAATGGATGTAAAGTGGTATCTTACTGTGGTTTTGATTTACATTTCCCTAATGATTAGGGATGTTGAGCATCTTTTAATGGCTTATTGGCCATTTGTCTCTTTGGAAAATTATCTATTCAAGTCCTTTTTACCCATTTTTGGATTTTTGTTGTTGTTGAGTTTTAGAAGTTCTATGTATATATTCTGGATAAGAGTGTTATGGTTTTAGCTCTCACATTGGGTCTTTGATCTTCGTACAGGTGCTTCCCCTGTTCATGATGGAGTTATGTCCCAGGGAACCCATCGTAAGTTGAAAATGTCTTAAGTCAAAAATTCATTTGGCCAGACGCAGTGGCTCATACCTGTAATCTCAGCACTTCGAAAGGCCAGGGTGGGCAGATTGGTTGGGCCCAGAAGTTCAAGACCAGCCTGGGCAACATTGCAAAAGCTCATCTCTACTAAAAATGCCATTAGCTGGGTATGGTGGTGCATGCCTGTAGTCCCAGCTACTCAAGAGGGTGAGGTAGGAGAGATCACCTGAGCCTGAGAAGGTCAACGCTGGGGTGAGCCATGACCATGCCACTGTACTCTAACCCTGGGCAACAGAGTGAGACCCTGTTTCAAAAAAAAAAGCATTTAGTCCACCCAACCTACTGAACATCATAGCTTACCCTAGCCTAACATAAATGTGCTCAGACCTCACATTAGCCTATACTTGGGCATAATTGTCTAACGCAAAGTGTATATTTATTTGTTCATTTATTTGATTTTGAGACGGAGTCTTGCTCTGTCGCCAGTCTGGAGTGTAGTGGTGCAATCTTGGCTCACTGCAACCTCCACCTCCCGGGTCTAAGTGATTCTCCTGCCTCAGCCTCCCGAGTAGCTGGGACTACGGGCATGTGCAACCGTGCCCAGCTAATTTTTGTGTTTTTAGTAGAGATGGGTTTTCACCATGTTGGCCAGGATGGTCTCAATCTCATGACATTGTGATCCGCCCACCTCGGCCTCTCAAAGTGCTGGGATTACAGGCGTGAGCCACCACGCCCGGCTGGGTCCTGGAAGTATGGTTTCTATTGGATACGTATCACTTTTGCACCATCAGAAAGTAAAAAAGTCATTTGGACCATCATATGTTGGGGACTCTCTGTGTAGAATATAAGGTAATGATCCAGCTTCATTCTTTTGCATGTGAATATCCAGTTTCTCCAGCACCATTTGTTGAACCTCACATATTCCTACTGCCCTCCTTCTGAAAGGGCGCTCTGCAAATAATCCTTCCACTCATCTCAGCTGCCCAAACTAAAAGCTTACCAAGGGTCATCCTTGGTTCCTGTCCTTCTCTCGTGTCCTGCATCCTATCAGTCCATCAGCAAATTGTTTATTTGGCCTCCTAGGTAAAGCATAATCCCATTTCCTCTGCCAGCACCCTGATCGATCAACCATTGCTTTTACCTGGATTATGTCACAGCCTCCTAATGGGGTCTTCCTACGTCCACCCTTTGCCCCTCTCTGTTCTATTTTCCACTTTGTAGCCAGAATAATCTAGTTAAAATAGAAATCAAAATAGATCTAAACTCCTCCCATGGCTTACAAAGCCTGTGTGGTCCGGCCCCTCTGTGGCTGAGTCGTCTTCTCTCAGTGTGCTGTGGTCACGAGGGTCTTCCTAGTTTCACTGCGCACTAAGCTCATCCTAGCACAGAGTTCATGGGAGGCTCCGGGGTTGGACTTCCTGTTTGTGAAGCCTTCTCTGTCACTTGACTGTGTGACCTTGGACAAAATGCTTTGTTTCTATGCACTCTTCTACATTAGTGATGATAGTAATAACTAGAACCCAGAGGGTGGTCATGAGGATTAAGTAAAAGAATGCAGGGAAGACGTTTGGTGCAGAGCTAGCATCCAGAAAACACTCATCTTTAATGGAAATGTGTTGGCATGGTTGGCTCCTATCATTCAGGGTCCCATTCAATTACTGCTCAGAGGACAGCCCTTATTAATATAAAGTAGCCCCCCATCACTATCATGAATTTAGCATTGCACTGTATCACTTTGTATCTGGCTGTCCCCCACACCATACTAGAAAGGATGCCCCATGAGGATAGGACCTCATCTTGCTTCCTGCTTTAGATCCAGTACCGAGCACCCAGCCCAAATTTGAGAAAGTGAATATATGGTCAGTTATCTAACCCATATGGCTAAATCAAACCTTAAAATAAGGAGCACTGTATCACCATAGGACCAAAAATGATTTGTCTTCCATTTTGCCTCTCTGACCCTAAAGCCAACCATTTCAGTAATTAGCATTGGAGATCGGCAATCACCTTCAGGTTGCTGCGTGGTGGGGAGCCGGGAGCAACATACACACATGTATGTGCACATTATCCCTTTACATATATACTCAAAACCTATACTGAGCTCTGTGCCCTGCCTGATTCATACCTCCCAGACCTTGCTCGTAGGCCCCTGCAGTTTGGATTGGATGTTCACACTTACTCATCCCAGTCTTTGGGCCTGAGCCCTCAAAGCTACAGTGTATCTGCACATTCTCCCCTAACTTTGGAAATTGATCACAACCCTAGTGCCACTGTAGTCAGTTACCTTGCCCTTCCCTGGATCAGGGGGAGTGGGTTTGGAGAACTTACCCAATCTCAATAGTACAGGTAGTAAGCTTTTAATTTTTTAATTTTTTATTTAATTATTATTTTTTTTTGAGGTAGAGTCTCACTTTGTCACCCAGCCTGGAGTGCAGTGGCGCGAACACGGCTCACTGCAACCTCAGCGTCCTGGCTCAAGTGATCTCCTACCTTAACCCTCCAAGTAACTGGGACTACAGGCCTGCACCACCACATACAGCAAATTTTTGTATTTTTTGTAGAGACAGGATTTTGCCATGTTGTCCAGGCTGGTCTTGAACTCCTGGAGTCAAGCCATCTGCCCACCTTGGCCTCCCAAAGTGTTGGGATTACAGGTATAAGCTTTTTAAAGAATATTTTTCCTATAAGAACTACAACCACATGGTTAAAAACCTAAAAATGTACAAAAAGCCCTACCATGAAAAGTATTTCTCTTTATGTAGTACTTTTCCCCCAAAGGCAACCAATATTACTTAGTTCCTTTGAGTATATTTTTCAGACATTTTACACAAATAAGTGACTGGCTATGTCCCTACTGCTTTTACATGGTAGCACCTTCAGCACACTTCTACCTATTGCTTTTTTAGCTACCATATTGGAGAATATTCCATATCAAATCTCTCTAGGATTTTTTTCTTTATAATTGAGATAAAACCTACAGTAAATGCATAAAGTGTACTAATCTTAATACACGTAGCGTAATGACTTTTTACCTGTGTATGTGTGAACACACACTCATAAAGCCAGCTGTTTCTTTGTAACATTCACATACTATTTCATTGTATGGAGATTCCCTTACTGGTTTAGCTTATTCCCTGATAGATATTTGTAATGTTCTCACATTAATTTGTTAGGAGCAAAGGTGTAGCTAATACCCTC
Source organism: Ateles fusciceps (assembly GCA_036589455.1). Lineage (NCBI taxonomy): Eukaryota > Metazoa > Chordata > Mammalia > Primates > Atelidae > Ateles > Ateles fusciceps. Next base: position 10,466,878 of record JAZHEH010002060.1, read on the forward strand.
ATGCATACTTCCTTGTACATATGAAGGACACCATGTGTCTTGGGTGCTAATACAGGCTCATAATTCTGAAGTCCAAAACACACGGAAAATCAAATTTCCAGAACTTACGTGGTAGCAACACCTGACCTATACTGAGTTGAGCCTACGTATAGTCTCTGTCCCATTTACTGTGTCTAATCCTAGATTTGGCAACAGCAATATTAACATGTCTCATTATTGGTCCTGCTGCAGATGCTGCTGGGGCTGTCACATAATAGATGGCATACATACTGAATTACTTTTCTAAAATTCAAGAAATTCTAATTGCAAAACACACTGGGCTCAAGGCAAGGATTTCATATAGAGACTTGTGGCTCACCTGGCTAAGACTTGTCAAACATGTAATAAGTGCCACGTCTGTGCTCAACGTTTTATCTATTTTATGCCATTTATTCCTCAAAGCAATTATTAAAATGGTTGCTTTTGGAGGAAAGTGGCTCGTAGAGATTCCGATTGAGGACTAGAGTGAGGCCATCCGGTTTCCAGCACTGTGGGATTTGGGCAAGTTACTTTACCTGTTTTAGTCTCTTAACCTTGCCTTTACAATAAGGAGCCAAGAGTCATTCGGATTAAATGAAAGTTCACGTAAAACAGATGCTGGAGAGGATGTGGAGAAATAGGAACACTTTTACACTGTTCGTGGGAGTGTAAATTAGTGCAACCAGTGTGGAAGACAGTGTGGCGATTCCTCAAGGATCTAGAAGTAGAAATACCATTTGACCCAGCAATCCCATTACTGGGTATATACCCAAAGGATTATAAATCATTCTATTATAAAGACACATGCATGTGTATGTTCATTGTGGCAGTGTTTACAATAGCAAAGACTTGGAACCAACCCAAATGCCCATCAAGAATAGACTGGATAAAGAAAATGTGGCACAAATGCACCATGGAATACCATGCAGCCATAAAAAAGAATGAGTTTGGCAGATCCAAGATGGCCGAATAGGAATGGCTCTGGAATGCAGTGAGAACAATGCAGAGGGTGAGTGAACGCCTCGTTTCTAAACGAGTTATTACTGCCCACAGATCAGGAGATTCCCGGGCTGAAAAGCACCGTGAGTTTCCAGCGTGGCTGTTTCAGCCAGCACAGTGGGTCGCCCACACAAAAACTCACACAAATCTGGGCGGCTGTTTCAGCTGGCACCTGGAATGCCTGGGAGACAGAGCCACCCATTCAACAGAAAAGAGGGGGCTGAAACAGGGAGCCTGGTGATCTGCCTCAGCAGGTCCCACCCCCACAAAGCCAGCAATCTGAAATGCTCTGGATTGAGAGTTTCACAGCAAGCACAGCTGGACCTGGTACGGTACAGCTTTGTTCAGGGAAGGCATCTGCCATTACCAAGGCAGTCCACCACTACCAAGGCAATCTGCCATTACTGAGGCAGTCTGCCATTACAGAGTTAGTCTGCCATTACTGAGGCAGACTGCCATTACTGAGGCAGTTCTAACTATACCTCTATAAACAAAACCACAAGGAAGTTCACACAGTAGCTGGGCAGAACCCATGGCAGCTCAGCAACGCCTTTGCTGGCAGACTGTGACTAGGCTGCCTCCTGGCTGGGCAAGGCATCTCTAAAAAAAGGCAGCAGCGCATCAGGAACTTATAAATAAAGCCCTACCATCCCAGGACAGAGCACCTAGGGAAAAAGGTGGTTATGAGTTCTGCTGCAGCAGACTTAAACATAACCTGCCCAGCAGCTCTGAACAGAACAACAGAGCTCACAGCTCAGCACTCGAGCTCCTATAAGGAACAGACTGTCTCCTCAAGCAGCTCCCCTGACCCCTATATATCCAAAGAGTCACCTCATAAAGTAGAGCTCAGGCTGACATCAGACAGTTATCCCTCTGGGACGAAGATAACCGAGAAGAAACTGGCAGCAACCCTTACTGTTCTGCAGCTGCTGCAGGTGATCCCTAGGCAAGCAGGGTCTGGAGTGGACCTTGCAGTCCTACAGCAACGGGGCCTGAAGGAAAACTGAAAAACAGAAAGAAATAACTTCATCATCAACAAAAAGGATGTCCACTCAGAGACCCAATCTGAAAGTCAACAACTACAAAGACCACAGGTAGATAAATCCACAAAGATGGGAAGAAACCAGTGCAAAAAGGATGAAAACACCTAAAACCAGAACACCTCTCCTCCTCCAAGGGATCACAACTCATCACTAGCAAAGGAACAAAGCTGGATGGAGAATGAGTCTGATGAATTTACAGAAACAGGCTTCAGAAGGTGGGTAATAACAAAATTCTCTGAGCTAAAAGAACATGTTCTAATGCAATGCAAAGAAACTAAGAACCTTGAAAATATGTTTGATGAAATGCTAACGAGAATAAACAGCTTAGAGAAGAATATAAATGACTTAATGGAGCTGAGAAACACAACACAAGAACTTTGCGAAGCATACACAAATTTCAATAGCCGAATTGACCAAGCAGAAGAAAGGATATCAGAGATTGAAGATCAACTCAATGAAATAAAATAAGAAGGCAAGATTAGAGAAAAAAGAGTGAAAAGAAATGAACAAAGCCTCCAAGAAATATGGGATTATGTGAAAAGACCTAATCTACGTTTGATAGGTGTACCTGAATGTGATGGAGAGAATGAATCCAAGCTGGAAAACACTCTTCAGGATATTATCCAGGGGGGACTTCCCCAACCTCGCAAGGCAGGCCAATATTCGAGTCCAGGAAATACAGAGAACACCACAAAGATACTCTTCAAGAAGAGCAACCCCAAGACACATAATCATCAGATTCATCAGAGTTAAAATGTAGGAAAAAATGCTAAGGGCAGTCAGAGAGAAAGGTTGGGTTACCCACAAAGGGAAGCCCATCAGACCCACAGCAGATCTCTTGGCAGAAACCCTACAAGCCAGAAGAGAGTGGGAGCCAATATTCAACATCCTTAAAGAAAAGAACTTTCAACCTAGAATTTCATATCCAGCCAAACTAAGTTTCATAAGCGAAGGAGAAATAAAATCCTTTACAAACAAGCAATTGCTGAGAGATTTCGTCATCACCAGGCCTGCCTTACAAGAGCTCCTGAAAGAAGCACTAAACATAGAAAGGAATAACCAGTACCAGCCACTCCAAAAACACACCAAATGTTAAAAAGCATTGACACAATAAAGAAACTGCGTCAACTAATGGGCAAAACAACCAGCTAGAATCAAAATGGCAGAATCAAATTCATACATAATAATATTAACCTTAAATGTAAATGGGCTAAATGCTCAAATCAAAAGACACAGACTGGCAAATTGGATAAAAAGTCAAAAATCATCGGTGTGCTGTATCCAGGAAACCCATCTCACATGCCAGGACACACGTAGGCTCAAAATAAAGGGACGGAGGAAGATTTACCAAGCAAATGGAGAGCAAAAAAAAAGCAGGAGTTGCAATCCTAGTCTCTGATAAAATAGACTTTAAACCAACAAAGATCAAAAGAGACAAGGAAGGGCATTACATAATGGTAAAAGGATCAATGCAACAAGAAGAGCTAATGATCCTAAATATATACGCATCCAATACAGGAGCACCCAGATACATAAAGCAAATTCTTAATGACTTACAAAGAGACTTAGACTCCCGCAAAATAATAGTGGGAGACTTTAACACTCCACTGTCAATATTAGATCAACAAGACAGAAAATTAACAAGAATATCCAGGACTTGAACTCAGATCTGGACCAAGCAAACCTAATAGACATTTACAGAACTCTCCACCCAAAATCCACAGAATATGCATTCTTCTCAGCACCACCTCACACCTACTCTAAAATTGACCACACAATTGGAAGTAAATCACTCCTCAGCAAAAGCAAAAAAACGGAAATCATAACAAACAGTCTCTCAGACCACAGTGCAACAAATTAGAACTCAGGATTAAGAAACTCACTCAGAACTGCACAACTTCATGGAAACTGAACAACTGGCTCTTGAATGTTGACTGGATAAACAATGAAATGAAGGCAGAAATAAAGATGTTCTTCGAAACTAACGAGAACAAAGACACAATGTACCAGAATCTCTGGGACACATTTAAAGCAGTGTATAAGAGGGAGATTTGTAGCAATAAATGCCCACATGAGAAGCAAGGAAAGATCGAAAATCGACACCCTATCATCAAAATTGAAAGAGCTAGAGGAGGATGATAAAGAAAACTCAAAAGCTAGCAGAAGACAAGAAATAACTAAGATCAGAGCAGAATTGAAGGAGATAGAGACACAGAAAAACCTTCAAAAAATCAATAAATCCAGGAGGTGGTTTTTTGAAATGATGAACAAAATAGGCAGACTGCTAGCCAGATTAATAAAAAAGAAAAGGGAGAAGAATAAAATAGATGCAATAAAAAACGATAAAGGGGATAGCACCACCGATTCCACAGAAATACAAACTCCCATCAGAGATTACTACAAACAACTCTATGCACACAAACAAGTAAACCTGGAAGAAATGGATACATTTCTGGACACTTGCACCCTCCAAGCCTAAACCAGGAAGAAGTCAAAACCCTGAATAGACCAATAACAAGGGCTGAAGTTGAGGCAGCAATTAATAGTCTACCAATCAAAGAAAGCCCAGGTCCAGATGGGTTCACAGCCGAATTCTATCAGACATACAAAGAGGAGTTGGTACCACTCCTTCTGAAACTATTCCAAACAATCCAAAAAGACGGAATCCTTCCCATATCATTTTATGAGACCAACATCATCCTGATACCAAAAACCAGCAGAGACTCAACAACAGCAACAAAAACTTCAGGCCAATATCCATGAATATAGATGCAAAAATCTTCAATAAAATACTGGCAAACCAATTGCAACAGCACATCAAAAAGCTTATCCATCACAATCAAGTAGGCTTCATCCCAGGGATGCAAGGGTGGTTCAACATATGGAAGTCTATCATGTAATTCACCACATAAACAGAACCAAAGACAAAAACCACATGATTATCTCAATAGATGCAGAGACGGCCTTTGACAAAATTCAACAGTCTTTTATGTTAAAAACCCTAAATAAACTAGGTATCAATGGAATGTATCTCAAAATAATAAAAGCTATTTACAGCAAACCCACAGCCAATATCATACTGAATGGGCAAAAACTGGAAGCATTCCCTTTGAAATCTGGCACTAGACAAGGATGTCCTCTCTCACCACTCCTATTCAATATAGTATTGGAAGTTCTAGCCAGAGAAATCAGGCAAGAAAAAGAAATAAAGGGTATTCAAATAGGAAAGGAGGAAGTCAAATTGTGTCTATTTGCAGATGGCATGACTGTATATTTAGAAGATCCCATTGTCTCAGCCCAAAATCTCCTTAAACTGATAAGCAACTTCAGCAAAGTCTCAGAATACAAATCAATGTGCAGAAATCACAAGCATTCTTATACACCAATAACAGACTTAAAGAGAGCCAAATCAAGAACAAACTCCCATTCACAATTGCTACAAAGAGACTATAATACCTTAGGAATACAACTAACAAAGGATGTAAAGGACCTCTTCAAGGAGAACTACAAACCACTGCTCAAGGAAATAAGAGAGGACACAAACACATGGAAAAACATTCCATGCTCATGGTTAGGAAGAATCAATATTGTAAAAATGGCTATACTTCCCAAAGTAATTTATAGATTCAACGCTATCCCCATCAAGCTACCTATGACCCTCTTCACAGAACTGGAAAAAACCACCTTAAACTTCATATGGAACCAAAGAGAGCCTGCATAGTCAAGAAAATTCTAAGAAAAAAGAACAAAGCTGGAGGCATCATGCTACCTGACTTCAAACTATACTACAAGGCTACAGTAATCAAAACAGCATGGTACTGGTACCAAAACAGACATATAGACCAATGGAACAGATCAGAGGCCTTAGAGGCAACGCCACACATCTACAACTGTCTGACCTTTGACAAACCAGACAAAAACAAGCAATGGGGAAAGGATTCCCCTGTTTAATAAATGGTGTTGGGAAAACAGCCATGAGCAGAAAACAGATACTGGACCCCTTCCTGACACCTTACACTAAAATTAACTCCAGATGGATTAAAGACTTAAACATAAGACCTAACACCATAAAAACCCTAGAAGAAAACCTAGGCAAAATCATTCAGGACATAGGCATAGGCAAGGACTTCATGACTAAAACACCAAAAGCATTGGCAACAAAAGCCAAAATAGACAAACGGTATTTAATTAAACTCCAGAGCTTCTGTGCAGCAAAAGAAACAATCATTAGAGTGAACTGGTGACCAACAGAATGGGAAAAATTTTTTGCAATTTACCCATCTGACAAAGGGCTAATATCCAGAATCTACAAAAAACTAAAACAGATTTACAAGAAAAAAACAAACCCATTCAAAAGCAGGTGAAGGACATGAACACTTTTCAAAAGACATTTATGAGGCCAACAAACATATGAAAAAATGCTCATCATCAGTGGTCATTAGAGAAATGCAAATCAAAACCACATTGAGATACCATCTCACACCAGTTAGAATGGCGATCATTAAAAAATCTGGAGACAATAGATGCTGGAGAGGATGTGGAGAAATAGGAACACTTTTACACTGTTGGTGGGAGTGTAAATTAGTTCAACCATTGTGGAAGACAGTGTGGCGATTCCTCAGGGACCTAGAAATAGAAATTCCATTTGACCCAGCAATCCCATTACTATATCCAAAGGATTATAAATCATTCTGTTATAAAGGCACATGCACACATATGTTCATTGTGGCACTGTTTACAATAGCAAAGACCTGGAACCAACCCAAATGCCCATTGATGATAGACTGGACAAGGAAAATGTGACACATATACACCATGGAATACTATGCAGCCATAAAAAATGATGAGTTTGTGTCCTTTGTAGGGACATGGGTGAATCTGGAAACCATCATTCTCAGCAAACCGACACAAGAACAGATAATCAAACACTGCGTGTTCTCACTCATAGGCGGGTGTTGAACAATGAGAACACATGGACACCGGGAGGGGAGCATCACACACTGAGGTCTGTTGGGGGAGGAATAGGGGAGGAACAGTAGGGGTTAGGGAGGTTGGGGAGGGGATAATCGGGGAGAAATGCCAGATATAGGTGATAGGGGGATGGAGGCAGCAAACCACATTGACATGTATGTACCTATGCAACAGTCCTGCATGTTTTGCACATGCACCTCAGAACCTAAAGTGCACTAAAATATATTTAAAAAAAAGAATGAGTTCATGTCCTTTGCAGGGACATGGGCGAATCTGGAAACCATCATTCTCAGCAAACTGACACAAGAACAGAAAACCAAACACCACATGTTCTCACTCATAAGTGGGTGTTGAACAATGAGAGCACACGGACACAGGGAGAGGAACATCACACACTGCGGTCTGTTGGGGGGGTAGGGGGCTAGAGGACGATAGCAGGGAGTGGGGGAGGTTGGGTTGGGATAACATTAGGAGAAATACCTAATGTAGGTGACGGGGGGATGGAGGCAGCAAACCACCATGGCATGTGTATACCTATGTAACAATCCTGCAGGATCTGCACATGTGCCCCAGAACTTAAAGTATAATAAAAGAAAATGCTGGGTGCAGTGCCCTAACAGTTGTCTGTAATGAGTGCTAATTGTCACTACAATCCTCACTTTACAGTTGGGAAAATGAGATATGGAGAACTGAAGGAATTTGCCTGAGATCCCAGTAAGAGTCAGGGCTGTGCCTTGAACCCATGTCCACCCAAAACGAAAGCATGTGAACCATCATCTAAGAATTCCCTGGTTTATATGGGTCTTTTATTTCTGTTTTTCAAAGGAGGAAAAGATTCATCACACTCTTCCTCGTTGGAGGGGAACTGAATATGGGACCTACGGTTATTCTGTTCCCTACGCCGAATTAGCCTAAACAGTTAGCGACTCGCCCGGTGGTCATTTCGGAGCCGTGTGCACCAGTCCTGGTAAGATAAGCCATGGCCATGCCACCTTAAATAATAGTCTGCCAAACCCCACTTGCCAAAGCAGTGTTGGCTTTAACCTCTGCTTTTTTCCATCCTGTTTTGCAATCACTTTTTTGAAGAAAAAGAAGCACTCCTTTACCTCGGTAAAACCACTCCCGTCAGGCTGTAGGGCGCCATGGGAGCAGGATGGAAAAGCGGGGAGGTTTATCCAGCCGCGCCGTCAGTGGACAAAGTGACTTTGGGAAGGTAGTGGTTTCTTCCACTCCGTGAGTGAGGCTGAGGCTTCAAGTCCAAAGTATGTGTTCTGTACAAAGTGTGTGTTCTGTACAAAGTGTGTGTTCTGACTAGTTTTGCATGTCCAGGTGTTGACCCCTGAAGTTGCAGAGAAGAACGTAATTCACTTTCTCCTCCCCAGAGGAGAACACCCTACCCTCTCAGGGTGATGGGCATTGGCTTCCTAACGACCCCACGTCTGCACCTCTCTATGTGCTGTGAACTCTGACTGAGACACTCCTTTCCTCACCCTTCCACCCCTTTCCTCACCCTTCCACCCCTTTCCTCATCCAGTCCTGCCCATCTTCCCACACTCAACCCTACCCTCAGCCTGAGCCTGTCCTCTGGTCCCTGCTACAGTCCCTGGCCCTTCTCGCAACGCATCTCACCCTGTTGACACCATCTCTTCACATGTCTGGGAGCCACTGGAATACAAGGGTTGTGACAGTCACCACCACACCCAAATGCAGAAGAACCTCAGTCAGTGTGGATCTGAGTGCTCACTTGCGTGTTATCTGTGGTCCGCTGGCATGGTTGGGGCAGGGGCAACCAGCAGAGTACAGAGGGTGGGAAAATTTTCTGTTTTTTTTGTTGTTTCTTTTAATGATGTTTGCACCAAGGGGTGTGGGACCTGGGACCCTTCTAAATGTTGGTGTGTGGCGGTCCCTGCTGCAGGGCAGTGTGGCGGGGCGGCAGGGGGAGCGGGGGGTCTTCTGGTTAGTCTGACGCAGTAAACTGGGACATGTAAAATCAGAGGGCCCAGTGGAGAAATGTCCAGAAAAGCCTGTGCTTTTCCTAAACATTTGGTTTGAATGGACACTATGCATCTCGTAGCTGACCTTTTTATGTTTTGACTACTAGGTAACTCAGTTCATCTATTCACTTAAATGTTTATTAACCACCTTCTACGTGCAGGCATTCTTCTGGAACAATGAGTAACGCGACGTTGCTGCCCTCGTTATAGACATTTACATCCTACTGGGGAAGATGGACCACAGCCAAGTCCACCCGTAATTATCGATATGGTTGGGCTCTGTGTCTCCACTCAGATCTCATCTAGAATTGCAATCCCCATAAATCCCTACATATAGAGGGAATGACTAAGATAGGAAGTGACTGGATCACGGCGGTGTTTTCCCCCATGCTGTTCTCGCGATAGTGAGTTCTCACGAGATCTGATGGTTTAATAAGGCAGTTTTCCCAGCTCTCGCTCACTCGTCTCTCTCCTGCCGTCCTGTGAAGAAGGTCCCTGCTTCTCCTTCAACTTGTGCCATGATTCTAAGTTTCCTGAGGCCTCCCCCAGGCATGTGGAACTGTGAGTCAATGAAACCTCTTTCCTTTATACACAGTCTTGGGTATTTCTTCACAGCAGTGTGAAAACAGACTAATACGGTTATCCTATGGGAATAAAATCCAGTGTTTTTATTAGTAATATCTCTCTCTTTTCCCCTTGCCCCAGTCGCCTAGCTGTCCATGCTCTCCTGTTACAGCATCCGTGCTGGAAAGATGGTTATGTTACCATCACATTCCTCTTGGGAATGAGGTTTGCTACGGCCAAACACACGGAGATTCAGTGGTTCAGTTTATTTATGAGGCAGCGACTAAGTACTGGGCATGAAGTGTACCTAGGTGAGCCAGGTGGTTCATAAGGAGGAGGCAGAAAGCACTCTATGATCACAGCTGTGAACTCTGTACCTCCCTGTACTGCCGGATCCCAGCGGGCTGACCCGTTAGAGGGGGAACAGTCCCAGGTCACACGCTGTTCTGTGAAGACAAGCGAGATGACAGCCCGCCAGCTCTTATGCAACAGGGGGCATTGCACTTAGATTTCTCTCATTGGGAGCCCAGGCTCAAGTGTGGGCAGACAGTGAGACATAAGTGGCTTTTATGGGAAAGTGTGTTTGAGCTTTAAGTTGTTTTAAGAGCCGTAAGGCCCACTTTGGGATTTGTTTGGCGGTTGGTTTTTTTAAAAAACTTCTATTTACCTTTTCGGAATAAAGGGCTGAATCAGTTCTCCCAACAAGCCAGAATTCCAACTTGAGGTTATGTTTATAAATAGAAAATCTAGGTTTTCCAGAACTGAAGCTCACTAAAGCCAATTTTGTTGGCAAAGCGGGAGGCACTGGCAACTTGTGGTCTGAGCATTTCTAGGCATGTGGAACTCCTGCGTCCCAGACACAGCCCCAGGACACTCTGACTTAACCCTCCTGTACCAGGACACTGAAAGGAGCATCAGCTGGTGCCTGGGACCCTGCACCTGGGGTGGCCCTGGAGATGCCACTCCCCAGCCGAGTTATTTGCCTCTCGGGGCCTCCATCTCCTTCCTCATCTATAAAACAGGGTCGGCCCCTAAGATCCACTAACAGAGGATAATACTCAAAGCCACAAAAATTCAATTTGTGAGTGCAGAATTAAGGAAGATTTGGGCCAGGCATTGTGGCTCATCCTGTCATCTCAGCACATTGTGAGGCCGAGGTGGGAGGATTGCTTGAGCTCAAGAGTTTGATACCAGCCTGGCCAACATGGCGAAACCCCATCTCTACAAAAATTAGCTGAGCATGGTGGTGAGTGCCTGTAGTCCCAGCTATTCAGGAGGCCGAGGTGGAAGGATCACTTGAGCCCAGGAGGCAGAGCTTGCCGTGAGCTGAGATCGCGCCACTGCACTCCAACCTGGGTGATGGAGCCAGACAGTCTCAAAAAAAAAAAAGGTAAGGGAGATTTGAATAATGTCTGGTCAAGACTGAGTTCCTATAAGCTGGGGTTATGATCTCGCTGCTGTTTTGCTGAACATATTTCTTCATTCATTCACAAATAGCAACTCAGCATCCTCAATGATCAGGCACTGCAGAGTCAATGGGATTTAGTGCAATAGACACTCTGTCACAGGCACAGAAGCTTACATCCCGGGGGATGGGGGAGTGGAGTAAGAAGACAGATCTTAAGGAAACCTGCTAGTTTTGGAGAATATTTGCTTTGAAGACAATAAGATAGGATGATATGATTGACAGGCACAGCCAAGTGTAAATAATAATGATAAATAACATTGATTGAGTGCTCAGTGTTCTAAATACTTTTTTCTGTTTCGTATAAGAGTAGGTACTACTGTTATTCCCATTCTTCAAATGAGTAAAGACATGTAAGGAATGTTAATGATATCCCTGAAAATGAATCATGGAGCTCATATTCAGGGCTCAAATTATGATGGGGATCATTTAATCCAATGTCCCTTCTAGTAAGGACTGACCAGCGCACACAGAAGGTCGGAAGGTGAAGGGAACATTCACAGTCGGGGTGATACTTGAGCTGGGTTTTGAGGGATGAGTAGTTCTTAGTGTCTCACCATAGTAGTTGTTGGTTCATGCTGGCATGGAAATTTGTGGTCTCTTCAGTCGACCAAATTATTCTTTAAATGACACTCCTAAAATGCTGATCACGTAATTTGCCTATATCATAAAGACCTGAATACTTTTGAGGAATTATTTAAGGTATGTGACCACTATAATCTTCAAAATTTACTCACACATTTTAACCCAAGGTTACAATCTCAACGTGCATAATGACATCTTGCAAACATTCTGAGGACAGGCTCTATGTGGGTTGTAGTTTTCAACCTGTACTCCCTTTAGCAAATCTTTTTCCCTCTTGGAATTTCAGGCTCCTTAAACCTCACTGGGGATCAACCAGACCAGTGAATGCCAATAAAATCAAAGACTCCGGGGGTGAAACCCGGGCATCTGCCGTTTAAAAAATGCTTTCCAGATGATCTTCATGTGTAGCCAAAGTGGGGGAACCACTAAGGAGAAACAGGGTCCCCAACAATGGGCTGCAGAATGCCAAGAGGTCTAGAAGGGAGTCACTGTGGGGGACTGGGTCTTCCTCTTCTCCCTAATTCAGCCAGAGCTGTTTCTTCCCATTGTATCTGTTCTATTGGTTGAGCTTTCTTGTAACATTGTATGGGCAGAATGTGTTCTACCACCAAAAACTCGTGTCTGAAACCACTGGGACCAGAAGCCTGTCAGGATGGCCCAATTCCACACCCGCGGTTCTGTGTAGTTTTTGCTCCCTGTGATCTGGATCTTGGTACCATTTCTGTACTCGGTAAAGCAGCGGCTGCCTTCTGTCCCAGCCCTGCCTACCCTTCCTTGATAGGTGAGTTAATCCTCTAATGTGGTGGTAGCTGCCTTACAGTGAGGTATTTGATTACCTCATTATGAATTACGGTGAAGTGCCCTGGTGAAGGGTCGAAGGTATTTGAGATCCTTTGGGACTGAATGTGAGATACTACTAAAACGAGACTCCATTTTATAGGTGATAAATCTTGATATTGTAAGTTTAATACAGTTTGATGGTTGTAAATCCAGTGAATGCACTGCAGGAATTTGCTGTGTGTTGCATTTATGAAATATTTAGTCAGGTGTTTTTAAAGGTATGACTTTTCTCATAAGGTACTAACGTTTATGGGCTTAACAAAAAAGTTTCCTACTGGTGCCAGGTATGCTGCTGTTCAAGGCCCTTGGAAAAGAAACCTATTGTAGTTTCTTTTTGTGTGTGTTGTAAGAAAGCTCTCTGATAATACTGAGAGTCATAGCCGAATCAAGAAGTAGATTTTTGTATATATGAGAATGTATTTTAGGGTAAGAAAATAGTAGGGTAGAAGCAAATTTAAAGTAAGCTTATACTGGATGTGTAGACTGTAAATATCAAAAAGGAGTTCACAAAGGGGGTTGGAATAGTCAGTGTGGATGTTAAAGCAAGTTGGCTTGGTTGGTGGTCACAGGTGTGTTTGTTTTCTCTTGTTACGTAGCAAATTACTGCAAATTTAAAGGCTCAAAACACATTATGTCATACTGTCTGTGTGGCATGAGTCTGGGCACAGCTGAGCTGGAGTCTTCCACTCAGGATCTCACAAGGCTGCAACCAATGTATTGTTGGAGCTGAGGTCTCCTCTGAGCTCCAGATCCTTCCAGGCTCATATGGTTCTTGGTAGAAACCATTTCCTTGTAGACGCAGAACTCCTGGAATCTGGCTGCTTCAAGACCAGCAGGAGAGCTGCTCTCTCACTTTAAATCTCCCTTTTCAGAGAAGGCCTGAATTCTGTTTTAAAAGACTCACCTGATTAGGTCAGGCCCACTTAGGCTAATTTCCATTTTGATTAACTCAGACTCAGCTGATTAGGGACCTTAATTACATCTGCAAAACTCTACCACCTTTGCCTCATAAGGTAACCTTACAATCGCAGAGACAGCTCATCATATTCCCAAGTCCTGCCTGCACACAAAGGGTGGACATGCAATGCGTGCCTATCAGGGAGCAGGAATCTTGGGCCAGTTTAGATTCTGCCTGCCATGCCACGAATGTGACCTCAAACTCTTTGAGCATTTTTTTTTTATGGCTGTCCAATGGGCATGGTAATTCTTACCTGTCTTGGAGGGGATGTCATCAGCTACAATGAGATGACATATTAGAAATCTGGAAGTAAGCTGAGAAGCCCCTGGTGTGGGCAGGAAGTACCTGGATAAAAGAATAAGATTAGGCTTGTAGCTACGACTATACTTCTGCTTCAGCCGGAAGATACCACTGCATACACTGGGTGGATAGAAAAAGGAAGGCACCCCGGACAAATAATCAATTTTCTTTCCTTTGATCAAAGAGTAGAATGAGTGGGCACTGAACCTGCTTCTGGTTCACTCTTCATGGCAGTTGCCTTTCCAAATTCCCATGTTCTCAACAATGGCACAGACATCATTTTTGGATTAAAAATGGGAGCGTTGCGCAGTCATCGACTCCTTAGTTTCATCCCAACCATTTCTCAACATCAGAAAGATGATCATACTTTGATAATACTGAGAGTCACAGCCAAATCAAGAGGTAGATTTTTGTATATGTAAGAATATATTTTAGGATAAGAAACTAGTAGGATAGAGGCAAATTTAAAGTGAGCTTATACCGGATATGTAGACTGTAAATATCAGAAAGGAGTTCACATAGGGGGCCAATAATCCCATGCCTTGCCATGGGAGTGCCCTTCTCTGGAACCACGCTTCCCCTGCTTCCTACCTACCCTGTGCTTCCCTGTGCCCGCCTCCTCCAAAATATTCCCCACTGATCACTTTCCATTTTGCAATTAATGTAGAACCCAATTGGAGACAGGTAGGGAAAGACAATTTTTTAAACAGATGGTGTGGGTCGCTAGGAAGTGATTGGTCAAATAATATTTGGAGGACAGATAACCGCTTTTGCCATTGTAACCCAAGGTGCACGCTGCACGGCCATAATTACAAATGCAGTGAAATGGAGGAAAATCCATCTTATTTAAAAGTGTTTTAGTGTCAGCAAAAATGTTGAGATGCCATTAAGAAAGTTTTTGTTAAGGACACGTTCGACTTGAGGTTTTTAATTTGTTTGAAGTATTTTGCTAAAACAGAATTATATTGGAGTTTACATAAAAGTAGAGAATGACATGAAAAGTTTTAACTTAAGCAGCAAAATAAAAAGGCTAATCTTATTTAAAAGTAATATGTATGTCTTGATTGAGTGCCCAGATATGTTCAACTGGGACTTTTTAGTGGAATCGGGTCTAAGCTGTTATACTGAGTTATACCGGGAAGGTTTTCCTGAGCTTATATAGCCAGACCTGAAATACTCTTGTGGCTGCATTTAATAAAGAAACGAAACTCTTGAGTAAGGGGATATGATTTTTTATGACAGAAGGAATGCAAATAACTTTTAGTCTCATTGCCTTGACCGGGTTTGGTTTGATTTGATGGAGTTTAATAATGACTTATAACCTGTGCTGACAATATGCAGGCCCGCACAACGTCATTTAACTCATTTATTCTGCTTGCTGTAAAAACAAAGAGATGGCAAATAAATATATGGAACGTTCATTGTTTGTCAGAGGGCCCAAGCCAAGAGTTTTCAGTGACCTTTTAAAATATGGTCCCAGGCTAGTACTAAAATGTCTGTCACTCAACACACACACTTGCACGCTCTGGCCTTTTAACCCATGCATCTTGTGTTTTTCTCTTTCAAATGGGTGTATGAATTTCCAATCAGCTGCAGCGATTTAGGCTTTTGCATTGGAGGATTACTGTAAATTGCAGCCTGACAATTACAATACGCAGGGCACTGGCGAGTTATTAATGGGCTCGCCTACTGATGGCTTTTCAGCGCAACCTCAGACCTGCCGAGCCGCAGTCTAATTGGATCCAGGGGTGGAGGCCCCTGAGGATGAGGATGGGGAGCGAGGGCTCCCCGGGACCCCGCCTCCAGCAGAGGAAGATATCAATTGATTATGGATGGCTCCTGTCCCCCATGTCGGATCTCTAATTCGCCTCCTCCTTAATGACTTGTATTGGCTTAAGGGGCTCCGCATTATTTGACAGCGTCAAGCTCTGCTGACAAAGACCAGCAGGTGACTTTAATTGAGGACTTCTATTGCGAGAGATTTTATGCAAGACAGAGCAACAGTTCAACAGACACAAAAGAGGCCTGTAAAAAAAAAAAAAAAAAAAAAAATTGCACGGCAGTGGTGGGAGCAGACCTAGAGTGAGCTACTTTACTTTCGTTTAGTTTACAATTTTTTTTTACTCCTTCAGTGGTGGCATCAGGAGGGAGACCCCCTCTCCAACCCCCTACCCCTGGAAATTCTGCAGCCGTCTCTCCTCTCTTGGGTTTCAATATTTATCTTTAGGGATGAATTATGTCCAGGCATAAATTATGTTTGACACATCTTGATGCTAGGGGAAGAAATTAAATTTTTCACTGCTCTGAAAAACATTCTGCAGAACATATCACGCTCAGAGTGCATCCTGAGAAAACCAAGCATGCTGTTTAGTTTTACAAAATTAAACGGACGGCCTGTCTGAAGCGTCAGAAGGGTTGGAGGATAATGATCAGTGAGTGAATGAAAAGAAAAAAAAAACGAGGGCTGATAGAATCGCAGACTTGGAGCCCCCAGAAGAATGAGGGCCGAGCTGGGTCCAGTGAGAGAGTCCCCCCGCTGTGAGGGGAGGTCAGAAAACCCTGCAGAGGGGCCATTGTCGTTTGGGGGTGGCTGAGCCAGCTGAGGCATGTGCCGTCTAGGAGGCTGGGCAGCCAAAGTATGTCTTGGGTCAGGCGGGATTGTAGCCACCTCCTCAGGCACTATAAGGGCAGTCCACCTCGATCTAAGGCCTGGGACTCTATGTCCTCTTTAACCTCAACCCCACGCTTTTACCTCACCCAACTTCTTGCCATTTCCAAAATATGCCAAGTATTTTTTGTGTGGGCAATCTTTGCTCATGCTACTTTCTCTACCTGAATTTCCCTTCTCTCTCCCTCCTTTGTCTTGCAAACTCCTATTCCCCTGTCAAGACACAGTTTGGTCACCTCCTCCAGGAAGCTTTCCAGTCTTTTCCCTCCCGCTACCCCAGACATTTTGACCACAGCCCACAGTCTCATCCACTGAGCTGTGCTGCCTGCCCCAAAAGGGTAAGGAAGCACTTGAATATCCAGAATGACCCACCAGAACACAGTTTGCACCCCGTGGAAGGTACTAAAGGTGTCCCAAAGTTTGAAAGGAGGGAGTGATGGTTCCTGGAGGAGGCAGTGGGGATAGAATCAGGAGGGCGCCTTGGAAGGCAGGTGGTTCCCTCAGGCTGGGCAGGACTTCAGGGCCTTGGTGGGGGCAGGGTGTGCTCCAGGCAGAGTTCAGACTCAGGAAGTCGACTGGGTGCCAGTGCCAGATGGTTTAAAGGCTGGGAATGTTGCCAAGAGGGACTGCCGATTTGAACTAATAACGCAATTGGGAACCCCAGGGTCTGATCAACTCAATAGCCTAGCTTAGTCTGTATGTTATGAACAGGTTGGCTGATATCCCCCAAATGAGCTAATCCATTCATTGTCACAGCTTCAAATTCTCTGCCTCTGGTCTGCAGAAATGCCTTCTCCTCCACCTGGCTAACCCTGTCCAGCTCGCCAGTGTGCCTCCTCTGGGAAGCCTTCCTGGATTCATCACATTGGTAGACCTGGTCATTCCTCAGTGCATTGTCACATGTTATCAGCCTTATTCTTTACATCCCTGGTGCCCCATGCTAAGCCACTTGGGGGCGGATTCTGCTTCTCTGGGTTCTCTATTGCCCAATGCGACCACAGTCAGCTTTGGAATGAGTGAGAATGCAAAATGGAGGTGCTGGTTCCAAAGAACTCTCTTCGTCTCCAATTTTGGGAAGCTAGGTTGCTTTGATTTGTTTTTTTTAAAAATTACAACTTGGCATTGTATACAGATATCAAAATATCACAGGTACTCTCAGAATCTATACAACTATTATATGTAAGTAAAAATTTAAAAGTTGGAACAGTGTCATGACTGACTGGATGTTACGGAAGGTGCCCGGCATGCTAGGGAAGATGGTTGTTGACTTTGGGGGGCCTTTGGTGCCCTGGGCCCTGAGTGGGGGTTGGTGGCTCCTGCCACAGAGGGGGACCCAATTCAGCTGAGGATGTGGTGTGCCCAGGCACACAGAGAGTGACGCAATGGGAGAAACCGCAGCCAGGGTGGAGGGGGAAGGGCTTTCCCAAGGGTTTGGTCAAAGCAAAAGAGATGTGGGGCTAATGTCAGAGAAGCCAGGGAAGCTCCCCTGGGTCTGAAGTGAATGGCTGGGGATGGGAGAGTGGGTTGGATGGAGAGGGGGCTCCTGGGTCACTTCTGAGAGGAAGGAAAAGGCGAGGACTCTGTTCTGTCCCCCCATGGGGCTGGGACAATCTGAACTCCTGCTGTGCAAGGACCATTCTCAAGGCATCTCCATCTCCCTCCGCATCTAGTCCAGAGCCTGAAACAGATGTTCCACTGTGATTTATGGAATGAATAAATGAATTAGCATGGAATGTGTCGCGTGGATTCTGAAACCACATCTCCAGCCTGGCCTTTAAGCCTGGTCTTCCCAAGGCCTATCCAGCTCTTCCCTGAGCCCAGAGCCTTCGAGTGGCTTCCATTGTTTCCACCACTTTTCCTGCTTGGCTGGCAGTCCTGCTTTTCTCCATCTCTGGAAACCTCAGGCCACCTTCCCCGCCTCTCTTAGTCATGGCTCTCACCGTGTCCCTCACCGCCACGGCCTGGGTTCTGCCCCGCCTCTGACGACGTGGACCCCTGTCATAGCTCCCCAGAGGTCACCCCGTCCTCAGCTCTCCTCTCCTCCAAACCCTGTCCCATGCAGCTGCCAGAATTTTTGAAAAAACATGGCTCAGATCTTGATAAGTACCCGTCATTTGATGACATCTCCTCCCCTTTCTCTGTGCCCCGCACCCTCCTGACAGCCTCTTTGCCCAGCTCTTTAGCGGGTCCCCCACAGCTATCCCCCCTGCTCCATCCTTCCTCCTTCAACCATCTCTTCCCCAGGCCCCACCCACACTCCACGTGGGCCGCACAGCACTGGGCACCTCCATTTGCTGTAGGACGTGGGCAGGCCACTTACCCAGGGACTCTTAGTTCTTGTGTTGCTATGATGAGTGTGCTGGTTGGAGTGAGTGGTCTGAGCTCTGTGTAACGGAGACATGCAGAACGCTACGGTCAGGCGGGGCTGGCTGGAGTCCCCACAGTGCCACTGAGCCCCTATATGACCTTGGGAACCACATGTCCAGGCCTCAGGGTCCTTCTCACCTGTCAGGTTGCCACAGCCACAGCAGCATTGGTCTGAGCTTTCAGCAGTGAGCCTGGCACGCAGGGCAGGTGAAACAGATGTGTCTGTCATTCTCTCACATTCTGGGTCTCACAGGTGATTATTCACTTGCCAGCTGTTCCCCAACCCCTAAGTGAGGGGAAGAGGTGCTGCTCTTGGCTGTGACCTCATTTATTTTAGGGCTTCCCTGGATTCATTTTTCCCAAATGTCTTAGCCTTCGGGAGCCATGAACACCAACCAGAGCTGCCCAGAACTGCCAGGCTGGACTGACAGATGATTTCTTGGCCGAGGCATGGCCAGGTCAATTATTCCATGACTGAGCAGGTCTCTGGATGTCATCCTGGCTCTGACCTGTTCTCAGGAAGGGCTTCATTAGGGGAAGGCAGTCTGGCCAGGTTGTCAGATTCACTCTGCCAGGCATAACCCAGGCCTCAGCTGAGTCACCGCCCTAGACTCACAGGGGCCATTGGGTGTCTTGGAGTCTTCTGTCCCTTTGCTCATCACCCTGGGGAGGGAATGGGAGAGAAAGGGAGGAGAGGGAAGCCAGCCTTCTTTCCTGCTGGGAAGCTCGTGGAGGAGGGATTTTGAACTTCAAGCTCCTTTCAAAGACGCAGCTGTGATGAATGGACGTTTTTTGGCCAAATCCAGCAGAAGTTGATCCTGCGTTTCCAAGTATCAGGCTGCAAAGAGTCAGGCTGGGAGGGTGGAGAGTGGGGAAGAGGATGTGGTAGGGAAACTGGGTGGGGGGGGAGGAGAGGCTGGGGACTTAGTGGGGCAGAAGCTCACCTAGGAGGGTATGTGCCTGGAGGGCATCACTGTCAGTGTGTCTGTCCCTACTGATGTCGGGGCACAGGTGCCTCCCATGTGTGAGCTGGGCCGGCCCCACCCAACAAGGCTCCAGTGAGGGGCACTCAAGGAAGAAATGACCTGTCAGGAGAGCTGGCAGCTGAAGCCCCAGTCTCTCAGAGGAGTGTGGAGTTGCAGCCCAGCCCTGGGGGTGAGCATGTTTTGGGGGCTGGGAACTGTGATGAGTGTTTCCTCTGCTCTCCTTAGGGGATGCCTGACTTGGGGCCTCCACCCTCCTCCTCATGCTGCTGGAATTGTGGAATGTCAGAGCTGTACAAGGCTTTCAGATCCTCCAGCATCAGCCTTCCACCCTCCTCCAGACCATTGTCTAAATGGGAGACCAGGGAAGTGAGCAGAGAGGGTGAGCGGCTCAGCTCATGTGCCCCACGGCCTATGGCGGAGACAGGGAGCTGCTTGCCTGGGGGTTTTGTACTTCATCCCATACGCCACTCTCCTCCTGTCTGCTGGTTTCCCCCTCCTCTCCCCTGCTTTACATTCTTCTCCTCTGGGATCCTTCTGTGTCAGCCATCCCCTAAGCAAAAGGAAGAAGTGAGGACAGAGGGGGTTTTCAAAAGCTGGGTGTATGCAGGAGAACTAAATGGGAAGCGGGTGGAGAAGTGCAGGGAAGACCTTGGTGGTAGAGCCGTCTCCTGTGTGCAGATGGGAGAAGGAAGAAGAGGTGGTGTGAGAGTGGGGAGCTGCAATGGGTGCGGGGAGCTGAGACGGGAGGACCCTAAGGAGGGAGTCTGGAGACCCAAGATCTTGTGGTGGCTGCGACACTCTAGATTTGGGGGGGGGGAATAATATTGGATATAAACAAATAAATAATGCTAATAATGAGGTAATAATGATGATGGGGTGGTGATGGTGGTGATGATGATGAAATAGTGGTTGGTTGTCATGATGGTGACTGTGACGGTGATGATGGTGATTATGATGGTGATGATAGGGTGCTGGTGATGACGTTAGTGATAGTGATAGTGGTGATTATGATGGTGATGGTGGTGATAGTGGTGGTGGTGGTGGTGGTAATGGTGATTGTGGTGGTGATGGTGATGATGGGGTGGTGGTGATGGTGATGGTGATGATAGTGGTGGTGGTGGTGGTGATGGTGATTGTGGTGGTGATGGTGATGATGGGGTGGTGGTGGTGGTGGTAATGGTGATTGTGGTGGTGATGGTGATGATGGGGTGGTGGTGGTGGTGGTAAAATGATGAGTATGATGGTGGTGATGGTGGTGATGATATGATGATGGTGGTGATGATATGATGATGGTGGTGATGATGATGGTGATGGTGGTGATGATATGATGATGGTGGTGATGATATGATGATGGTGGTGATGGTGGTGATGATATGATGATGGTGGTGATGATATGATGGTGGTGATGGTGATGGTGGTGATGATATGATGATGGTGGTGATGATGATGGTGATGGTGGTGATGATATGATGATGGTGGTGATGATATGATGATGGTGGTGATGGTGGTGATGATATGATGATGGTGGTGATGATATGATGATGGTGGTGATGATATGATGATGGTGGTGATGATATGATGATGGTGGTGATGGTGGTGATGATATGATGATGGTGGTGATGATATGATGATGGTGGTGATGATATGATGATGGTGGTGATGATATGATGATATGACGGTGGTGATGATATGATGATGGTGGTGATGATATGATGATATGATGATGGTGGTGATGATGATGGTGATGGTGGTGATGATATGATGATGGTGGTGATGATATGATGATGGTGGTGATGGTGGTGATGATATGATGATGGTGGTGATGATATGATGATGGTGGTGATGGTGGTGATGATATGATGATGGTGGTGATGATATGATGATGGTGGTGATGATATGATGATGGTGGTGATGGTGGTGATGATATGATGATGGTGGTGATGGTGGTGATGATATGATGATGGTGGTGATGGTGGTGATGATATGATGATGGTGGTGATGATATGATGATGGTGGTGATGGTGGTGATGATATGATGATGGTGGTGATGATATGATGATGGTGGTGATGATATGATGATATGATGACGGTGGTGATGATATGATGATGGTGGTGATGATATGATGATGGTGGTGATGATATGATGATATGATGATAGTGGTGATGATGATGGTGATGGTGGTGATGATATGATGATGGTGGTGATGATATGATGATATGATGATGGTGGTAATGATATGATGATGATGGTGGTGATGATATGATGATGGTGGTGATGATATGATGATGGTGGTGATGATATGATGATGGTGGTGATGGTGGTGATGATATGATGATGGTGATGATGGTGGTGATGATATGATGATGGTGGTGATGATATGATGATGGTGGTGATGATATGATGATGGTGGTGATGATATGATGATGGTGGTGATGGTGGTGATGATATGATGATGGTGGTGATGATATGATGATATGATGATGGTGGTGATGATATGATGATGGTGGTGATGGTGGTGATGATATGATGATGGTGGTGATGATATGATGATGGTGGTGATGATATGATGATGGTGGTGATGGTGGTGATGATATGATGATGGTGGTGATGATATGATGATGGTGGTGATGGTGGTGATGATGTGATGATGGTGGTGATGATATGATGATGGTGGTGATGATATGATGATGGTGGTGATGGTGGTGATGATATGATGATGGTGGTGATGATATGATGATGGTGGTGATGATAATGGTGCTGATAATGATGGTGGTGAGAATGGGAATGTGGTGATGGTAATGGTCAGATTAACTGTAATGTTGGGAGAAGTTCATCCTCACGGACCTTAGCTTCTGCATGTATAAGATGAAGAGCTGGAGCTTTAGCCTCTTTCTCCTTCTGAGATTCTGTGATTCTAAGAAAGGATCAAAAGGATGTAGAAAAAAAAGTCTTAGAAAAGAAAGAAAAAGAATTGAAGGAAAACAGGCTCCTGGGACCAAACAGGAGCAGAGGGGCAAAGTTTGTCCAGTCCCAAGACAAAACGACCCTCTCCTAAAGTCTCTCTCTTATCCCTGGGCTGGGAAGCCTACCCCTCCATTGCTGGGAAATGAGAGGAAGAGGTATTTGAAATGGGTTAACAGCAAGGGCCATGCCTGTGCTGACAGCACCTGATTTCCCAGCCCGTCGAATCCTCACCTGCTAATTACATCTACCAGGCCTACCTCCTTTGGGAATTCAGCTCCACAAAATCACCTCCCCACCTCCTAAAGGGTCTGGAGCAAATCATTAAAATATCAGGTTTCCAGCCCCTGGGGGATGAGTAGGTGCTAAAAGGGGCCAAGCTGGATTTGTCAAAAACCAATCAGTTCTCACACGCAAATATCCCCACTTGGTCCAAGCAACTAACCTGGTGTTTAGGAGTGTGAGAGGTGGTGGGAGGGGCTGCAGAGCTGGGCTCTGGGAAAGCGCTTAACCCCAGAGCACCAATTAGTTGCCCTATTTGGCCCCCAGGGCCAGACAGAGCCGCAGGGAGCCTAGGAAGGGCCCAACTGTTATGCAGGATTCAGACCAGAGAAATTACTCTGCGGAGCACCTACAGGCTCAGCTCTCCGCCCAGCCCTGCAGTTCCTGCTGACTCGGGTTTTCAGTTTGTTGCGTGGAATCCGTGTTGCTTGCCTCTTATAATGGTCAAAAGGGCCTGTGGTTATAGTAGAACTTGGAAGCTGCAAAGCACTAAGAAAATGCAATTCATACATGTATTCCTTCAACCAAGAAAGTTTTTTTAAACATATTTTTATTTTATTTATTTATTTTTGAGACACCCAAAATAATGGGTCTGGCTCTGTCACCCAAGCTGAAGTTGCAGTGCTGTGATCACCCCTTACTGCAACCTTTCCCTCCCGAGATCTACTGATCCTCCTACCTCAGCCTGCTGAGTAGCTGGGGCCACAGACACACACACCAACACGACTGGCTGTTTTGTTTGTGTGTGTGTGTGTGTGTGTGTGTGCGTGTGTGTATGTATTTTTGGTAGAGATGGGGTTTCGCCTTGTTGCCCAGGCTGGTCTTGAACTTCTAGAGCTCAAGCAATCCACCTGCCTCAGCCTCCCAAAGTGCTGGGATTATAGGCGTGAGCCACGGTACCTGGCCAAGTGAGTCTTTTTAGAGCAACCGCTGTGTGCTCCCCAGGGAGCTCCAGGAGCCTACCGCTCTGCTCTCGGTGGCCACCTCCTCCTTCCTTCCCTGGGCCTCTGGACCCAGCATAGTCTCCCACATGGAGACATTCTCAGCCTGGCCCTGGATGAGGAGGCTCCCCAGCATCTGTCCTGGGAGTTCCTCCCCCTCCCCTCCCCTCCCCTCCCCTCCCCTCCTCTCCCCTCCCCTTCTTCTCTCTGGGTGACATCTTCTACTCCTATGGCCTTAATTACTCCAGTGGATCCTCAGATTCAAGTTTCTAGGACAGAGAAAGTTTTCTTATTTCCAGACCCCTATATCTGTCCTGGATCTCTCCCCCGTGGAGGCCTCCAACATCAATTCATTGAGAACTGATCATCTTGCAGCCCCTCCAGAGCCATGCGTCCTCCTCCTCCTGCTTCTTGGAGTAAAGGGCCCTACCATCTTCCCAGCTGCCCAAACTGGAAACTGGGAGTCATGCCTGTCACCTTCGTCATCATTTCCTTACTCACCACCCAAGGATCCCCAGGCCTGGCCAATTCCTCCTCTATCACAGGCCTTGGTCTGACCCTCCTCCTCCTCAGCCCAGGACAGCTGCCTCTCTCCCTGGATTGTGAAGCTGCGTCCTGCTGCTCTCCTGCCCCTGCTCAATCTGTTCGGATCCCTTCCCTGTGCAGGGAGGACCCCATAGGGGTCTTTCTAAGACATAAGTCAGCTCTCACCACTCCTCCCTCCCAGGAGATCTCTGATTTCACTGGGCTATTTCCCTGAACAGGATTCTAGGGGAGCCACTCAACACCCTGGGTTCCATGGGGTCTTTGCTGCTGAAGGGCCATTGTCTGGTGGTTTTCACATCCTCACCAGCGTCAGCAAGTTACGGAACATCCTGGCCTCGGTTTTCTCACCTGTGAAATGGGGGATAAAGCATGCCTACTGCACAAGATGGACGGGGGTTCAAATGAGATAAGGTACATCCAGTTTTTCTGCACTGGGTCATGGCTCTCTCAGGCGTGTTTGTGTCCAGCAAGTGTGCCAGGCAGTATAGGAGATGCCGGGCAAGCATAGATATTTTCTATAATATCAGCTTTTCTCCATCTGTGGTGGGGAAGGGGGAGACCAATATGCTTTTACATTACACCAAGCATGGGCATATGATGGAATCGAATGCAAATTTTGCATCCATGTAAATGACAAACGTGAGTCTAGCGGTGTTCTTGGTGCCCTGTCCAGATCTCCTCACCCTGAGCACTTCAGGGCTCACCACCCAGCCTCCAAACTCGGCAGCATCCTTTCTGTATTTGAGGGCTTTCTCTGGCTGCAGAAGCCCACTCTGCTCACCTCCGTGCTGGCCAGGAAGGCCAGGAGATGAACACCCTCTGGCAGCCACTGAGCGTCGCGAGTGGGTGTATCAATACTGCAGCTCCCTTGCTCATAGGCTGGGGTGCATGGAGAACTCTGACTTGTGAGTGCTTCATAGGCTGGAGCTCCCCAGCACAGTTGGATGTCAGTTGTCCACAGAGGTAATGACAACACAGCGGCCGTGACTTTCCTGGCTGCTTTGCCTACTTTGTCTTATTTTCCCACTCATCTACTGGTATTTCCCGGAATCCTGCCTCTCCCACACATAAAATATCTGCACTGAATCCTGGTCTCAGAGTCTGCATTTGGACAGATACCACTGAGACATAAGCCATCTACCAACAGCAGCAATAGAAAAACAACTGTAACAACTCACGTAGCTGTCGATCCGCGCGGGATCATTTTTCATGAGTTGTCTTTACCCTCTCATTCCCTTATACATATAGGGGAATGTTTATAGATGAGGAAGCTGAGGCATAGAGACGTTAAACAACTTGCCTGAGGCCTTGCAGTGAGAGAGTGCAGGCTGGGGGTCCCACTCCTAGAGGAGCCTGGAGCTGTGCTTGAACCTCTAGCAAATGGCCACTTTGATTGGCGCACTTTGGTGGAAGCTTCCAGAAGCATAATGTGGGGGGAAAGCAGTGGGTGCCTTGTAACCTAGGAAGTCTCCATGCCGTTGCTGGGCTGACCGGGGGGCTGATGAGAAGTCTTATATGTTCAGAAAATATCTGAGCCATTCCTCCCATCTCACCACTCTTTTAGAAACTCTCTGCTTTTAGGCCTGGCGTGGTGGCTCGCACCAGTAATCCCAGCACTTTGGGAGGCCAAGGCAGATAGATCATCTGAGGTCAGGAGTTCCAGACCAGCCTGGCCAATGTGGTGAAAGCCTGTCTTTACTAAAAATACAAAAAATTAGCTGGGCGTGCTGGTGGGTACCTGTAATCCCAGCTACTTGGGAGGCTGAGGCAGAAGAATCGCTTTAACCCTGGAGACAAAGGTTGCAGTGAGCCGAGATTGCACCACTGTACTCCAGCCTGGGCAACTAGAGTGAAAATCCATCTCAGAAAAAAAAAAAGGAAAAGAAAAAGGAAAATCCCTGCTTTTTAAACTGAGCTCCCACTTTCCCACTTGGTAAAGATTCACATCAGTGCCTGGTGGTGAGGAAACGGCGCAAAAGGGCAAAATTGAGCAGAGCTGGTTTTCAGGCCCAGGGAGCCTGGGGAAGGGGGCCTGGCACGTGCCCACCGAGAAGCAGGTGCTGAACCCAGCCCAGAAGGGTATGCTGGCCCCCTGCTGCCAGATGTGATTTTTCCTGGAAAGCTTGAAATCCGCATTTCCATATGCAATTCCCCCATTTAAAAATACTGGCTACCATATTTAAAGCATTTAAAACCCACCCCTTAGTAGCCGAACTAACCCCATCTGGGGTCTAAATTTTTACACAGGTGGACACCTTATGACCCGGGCTGTAAAGGGATATCGGCCAGACGCGACACGGGGTAAATCAGTCATCTGCCTTTTTGATAGGGAAACTGAGGTCCCATGACCTCCATTATGGCAAGCAGAAGGGGCTCGTTTCCAGGCCCAGCCCACCTGAGGGGATGCAGCTATTTTCACTGAACCATCCCATTTCAGGCCTGAACTGGACCTCCCTGCACAACATGGGAAACTGAGGCTGGCAAGGGAAGGCTGCTGAGTTCCCACGCTCCAGGCAGCACAGCCAGAAGAGGAACGTGCCCCTCCCCCACCTTCCTCAGTTGCATCCCCCATGTCCCCCACGGTGGGTTTGGCTCTGGCAGGGTGCTGGGAGGGACTCTGGTTAGGGCTGTCACTGTGGGAACACTCCTCCTGGGCCTCTGTGGGTGGCTCTGCCCTTTCGTTTGTTTTAGGGTCTGGGGGCTGTGAAGTTTACTGACAATTGCCAAAGCCCTGAGTGAGTGGTGAGTCACCAGACTGCAGAAGGGCTGTGAGTGTTTATTTAAAACCTTACAAACAGTTTATAGCCAATGGGCCAGAGTTTAGAGACAAGGGGTTCACTACTGGACGGCCCTGAGAGGCGGTGCAGAGGGCAGTCCTCTAGCTGGTCCGCAGACATCGAGGGTGGGCGGGCGATGTGCTTGTCAGTGGGCTGCCTGGCTGAGCAGTGTGGGAGGCTCCTGGCCCCTCCTTGCTTTGGGCTCCTCCATTGCTGTGGGTTGATGGTGTCCCCCTGAAAAATGTGCTGAAGTCCTGGCCCCAGATACCTGTGAGTGTGGCCACATTTGGAAATCGGGTGATTGCAGATGTAGTTACGCTAAGGTGAGGTCATAGTGGGTTAAGATGGGAACTAAACCCAGAGTCTGTTGACAAGAGGCCATGGGGAGACGCAGAGAGAGGAGAGGCCATGGGGAGACGCAGAGGGACACAGAGAGAGGAGAGGCCGTGGGGAGACTCAGAGACACAGAGAGGAGAGGCCGTGGGGAGACGCAGAGACACAGAGAGGAGAGGCCGTGGGGAGACGCAGAGACACAGAGAGGAGAGGCCGTGGGGAGACGCAGAGGCACAGAGAGGAGAGGCCGTGGGGAGACGCAGAGACACAGAGAGGAGAGGCCGTGGGGAGACGCAGAGGCACAGAGATGAGAGGCCGTGAGGAGACGCAGAGGCACAGAGAGGAGAGGCCGTGGGGAGACGCAGAGGGACACAGAGAGAGGAGAGGCCGTGGGGAGACGCAGAGGCACAGAGAGGAGAGGCCGTGGGGGAGACAAAGACACAGAGAGGACAGGTTGTGGGGAGACGCAGAGACACAGAGAGGAGAGGAGAGGCCGTGGGGAGATGCAGAGACACAGAGAGAGGAGAGGCCGTGGGGGAGACAGAGACAGAGATTGGAGCGAGGCTGCCATTGGCCAATAATTGCCATAGATTCCGAGGACCTGGAAGAAGGAGGGAAGGATTCTCTCCAGCCTCCAGAGACAGCATACCCTGCTGACGCCTTGATTCTGAACTTCCAGCCTCTGGAATTGTGAGAGAGTAGATTTCGATTGTTTTAAGCTGCTCATTTTGAGTTTTTTTTTTCATAGCAGTTCTAGGAAATAAATATCCTCCTCCACCTCCAGAATCTCTGCTAGAATCCATTCATGGAGTGCCTCCCACCCACCCAGGGCCCCAGGGCTCTCCTGGTCCAGACGCTCATATGCCTCATGCCACTTGGGTCTGTCTGCCTGGATGCCCCGCAGAGCCCTCCAGCTGAGCATCACTGTAGCAGAGCCCAGGAGCTCCTTTAGGGTGGCCTTGAAGGCATCAGGGGTCTCAGTGTCTACAAACCCTGGGGCCCTGGAGCAGGTGGGCAGGAGATGTGGTCACAAGCATGCCAAAGACAGCCTCACAGGGCTCGGCAGGACTCTGGAGGTGAATGATCTAATTGGAGAGACTTGCCAGGAACCAGCTGAAGACCCAAGACTTTGCCTTCTAATCTCTTCCTGGCTGGACTGGCCTCCTCTCTGGTTCCCTCCCCGCCGCTCACGATCCCCACTGGGACCAGGAAGTTTTTGCTGCAATGCCCACCGATTGTGTCCGTGCCTGCTCTGAGTTCCCTCTGTGGAGACCCACGGGTGTACTGAGTGAATAAATAAATCAATAAATGGCCGAGTTATCAGCGAATCTACCTAGTCATTCAGTCAGTCAGGAAGTAAAGGGGCAAAATGTGTGACTTCAAAATGCCGACCAAGACAACAGAAGCATTGCGTTGCCTTCTTACCGTGGCATAACTCACCGCTGAGGAGCAGGCACTTTTGTCATCATTGTTTTATTTCATTGTGATTATTTGCATGGAGGCCTGGTTTGTACATATTCAAGAGCATGGATCTCTGGGGGTACAGCTGGGTGAATTTTTGCCTATGTAGACCACAGATTACTACCCCCACACCACGATGTGAGCCATTTCCAGCCCCTGTGGGGTCCCTGTGCATCCCTTCAGCCCCTAACACACCCCAGAGGCAACCCCTGATCTGGGCTCTGTCACCCCCAGAGTTTTGTCTGCTCTTGAACTTCACGTAAATGGACTTGCCCAGAGAGTGCTTGTCTGCCTGGCATCCTTCCCTCCATGTGCTGTCTGTGAGAGTCAGCCAGGCTGATGTGTGTACTCATAGCTGGATCCTGTTCCTTGCTGCGTAGTATTCCACTGCATGGACCTGTCATCTTAGAGAGGATGCCTGTGGAATGCAGAGACCTTCGTGGACTGTCCCTGGCTGCACACTTACTAAATGATGACGCTGGGAACCCTGTTTTATGTCAAGCCTTCTGCTTGTTCTTTAATTTCCTGCCATCTTTCTGGACAAAGTCAGCTGATTGGAAAACAGGGCGCAGGTTTCGCAGCCGCAGAGTGAAAGAAGGAAGCAGAGGCTCCAGCCCGTGTGCGCCATGACCTAGGGCGTGTTGCGTAACCTCCCCAAACCACATTCCTCTCTTGTAAAAAGGGATGGCACTGGCTTCCTTAGATTCAGCATGTGCTCAGGGAATTATATCAGACATCTAAACACACTAACAAATGAGCCAACAAAGTCTTGCTGTGTGATTTGGGTAGGTTGCCTTTCCACCTGGGGCTTTGTCATCTGCTCTGAGAAATGAAAGGTGGATGCGTGACCCGCGCTGCTGGCAGCTCTCCATGCTGCGGGGCTCTGCGCTCAGTGGCCTCCCAGGCGACGCGGGGAGGTTATTTAGTCTGCTGGGTCAGATGACCTGGTCTGAGGTTCTGCTGCCCCGATGGGTGGGGGTGCACTGGGGGCTGGCGAGTGCCACGTTTGTTTGATTTGACTCCATCCCCCTCGTGTCCACAAATTCACCTTTGTTTATTTTCCTGAGAAGCTAAACAAGCCAGTGAGACTGAGCAGTGCCAAGCCAGACATGCGTTTCCACTGTAAAAATATTTTTGCGGGTCAGAAAATTGCACCAAAATGTTTTCACAAGCAAAATGCTGCTGTGTGCCGCTTGGGCCTGCAGCCGGCTCACTGCTGGAGACCGGGCCGCACACTTGCACCCTGGGAACACGTTTCAGCAATACCAATAACAACAAGGAATGTAGGAAGCTCTTACTACGTGCCAGGCAGTTGCCAGTATGTTCTTCTCTTTTCCTTCTTTTTTTTCTTTTTGAGATGGAGTCTCACTCTGTTGTCCAGTCTGGAGTGCAGTGGCGCAATCTCAGCTTGCTGCAACCTCCACCTCCTGGGTTCAAGCAATTCTCCTGTTTCAGCCTCCTGAGTAGCTGGGATTACAGGTGCCTGCCACCATGCCTGGCTAATTTTGTATTTTTAGTAGAAAATGGTTTTCACCGTGTTGGCCAGACTGGAGTTGAACTCCTGATCTCGTGTGATCTGCCTGCCTCCGCCTTCCAAAGTGCTGGGATTACAGGCGTGAGCCACCACGCCTGGCCACCAGTATGTTCTTTACTTGTGTGATCAGTTTTCACCCTCACCCCACCCTGTGTGTTCACCTGTGATTGTCATCTGTCCTGTTTTGCAGATGAAAGAAATGAGGCCCAGAGAGGTTAAGTGATTTCCTCAAGGTCACACAGCCTGTAAGGAGCAGAGCCAGGATTAGAAACCAGGTCTAATGTCAGAGCCTGGGCTCGTACCTATCATGGTGCGTCTCTGAGACCCTAACTAAAGTCTGGGGTCAGCCATGGGGTTCTGCCATGGAGCCTTTCTGTGTCATTTCATGTATACAGGAGATAGAGCTGGGATGGGCCTTGGAGGGGGCCTTCCATCACCTGCTCCTTATACAGACTTCGAGGAGAGTAGTAACATGATCATCCTCACACTCAGTGGCAGGGCCTCCGTGGCTGTCCTTGTCACCTGGCTCTGTGAGGTTAGATATTTTACATAATGCAGCCCTCATGGCATAGCGGCACGGCTGAAGCCCTTGATGTGCACATTCATACACAAAAGTATCACAGAATAGATCACAGACCCATATAGAACTGTGACCCACATCAGAGAACATGTTCCTCTGAATGGGGATTTGGGGACTTACAGTGTCATTGCACTCTCTGGCCATTATTTTACACTCACATTCAGCTATGTACAATCAGCGAAAAATGAGATTAAAAGCCAGTTTAAATACCGAAGGGGATTCCTCTCTCTCCCTCTCTGCAGGCACCAGGGGCGATGCCTGGGGCTGAGGGGGAAACAGCAGTGGAGAGGCCGTTGTCCCTCTCACAGACCCCGGTCTTGGGAATTTCCTGAAGCTACAGCCCCATGGACTCCGAGGATTATACAGAACTTTTTGCTAAAGTGCAAATCCAGGTGCCAGCCAGTCCCCCGGACTGGTGCTCCAGTGGGGAAGTGGGATTGGTTGGGAGGTGGGAAGGGTGGCACTGGGCTTGCCGGGAGGCATCTGTGAGCCTCAGGCTTGGAGGAGACACCCATGGTGTGCGGAGGCAGAGGGTGAGTACATTTGACCTAATGCACTGACTTAGTCGCTAGCCATGGGAGGATAGATTTACTGGGTGGGTTTGTTTTTCATCCTTTTTTCAAGTCAGGCCATGGTGACACCTCTTAGTGGCCCTGGGCCTGGCACAGAGATGCCCTCACACGTGCTTGGTGACGGATGACATGGAGTTAGGGTCCTGCTGTCTTCAGCATGAGGGAGCCACTCCTCTGTGGAGAAGTGTTCCTGGGGTCACTGACCAGCCATGCCTGAAGCTGGGCTCTAGCAAAGGTGGGTCAGAGAAGGACAGTCCGAGGACCTGTCCAAGGGGCAGCTCACGGCCAGGACAGTGACCGCCAAGCCCCCTATACACTCCAGGGCTCAGTGACTAGGGAATGAAGGTGAGAGCCCAACCTGTCCAGGCACTGGCCTGCGAGGACCCGGGTCTGTGTCAGGCGTCCATGTGGCCCCTCAGCTGGCATGACCCCTGCAAGTATCATCAGGAGGCCAAGAAGAAAACGCCACATCTTTTTCTTTCTGTCTGTGTACGCCTAGAGTGCACACAGTGCCTGGCTCAGAGGAGGTGTCTGTAAACAATTTTTGAACAAAATTATATAATATTTAGAACTACGGTCATGTATCCAATAATGAGGTTTTGGTGACAACATACTGAATATATGAGAGTGGGCTCCTGAGGTTATCACGGAGCTGAAAGCTTCCTATGGCCTAGAGACATTGTAACATGACACATTACTCACATGTCTGCGTTGATGCTGCTGTCAACAGACCTCCTGGGCTGCCAGTGGTATAAACGTCTAGCTTGTGTGATTATGGACTGTGTACAGTACTTGATAGTGATAATAAACAGCTCTGCTACTGGTTTACATGTTTGCTACACTATACTTTTTATTTTAATTTTAGAGTATATTGTTATTATTAATTTTTTGAGATAAAATTTTGCTCTTGTCACCCAGGCTGGAGTGCAGTGGTGTGACCTCAGCTCACTGCAACCTCTGCCTCCTGGGTTCAAGTGATTCTCTTGCCTCAACTGGGATTACAGTTGCCCACCACCATGCTTGGCTAATTTTTTGTATATATATATATTTTGAGACAGAGTCTTGCTCTGAGGCCCAGGCTGGAGTGCAATGGTACGATCTCAGCTCACTGCAACCTCCATCTCCTGGGTTCAAGCGATTCTCCTGCCTCAGCCTCCCAAGTAGCTGGGATTACAGGTGCATGCCACCATGCCCAGCTAATTTTGATATTTTTAGTAGAGACAGGGTTTCACCATGTTGGCCAGGCTGGTCTCGAACTCCTGACCTTGTGATCTGCCTGCCATGGCCTCCCAAAGTGCTGGGATTACAGGCGTGAGCCACTACGCTCGACCTTAGAGTGTACTCCTTCTACTTATTAAAAAAGTCAACAGTAAATCAGCCTCAGGCAGGTCCTTCAGGAGATATCCAGAAGAAGGCGTTGCTATCATAGGAGAGGACAGCTCCCTGAAGACCTTCCAGTGGAAGAAGATGTGGAGGTGGAAGGCGGTGACACTGGTGATCCTGACCCTGTGTGGCCTAGGCTAATAATGCGTGTGCTTGTGTCTTAGTTTCTAACAAAAAAATTTTAAAGTTAAAAAAAAAGTTAGAAATTTTAAAAATAGAAAAAAATCTTATGGAATAAGAATGTAAAGAAACAAAATATTTTTTACAGCTGTACAATGTGTTTGTGTTTTAAGCTAAATTCTGTTACAAAAGAGTAAAAAAGCTTTAAAGTAAAAGTTTATAATGTAAAAATGTTACAGTACCCTAAGATTAATAGATTATTGAAGAAAGGAAAATATTTTTGATGTATTTAGTGTAGCATTCAAGTGTCTAGTGTTGATAAAATCTAAAGCAGTGAGCGGTCCTAGGCCTTCCCGTTCACTAACCACTCACTCTCGGACTCAGCCAGAGCAATGTCCTGTCCCGCAAGCTCCATTCATGGTAAGTGCCCTAGACAGGTGGACCATTTTCTATTTTTTAGACGATATCTTTACTGTAGCTTTTCTATGTTTTGAGATGTTTAGGTACATAAATACTTACTACAGTATTTAGTATGGTAGCATGTTGCACAATGGATAGGCTAGACCATGTAGTCAGCTACATAGAGCGTCAGTACTCTCTACAATGTTCACACAAAGGTGAAATCGCCTAATAATGAATTTCTCAGGATGTAGCCCCATTGTTAAGGGATGCGTGACTGCATTTGGTCCAGGAGGGCGGTCCTCAAAGAGGTCCAGCCCTTATGTCACTGTGGAAACTAAAAGGGGTTTTACACACCCAACATGTTCTTTGCAAGTCTGGAGAGCTGCTGATCCTGGCCTGCGTGCTTGTGTGTGTGTGTGTATGTGTGTATGTGTGGGTGTGCATGTGTGTGTCTGTGTGCCTGCATGGTGAGGGGTAGGGGGAAGGCAGCCCAAGGGGGGCTGAGCTGGTGGCCATGTGGACCATGTGGGCAGATGCCAGGAAGTGGTGTCTTAAACACAAGGGGTGTCTTAAACACAAACACTTCCTCAGGGATGGGCTGAATCAGAAGCCAGTGGTGGGAGTATCAGAGAGTGAGTAGAAAGGGTAGGCGCAGCCAGCTTACTTCTGAAAAGGATGAGGGCAGGGGATGGAGCTTGAGAATCAGCCACAGGTGACAGAGGCAGAGAAGGCCAGCAGCCGAAAGAAAGGCGGAGCTTGGGGGGTGGCAGGGTGGCCCTCTGCGTGGCAGCCAAAGGGGCACGATGCTGCTGAGTCTGTCTCCTGGTCGCCCCCGTGTGCCAGCCACTCTGCTGAGCAATAGGGGCATCGTCTTGTTTGATCCTCGGCTCAGCCTCAAGGTGGGGGACTCTTATTCCCACTGTCAGTGGAGCGCACAGTGGAGACACCTGAGGTGACTTGTCCAAGGTTCTCCCTGGCTGGCAAGGGGTGGAGCCCTGAGTTTTGTGAGGATCCCAGGAGCTGCTTGTCGGATGAGTGTTTTTACCTTTTGTGATGTTTAATCACATGTGTCAGCCTAAATGCCCAGATATGGATATGGTCAAATACTATTCTGAAGGTTTCTGTGGGGGTGTTTTTGAATGGGATTAACACTTAAATGGGTGGACTTTAAATAAAGCAGCCTGTGCTCCATCACGTGCGTGGGCCTCGTCCAACTGGTTGCTGGCCCGAACAGGATGAAAAATCGACCTCCTCTGAGAAGAGGAGATTCTGCAGCCCACGGCCTTGAACTGCAGCACCAACTCTTCCTGGGTCTCCAGGATCCAAAACTGCAGATTTTGGATTTGCCAGTCTCCATAATCATGTGAGCCAATTCCTTAGCAGAAATCTCGTAAGACACACACACCCACACCCACACCCCCCTCCTATTGGCTCTGTTCTCTGCTCCCTGGATACCCCTGACTAATTCACTTTCTCAGGAGTAAATGTCAATACGAAGCACCCAGGATTGTGCAGCTTGAGCCTGACTCAAATGAACCCCTCTGGCCTTGCGGTGTAGCTCAGGAGGAGCTCAGCCAGGGAGCTGGGAGGGGTGAAATGGGCTCCAGGGAAGGTAGGAGCAGAACAGCCAAACGGGGTGGTGTCGGGGGGGGACAGGATGCCCATGAGCAGGCCACTTCCACCCCGTTTATATTTGTGCCCATGGCCAGCCGTTTTCCTGCCATGTGCTTTGGTTCCCCCTCTGTGCAGGACCCTCCCTGTGCCAGGTAGTCTTTGGGGGCCTCCCTGCCTGGGCTATTCAGTGACCTCCAGGGGAGTAAAGGAGAAATGGCCCCGGGTGTCCTGCCATCAGCCCCTTCTGCACATAACTGCTGGGGACTCACCTCTCATTCCTCCAGCTGTGGAGGTGCGGAGACAGAGCCAGGCAGGCGACCTGGGTTCAAGTCTTGTTTCACCATGAACTAGTTATCTGGCTGTGGGCAAACCATTTTCAACTAGCTTCCATTTCCCCTATCCGCAGAATGGGGGTGGTGATGCTGGTTTGTTCTGGGAGTTAAACAGGTGAAAATGTGAGCCTGGTACTTAATATATTGTGGTTTTTAAATACACACCAGTACTGTCTTTCTTGATGAACTCTTGCAACTGGCAGACGTGAAGTATATGACCTTGGCTTCATTTTAAGGGGCTTACAAGCTCCATCTCCTCATGGCCACCCTGTGGGAGGCCCCTTTTGGAATGGAGTCACTACCAAGTGAATGTAGTAGAGCAGGTGTGGGGGTGTGGGGGACCCTGCTGTGGGCTGGGATATTGCTGTCCTTTATGACCTCAGCCTTCCTTCACCAGATGTTTCCTGGTGTCCTGAGCTTTGTGCTAGAAATTGAGAGCCTGTGGTATTAGGGGGGAAATGCACCCGACAGGCTACAGCCCATTAGGTAAGTGCTCTACCAGAGGTATTAGCGGGGAGCATGGAACAGAGGACGGAGAAAAAACTTTGTTACTCTTTTCCCCTGCCTACAAACCTACAAAAAATGAAAAGAAGGACTTTGTTGGGAAAACAGTAATTCTGTAATACAGGGAAATGGACATCAGTGCAGCTCAAAAAGGGCTTTTTGTCTGCCAGCTCTCTCTAGTGAGCAGAGACTGCCTTGGAATGGGAGGAGTTCCGTCACTGATTTTCATCTATCCATCCATCTGCCCCCATCTACCTTTTATTTCTTCATTCCTTCCCTCCTTCCCTCCCTCCATCCCTCCCTCCCTCCTTCCCCCTCCCTCCCTTCTTCCTGATTTCCTCCCTCCCTCCCTCCGTCCCCTCCTTCTTCCCTCCCCCCCTTCTTCCTTCTTTCCTCCCGCCTCCCTCCCTCCCTCCCTCCCTCCCTTCCTTCCTTTTGTATTTTACCCATCCATCTGTCCATCTTTTTTCCTTCCTTTATTCCATCCTCCCTCCCATCTATTCTTCCATCCATCCATTTTTCTTCTTTCCTTCCTATTTTTCCACCTATGTATTCATTTTTATCCACTCATCCATCTATCCATCTTTTATTTCTACCTTCCATTTATCCTTCCATCCATACACTAATTTTTCCTTCATCTATTCCTCCATCCATCTACCCACCCATTTTCCTTCCTTCCTTACATCATCCATTCATCCATTTTTATTTTATTTTCACCAATATATCCTTCTACATCCTCATCCATCTATCTTTGCAACCCAATCTATATCAGACTCTTTACTGGAATCCTAGAACTCAAAAGATAAAGATGCTTTCGAGGGCATCCTAGAGCAGTGGTGGAAGCTCAGCTCTTGAACCTGAGGGCAGGTGGACCCCTGCTGGACAGAACCCCAAGGGAGTTCCTGTGCGGATTATGTGGGACAAGGCAATCCTGAATAGCCTTCTAACTCAAACATTATCTGGTTCAAGAACCATAGGAATGACTTTTTTCAGGTCTCAACCTTAACCACTGATCACTCAAAATGCACATCTGTCTATTCAACCACAACTATGAGCATATATCCCCCTGTGCCAGCCAGAGCTGGGGACGCAGTGGGAAGGAGACAGACCATGTCCTGTTCCCACAGAACTTACACCCTTGTGGGGAAGACAGAATATCAGCAAATAAGTATACTCAGACAACAATAAATCCTATGTAGAAAAATGCAGCCACGGAAGAGGATGGAGAGATGGAGGGAGCTGGCAGATGGAGGATTGGGTTGTAATTTAGGTGGTGTGGTCAGGGAGGAACTCTCTGACTAAGGGGCTTTTTGACAGACTCCTACAGGCAATGAGTTTCTGGGGAAAGTGTGCAGAGGGACAGTAGGAAAAAGGCCCTCAGGGTGGAGCATGTTTGGCATGTTCCAGAAAGAACTAGAAGGGTTTTTGAGGAGTGAATGTCAGGAGAGGTCACAGCTCTCAGGAATTAGAGCACCAGGGGTCTTTAGGGCCCTAGGAGGCTCTCTCTATCAGGATGTGATGTGATTTGCATTTTAAAAGGATCACGCAGGCAGCTGAGTGGTGAAGACATTGCAGAGGGGCAGGAGTGGAAGCAGAGTCCGTGGAAAGGATGTTACAACCCAGGAGGAGGGTGCACGCGGTCGGCTTTGCAGGTGGAAGAAGGGGCCAGGAGCCACGAGTGTGGGCAGCCTCTAGCAGCTGGAGGAAGCAAAGGACTGGATTTACCCTGGAGCCTTCAGAAGGAACCAGCCCTGCTGACACCCTACATACAGACCCAGGAGACCCATGCTGGACTGCTGACCTCCAGAGCGGTAGGAGAATACACGTGTGCTGTTCTAAGCCACCAAGTTTGTACTAACTTGTTATAGTGGCAACAGGAAAGTAATACAGTCCAGTGAGGGGTTAGGAGGTGGCAGATGGTGGTGGCTGTAGGAGGATGGTGCCTTGTAGGGGGAGGAAAGTGGCTGCATTCTGGACACATGGTGAAGGGAAGCTGATGAGCTGGCTGTCCTGATGAAGTGAGTGTGGTGGAAAGAGAGGAGTGTGGAGAACTTTCAGGTATTTGGCCGGAGCAATGAAACATGCAGTTTCTGCGATGGTGACAGCCACTAAAGGGAGGAGGCTTGCAGCGGGCCCTGGAATGGGGTTTTGGCCACCTTGGGCGGGAGGAACTTGTAGGCACACAGGAAGGCATGTGAAGCCAGCAGTGGGATGTTTGCTCTGAGGCTCTGGGGAGACAGCCGGGCTGGCATAAAACATTTCAGGGTCCTCAGTGGGTGTGGTATGGGATGAGATCGTCACGGGAGTGAAGACAGCAGGGTCAAGGGTTTCCACTTCAAGGGGAGCAAAAGCCTCTTCTACTTGCGGTCTCCTTCCATAGTCCGGACAGAAAAGGCACCTTCCCACAGAGAGCGCTGCTTCTAATGACAACAGCATAGTCAAACACCAGGTGGAGTGGTGCGCACATATCCTGGAACCACCCAAGACCCTTTAGTGTTCATTAACCAGGGCTGTCAGCACCAAGCATCCTAGACTCGGGTGCTTAAACAATAGAAATGTCCTTTCTCACAATTCAGGAGCTGGAAGTCCAAGACCAAGGTGTCGGCAGGGCTGGTTTCCCCCTGAGGCCTCTCTCCTTGGCTTGCAGACGGCCGCCTTCCCCTGTCTTCATGTGGTCTTCCCTCTGTGCCTGTCTGTGTTTTAATCTCCTCTTAGAAGGACACTAGTTGGATTGGATTATGGCCGGACCGTATGAGCTCATTTTACTTTAATCGCCTCTTTAAAGGTCCCATCCCCAAATGCACATTCTGAGGTGCTGAGGTTAGGACTCTAACATAGACATTTTGGAGAAGGTGGGGGTTAGGGGCACGCAGTTCAGCCCGGAGCACCTCCTGAGGTCCAGGGCTTGCTTTCCACTTATTAGGGAAATAAGTCTTTGAGCAGCAAATGAACTCACACGCCCGTCACCGAGCACATGGCTGCAGCAAGTCCTATTCATCTGTCACCAGAGTGCTTCCTGCCACCAGCCCACGCTGCCTGGAAAACAGAGCGTCTCATTTCCCCACCACTGGGTCCCATCCCTGCAGACGCACTTCATCAGGACAGGGGCCTGGCTGAGCCCTGCTCCCCCGGCCTCGCACCACATCATGTGTCACCCTGTTGGTGGTGGCCTCCATGTAATCAAACACCCCTGAGTCAGACATCGCGGAATTAACAATCCTCCACATGGTATAAACAGAGCCTAAATCAAATGCCAGCAAAAGGATATTGCCTTTTAAATGGGTCCTGACAGCTGTGGAAAATATTATAGAATAGAATCCTTACATATGACAGACATTAATTCTTAAGGAACCCCTAAACGGGTCCTCTGGATCGTTTGTAAGATTGTATTTTATTATGGATTGGATGTATTGAAGTAAGACTATAATCTTATTGTGCTCTGACCTCTGTTTTTATAGCTCTGTATAAACAGCAGTTACCGTATTAGATGGAGAGATGTTTACAGATGGAGAAATAAAAACACGCCGATTTACTGTGTTGTAGAAACCTGAAACCAGCGCAAGGCAGGGCCTGGGTTTTGTATGTCAGAGGCCTTGTCCTGATGGGAGCAGACAGCTTGGGGGGTGAGTCCCAGGCAGGGCATGGGCCTTTGGCTCCTGTCGGCGGGGGACACAGGCCTCCAGCCCCAGAGTGTCTGGTCCCTGCTCTCCAGTGCTCCAAGATCTGGACCTTTGCGGATGAGAAGAAGGCTCACAGCCTGGGAAGGTCTGGCTTCTGTTCTGTACTTCCAGTGCTTCCTAGATGTGGAGGTTGGGCCCAAGAGAGGGCAGGCCTGTGGAGTGGGGTGCACCTGAGTTTCCCCTGGCTCTGCGTTTAGGGAGCCCGGGACCTTGAGCCTAAGCTCTCTAGGCCTTGGTTTTTCACCTCTCTGGTGTGGGAGTGAAACACCTGTCTCATAGGTTCTTGTGAAAAACGGCTGAAATACTAGAAAGTTCTGGCACTCCAGGAAGCTCCCTTCCCCTTGCCTTTTAAAATCCTGTTACATTTTCTTTAAGGTGGGCCTAAGAGTTCTTGGAGAGCCACCCTCTCCTGGGGGCCAGGGGCGCTCCATGGAGTCCCTTTAGGGTCCCCAAAGGAGTCTCCCAGCCTGCGTGCCTGCGTTCCTCACTCACTCATTCACAGTTAGTGGGATGCAGCTGGAATAAGCACTGGGGTGAAGACAGGGCTGAGGAGAGGGATGGGGTGTCTGCAGTGGGGGTGCTAAGGTTTCAGGAAGGATGGCCAGGGAAGGTTGAACAGATGTTAACCCACGCAGAAAACCCAGAAAAGCTGGGGACCCCATTCACCTAAACACTCAAGGAAGAGGACTCCAGGCAGGAAGAAGAACCGAGGTAGAGGCCGGGAGGCAGCACAGGCAGGGGGCGGGCTGGAGTAGGGGCAGCGGTGGGGACGGGGTCAGGGGTACGCGGGGGTCCGAAGGCCTCGAATGGGCAGGAGCGGTGCTGCCATCCGCCTGCTCGCCGTAGCACATGGAGGAGCCTGGGCTCTCGTGGCTCTCACGGGGCGGGCCACTGGAAGAGTTGGGGATTCCCATGGCAAGTCATGGCTCAGAGAGGGGTGTGAGTTAGTAACAGCCATATGGAAGGATCACCCAATTGCTAAAAACAGCCCTCCACTGGGTAATTGCTAGAAGGGTTTTCTAAGCCATTTCCACCGCAGTTAATATCACCTGCTTTCTATACCACACACATTAGAACAAAGTAAACATTTTTCAAATCCTTATTTATGTACTGACTAATATTAATTTACAGAGTCGGAGCAGTTGATAAATACATCAGCATGTCTCAGGACAGAGGCTGGGTAGCCCCCAGGGTCATTGCCGCTGTTAGCATTGGTCCATCTCGTCCTCCCGCCCCCAAGTGTCTCGAGCCTTCGGCATCAGGATTCCAAGTGGCTGGTTTGTTTGACCCCAATGCTTAGGACACAGCCCACTGAGTTCGCCAAGCCTCACACCACGGGGCCTTTGTTCTAACTTTGCTGCTTCCCTGGAGCACTTCCCGCGGTGAAGGGAAGATTTGTTTGCCACAAGGAATTCTGTTTCGTGTACTCTTGTCACAAAAGGGTACTGCACGTCTCTGGAGGGACATGTTGTCGGGTGCTGGGGAGACAGACTCTGGCTCCCAGGTCTGCTCTGACACCTCCTATGACAGGCACTCCCAAGCAGGATGCTCCCTCCAGGACAGCACTCTTCATTCCAAAGCTCTCAAGGTCCTTTTGGGTTGAACTGCAGCGTTCGTCACTGTTTGGAAACATCTAGAACCAGTCTGGGCCCTCCCTTGTATCCGTGAGGCAAGGAGCCCACCTCATGGGGCCAGCACTGACTTGATGGGGAAGATGGAGAGTCACTGAGATGGAATTGGAGGTGGATGCTCCATGCCAGGTGACAGTGAATGCCAGGCATGGGAGGGACGGGGCCTTGGGGTCACGAAGGGCCCCTCTGATCTGGGCTGCTTCCTGGAGATAAAGCACTTCTTGGGTTGCCTACTTCTTATTGCATATCAGGGGATTTTAGGTGCCATCCAAAGCCTGGAGAGAAGAACCACCCTGACGGGTTCACGCCGTTTGTGCAGTGTTTTTGTTTGTACAGCATTTTTGGCTGCTTATCATTTCTGGGGCCTCACAGTGTGTGTGGAGGGCGGGGCAGGCACCTGCAGGTGAGGACGCTGAACCCACTGGCGCAAACTCAGCAGGAGACAGCAGAACCTGGTGCAGGGCAGTTGGGCGTGCGTGGACCTCCCCTTACCAGACCCTGCGGGTGCCCGGCTTCCCCACTCCTGCCCTCCTCCTAGTGACACGCACCTGTCCTCCTCCAGGGGTGCAGTGGAGAAGATAAAGGTTGTCTGTAGAGAGCCAGAGGCCTGGGACACAGGGGAAGACCCAGGCTGGTTCTAGATGGTTCCAAACAGTGAAGAATGCTGCAGTTCAACTTAAAGGAACCTTGAGAGTTTTGGAATGAAGAGTGCTGTCCTGGAGGGAGCACCCTGCTTGGCAGCCCCTGTCGTAGGAAGCGTCACAGCAGAGCTGGGAGCCAGAGTCTGAGGGGAAGGTGGGTGGCTTCCTCCAGCAGGCAGGGGTCCGCGGCGCCTCTTCCCTCCTCCTTGATTGGAGTGTCCACGAGTCTAGGGCAGGGCAGTTTTACCCCCCAGGGGACATTTGGCTGTGTCTAGAGCTAGTTTTTGGTTATCACACTGTGGGGTGGGGGAGAGACATTGCTCATCCACCAGTGAGTGAAGGTCAGGGATACTGCTGATAGTCTCAGGGGAGCCCCCCCCACCAGAGAATTACCAGGCACAAAGTGCCCACAGAGCTGTGGCTGAAGAATCCCAGTTTGGTAAACATTTACATCTGACGAATACCTCAGAAGTCAGTGCACTTTGAAGATGGGGAAACTGAGGCCCAGAGAAGGAAAGGGTCTCGCTTAGGGTCACACGGTGAATCAGGGGGCAGAGCCAAGAGTAGGACCCCATGGACTCTCATCCAGGGCACATTCCTCTATACCAGGCCAATCCAGTTACCCAGTTCACCTCAGACACTTGCCGGTCTCTGCTAGCCTTTTGCCTGTGTGGACAGTCAAGGCTCAGAGTCCAGCCAAGGGTTAAGACAGCGCTGTGCCTGCACAGTCTTGTCTTAGAGTAAATGCAGTTGCTGCTTGCTGTGTGGCTGCAAGTTGGAAATGATTTTCTTTTTCTTGCTTTTTCCTACCAGAGTCTGGACTGAGCTCAAACCAGACTTGCCATCTCATCCCCCGAGCCACAAACCTCAGCAGGCTTCCTCGTGTAGCTATCTTAGGTCTAATACAGCGATCGCTGGCACCGTTTCTACCCTTAACTGAAACCAGTGTCTTTCTGCCTGTGGCCTACAGCACAGTCGGTAGAT
Organism: Ateles fusciceps; assembly: GCA_036589455.1. Taxonomy (NCBI): domain Eukaryota; kingdom Metazoa; phylum Chordata; class Mammalia; order Primates; family Atelidae; genus Ateles; species Ateles fusciceps. The sequence continues at coordinate 10,509,915 of JAZHEH010002060.1, forward strand.
GAAAGGTTTGGCCTCTTTGGTTCAATTAAAGATTCCTCATCTCTGGGTTTATGAGGATGAGTGTGCAAGGAAGGTTTCCAGCGTAGGCTTCTCATCTGGCCATTTCTGCCAAAGCCTCTTTTGAGATGTAGAGAGAGGGCCCCAGCCTGGGTGTAGCAACTGATTAGAGGCAGATACATGGAAACATACTGGCCCCTCCCTCAGAATCTGGTGCAAAATGAGACGCCAGGCGTGGGTGCCTAATTTGTACGTGTGCATTACCCAACCACACTGGAGAGGTGTGGCTGTGGGTACCTGTCTCTTTGTCCATGGGGGCAGTGGGACTTGTCCATAGATCTGTGTCATTTGCAGGTTCCCCGGCTGAGAAGTAGCCATCTGGGGTAGGTACTGAGGGGGCACTGCAGTGGAAGGAGCAGAAATTACCTGGAAACCTGTGGGAAGTAAAAGTTCCTCTTCAAAGTTTCCTTTATTGCTAAAGAATAAATCATTAAGTGTGCTAATAACTCTTTGTTAAGCCCTATCCTATGTAGCTGTTAAAGATGCCATGCTTACAGGCACATAGTATATTCTATGTCCTTGTACTTTAACCAAGATATCTGTGCTGGACATGCTCACAGGCATATCCCAGCTCAAAGCCTATGCCCCTTACCTGTTTAAAAAATTTTAAGTTATTAGCCAATCAGATTTTAGTTTAGATTGTGAGGTCTGGCTCCAACCAATAGAGATCAGACACAGCAGTAAGGACAACCCCAAATGCATAAGGGATAAATATGTCTGCTTTTCCTTTGTTCATTGTACTCTCATGGCAAGATGGTGAGCAATGGTACCCTTCCTGCAGTGCAGGAAGTAAAAATTGCTTTGTTGAGAGAGCCTATGTCTCAATGCTAATTTTTCTTTGTGGCACTGAGCATCTGTTTCCAACAAAACCCATGGATGAAAGTAGGGCAGGTGGGGACGGACAGTCTGGGCCTGGGGTGGCACATGGATTCCGTCTTCCTTTTCTTTTTCTGTTTCTTTTGAAATAATTATAGACTCACAAGAAGTTGCAAAAATAGTACAAAGTGTCACGTGTACCCTTCACCCGGCTTCCCCCAGTGGTGACATCTTATATAACTCTAGTGCTTCATCAAAACCATACATCTTTCTTCACAATGTAATTAACCAGACTACAGACTGTACTTGGATTTCACCAGTTTTTATGCACATTCTTGTGGTTTCATTTTTCTGTATCTTTGTGTATTGCTCTATGGCATTTTATCCCACCTATAGAGTCATGTAACCACCATCACAATCAAGATACAGAATGTTCTGTCCTGAGAAGAGTACTCCCTACTGCGTTCCTTTTACAGTCACAGCCGTCCTCACAGGCCTAACCCCTTAACTACTTATCTCATCTCCATCGCTGTGATCTGGTCGTTTTCACAATGTTATGTCAATGGAATCATGCAGTATGTAACCTTCTGAGACTGGCTTTTTTCACTTAGCTTAATTCCCTTGAAATTCATCAATTTGTTGCAGGCATCAATAGTTTGTTCCTTCTTATTATTGAGTAGTAGTCCATGGTATGGATATACCACAATTTGACCCAAATTCTGTCAAAATTGTCAACTCCATTGATTGGAGAGTGGCTGCCTGAGATACAGGGTAAGGAATGACTCCCGGCTGCTTAGCAAAGGAAACACCATGGTGAGTAGCAATGCTGTTTCTATTCATTAATTCATGCATTCACTCAAGATATTTATTTGGCATCAACTCTGCATCATGAACAGCACAATGGTGAGCAAAACAGATCTAATTCTAGATATCTGTGAGCTTATGTCTTTGTGGAGGAGACAAATATTTAATAAACAGGAAAAAATATATAACTATAACTTTAAGGAAAAGGAGCAGGTTCCGGGAGAGAATGAAACTTTGGATGGGATGATTGTTGCAGCTTTGTCCAAGGAAAGGAACAAGATGAAGAGGCTTTGACTCGTAGAGGGGGAATGGTGTTCCAGGAACAGCATGTGCGAGGGCTCTGAGGCTGGACAAAGGTGCACAGATTGAAAGAATGAACAGAAGGCAGAAATGTCAAGGCTTATTCAGTGGTCCAAGGCGGGGGACAGCCCGAGAGGTGAGCAGATCATTTGGGTCCCAGGAGGAGCATTTTATCTCCAGGGCAGGGAGAATCTATTAAAGCATTTTTTAACAGAGGAAGTGCATTTTCAGGTTTGGGTTTTACAAAGACTGAGCTGACTGCTGTGTGGAGACTGGACCTTTGCGGGTGATAATGGAAGCTCAGAGCTATTTGGGAGGTCATGGTGGTCTCCTATGACCATGACCATGGGGGCCTGTCTGAGAGCGCATCAGTGGAAATTAAGGGAAGTGGACAGATTGTACACATTGGAAGGGTTGATGTCCAGAAGGTACATGGAAGGGGTGCTGAGGGCTGAGGTGTGTCAGAGTGGAGTACTTGTCCAGTGTCAGCTGATGTCTCTTTGGGTTGTGGGTTCTGGGGAAAGAGATGCATGGGGTGGCAGAAGTAGTGTGGCAGGCCCTGGGGGATAGGGCAGAGTTTGTATTCCAGCTCCACCATTCACTGGCTGCTTGTGCTTGGAACAGTGACTTAGCTTCACCCAGCCTTTATTTCCCCATCTGTAGAATGGGGATAATCATTATCCAGTGCAGCCAATGCCAGGATCAAATGGGACATCACATATATGGCACCCAGCTCAGTGGCTGGTGCAGAGGCACTCAGCAAGTGATAATCATCTTTTCATCTCCTCTCATTGAGGGCAAGGATTGGGTCTCATTCAGTCCTGCAATGACAGCATGTGGCAAAACGCCGACACAGGGCCTGTGCTTCATGTAGGCTTGTTAATTTCCTTCCTTTCCATGAAAGTCCTCTCATCCAGGGACATGTGGTCAGTGCTGGATGGCTGTGGGGGATGCTCTGTGGGGTGGGTGGCAGTGCAGGGGGCTCAGAGGACAGATTGGATTGCATGTAGCACGGAGCACTGTGGCTCGTGCTGCGCTGGCTGTCCAGGGCCCTTAGATTTGTTGGAACTGGAGCATTCTTTTTTTTTTTTTTTTTTTTTTAGTGTGTGATTCATACTATGTGTTGATCTTTGGAGATTTATTTAAAAAGCATGCCCCCAGGGAGAGGGCTGGAAATGATGACTTTGCGGGTCTCAAGGGGCAGGAATCTGCCATAATTTCTTCACACAAATGGATGTTCTTTCTCTTCCCCTCCACTTTTTAATATTTTGTTGGTCCAGATATATCTTCCATCTTCATGTATGTTTGGCACTGTGGAGTTTTTTTGCTCGTCCTCCCCCCTTCCAAAAGCTGTTGTTAAATCTTTCAGTTGATGGAATTTTACATCGAGGAAATATGGCTGTGCCTGGCTTCCCTGCCCTGCCAACTCCTTTTGTGATGTATTGAGTCACTGTGAACAAAGCTGGACAAGCCAGACAGATCCTGTCTGAAGGTTTTCTGAGTCCTGGCGGTCTCTCTTTGCTGTCCAAAGCTCCTGAATGTAAATGGGGATATTTTATTATTTGGTAGCATATAACTTCCTCAGCACGGTCTCTTGAGGGGTTATTACTGGTGAACTCGGAGACATTTGCTACACATCAGATTTTACCCTCTGACAAAGCAAACCACTAAATGAGAAACAATTCACGTCAATAACTCGTATAGTATAGAAAGGATATGAAAGCAAGATGTCCACTGTAAGGCAAGCAGGCAAAGGAAAATGATTTCCTCCCACCCTTTCCCCTTGTAGTGAATAGTCATTGCTGTGTTGTAATGAATGGTGCTGGGTCTAGGCGATGTCAGAGATTGGCTGGTAGCTCACAAAACACGACTCCACACTCAATTCAACACGAGCACAGAGCACAGGCGTGGGCAGGAGGGGAAGGAGGAGTTCTCTGGGCTGGGAAAGCATGGATTTCAGGTGGATGGAAGCCACCTGGCCTCCTGGCCTCCCCTCCCCTGTGCTGCTCCAGGTCAGGAGTGTTGGACACCCTGGGTGACAAGCAACTCACCACCTGCCAAGGATGCCCATGCATCTGTGGGTGGGTCCAATGTGTGGGCACAGCTGCCTGCAATGCTGGCCCTCTTGGTCTCTGATCTAGGGCTGGGGACCCACTGGACGGCCCCTCCCCTTTGCCCAAGGGCAGCCATTCAGAGAGGTGAGAGATGATATGATAGGATGGCAGTACCAGGTGTGGGTCTGAGTCACGGGCTGTCTGTTCGTGTCCTCTGGGGATGCGGGGATGCCCACAGGGCCCATCTCATGGGATCAAGATAATTAAATGAGGCAACACATGGCCGGTGTCCAGTGCTGGGGGCCTCACAGGACAGGGAAGTGACCCTGGACGTGGTTCTTGGGATGGTATAAGGATGCTGGTGGGTGCCTGGCAGTATGTCCTGTGAGCACCACACACTGGGACTCTTGCCAAGCAGTCGTGGGGGTAGGAAGCCTGTACTGGAGCAGCCCATTCCCATCTGTTTCCCATGCTGTGATTCTTGGGGGAATGACTTCTGGGACACGTTGGCTGCTTGGATATTCTGAGCCCGATCCCCCCAGGACCAGGGTTTTGGGGGCCTTGCCTCATGATTGTTGACATGCTTTTGTTCCTCCTGCCCTGTTGTCCCTGGGCTGGTTTCTTCCTGTCATTTTCATATTGCATTTTATGTGTCTTTTCATGCTGCCCCAAGTCCTTTTAGTTTTTGAGCCAGGCAGGGTGCTCTGACCCACTGACAGCACAGTGTCTGCCCATTCCCCACCCCCGTCACTCCCACCTGGAGGGTGCAGGCCCGGGGCTGTGAGAAGTAGTTCAATGTGGGCGTCGGGTGGGGTGGTCTCTGGACACTCCCCCCTCCAGCATCCCTTTACCCTCTCGATGCCCTGCCACATATCCTGGCCCGGGCCCTACATCCCTCATGGGCAATGCCCCTCGGCCCTACTCCATGCGCACTCCTTGTTCCTAAACCATCTGGAGGCCACAAGCTCCTAGACCCCTGCCCCAGCTGGGCCACATTCCTTTCCTAGAATGGTTGCTTGACTGTGTTTTCCCTCCTCTAAACACTTGAAGATCCCAGGATCATGGTAGGTGATGCTTAAGAGAAGCAAAAGATAAGTCTGCAGTTTGGGGGCTGGGAAGGTGGGACTTAGGGGATTGGGGCTGGAGCTGTTCTTCCGGGCAAAGGCTGAAACCCCCAGTGGCAAAGGGAGGGGTTTGGGCTTAGGAAAGTGGCAGTGGAAATTGACAAGTGGATCCTGGGGCCATAACCCAAGAGATGCTCTGCCCCCAGCTTCTTCTTTGGGATGAGTGAGGACGCATTTCCCATCCTGGACTGCTAACCAGTCCCAGGGAACAAGGCAGGGGCGGGCAGGTGTGTCCCTGAATCAGGCCACAGCTCTGCCTTTGAATCCCGCAGCCTAGCGTAACCTCGGGGGGCATGGCTGGTCTTGCCTGTTTAATGAGGGGCATTTATGGAGCTTTTTGATCCCCATGGTGGCTCCACTCACTGGCACCTGGCTTGTGCATGTCCTCCTGGCCAGCCAGACCCCACTCACGGTGTGTGCACCCACAGTCACCCCAGGCTCCCCTTCGGCGTGCACCCACACATCACGCCAGGCTCCCCTTCCAAGTGCACCCTTCTTTCCGGATACTTACATACCCACACTAACCCCACACCCAGCTATTCAAACACACCCACACACCCACAGGCACACAAGCTCACACTCAGTGCCACGTATTACCAAGTGCCCATATGCATTTCCACAAACACTCCGGCCCACACACACACACACACATACCCCTCTCCACTCACTCTCACATTCTTTTCTTCCCCAAGGAAGAGTGAGGATGGGCGTCTGTGGTGTTTCATCTGAGCAGAACCCTCCTGGCTCTGTGCTCGTGTTGAACTCGGTGAACTCGGTGTGGAATTGTGCTTTGTCAGACGCCAGCCAATCTCTGCCAACACCCAGACCCTGCAGCATCCACTAAAACACAGCAACGAGTATTCACTGCACGCAACTGGTCTAAGGGGTGCCCAGAGGACTGGTGAAACATTGTTTTGGGTGTGCCTATGTGTTTCTGGAAAAGGTTAGCTTTCGACTCTTTAGACAAAATAAGGAGATCTGCCCTCGCTAATGTGATGGGCATCCCTGATCCATTGAGGGCCCAAATAGAACAAGATGATGGAGGAAGAGCCAGTTTTTTCCTCTCTCTCTCCTTGAGCTGGGATATCCGTCTTCTCCTGCCCTCAGGCAACACCTGGCTCTGGACCTTGGGACTTACATGAGTGCTCCCACCCTCAGTTCTCAGGCCTTTGGCCTTGGACTGCATAACATCATCGCTTTCCTGGGTCTCCATCTTGCAGACTACAGATGGTGAGACTTCTCAGCCTCCGTAATTGCATAAGCCAATTCCTGTAACAAATGTCCTCTTACATATCTGTCTATCTATCTATATCCTACTGGTTCTGTTTCTCTAGAGGACTCTGACTAATACAGTGTCCTTCCTGGAAAACACCCCCATTTTACACATGGAGCATCAGCTTCCTCCTTCCAGCCCAGCTCACACTCATCCTCCTCCTGGTATCAGCAGCCCGAGTTTCTTCTGTTGACCTGCCCTTTCCCTGGTCTCAGTCCACAGAGTTCATCCAGGGCTGACCCCACCCTGGGCTCTGGGAAGTGATTTGGACCTGGCCAAAGACCAGCTTCCTCTGGCCACAGCCACAGTGCAGAGATGGACGGGTGAGCCAGCTTGGTCAATGGAAATGTTGCTTTGCCTGTGGCTGGAACTTTCCAGAAGGAGGCTGTTCCCTTGGCTGTACTGTGGGATGGTGAGTCCAGAGCTGCTGGGACCCTGTGTGAGGTGGGATATGCTTCTCTGACTGCTGATCCTGGGTCAGCTGTGCCTAGAGGGTGGCCATTGTTGGACTTCCCTGTGGGCACCAATAGCCCTCCTTCTACCCAAATTAGCTGGTGTTGGGCTTCTATCCCTTGCACCCAAAGGCACCTAGAGTAATACCAAGGGGAGTTGGGGCAGGGGTGCCAGGCCTTGAAGCAATCTGGGGTGGAGTGGGAGCTCAGGAATGGTCAGGCTCGATGAGAAGAAAGTTTAGTCACTAGAGAAATGGTGAAGCCAGGATTAGAATTCAAGGCTCTCCTTTCCAGATCCCCACTCTTCCATCCTGCAGGCTCTGGTGTGAGCCTTCTTCATCACCATCAGTGGCATTGTAGGGGGAGCCAAGGGACCTCCCCTTTCCACAAGTGAGGCTGGGAGCCCAACCCTCCTCACCCCTCCCTGACCTAAGGCAGAGCTTGTGCCAGCTTCCCTTAATGATGCCCATCAGGCTGTAGGTGTCCCTCTGAGAGTAACCCATGCTTAGAAGATGGCAGCCAGACTCCACTTCGGGGAGGGGCCAGTGTGGAGTGTGAAGGGCCGGGCTTCTCTGTGGTCCGACGGCTAACAGGTTTACCATGGCTCGGGACAGGGAGAGTGCGGGAAAGTCCGCAGGGTTCATGGGCAAGTCAGGTGGTGTCTGGTGTGGTGCCAGCTTCGTTTTACTTATACAGATTGTTCTCATTTCTCCCTAACAAACAGGATCACTTTACATGTAAATAGAATAATGTACAGCAAAACCCACCCTCCCAAAACAGATGTCACCTCTTCCAGGAAGCTTTTCCTGGTCCTCTGTGCTGGGTTAGAAGGTCCTTTCCCCTACATTAACTTCTGTGTTTGCTTATAGGTGACATTTGTCACTCAGGACTGGGAGTTTGCGGTTGACATCCTGCATGGGTAATGTCCCTGGGGACAAGGACTATGTCTTATTCACATCTGTCCCTCTGTGTCAGAAACATAGCAGATGGTGAGGAAATATTTGCTGAGGTTCTTGTACATTTCCTAGCTGGGCAGATTTGGACAAAATCTGGCCATTTTTCTAAGCCTCATTTTCTTCTACCGCAAATGGAGTTCATAAAAATACTTACACAAAAATTGCTGTGGAAGCTTCTATTGAGGTCTGGCCCCATATCGCCTTATCCTATCTCTGAGTTTACCTGCAGCCACAGTGGACCATTCCAGCAGTTTTCTTCTTAGAGTCCTGGGCCATCTGCGGGTCTGATGGAGGGTGTTCCCTGGCTCACAGGTCACCATGGGGGTTTGTCCCCAGCCTGCAAATGCAATTCAGGACTTCAGGGGAATTACCATCCCCAGTGGTAACCCCTCAGTCAATGGAGATGCGACCCAACGAGGAATGGAAGCAGAGGAGAAAAGCACCAGCCTCCTCCTCCTTCCTTGCATGGAACAATTCTGAGTTGCCCTACATAGTTTCCCAGAGGGTCCCCCCTCAAAGCAAAGCTGCAATTGCCTACAGAGGTGACCAGCTCATTAGCACACCATTCACTGGTCCAGCTCTTCTCTGCTCCCCCATTCCATTACTCATTCTTTCTGGGACAATCTTGACTGCACTAGTTCTGGTCTTTGGGTCTGTGTTAGAAAAATGGAAATAGAGACAGTTTTGAGAGCAAAACAAAACAGTTCACAAAACAGTTCACCTACAGAGTTTGTCACTGTGCCTGGCACATGGTAAGTGCCTCATCACTGTGGGCCATTGTGGCTACTATGCTTACCCTAATTACACTATCAGCATTGTCACCGCTACCATCACCATGATGGTCAAGGTCATGCCTTCTCTTTAGGACTGAAGCTGCCTAACTTAATGAGGATAGATAGATTCCACCCATATCATCCCCATCTCCTCACCTCAGAACCTGGGTCAGGCATTTGGTCCATCTGAGTTGCAGATCAGATGCCTATCAGATGTCCTGGGAACTCATCCCTGGTCTTGGCACCTGCTGGAGGCCCTGGTGCAGCTGCCTTTTCTGCCTTTGAACTGTAAGGTAGGGGCTCAAGTGTCACCCTTGGAGGATAGGCAGGGGAGTCCGCCCCTCCCTGTGGGCCTGGCAATCCCCTGCAGCCGGGTTCCAGCAGGAAGATCCAGTGATTTGCAGAAGGCAGTCATTTTCTGGGCCCAGATGGCTGCACCCCCAGCCCTCCCCCATCAAGATGCGCATCCCTCCTGCTCTATGGTCCAGTGATTAAAGCAAACATATTCAAAGCAATGAATTGAGCCAAATCAAAGGAAAGACGAAGAATGCATAAAACCCCAGCAGTTTCAATTTCATTTTGGAATATCAAAGGAATATTGAAATGTAGGAATCTCAAATACCAATTCATTACTTAAAAAAATGTTTTGCATTTACAGACTCAATTTCAACGGGATGAAGCCTGCTGTCTTTAAGAGGCTCCCATATAATATGAACTTCAGTGGGTTTAAAGGAAACAGATTGGAAACTTGAGGCACAGATAGGTTTTCTTTTTCCCTTTTATGCCCAGCTGGGAAGGGTCTAAATTGCAGGGAGACCCAGAGATAGTCACTGATTTGTGGTTGAGGTCATCTGGCCTCATGGAGCAGCTCCTGTGTGCCGCGCGTCACATAGGTGCTGAGAGAAGCACAGAGAGAGAAAGAGAGCAGTATGGCATGGTTCCCGCCTTCCAGAAACCTCTGTCCTCTCAAATAAGACTGATCGGCCAGGCATGGTGGCTCACATTGCAACATGAGGAGCCGGGAGGCCTTCTCTCCAATGAAACAACCAAAACCTGTTAAAAAAATTTTTTTAAAGCAACTACTAAAAATCTCTAAAAATTGCCCTAAGGGCATACGGCAAGTGAAAGAAAACATTTAAGATAATCTGCGAAATCTGTGGTGACTGATTCACAATCCACTCCCTCCTCTCCTTTTCCAGTTAAACAGCTCAGAAGCTCCACTCTGGCAGGTGCAGCCAAGAACACAAGACCCCTACCTTCCACCCCCTCAGGAGGGGCCTGCCACCAGCATTTCTCATCCCCTTTCAGCTCTGCGCTGCAGACTGTTCCGGGCAAGAGCAGCTGAGAGGGCTGGGGATGTCTTCCTCAGGTTCGTAGGGTGGAAGCCCTACACCCAGCCCCAGTTTGTAGGTGGGAGCACTACCCAGGGGCTGCAGGCCAAGATGACTAAGGCCCCAATCACCCTCACCCCAGTTCCTGAAAAGGTGGAAGTTTCACAAGGCAGAAAATCAACAAGAAAATAAAAGACCTGAACAGCATTATAAACCAACAAAATCTAACACACATGCATGTAATACTCCACCCAACAACGTAAGAATACTCAAGCTCAGAATGCAAACTCTGCCAAATATTTAAAGAATTAATATCAGTTCCTCACAAAGTCTTTTAAAAAAGGCGAGGGGGTGAGGTAACACTTCCTAACTCATTCTGTGACACTAGTTTTACCATGATACTAAAACCAAAGATATTACAAGAAAAGAAAGCTACAGACCAACATCTCTTATGAATATGATGGCAAAACCCTCAATAAAATAATAGCTAACTCAATCCAGCAACATACAAAAAAGCTTATACACTATGGCCAAGTGAAATTTATCTCAGGAATGCAAGGTCGATTCAATATCCAATTCAGTTAATATAATACATCTTATAAATAGAATAAAGAACAAAAACTACACGTTTATCTTAGGGTAAAAAATACATTTGACAAATTCTAACACCATTTTGTGATAAAAACTCTCAGTGAACTGGAAATAGTAGGGAATGTCCTCAAACTGATAAGGAACTATTAAAACCCCACAATCAACATCATACTTAATGGTGAAAGATTGAATGCCTTCTTGATAAGATCAAGAAAAAGACAAGGATCTCTGTTCTTGCCCATTCTATTCAGCATTCTGAGGTTCTATTCAGGGCAATCAGGCAAGAAAATGAAATAAAAGTCATTCCAATTAGGAAGAAGTAAAACTATATTTGCAAGTGACATGATCTTATATGTAAAAATCCCAACGAATCCTCTGAAAACTTATTAGGACCAATAAACAAGTTCAGCCAGGTTGCAGGGTAAAAGATCAAGATACAAAAATCAATTAGCTATAAGCAGCTTGAAAATAAAATTTAAAAAACAATTTTATTTATAATAGCATCAGAAAGAATAAAAATACTTAAGGATAAATTTAACAAAAGAAGTGTGAAGTTTATACCCCCAAAATGACAAAACATTGTTGAAATAAAGAAGACTTAAATAAATGGAAAGGCATCCCATGTTCATTGGAAGACTTAACCTTATTAAGATAACAATACTGCAAAAATTTGTCTGCAGATTCTGTGCAATCCCTATCAAAATTCAAGGTGGTATTTTTTCAGATATTGATAAGCTGATTCTAAAATTCATATGAAAATTCAAGGGGTCCAGGATAGCCAAAAAAATCTTGAACAGGAATAACTAAGAAGACTCACACTTCCTGGACTTCAAAACTCTCTACAAAGCTACAGTAATCAAGGTAGAGTGGCACTGGCATAAGAATAGACATATAGATCAATGGAATAGAATTAAGAGTCAGTCCTCAAATTTACAGTTAATTTATTTCCAATATTGGTGCCAAGACAATTCAATGGGGAAAAAATAGTCTCTTCAATAAACAGGAGTGGGACAACTAGATATCCACATGCAAAAGAATGAAGTTGGACCCCTACCTCACATCATATCCAAAAAATTAACACAAAATGAATTCAAGACCTAAATGTAAAGGCTAAAACTATACAACTCTTAAGAAATATATGAATAAGTTATTGTGAACTTGGGTTAGTCAAAGTGTTCTTAGATATCATGCCCAAAGCACAAGTGGCCTAAGGAAAAAACAAATGGAAATTTATAAAAATTTAAAGGCTTTGTACTACAAAGGGTATGACCAAAAATATTAAAAAACACAACTCACATAGTGGGAGACAATATTTAAAAATCATAGATTTGACAAGCATTTGGGCCCTGAATATTTAAAGAACTCTTATAATTCAATAGTAAAAAGATAAAACCCAATTTAAAAAAGATCAAGGATATAAATAGACATTTCTTCAAGGAAGGTATATAGTAGCCAATGATCATATGAAAAGATGCTCAATATCATAATTCACCAGGGACGCAAATCAAAACCACAGTGAGAGACTACTTCACACTGCTAGGATGGAACCCTCATTATACATTGCTGATGGGAATGTAAAACGGTACGATCACTTTGGAAAACAGTCTGGTGGTTCCTCAAGTGGCTAAACAGAGTTACCATGTGACCCAGCAATTCCACTCCTAGATATAAACCCAAGAAAGGTAAAAACATGCATCCACGCAAAAGTCTGTAAATGAATGTTCACAGCCACATTATTCCTAGTAGCCAGAAAACAGAAACAACCCCAAATGACTATCAATTGATAAATGAATAAACAAAATGTGGTCTATCCATACATGCAACAGTGTGCATGAACTTTGGAAACACTATGCTAAGTGAAAGAAGCCAGTCACAAAATACTTCATCTTGTGTGACTCCATTCATATGGAATGCCCAGAACAGACCAATCTATAGAGACTAAAAATAGATTCATGGTTGCCTGGAGCTGGTAGAGGTGGGAGGGAAATGGGGAGTGATTGCTAATGGGCAGAGAAGGTTTCTTTCTTTGGATGAAAATGTTTTAAATTTACATCATGGTAATGTTTGTACACTTGTGACTACACTTGAAACCCCTGAACTGTACACTTTTTTATTTCTTCTTTATTGAAACATAATAAATGTACATATTTATGGGCTACAGTGATGTTTCCATATGTGTCTACATTGTGTAACAATCAAATAAGGGTAATATGTTTATCCACCACTGAAAACATATATCATTTCTTTATGGTAAGAACATTCAAAATCCTCTTCTAATTATTTTGAAATATACGATACAATATTATTAACCATAGTCACCCTACTGTGCAATAGAACTCCAGAAGTTCTTTCTCTTCTCTAGCTGTAATTTTGTATCTGCTGACCAATCTTTCCACATCCCTCTCTTCCCCTTGTCCTTCCCAGGCTCTGGTAACCACTGTTCTACTCTGTATTCCTATGAGATTAACTTTTTAAAATTCTGCAAACAAGTGGGATCATGTGGTATTTGTCTTTTGTGTGCCTGGTTTATTTTACTTATTTTTATTTATTTTATTTTTTAATTTTTTTGAGATGGAGTCTCAAATTCTGTCACCCAGGCTGGATTGCAGTAGCGCGATCTTGGCTCACTGCAACCTCCACCTCCCAGGTTCAAGCGATTCTCCTGCCTATCTTCCTGAGTAGCTGGGATTACAGCTGTGCTCCACCATGCCTATCTAATTTTTTTTTTTATTTTTAGTAGAGATGAGGTTTCACCATGTTGGCCCAGCTGGTCTCAAACTCCTGACTTCAAGTCATTCACCCACCTCGGCCTCCATAATGTCTTCCAGGTTCATCCATGGTGCTGAAAATGATAGGATTTCATTCCTATTTTTATGGCTGAGTAAGATTCTATTGTGTATATATATCACATTTTCTTTATCCATTCATCATTGATGGACACTTAGGTTGATTCCATATTTTGGCTGTTGTCAATGGTAATGTAATAAAAAGGGGAGAGCAGATATCTTTTCTAAATACTGATTTCATTTTTTTTTGGATAAATGCCCAGCAGTGGGATTGCTGGGTCATATGTAGTTCTATTGTGTGTGTGTGTGTGTGTGTGTGTGTGTGTGTGTGTTTTGTTTTGTTTTGTTTTTTTAGGAACTGCCACACTCTTTTCCACAGTGGCTGTACTAGTTTATTTCCACTCCTCATCCTTACCAGCATTTATTTCTTGTCTTTTTGATAATAGCCATTCTGACAGGAGGTCTGAGGTGATATTTCATCATGGTTTTGATTTTCACGTCCCCAGTGATTTGTAATGTTGAACATTTAAAAAATATACTTGTCGACTATTTGTATGTCTTCTTTTGAGAAATGTCTGTTCAGGTCTTTTGCCCATTTTTTAATAGAATTATTTGTTTGTTTTTGCCATTGAGTTGTTTGCATTCCTTATATATTCTGGATATTACTCCCTTTTGAGATGCATAGTTTACAAATATTTTCTCCCATTCTGTGGACTGTCTCTTCACTCTTTTGTTTTCTTTGTTGTGCAGAAGCGTGTTAGTTTGATGTAATCTTATTTGCCCATTTTTGCTTTTGTTGCCTGTTTTTTTTTTTGAGATCTTATCCAAAAAATCCTTGCCCAGACCAATGCTATGAAGCATTTTCCTCATGTTTTCTTCTAGTTTTAAACTTTCATGTGTTACATTTAAGTCTTTAATCCATTTTGGGTTGGTTTTTGTGTATGGTGAGAGATAGAGCCTAAATTACATTCTTCTGTGTGTGGATATCCAGTGTGCCTGGCACCATTTGTTGAAGAGACTGCTCTTTCCCCTGTGTGTGTTGAAAATTGGTTGGCTCTAAGTTTATGGATTTATTTCTGTACTATCTATTCTGTTTAGTTGGTCTATGTGTCTACCTTTATCCCAATGCCATGTTGTTTTGTTGCTGTAGATTTACAGTATATTTTGAAGTCAGGTAGTGTGATGCCTCCTGAACTATTCTTTTTGCTCAAGATTGCTTGGGTATTTGGGGTCTTTTATGGTTTCATATGACACCCACAGCTAACATCATACTGAATGGGTAAAAGTTGAAAGATTTTCCTCTAAGACCTGGAACAAGACAAGAAAGCCCACTTTTACCACTTTTATCCAACATACAACTGGAAGTCCTAGCCAGAGCCATTAGTCAGGAGAAAGAAATAAAGAGCATCTAATTGAAAGGAGCTCTTGTCATGTGCCAAAGCCTGGAGATACAGTGGGTAAGGGCACAGTCCCTGCCCCAGGAGCTTGCAGACTTGACCCGTGGCAGAGGTAGACATATGGCTGGATCATCTCAGTGCAGTGTTGTGTGTTTTCTCAGTCTCTTCTGCTGGAAGCTTCTAGAGGGCAGGATGCTAGCTCTCCAAGCTCTGCATTGCCAGTAGTGCTTGGCACCAAGCATGACACCTTCTGGTGCTGGATAGACATTCGCTAAGTGTTATCAAATTGAATTTGTCTTGTGGCTGGGAGGTGCAGATAATTTCAGCTAGAAAGTTCAGATTGGGGCACACATGGAGAAAGCTCTCATGCTCCTCCCCATTCTCCACAGTGATGGCTGGAGCCTGCAACTGGCATGTGGGAGCTTGACAACACCTTCCAATGGTAAAGATGCTATGACATGTGAAACCCAGCAGCCTATCTCAGTTTCCCCCACTGAAGCCTTTTTCCTGGCTGAGGTTTGGTAGCCATGGGAATGCAGAAGACAATGTTGAATGGACAAGGCCTTCTCACTGATTGTCCGTCAACCTGGACAAGGGTTCTGCGCTCACTCTTCCACCCAGTAGTGTTGGGGCTGTGAGCTGCCATCTGCCCTGGGGAACCACTCTGGGAGTCTGCTGTGTTCCAGGGTTGCTTCCTCAGTTCTGCCTGGCTGATTTGTGTCTCTTCCCCAGGGGCCTCTTCTCCAGATGGGGTAGCCTGGAAGACCCTATAGCTTCACAATTGACCTCTATCTTGGAACCCCTCTGTCTGTGCACACAGAGAGGCCAGATGGTTCAGCGAAAGGCCATGAGCCTCCAGGAGACCTATGTGCAAATTGTCACTCTAGGACTTACCAGCTGGGTGGCTGTAACTACAGAACTGCTTAGAATCTCAGCCTGCTGTCAACTGGCTGGGAATAATCCTTTCTGCCGAGGCCCCTGGCAAGATTATCCATGCAATCCTGTAAAAGTGCTCTGCAAACTCTATGTGCTATGCAAAGGCAAATTAACTATTACAGAGGGAACCAACCTCTCTCCCTCCCTCCCTTCCTCCCTCCCTTCCTTCCTCCCTCCCTCCCTCCTCCCCTCCCTCCCTCCTCCCTTCTTTCTTTCCTACTTTCCTTCTGTCTTTCTCTTTTGACAGAGTCTTGCTCTGTTGCCAGGCTGGAGTGCAGTGGTACAATCTCAGCTCACTGTAACCTCCGCCTCCTGGGTTCAAGCGATTCTCCTGCCTCAGCCTCCTGAGTAGCTGGGACTACAGCCATGTGCCACCACACCCAGCTAATTTTTGCATTTTTAGTAGAGACGGAGTTTCACCATGTTGGCCAGGATGGTCTCCATCTCTTGACCTCATGATCTGCCCACCTCGGCCTCCCAAAGTGCTGGGGATTACAGGCGTGACCCACTATGTCCGGCTGGAACTTTGTTTCTTTTCACTCAGCCACATTCACAAACGGGTGGCAAGAAGTCCTTGGCTCCACTGAAACATTCATGACGTTGAAAACCATCGTCATTCTTACTCAAGTGGTCCCTCTTCAACCTGTTTCCCTGTACCTCCTCCTGTGGCTCCCAGCACCACCCCTTTAGTAGGGGATGCCTTTGGAACTCCTGCTTATCTTTCAGTGCCCAAGAAAATGCCACTCAATGCCTCTGACACCTCCTCCTTCCTGGAGAAATGAATTCTTTCTTCTCTGATACATACTTCCTTGGCTTAAAACCCTTCTGGGGCCCCTTTGTTCTCAGGATAAAGCCCTTTTCCCCTTTCTCTGCCAGGTTTCAAGGACCTCCGTGAGGTCCCCCTGCCTGCCTGGCCGCCCTGGCCACCTGCCAGGCCCCTGCCTGGCCACCCTCACACTGTCTGCTCACACTCGGCTCTCTTCCTCCCTACTTTGTCCTCCCTGATGGTCCCTTCTGCTTTCTTAGTCCTCTTTACTCCTAGGGCTCCACTTAGAAGGGGCCTTCTCCAGGAAGCCCCGCTGGTGGGTTTCTGTACCGTCCAGGCTCATCCCAGTTACAGCACCCACCTGCTCTCTTGAAATGGAGGGTTTATGTGTCTGTCTCTTGCCCCTGAAAGGGAAGAATCATGCCTTGTTCTCTGTTGTGGCTTCTCGTCTAGGACAGAGCTTGGCCCTAGGATGTATTTGCCAAGTGAGTGAATGAATGAATGAAAGAATGAGAGCATCACCCTTGGATCAGGCTGCCTTGATTGGCACTGCAAACTCTGTTGGCTGCCAATGCCAAATCCAGTCTCCCCATCCTGGTGTCTGTGCTGTATGGAGGTAAGTCAGGAGCAAATCCTGATGGGACTGAGGTGGTGATATTTATCTAATGTTCCTTGCCAGTGACTGATCTGGGATGAGTGCATGACCTGATTCTCTGAGAAGGAGGTATACAGGAAAGGGTGCTCCTTGCTCCTAATGAATGGGGCACAGGTCCTGTGTTCTACATCTGTGGATCCATCAAGGTTGTATAGCAGGAAGAAAAGCAGTAAGGCCCTGGGCTGGAGGGGGATGCTGTGGCTGTGACAAGTCGGCTCACTGGACCCCATGTGAGAATGAATGGTTGCGGCATTGCTGGGGGAGAGGTGGCTATCTCGCAGTGGTGTCTGCCATCAACCAATGTGGTTGGTGGGGAGTAAGGAGACCCCTCCATGGTGCCAAGACATGACTTGACAAGTATACGGAAACAGCTCCCTCTCAACCCATGATTGTCTGCACAACCTGGGTGAATCAAATATACATTTAGATGTCTCTTGGAGTCACTGGTGTTTGTACATGTTCACAAGCTCAAGACAAAAAATATGTATATGTTTCAGATTTGTTTCATGTACATGGAAATAGTATCACATTGGTTGTAACTTCATAAGGCTGGGAGCTCAGGCTCCAGATCTGCAGCTTGAGATAAAACCGGGCAATTACCAAGGCAGGCCACCTCCTGGAACAGCTTCAGACAAAGCCCCAGCAGCCATAATTGTGGACTCCAATGGAACAGAGATGTTCCAAGAATGTTTGCAACCACTGGGATTGCATCACCCTCTCTCTGGGTCCCTGGCTGAGGCTTCCTACCACAGGACCGCGGCTTTCCTTGTGGAGAGCAGGCAGGGATTTCCAGAGCCTTGCCTGTGGGCCCTAAGCTGTCCATGCCCCACTCAATGGCTGCCAACCCCATCCAGCTTGTCTCAGAGGAAGGGAAAGTGAGGCTCCTAAGACTGTCCATGCCACCAAAACCAGAAAGAGGAGAGAGAACGCCAAGAACAGGAACTCAGTTTCCCCTGACAACTGGAAGTCCTCTTTGCCCCTCCTTGGGAAGAAATGATTTCCCAAAACTTCTGTGGTCCTCAGCCCTCCTTCTCAGGAAGAGGAGACTTCTTAAGAGATGCTGAGAGACCCCTATTTTTTCTTTCTCACCTCAGAAAAGTTGAAGATGGAATAAACTGTAAAGGCCATTGAAGACAACTTTCTTTGAACAGGGAAGCATTGTGACGTCCAAAAGAAATCACAATATCAGCTGGGATTCTGTGGGCATAGAGATCCACAAAGACAGATCCGAGCTCCCCTTCCATATTCTGTGTGAATGCAGTGCCCACCTTCCAGTTTCTGGGGGTACTGGAGGGTTAGATTCCCATATCGCCATCAGGCTCAGACGTGCTGCCTCAACTCATCTGACCTAGTTTAATGATTTTTCTTTCTGTTCTGTCCATGCACCTGGGGCCCTTGGGGACCTCAGTTCACTCCCTTGGTTTACTCACATTTATGCACGATCACACTGATATGGTTTGGATCTGTGTGCCCACCCAAATCCCATGTTCAAATGTAATCCACAGTGCTGGAGGTGGGGCCTGGGAGGAGGTGATTACATCACAAGGGTGGTTGCTAATGGTTTAGCACCAACCCCCCAGTGCTGTTCTGGTGATAGAGTTCTCAGGAGATCTGGTTGTTTGAAAGTGTGTAGCACCTCCCCGCGACTTCCTCCTTCTCAGGACATGTAAGATGTGTCTGCTTCCTTTTTCCCTTCCACCATGATTGTAAGTTTCCTGAGGCCTCCCCCAGAAGCAGAAGTTACTGTGTCTCCTAGACAGCCTGCAGAACCATGAGCCAATTAAACCTCTTTCTTTTAGAAATCACCTAGTCTCAGCTGGGTGCGGTGGCTCACACCTATAAACTCAGCACTTTGGGAGGCCAAGACGGGTGGATCACCTGAGGTTGTGAGTTTGAGACCAGCCTGATCAACATGAAGAAACCCTGTCTCTACTAAAAATACAAAATTAGTGGACGTGGTGGCGCATGCCTGTAATCCCAACTACTCGGGAGGTTGAAGGAGGAGAATCACTTGAACCTGAAAGGCAGAGGTTGCAGTGAGCTGAGATTGTGGCATTGCACTCCAGCCTGGGCAACAAGAGCAAAACTATGTCTCAAAACAAAACAAAACAAAACCTAGTCTCAGGTATTTCTTTATAGCAATGTGAGCACGAACTAACACACACACACATTTACTCATAGTCCCACTGCCTTTGAGTGTGTGTCAGATTTTATTCAGTAACATTTGCTTAAATATTAACGAGCTTAAAATTAAATATTAGTTTTTTCAACATATAAATTTTGGGCAGATACAATTTAGTCCATAACACCTAGCAAACTTGCTGAACTTGTTAACTCTGATAAATTTGTGCAGAGATTCTCTTAGGCTTTCCAGATGAACAAGAATATTATCTGTGAATAACGACACTCCTTTTTCCTCCTTTCCAGTCTTTACACCCTTTCTTTTTTTCCTTTCTGTCTTGGCTAGGACCTCCAGTAAATGTTAAATAGAAACAATGAAAGCAGAAATTTTGTCTTATTTTGGTTTTAAAAAGAAAGACTAATATTTCATCACTGAGTAGGATGTTTGTACAGGTTTTTGACAGATACTCTTTGTGAATTTAAGAAAATTCCCTTCACAGTGTCTAAGGGTTTCTACCATGAATTGAATTTAAATCAAAGGTTTTTTCTACAAATGTTGAGGGCCTTCCTCTTTCTTCTCCTGCTTCTCAGAGGCGTTGAGAAGATCCAACCAGATCTCCTGAGAACTCTGTCACGAGAACGGCACTAGTGGGACTGTGCTAACCCATTAGAAACTGCTCCTTTACCCATTTCTTCATGCGAAATCACTCCACAGTCCATTTGTTCTGCCTTTCCTTTTTAGTCCCTACCTGAGGCTGATCTGTCACATTCAAGTGCTTCTTTCAAATACCAAAGCCATTTCCACGCAGGAGAGAGAGTTTAAAGGATTTTCGCAAAGTCACATGGCTAGTGAGTGCTGTCAGGGGACTAAAACCCCAGGATTGCTGCTTCATGGTTGGGATCAGGTGAAGGAGCAGGGTGGATGGGGAACTCAGTGAAGAGAAGGAACGGCTGTTGATTCTTTCTCCCTCCCTGTGGCAGGCAGCTTCCCCAGCAGCCTCCGTGATCCCACCTACTGGTACTCATGCCCTTGTATGGTCCCTTCTCCTTGGGTGTGGGCTGGATCTAGTGACTTACTTCTAAAAAACAGAATATGGCAGAAATAGTGGAATGCCACTTCCAAGATTACATTATTAAAAAGACTGTGGCTTTCATCTTGGACATGGGCTGTCTTACCGTTTTGGGATGCTTGCTGTAGGGGAAGCTTGCTGCTGTATTGTGGGTAGCTCTAGGAGAGGCCCAGATGAGGAGAACTGAGAGAGCCAACAGCCAGTGAGACACAGAGACCTATGAGAGTGAGCTTGCAAGCAGATCTCCCTCCAGTTGAGTCTTCAGATAAAACAGCAGCCACAGCCATGCTCAGATTCTGACCTATGGAAACTGTGAAATAATACATGTTTATTGTTTTAAGCTGCTAAATTTTGGAGAATAACAGGTCAGTATTATTCACGAATAGAAAAGCAAAAATCCTAAACAAAATATTAGTGAACCAGATCCAGAAAGGTATAAAAAAGAAAAAATAATAATTTAATCTACATCTAGTATTCCAGATATGCAAAGCAGAATCAACATGAGAAAATGTATTAGGAAAATTCACCATATAAACAGCTTAAAGGAGACAAACCATGTGGTGATCTCAATATTTGCAGAAAAAACATTTGATGAAACTCAATTAATGGCAGAAATCCTTAGCAACTGTGAAGGAAATTTCCTTAAGTTGATTAAGAGTAGCTGTTAAAAATTCTGTACCAAATATCCTACTCAATGGTAAAATGTTAAAATCTTTACCTTCAGATTAACATAAGACAAACATTTCTATCATTGCTTCTATTTAACGTTTGATGGAGGTTCTAGTCAATGTAGAAAGTAAGGAAAGAAAAGAAAGGCTGTAAATATTGTAAGGGAAGAAAAGGGAGTGTCATTATTCACAGATCATATTCTTGTCCATGTGGAAAATCTCAGAATCTCTGCACAAGTTTATCAGAATTAATGACAGAGGTTAGCAAGTTTGCAAGATATTGTGAACTAAATGTGTCCCCCACAAATTTGTATGTTGAAACCCTGACCCCTAATGTGACTGTATTTGAAGATATGACCTTTAATGGGAGTATTAAGGTTAAATGAGGTCATAAGGGTGGGGCCCTAATTCAATAGCACCAGTGCCCTTATGAGAAGAGGAAACGATACCAGAGACTCTCTCCTTCCGTGTACACACAGAAGAAAGGCCTTGTGAGGACACAGCAGAAAGGAAGCTGTGTGCAATAGAAGAGAGAGATTTCACCAAAACCAAGCCTGGAGACACCTTGATCTTGAACTTCTAGTCTCTACAACCATGATACGTTTCTGTTCTCTAAGCCACCCAGTCTGTGGCATTCTGTTATAGCAACCCAGCAAACTATACACTAGATATAAAGGCAGTTTATACAAATATTGGTCACATTTTTATATATCAACAGTGAACAGTTAGAAAAGCAATACAAATATGGTATTTGCAGCGATAACAAACATTAAAGTACCTTGGAATAGAACAAACAAAATAGTTCAAAAATAAGTAGGAAACTATAAAAATGTAGTGAAAGGCATTAAAAATAACTAACTAAATTGAGGGAGATGACATCGATATGGATGGGATGATGTAATATTTCATAAACATCAGTTCTTTCCAAATCGATTTATTGATCCAAAGCCATTTTTATCGAACTCTGAAAGGTTTTCTTTTTTACTATTTTTTTTTCTTGGAAGAAATTTGACAGTTGATTTTAAAATTTATATAAAAAATCCAAAGACCAAGAATAGTAAAGAGCCTCCTGAAGAAGAAACAGCAATCAGGATGACTTGCCCTGGCAGGTATCAAGAATGTAAAATGATTGTAACTCAGACAGTGTGGTGTATGTACAAGGACAGACAAATAGACAAAAGGAACACAAAAAAATATCCAGAAACAAGCTAATGCCTTGTGCAGATCTGGTATGTGACACGTTGGCAGGCAAGGCAAAGGAAAGAAAGGTTGCACTGGTCAATAAATGGACCTAGAACAATTGGTAACTTAAATTGAAAAAAGAAAATGAGTAGCAACTCCATGGAGGGATCAAGCACTTGAATATGCAAGGCAAGCATTCTAACGTTTCAGCATAACACTTAAGAGACAGTTTTGATGAAGTCGGAGTTGTGTCAGTCTTTCCTTTTAAGGCTTGCAAGTTGTTTTCTGGTGTCATCTTTAAGAAATCTGTCTCTACCCAAGGATCATAAAAACAGAGAAGTTCTGATTATCAAAAGATTTCATGAAAAGTGAAAAGACAAGCTCCAAACTTAAAATATTTTTAAAAATCATAGTTGACATGAGCTTAGCAGCTAGAACAGCACTATTCCATGGAAATAACATGGAAAGTATGTAGGTAGTTTTAGAATTTTTAGTAGCTGCAATTAAAGACAAAAAAAGAAACAGTTATAATTTTAATATTAATTAATGTTAATAATAGATGTAATAAAGTGTTTGACAGATATTTTACACTGCTTCAGTTTTGAAATGTGATTAAACTTTTAGTTCCTCAGTAGTACTTAGTTCCTCAGTATTTCCCACAGTGGTGGCTGAGACTTCACTCATAATTGTCTACATGCCCAACTTTTGGAATGAAGATTACATTTTTTTAATGATTCAGATACATACCCTTTCTCAGTTTCCTGTACTTAGAGAATAGGAACAGAATTATTTTATTCTGGAAATTAAAATTTTATTTTTAAATGTTAAGAAAACTTTGAACATGGAAAAAATAATTCATAATCCCACCTTGGACATTCCTGTGTAACCCTTGCACACACCCTCCACACTACACACATCGCACACGTGTGCACACACATACACAGTCACACTGTTGCCCTTCTGACTAGGTTAAGTTCAGTCCCGTTTGCCTGCTGAGGGCCCTGCACTCTTCAATGTGAGTGTAACCCCAGCACTTAGTACACAGAAAGTGAGCGATAAAGATTTGTTGAATAATTGGGCTCTCAGACCTGTAGATTCTATTTTGAAACATGCATTATTATGTCAAAACATATTTTCAGTTTGTCTTCATAGTGATCCTACCCAAAGGCTGAAGAGCATTTCATGGAGTTCTGTGCACACCGTCCCAAGCCTTTGGCATGTAATGAGTAGCTCTGCAAGTATCGCGTCACAGACAACACTGCAAGGGACATCTCCCATGCACACAGCTTTATCTTCTATTGAGTTATGTCTTTAGCATGCTATTTCAAGGGTGGCGATACTAGCCCAAAGCCTGGGATTATATTTACAGCTCTTGAGATATGTTGCCAAATTGCTTTCCAAAAAGGTCATACCCATTCCCTCTGCACTGGATCTGGGTTACAACATAACATTGCTAGCAGTTTTACCAGCAGTTTGTCTACTGTTAAAACAATTTCTTTTGTTAAATACAGTGGATTGCTTAAGGGTTGCATTTGGTTACATGTTTATATTTTGTTTCATCAGACTTGCTTGCATTTTTCATCTGAAATTTTCTCTTTGGCTTCAAAGCTGAGAAAATAATTACCCCTTCAGCACCTGACAAATATTTGATTCTCTTTTTCTTTGCTAGTTTTTTTTTTTAATAATCTAATTTTATGTATAACTTTTTAATTGAAAAATAATCTATCAGCATTGCAGAAAATTTTGAAATAAAGAAAAACATTGGTCATAATACCACCACCTCATCAGAGAGCTATTATTTTTATTAGTCCCTTTCAGTATTTTCCATAGGCATACATATTTCACATAGTTTTAGGAATGAACAGAGATGATTGTTCATTCTGCTTTTTCACTTAACATCATGGCATAAGCATTTTTCCATTAAGATTGTGCTTAAGAAGACATTTTGCCTCTTGTCTTCTTAAGCACGATCTTAATGGCTACATAGTATTTCATTGAGTGAATATACCCTGTAACTTGATTACCTCTCCAATTTTTGGGTGCCTAGTTGTTCTCAATTTTTTACTATTATAGATAATTTGTCAACAGATATCTTTATGCATAAAATCTTTGGGTTTACTTCTTTATTTATTTATTTTAGAACAGAGTTCAGAGCCACATTTCTGGTAATGAGTATCAACTCCCAGGAAACAAACATGGTTACCTATTCCATATCATTCTCTTCTTCCTTATAAACAGATCCTCAGATTCTGTTCAGAGCAGCAGTGGCCCCGGTGTAAAATTAGTTTCCCAGATGTCCTGGTAGTTGGCATTGCTCTTTGACTCAATGAGAAGCAAATAGCAGCCTGTATCTGCAGGCTACTAAGAAAACTATTGCTTTCTGGTTTAAAAAGGAGTGAGTTTTGAGACCACAAGGATGGAAGCCACCCCTTAAGCTGGAAAAGGAGACAGAGAAAGACTCTGGTCATTGATGATATCATGGGATGATACATCAGTCCCAAACTCCACCACTGGGCTCCTGGACTATTTCTCATTCCAGGATAATCATTCTTTAATCATTATTAAGGATATTTTAGGATACCATATCATAAATCCTTGTATTTCCCAGAGGAAATGAAGAATGGGGGATGTATAGGGAAGGAAAATAAAACATGCCAAACATCTATTAGATACACGCTAGGTGCCTCACATACAATATATGCCTTACCTGTCGCTATGATCTGAATATTTGTGTCACCCCCCAAATTCATATGTTGAAACCTAACCCCTAGTGTGATGGTATAAGAAGGTGGGGACTTTGGGAGGTGATTAGGTCATGAGGCTGGCACTTTCATGGATGGGATTCATGCCCTTATAAAAGAGGCAGGAGGGAGTTTGTTTGCCCCTTCAGTCATGTGAAGACACAACTGGAAGACGTCAAGAATGAGCAGAGAGCCCTCACCAGACACCAGATCTGCTAGCACCTTGATCTTGGACTGCCCAGCCTCCAGACCTGTGAGCAATAAATTTCTGTTGTTTATAAATTATCCAGTCCAAAATATTTCAGGATAGCAGCACAAATGAACTAAGATACATGCCAAGGGCATCTAATGAGGTAGGTATTATTATGCCCATTTTACAGATCAATAAGTAGGGGCCCAGAGAGAATAACCACTCTTTTCTAGGTCTAATAACCTGTTAAGTAGCAAAGGCAGGATTCAAATCCAGACCAGTTTAACCAGCAGCCCCCTGATTTTTTTTTGTTTTGATGAGAAACCTGGCTGCAGTGTGGAGGAAAAGGTAAATTCCATTCATTTAGAAAACAAATGCTGCAGGCTGGGCACAGTGGCTCATGCCTGTAATCTCAGCACTTTGGGAGGCCGAGGGGGGGTGGATCACGAGGTCAGGAGATAGAGACCATCCTGGCCAACATGGTGAAACCCCGTCTCTACTAAAATACAAAAAATTAGCCGAGTGTGGTGGCATGTGCCTGTAGTCTCAGCTACTCAGGAGGCTGAGGCAGGGGAATCGCTTGAACTGGGAAGGCAGAGGTTGCAGTGAGCCAAGATCACACCACTGCACTCCAGCCTGGTGACAGAGTAAGACTCCATTGCAAAAAAAAAAGAAAGAAAACAAATGCTGCAGGGGTCAGAAGGCAGGACAAGAGACACGTGGGGACTTGTTCTGGAGCTGTAGGGCAATGTCCACATCTGAGTCCTCTGTCCCCTCTGATAAGTTCTCCTGAAACTCAGGTTTACAACTATGCTCCACCTCTGGTTTTGACATTTTCCTTCTACTCACCATTTTGTTTCTGATTTCAAGAGCAATTAATATTTATCGCATAAAATTTGGAAAATACAGAGAAAAAAATTCGAAATCACTCAGAATCCTATACCCAGAGTTAATACCTAAGAAGGTGTTAGTATGGCCTTTTCTCACATTGGTATTATTTACACACTTATGTACAATTCTGCTTCTGGTGCCTGTCATAGTATGGCTAATACACATCCAACAAACACATAGTCAAGGAATGGATAAGTAAGTGGATGATTTTGTGTCCCAGATCTAACAGAGTGCCTGACACATATTGGCCACCAATACATCTTTGTTGAATGAATGCATAAGGCAATGAATGAACACTTTTGAGCTGAGTTTGTAGCCTGGCTCATAGTATCTTCACATTAAAACTGAAGAAAGTAATTAGATGCTGTTTCTTGATAACATATCAGAAACGTATTCTCACATCCTTAAAAACTCTTGTTATTTTTAATGGCTGCACAGTATCTTAACACTTCATCTTTATTGGTTCCCTACTGTTGGATATTTAAAGGGTTTTTAATTTTTCACTATTATTTAAGCTGTTATGGGTAGCATCTATGTGTGTGACTTTTTCTGTGTACATATTTTAAATAGGTTCCCCAATATGGCATTACTAGGTCAAAGTTTCCTCATATATTGATATTAATATAAATCTAACCAGAAATATTGTTCTGGTTCATGTCCAGACCAGCAAGATATACACGTCTGTATTATTTTATGCTCAACAGCCCTGAATACTAACGCTTTTAAAATCACAATTGCATTTCTTTGACAGCTAAGGATTGTAAGGAGATTGGGAATGAACAAGATGGGAAAAACACAAAATGAAAATTTTAAAAGTGGAGATTATTTAGTGCTCCTTAACACATGCTAATATTTCTATTTCTAGGGACAGCATTTTAATAATGGCCTCAGTCTCCCCTTCTATACAATAAGAAGCGGGAGAGAGAGAGTCATCACAGTTCTTTCCATTCTGATGGGCTACAGTTCTGGATCTTTCTCAAGCATCTATAGGAATGTGAGTTTCTTTTCTGCCCTGCACTTGTTCTTTTTGTCAAGGGAGAACTTGTTTGAGAGTTGACAATATGGTTTTTTGAGCTCAACAGTCCTCTGGCTTGACTCTGACAAAGGCCTAACCTTTGCATAGCAATTAGAGTAAATAATATTTGTAGAGTTCATTGCAATTTTCAAATCAACTCCATGTGCCTCAGCTTTGAACTTCAAAATATTCCTGAGGGAAGGTTAGTATTACCATTACACCCATTTTTGAGAGAAATACGAAGCCAGGGTGCTGTACTGACTTGCCTGTGATCACATGGTCACAAATTGGTGGAACTTGAACTCCAGTTTTCTTATTCCAAGCCCATGGTTTTCTATTTTCTTAGGGACTGAACAAAAACTCAGACCTGGTCAGAATGACCAGTGCCTACACCAATAACCAGTTCTTTTCTCTTCCCCGGGCATATGGACTATGCTTCCCAGCGCCATGCAGTTAGGCAGGGTCACATGACCACTGCTGCCAATAAATGTGGGTGGAAGTGATGTCTGTCACTTCCAGGCTGAGGCAGTGAAAACAAGCTTTTGTGTGATTAATTCTCCTGTCCCTTCACAGATGGGGGTGATTATGGGGGGAGGACTGATGCTCAGATGGTGCAGTTACACCAAGGAAGCATCCTGAATCCTGAGTCACCACATGGAGCATGGCTGCCCTGGAGAATCACCCAGGCCTGCTTTGGAGCCTGTGTGCGTGAGCAAGTTTTGTGCTAAGCTGCTGAGATTTTGGGGATTGTTTGCTACAACCATTTAGCCTATCCTATCCTGACTAAAACAAGAAATTAATACTTAAAGAGACGCACTCTGTGAAGACCATCCAGTGGTGTGGTGAAACCTGGCTTCTGACCCAAGGCTGTCCCTTTCTTGCTCTGTGACTTTGGTCAAGTCACTTTCATTTTCTGAATCTCAGTTTTCTTCTCTCCAATATTAAGTGATTGAATGTCAGTGGTGTCTACGTGTGTCTTTTATCATTTTTTAAGCAAGAATCTTTTTGTTAAATAATATCAATGTTGCAATTCCCATAAATAATCTAATAAACTTAATGCTTTGCCTCATGGCTAGTGGAGGATGCTAAGTGGGTCTTCCTGAACCATGCCTGCCTGGCTTTCCTCCTCTTAATCTCTCCTTCTGGTTTCCAGAGCCCACCTGAGGCCCTCTCTGTGATGTCCTGGGGCTCTTCACAACCCAGGTAGGAAAGCCTAGGTCCAGAGGGCACCTGGTTATTTTCTGGTGCTAGGTTTGAAGACACTGGGCATATGTTCCAGACTATTGGCCTGGCAAGTTTCTTCCCATCAAAGCAATGCTTCCCTTAGGAAGGCAGGTGATGATCTTCATGAAAGCCATGCTCATTTTCTTTTATTCTTGTGGCAAATGTTTCCTGAGCACTTACCATGGGCTAGGCTTTGTTCTAAGTGCTAGGGAGCTGGAGAAGACTAAGACACAGCCTCCGTTCTGAGAAGTTACCATAGACTGAGAAGTAGGGGGAAGAATTAGAGGTAAGAAATAATGTGTTTTAATAGTAACAGTTGTGGCCAGGCACAGTGGCTCACGCCTGTAGTCCCAGCACTTTGGGAGGCCAAAGGCAACGGACTGCTTGAGCCAACAACTACGAGACCAGCTTGGGCAACATGGCGAGACCCTGCCTCTCCAAAAAAAATACAAAAATTAGCTGAGCATGGTGGCACGTGCCTGTAGTACCAGCTATTCTGGAGGCTGAGGTGAGAGGTTTACTTGAGCCTGAGAGGCAGAGGTTGTAGTGAGAAGAGCTTGTACCACTGCACTCCTGGGCAACAGAGGAAGACCCTGTCTCAAAAAAAGTAGTAACAGTTGCACCTATAACATTCTGATTTATTGAGCACCATTATATTCTGAGTGCTTTGTATAAGTTATCCTGAATCATCATAGCAACTCAATATGTCCCAAGAACTAGCCTCCTGGGTGTCCCCTAATACTGACGTTGGGGTCACCTTTCCTTTGTGTAGGCAAGTGAGAGTGGCTCGAAACCCTCCCTCCCATCTGGTGGGACCCTGTCATCACTCTCCACCCAATTTCCCTGGAGAATGTTGGTGGAGGGTATACATATTTTTTTGTCTTTGAGAACTTTAAGCTTCTGTTTCCATTGAATTATCCAAGCTCCCTACACCTCATTGCCCCTATTCTGGCCTGTTCTCCATGGTCCATCCCTTGATCTGGTTACCTCAAAAAGGCAGTGTGGAAGCTTGGGCACAGGGTGGCTATAGCCCTGGAGCTCAGTGAGGCACATAGCCCAAAGAAGAATATGAAACTTTTGAAGAGAAGACCTGCAGCTCTCCTCTCCTCCCCCAGTAGCTCTTTCTGAGTACCCCAGAAACCTCAAATTATCTTTGATTCAATTTCATTCTCTTTCTAGAACGTCTTCTCCCTGCCTTTGAACAAAACCTTTGACCCATCAACATGTGGTACGAAATAAAATGTTACACACCTGCATCTTAACATTTGTCTTGTCTTCAACTTGATCAGACTCTTGTCACTACTTCTGTTCCTCCTGTCTCTGTAAGTATCAGGGAGCAGCACCAAGATGGACTCTTCCCTGACACGCATTCGCATGTCATCTCTACCTTCTTCTCTGACCTTTCCGCTTGGTAAGCAAAGTGGCACCCCTCTGTTTATGCCCATGGGGTACAATCCATCCTCATGACTCACGGATCCCATTTTGGTAAATGTGCCTCCTTGATACAATTTATCTGTAACCTCAGTGGTGTTTTTGGAGTCATTTACCAACATGGGGTGAGTAGGGAATTATTTGAGTCTCTGCCTGTTCTCAGCTGAGGGCGAACACAGTGACGCTCTCTCTGCCTTCATCTTTCAGCACTCACAAGGCAAACAAGTGTCCTCACTGCAATCTATCTAGTGCTATATATTTTGCTTGCCTTTTAGCACTTTTTGTTGGTGATTTTGCTGTTTAAAAATGGCTCCCAAGTGCAATGTTGAAGGGCTGTCTAATGTTCCTCAGCCCAAGTTCCTAGGCTGTGATGTGCCTTACAGAGAACATGTATTAATTGATAAGCTTCGTTCAGGCACGAGTTGGCTGTGCTGTTGGCCCTCAGTTTAATGTTAATAAATCAACAATATATATTAAATAAGATGTCTTGAAGCAAAACACATAAGACATGGTTAGGTCTTGATTGGTTGACAAAAATGTGACCCAAGGCTTGCAGGAAACTAAGCCTGTGTTTCTCGTAGGAGCAAGTGGTTCTGTATTTGCTAATTTGGTGTTGGTGGCTGCTTTATAGAACGTAACTCCCACCAATCATGAGATCCACTGTACTCGTTTCTCTTTATTTTATATACGGCCATAGACTGAGAAGTAGGGGGGAGAACTGGAGGTAAGAAATATTGTGTTTTAATAGTAACAGCTGTGGCCAGGCATGGTGGCTTATGCCTGTAATCCCAGCAAGTGCCTACCCAGAAGTGGGCATGGGTATCCTGGGTGTCCTTACTTTAGTTTACAGTGAGCTCAGAGAGGCCAGTTGCCAAGATCATGCCCAGTTTGGCTTTAAGTGCCTTGCCCTTTGCATGAAACCATGCTGCCTCTTCTCCTGTCTAGATTCTTTGAAATGTGAGGTTTATTTTCCATCCCTCAAGGGGCCATGGAGAAATCGCCCATCTCATCTTGTCCCTTGTGTTGTGATTGTCCCAGAAGGGTCTGGGGGCTGGGAATCGTAACCTGTCCCCCCACCCCGCTCCCACCCTGGGCAAGCTTTCCCACCCCCAACTTGGAAGCTTAATAGCTTTAAAATCTTACAAGTTGTAAAAACAATTAAAGCAATAATCTTAAAAAGAAGCAGAATGCGGCCTTCAAAGGAATGTGAACCGTTCACACTTCGTGGTTAAATGCAGCCCTTAGCTGGCCCAGGCTGAGAAAACGCAGAGGCGCCCTGTGAATTTGTTGATGCCAGTTCGGACAGACTGTTTATTTTCATGATTTCATGGAAGAATTTTAATTTAATGAGTGTTTTATACTCTAATGTAAAGCATCGTTCAAGCCCTGTAATTACTGTGTCAAAATAGGCCTTCTTAAGAGGCAGCAGCTTGAACTCCAGTGCTGTGACTCGAATCCGAATCAGGCCCAGGGAGGGGGAGGAGGGGAGGCTGCAAGCCCTTGGGGTGCTTAATGGAATTGGAAATTGATGCCAGGAACAGAGCGAAGGGATGTTGGGTTGAGCTAATTCCCCCCAACCTGTGGCTTCAAAGCTGGAGCTATCGGGCCTGAAGACAAGTGTCTCTTTTTCATCAGTCCTGAAGTCTTCTTACCAAGAAACAATTTACTTTCATAAAACCCTGTTTATCGGATGGGGTGTGCCAGTAGGTAAGATTGCAGACACATACTTCATCATTTCAGCTTTTTTTTTTTTTTTTTTTGAGGACATTTGCTTTGGGCTTTATGCACGACCCACAAAAATGATTATTTTTCCTCTCATGTATATACTTGAGAGCATGGAAGTGATTTCTGTGCAGCCTGGAAGAGGAAAGGGCTGTTCTCGATCCTCCAGGTCGAAGTCTGAGGCTGAGTGAGAACCCCCCATTTTAGTGGCTTCTGTGTCCCTGTCTGCTACCCGCTCTTTCTCTCCCCTGTTCGGCTTTCGCCAGGGCAAACATTCCTTGGGCGCCTGGGGCTTTTCCTGAGGGAAGCAGGAGATGGCCTTTCCAGATGTGGACAGAGACCCTCATCTCTCATCACACTTCTTTGCCCCTGGACGGGGGACCCCCCAGACAAGCCACTGGAACGTCTTCTCCGGGGTATTTTTTTTTCATGTTAAGCTGCCCAGATTTGTGCTCCCTGTTCCAAGTCCAAGAATCTGATGGTGCAATTTGAGAACTTGTTATTTCCATCCCTGCTAAGAAATACATGTGTAGCTGAGACACCGCATACTTTTCTTAGCAAGGGAGGGAGGGGGGACTTTTCTCGCTGGGAATGAAACAGCCTCTTGCGCTTGGCATCTTGATGGCACTTGCCAGTTCTGAAATAGCAGCAGTGAACATGAGCAGGGCACTTCACAGCACCCAAGGTCATGGGGATTCGTCCTCCTTCCCTCCCCTGGTGCTCAAGGCTGATGTTATCATTTCACTGCTGAGGAATCTGGGGCTCCGGGGAAGTTCAATGCATGACTAACTTGGAGCTGGATTTTACCTCCTGCCTTTTTTGACATCCAGTTCTAGGCTATTTTTCTCTCCCTCCCTCCCTTCTTTCCTCTTCTTCCTCCCTCCCTCCATTTTTCTTTCTCTTTCTTTCTTTCTCTTTCTTTTCTTTTTCCTTCCTTCTTTTCTTTCTTTCCTTCTTTTTCTTTTCTTTCTCTGTTTCTCTCTCTTTCCTTCCTTCCTTCCTTCCTACCTTCCTTCCTTCCTTCTCTCTCTTTCTCTCTTTTTATCTCTCTCTGTCACCCAGGCTGGAGTGCAGTGGCATGATCTTGGCTGACTGCAACCTCCACCTTCTGGGTTCAAGTGATCATCCTGAGTCAGCCTCCTGAGTAGCTGGGATTATAGGTGTGTACCACCATGCCTAGCTAATTTTTGTATTTTTAGTAGAGATGGGGTTTCACCGTGTTGGCCAGGCTGGTCTCGAACTCCTGACCTCAGGTTATCTGCCTGCCTTGGCCTCCCAAAGTGTTGGGATTACAGGTGTGAGCCACTGCACTCAGCCAGTTCTAGTTTTTTTCTAGTGAGGATTGCCACATTTAGCAGGGAAAAAAAATGGACACCTAGCTAAAGTTAAATTTAAATAAACAATAAATAATTTTTAAATATGCCCTTGCAGTATTTGGGATATACGTATTCTAAAAAATTATTTCTTTATTTGAAATTCAATATAACTGGGGGAAGCGTAGCTTACATTTTATCTGGCAACTTGATTTCCAATTCACCAGCTGCCTTCTCTTAAATATACTGAGGTATAAACCCTCTAGCAGACCGCTGGCCCCTGGCTGAGTCCTCCAGCAGCTAAATTTGTTTTGGATGATGTGTTCGAAGCCGGAATTTGAGGATTCTTGAGACGGAGCAGGCACTCTTCAGCCACGATGGTCCCCACCACTCCTCCTGTGACACCAGCAGCTGCCCACCTGTCTGTGCTGCCTGGCTTTCACGGTTTCTGAGCTGGGCACTCATGTAGCAGCCTTTCCAAGCCTTGCTGCTCTGTGGATTTTGGTTGAAAGTTCCCACTGCAGCTTCGTGAAGCCCTGCTGTGGACAATCTCGAAGAAGGAAAGAAAACCAATCAATCAGCTGACTGCAGCTTTACAGCCATGATCTCACTCAAAACTCCGGGAAGCAGGCATGGGTGAGGTGGGTATCTTCATGTTTGCAGATGAGGACACAGAGGCTCAGAAAAGGAAGGCAACTGGTCAGAGCACACATCTGGCAACAAGAAGAAAATTTAAGTTTTGTTGCCTGACTTCAACGTTCCATCTTTCTAGCCATGATCTGCTGATCTTTCTTAAAATTCATTCATTCCGTTCCATGCGCTATACTGGCTGAGTGATAGCTATGGACCTGGTGCCGTGCTGGGTCGATTCTCTAGCTGGCTGTTTTTACTTGTTTCACTTGGGATGGACTAAGCCCAAAATTGAAAGGCATTCAACATGGTCTTCGGCTAGTCGAATCCCGGAATAGAGAGATGGGTTTAGATTTTTATTTTTTAAGAACACCACATCTTGGTGGAAAATGCTCCTCTCGTTTTTTGCCTGCGATGCCACTAAATTGTCTTCTGGATTTATTTCAAAGCAGAAGAAGCAGCGAAGATTGCAATTCTTACGCTGTAGTTGCTCTTTTTAACTCAATTACGTTTGACAATTCGGAATGAAACTTGGGGGCATGTCTTTGTTTAAGCCGTCGGCCTTGCATCGGAACAGTCAGCTCAAGGTACATGGCTAGTGTCAGGACTAACAATCTTTGACAAGGGCATTTAGCGGTTGTAATTCAAATCTAATTCAGAACATCTTAGCACTGGACCTGTCAGGCCCTTGAAATGCACTGTAACTGCAAAACCAAGGGCAGCAGTCCCTAAGCCAGCTCTGTGCGGCCTCAAGTTGATATGTCAACAAGAGCAGTTACAATTAGGGGTTCTTTCAAGCATACTAAACTAATTTATAGTACTCTGGAAAAGTGGGAAAAGGACCTGAGGCTTAAAATCCCAGGACTTCTCAGATTTCAAATCCACAGCACATAAAAATACAATTAGAGTTCAGCACAAAACAGCGCAGGCTTGAGTCTGCCTTTTTGGTTGTATGTATTCTTTCTACCCTTAAAAATGGATATACTTAAAGATACATGTGCATCTGTAGTTAAATCAAAGTCATGATAGTTGACACCAAACTACTAAAAAAAAAAAAAAAAGAGAAAAAGAAA
Source organism: Ateles fusciceps (assembly GCA_036589455.1). Lineage (NCBI taxonomy): Eukaryota > Metazoa > Chordata > Mammalia > Primates > Atelidae > Ateles > Ateles fusciceps. The sequence continues at coordinate 10,544,257 of JAZHEH010002060.1, forward strand.
AAAAAAGAAACCCTTGTCAGGTCTTGTTAGGATCGTGTTGTGGGCTTGTTGAACCCAGTACTACAACGCACCTATTTGTTATTTGTGGATGCTGCTCGTAATTGAATCTGTCGTAATTGAGGAGTGTTTCTTCTTGATGGGGTTCCACGTTTGGCCACAAAGCACCCAAAGTCAATGTGGTCTGGATGGTTTGAACTGGTAAAGCTGGACTGGAAAAGGGACACGAGACGCTGTTGGCCCACTGGACACAGGATTAAAGTGACCAACATGTAATTTTACCATCAAGATAAAACAGGGCCCGAGTATAAAGCCCCTGGGTGATTCTAGGCAGCTGTGCCCTTTTAAGAGGCGCTGCCTTAATGCGAGGACAAAGGCTAATGGGAGTGTTTGCAGATTTCGCTTTATGATTTATCTACTTTTTATGCACAACAATATAGACCCTCCACTCCGGGGACTCGTAAATGTGATTTTACTTCCCAAATTACAAAGCTAGTCAATTATTTGGGAATGAGTCATTTATTCAAAAGTGTCAGTAATGTGATGTGTTAACCATCAGGAAATTTTACACCAATTGGAATTATAAACACCAGTTTTAAAAAAAAAAAGAAAAAGGGGAAAGAAAAAGAAAAAAGAGAAAAATCTCAGCCAGCAGTTAGCTCTAGTTATTAATGGTGCCTCCTGTTAAGAGCCACATTTGGGGGAAGGTAAAGCTGAAGAATATATAGGCGAATTTTTCTCTTCCCCTGCCTCCCTATTCTTACCCCAAAGCTGATGTTCTGTTCATATATTTGCCTGCAAGACAGATGGGTGGTGAGCCACCTAGCTGGGTGACGGAAGGGATGCGACAGAGACAGGGCAGAAGGAGGGCCAGGTTCACACTCATGTCCTTGTTAAGCCTTCTGGGATTGTGGGATGGGCCAGGAAACAGCTATTGAAGGACCACAGCTGTTTCAATTGAGCTGGGTCTTGAGACCCCTTCTCTGCTGCCTGCACTAGCCACTTGGACACCCTCTCTAAGGGAGCTGTAATATAACTCTAAGGAGAGAGTGTCAGGCATGGGTTAGAAACGGATTCCAGCAGACAGGGCAGATTCCAAAGTGATTCCGAGGGCCTATATGCAGTGAGCCTTTTCCAGAAAGCAGCACAGCTTGTAAGATGTAAGCAGCTGAAACCTGCATCCTTCTGAGACCCTTTATTTAAAGAGATGTATTTGCAAGCAAGTCCTGAGTGTCTTCCTTCAACTGTTACACATTAATAGAATTTAAAGGCAGTTGTATGGTTGTTGCAATTGTATTAACATAATTATCAGTGGAATTACTAGCTTAGGGTCTCTCTCCCACTACCAGACCATCTGTCCCACAGGGCAGGAGCTCAGGGCATGGTTCACTTGATTCCTGGGACTGGCACCATGCTTGGCACATTGCGTGGATTCATTACATATTTGTTATAGGAATAAACAAAGGGGTAGCTACCCCAAATATAGAGCTGGGAGTGTCAGTGAAGACATGCCTCTGGAAGCAGCAGGTAGGTATCGGTGGGTCCAGAAGATTTTAAAAAGGCATGTACACCTTCATAGTCATAGAAAAAATCTCTGTTTACATGAGCAGGTGCAGAGGGAAGAAAAGGAAAATAAAGTACAAGAAAGCAGAAAAATTATTTTAAAACCTGTAGTAAAACAAGTAATAGAAACGAACAAGAATATCAGTTATAACAATAAGTGTAAAGGGGTTAAACCTCATGCTTACTCCCAAATGAGATACAAAGACTAAATTGGATACAATCGTATACAAAAACTAAAAGTCAAAATTAAGCTATATACTTTCTCAATGAAACTCATGTAAAACAAAATGGCTCAGAAAGATGGAAGGAAATGTATTTTGTTTTCTTTTTTTCCCAAAGATTGAATCAGAATAAAAAAGACCAAGAAACCACAAAAAATTACACAGGGTAATAAAGAAGTAAAGAACACAAAATACAGAAAACAAAATCCCAAAGTTTTATGGGATGCACTAAGTAGTGTTAAAATCTAGAAAGGAAACAAAAAGAAATTTTCGGAAACATAATAAGAGTAGAACAGTTTCACACACATCTCTTAATCATTTAAGACCAAGTAGGTAAAGCAAGGAGCTTGGATGGTAGAAATTATGGATGGATGGATTTACTTCCTCTTATAAGTTGCTTTACAACTTTTCCAATCCCGTGGAACATTAGAAACATTCATAATAAAATTTGCCAGAATAAAAATATGGATAAATCCCCAAAAAGTACAATCCTGATTTAGAATGTCATATACTAACAAGCTAAATTTATCAGCCAAAGCCACCAACAAGACCCACTTAAAAAGAATGGGCAGAATTTTTCTTCAAATATAAAAGAGTAACTAAAAGCTGCAATTGGAGACCACCTCAAAAATACTGAAAATGACCACCCAGTGCACAGAAACACTTGCAACTTGACCAAGTCTGCGTTAGATGGTGTATTAGTTTTCTGTGGCTGCTGTACCAGGATGCATAGAACAACAGCAATGCGTTCTCTCACCGTTCTGAAACCGACAAGTTTGAAGTCAAGGTGTCAGCAGCGCCATACTTCCTCCTGCGGCTGTGGGAGCTTTCCCGAAGCTCCAGGGCTTGAGGCTGCCTCACCTCAGTATCTACCTCCGTCTTCACATCACCTTCTCTTTTTCTTTTCCTTTTTTTTGAGGCAGGGTCTTGCTCTGTCACCCAGGCTGGAGTGCAATGGTGCCATCACAGATCGCTTCAGCCTTGACTTCCTGGGCTCAAGAGATCCTTTGGCCTCAGCCTCCCAAGTAGTTGGGACCACAGTCATGCACCGCCACGCCTGGCTAATTGTATTATTGTTATTATTTTGTAGAGATGGGGTCTCCCTATGTTGCCCAGGCTGATCTCTAACTCCGGGGCTCAAGTGATCCTCCCACCTCGGCTCACTGCAGCCTCAACTTCCTGGGCTCAAGTGATCCTTCTGCCTTAGCCTCCCAAGTAGCTGGGACAAGTAGCAGGACGCACCACTACACCGGGCTAATTTTTTTTTTTTTTTGTAGACAGAAGGTCTCACTATATTGCCCAGGCTGGTGTCAAATTCCTGGGCTCAAGCGATCCTCCCACCCTGGCCTCCCAAGGTGCTAGGATTACAAGCATGAGCCACCACGCCTGGCCTTAGCTTCTCCCCTTGTATCTATGTTAAATTTCCTTCTGCATCTCTTTTATAAGGCTGTAAGTGATGGCATTTAAGGCCTATCCAGATAACCTAGATCACTGTATCATTTTTTTGGCACATAAAGTAATATTCACTCTTTTGCCATAGAAGGTAATATTTGCAGGTTCTGAGGGCTAGGAAATAAATGTATCTTTGTGGGGGTCATTCTTTTTTTTCTACCAAAGATGTACATTTGTAACATAAAATAATTTCAATTGTTAAATGAGAAATAATAAAAATCAAAGAACTAATGTTTTAAGTCAATAAGTAAGAAAGAGCACTCCCCTTAGGAAACCAAGAGGAAGAAACTAGCAGAAAGGGGCTGAAATTCTGTTTAAATTTTTGTGACTATAAGGAGATGATAACGGAGATTTTTAAAAATATGAAATGTAAATAAGATGAATATAAATATAATAAAAATAAAAATATGAAATAACCAGATGTGAGAGATTTCATTTAACTCGATAGTTATTGAAGCCATCAGTAAGATGTTACAAGTTCAAAGGAGAATTCAATGAGCAGAGACATATATAGGCCATGAAGTAAAGTTACAAGTAGATGCAAAGCTGGGATGTTAGGAGGCCGAGCCCGGTCTCGGGCCCAGCCTCCGGGGTCAGAACAAGAGAGTCAGGGGGTGTCCCGTGTCATTGCCACGGGCCCAGATGATGCTACTCATGGCTTAGTGTCCACCCAGGACCCGCTGCCAAGCCACTGACAGTCAGCCAGGCTTCATTAGGGAGGAGTTGCACCTCCCTTCCGTCCCTGCCTCCTGACCCTAGTATTTGATCACACACAGATCAAGAACAGTAACCCCTTAGCCATGCACAGCCCATGGTCCCTGAGGCAGGTGGTTTCTTGGCCACCCCGTCCCCACCCAGTGCCAGCTCTCATGATCTCTCCCAGTGACTCCAGAGAGCTAAAGGTTTGTGGCACTTCCTCTGTGCCTTAGAAAAGGTTGGGGCAGTTGCTTGAGCCAGTGGTTCCCTGAGAGGCTCTGTGGAAGTCTGTTTTAGGAATTCTTGGTGGAAGCCTATTCATAGAACCCCCTTCTCTCGTGGTTCCTGGAAAACAGCAGGAGGGACTGGTGTTCCATGGGGCACACATTGGGGAAATCATCTAATGTAATTTCTAGGAAGAAGAAGGTTGCAGAAGAGTCTTATTAGAGCCTCTGTACTTCAGATGAAGTGGGGGATGGGGTCCAATGCGTGGGGGAGAAGCCAAGGCGAGGAAGTGCTGTTTCCCAGCCTCTCCTGTCCCTCTCCGCTGCAGCAACGTTGCAACAAGGCTCAAGACCTTGACCCCTACCTCTGAAAGGTGACCCACTCCCAGCCAGCGGTCACACAGGAAGCAGCCTGGTGTCGCATAGTGATCAGGAGTACAGGCTCAGGTAGAACTGAATTTAAAACCTGGCCTCCGCCCTTCAGCCCAGCTGTGTGAATTTGGACTTGCTATGTAACTTCCCTGAGGCTCAGTGTTTCCATCTGTTAACTGGAAATTCTAGGACCTGATTCGCTAATTGCAGTTGGAATCATGGTAATAATGTGGGTAAAGCTCTCTCACAGAGGGGTACCCAGTAAGTGTATGTGGTCAGCCCCCAGAAAGGGTGGCAGCTGCTGCTGTCTCTGTTGCTAGTGGCGAGTTAGCACCCAGCCATTTCTGTCTGCAGACCCGTGCCTGCCTGCCTGGCATCTTTTTCACAGCGACCTTCCTGCCTGTGATGCCCGGAGCCGATGCAGACTCCTGGGATCTGCCCATTTTAAACAAACCTCTGAATTCCAGAGCCTCTTTCTGTGGAATTCAAAAGATTCCTTTTGCAGAAACCAAAGCCAACTTTTATTTTCACTATAAAAAATGCAGATTTAAAAATAAGTCTGCTTACGTATCCATATGAAGTCCTTAGGCAAAGAGCAGCTTGTCACATTTACGGCAACAGTGATTACTGGAAACAATACTATTGTGATGGCCTGCGGGAGCCCACACATTCTCTCTAGATATGACTTTGTTCGTAAAGAAGTTCAGAGAGGCTGAGTGACTGATGTGAGCTGACACAGCCAGAAAGTGGTGGGACGAGACAAGCCTGGCTCTGTCCGAGTTGAATTTCCTTTCTGGAACACCACAGCAGTCCATGTGTCTGAGACAGAGTGGAAAACCAGCCTTACAGACCAAATAGGGGTGTAGAAGAAACCAAAAGGCATGTTTTGAAGGAGAAGTGATACCTTCTCCTTGCTCCACTGCTCACCTGTCACATCCTGAACTCTGCTATGGTTTGAATGTTTGTGTCACTCTAAAACTTCTATGTTGAAAGCTTCACCCCCAAGGTGATGGTGTTAGGAGGTGGGGCCTTTGGGCATGACTAGGCAGAAGAGCAGAGCCCTTACGGATGGGATTAGTGCCCCTATAAAAGGGACCCCAGAAGCTTGTTCTCACCCCCTCCCCTGGGTGAGGGTGCAGTGAGGAGATGGAGGCCTAAGAGGAAGCGAACCCTCGTCAGACACCGAATCTGCCATCACTTTGATCTAGGACTTTCCCGCCTCCAGAACCGTGAGAATAAATTTCTGTGGTTTGTTAGCCACCCAGTACGTGGTGTGTGTGACAGCAGTCCAAATAGCCCGAGACACCGATCATGGCAGGTTGGCTCATCCATCCGTGGACTGGTACCTGACTTCTCCCTGTCCCTCACTTCTCCTGGGAGCCCATCCGCTCAGCACTTCATGAGTCTCTCCCCACATTCCTGCCTCTCCAGCTGCACTCACCACCCAGAGTCAGGAATGAATCATTTCCCCCGTTGACTAAAGACACCAAATCCTAGCCAGCCCCTCCAATCTGTCCCTTCTTTCCTGTGAGTGCCAGCATGGTCTTTCTTTTCAAATTTTTGATTATTTAATTTGCAAAGAGGTGATACGTGCACAAGATTAAAACTTCCAAAAGTATAAATGTGTGGAAAGTTAGACACTGTCCTACCTCTGTCCCCAAGGCCCACTGCTGCCCTGGAGACACCCGCTGTTGCCAGTTAACCCCAAAGTCTGCATATCATACATAGCCACTATATTTGTCTCTCCCTGCATAAATGGGAGCAACTTATGCAGGCTGCCTGGCCTGCTGCTTTCTCTTCCTTCATATAGCTTAGACATCATCCCATATCGGTGCCCTTAGATCTGAAGCATTCTTTTAAGGCCTGTATAGCATTTTACTGTACACATGCACTGCATCTTATTCAAAACGTACCTGTTTATATTTTGACGACACTGACATAGTTGTATTCTCTGTGCAAGGCTCTCTTTAAGAGCTTTTTAGGTATTAACTCATTTAACCAAAATGCAACCCTAGGAGATGGGTTGTATTATTATTTCCATTTTAAAGATGAGGAAATGAAGGCTTAGAGAAATTAAGCAACTAAGGCTCCACAGCTGGTCCGTGGCAGAGTCGGGGGATGTTAGCCCCGGTAGTGGTGCAGCTCAGGAGGGTGTGTTTGTATGAGTTTCCTGCGGCTGATATAGCAAAGGCCCCGATATGGTCGGGGTCTGTGTTCCTGCCCAAATCTCATGTCAAATTGTGATCCCCAGTGTTGGAGGACAGGTCAAGTGGGAGGTGATTGGTTCATGCGGGCGGATTTCCCGCTTGCTGTCTTGTGACCGTGAGTGAGTTCTCACGAGACCTGGTTGTTTAAAAGTGTGTGGCACCTTCCCCTTCACTCTCTTCCTTCTTCTCCGGCTGTGTAAGTCCTGCCTGCTTCCCCTTCGCCTTCTGCCATGATTGTAAGTTTCCTGAGGCCTCCCCAGTCATGCTTCCTGTACAGCCTGCACAACGGTGAGTCAGTGAAACCTCTTCTTTATAAATTATCCAGTCTCAGGTAGTTCTTTATAGCAATGCAAGAATGGACTAATACACTCACAAAGTGAGTGGCCTACACAATAGAAGTTTACAATAAGAATTCTCAGTCCTGGAGGGCGAAGTTCAAGGTCAGGAGCGTGCTTCCTCTGACTCTGGATAGAACCTGCTCCAGCAGCTCTCCTAGCTTCCAGTGGTGTTTAGGGACGCCTGGTATTCTCTGGCTTGTGGCTGCCCCACTCCCATCGTCACAGGACCACCTTCCTCCTGTGTTTCTCTGTCATCATCACAAGGCATTCTCTCCAGAGCATCAATCATATTGGATTCAGGGCCACCCTCCTCCACCTCATCTTAACCAATTACATGTGCAATGATCCTCTTTCCAAATGAGGTCCCATTCTGAGGTTCTGGGGATTCCGACTCCAACACTTCTTTTTGGGGATGCGTCTTAACCCGTAACAGTGTCCTTCACCACCACGCAATTGTTAACTGAGTCCACATTCCTTCCAGTCTGTTCCTGTTACAAATGAAAACCCAGGTTCTTGTGTAGCTGCAGGACAAATTCCTAGAAGCAAGTGGGTGGGTCAAGAGATCGTGCATTTGACTTTGAAGGCACATTGATGGACTGCTCTTCACAAAGCTGGAGATTAGGGCCCCCCACAACCAGCATCTGTAAAAAGACATTTCTTAATCTTTGTAAATTTAGTAGATAAAATGTATTTCATTGTATTTTTATTTGCTCTTTTATCAAGAGTGAGTTTGCGCATCTTTTGATGTGTGTTTAAAGCCCATCTTGTATTTCTTTTTCCGTGAACTATTTGTTCACCTCCTTTGTTCAATTTTCTATTCAGAATTTGGTCTTTTACCTGTGGATTTGCAGGAGCCCTTTGGAAATGAAGGAATGCAACCCCTTCTCTGTGATGTGAGTTGCAAATAGTTTTTCTCCATGTTGTAGTTTGTCTTGGATGTTAATGTTTTTAATGCAAAAATTTTTGTTTTCACCCAAATTTTCTGTTTACAAAATAAAATGTATCAATATTCACTGCTTCCGAATCAAGAGTGACATCATCTTCCCAAAGCCTCCATCTGACTGTCGCCACGAAGCTCAGATCCTTGGACAGCTCCTCGTCATCCTTAAAATCCAAGCGCTGTGGTGCAGCCTCAAGACCCCCCCTCGTATCCCCTGAATCCATCCCGAGCGGATCCCCCTGAGTGAACTCGCCTTGCACATTCACCCTCACAAGCTTTGACTCATGCTCTTTCCTGCTTTCCCTGGTTTCGCTGGTGAAATCCCATTTCCCAATCCCCATTTACATGACAAGGATGGCAGCCCTGGGGTGGCACTCAGACCTCCCTTCAACGGAGAACAGCTGTGAGGAGGGCAGGCTGCTGATACCCCTAACTGCAGAGCCTTTGGGAGGCACCACCCCTGTGTGCCGAGAATGTACCCTACCCAGCTCCAGCCTGGTGCTGAGCTCTGCTGGGGACTGGCCTGGGCATTTCTACCCAGCATCGGCCCCAGATGTCGGAAGATCCTGTGACCTGATATTGTCCTGGCTTTAGTCACTAATTTACATGGCTGTAAGGCAGATTTTGTGAGGCATTATTTTCTTATTTGAAAAAATGAGCAAACAACCCAGTAGAGTGGTAAATAAATGTTTTCCGTAGCTTTTTTTTTCCTCCCACAGATAAAGTCAATCAAATTGACTGAATGCTACTGGAAGAAAGCATAGGAGGGAGCATCTCTCTTTGCTTCGATAATCTGGAAACATTTCATGAAACATTTCTATAGAGTGACTTGGCAAGTTTTATCTTCAGCCTTTTAGCAGAGTCCAATTTCCTGATCTCCTGCTTTTCTGAGGGCCCCCTCCTACCTCCTTCTCCAAATCAAGAACCCTAGGAGCCAGGGGGAGAGAATGACCAGCTCAGCCCAGGGGAAGGGCTGGAGAACTGGCGGAGACAGGGTTGGAGCTCAGTCCTGAGTATGGTGGAGAATGTGGCCGGTTAGAATGCAGGGGAGAGGGCAGAGCAGAGAGAGGGCAACAAGATCAAAGGCAATATGGTCCTCACTTAGTAGGAGATCGTGTCTTTCACGTCAGTTGGTCACCAGGACTCTGGGGTTTAGTTCTGGTGTGGAAGCCCCTTGTTCTTTCCGGTCTATTCCTCCTCTGCCCTCCTCTGCCCCTTTGTTTCCTTCTCTTTCTCTCTTTTCTTTCTTTCTTTCTTTTCTTCCTTCCTTCCTTCCTTCTTTCTGTTTCCCTCCCTCTTTCTTTCTTTCTTCTTTTCTTCTCTCCCTCCCTCCCTCTTTCTCCCTCTCTCTCTCTTTTCTTTCATTCTTTTTTCTATTCTTTCTTTCTCTTTCTCTCCCTCCCTCTCTCTCTCTTTCTTCCTTTCTTTCTTTCTTCCTTTCTTTTTCAAAGTCTTGCTCTGTTGCCCAGGTGGGGTGCAGTAGCGCAAGCTCGCCTCACTTCAATCTCCGCCTCCCAGGTTCAAGCAATTCTCCTGCCTCAGCCTCCTAAGTAGCTGAGATTACAGGCACCCACCACCACTCCCAGCTAATTTTTTATATTTTTAGTACAGACGGGGTTTGGCCATGTTGGCCAGGCTGGTCTTGAACTCCTGACCTCGTGATCCACCCGCCTGGGCCTCCCAAGTTTCCTCTTTCCTAGCTCTTTATTTCTGCCCACTGCTAAAACAAGGGTGTTACTGATTGTGAAACCTGCACATCAAAGGCCTCTTCCATAGCTGGCAGAGAGAAAGAACACAGGCAACGTGGATTCAAACACTTCTTTGCAGATCGTATTTCTTTGCAGATAGAGGAACTATGTTAGCTATGTGTATTGTTGTCATTAGTAATAAATAGCCTGGCCCCCTGTGGAGACCTGAAAGAATCTGAAGACACTCAGAACAGCAAAACCCCTTAGAGAGGCGTGGAGGAGCAGTTCGGTGCGTTCCTCAGAATTTCCTGCAAGTTCTCAGCCTGGAGCACGCAGCAGAAACCTTGGGAGACTTGTTGACACAGACTGCTATCTCCTCCGGGAGACCCTGGCTGTCTCAGAGTTTTCTAATCCAGGAGGTCTGGCCCTGGTCCCACATACTGGACCACAAGGCTTTGCTGCCTGGTAATAACCACAGAGCTTCCCTTTGGAGATGGGCTCTGGGGTGAGGGCAGTTCCCGATCTCTTGATCTCCTGGGATGTGTGAATGGAGACGGGGAGGAGAGAGAGCAAGCCTACTGTCTGCAGCCAAAGGCAAGACAGGTCCTAATGAAAGGGCGTGAACTGGGTGGGTGGGGTCCTGGCGGTAACACAATGCGTCAAGCTTGTACTTCCGGCTTCTGGGAAATAGTCTAGCAAAGAAGCAAGTCTGCTGATGACCCACTGTAGGTGACTCACAGCCTAGTTTTCACGGGACCTCCTTGCTATCTTTTCATTATAGTCCTAACAGTCACCAACATAGGATCTTAAAAGTTGTGAAGCAGGCACCATTTTTGGAGAATGTGTCCACAGGACTCCCACTTACCTGACTTCTGTCCATGGTGGGGTTGGAGACAGGGCAAGTGAGGCTTCAACATGGGGGCTAAAGCGAGGAGACCTGTGTGGAAATCTCTGCATCTGAGGCTTGAACTGTGGAGACTGACGTGTGTGTTCTGGGGGCACACTGACACCTCACTAAATGCTTGTTAGTGAATTTCATGAGCGTATATTGGTTTGAGTCAATAACCATCGCCTACTGTCCTCTACCAGAAAATGAGGCCAGGTGCTATTAGTGACACAAGATGAAGACACAGGCCTGGCTCCTGGGGCTCAAGTGTGAGGACATGCAAATATCTGAATACTTCATGTGTGTCCTGTAGAGATATGTTCAGAATGCTGTGGAAACAAGATAGAGAGGTTGGCTAATTCTGCCAATGGCACAGTGACAGCTTTGCAGGGCAGATGATATTTGGAGGAGAATAGGGCCTTGAAGGATCAATAGTTCAAGCGGTGAAGAAGGTACAGCAGGAGAGAGAGCAAGGAGAACTATCTTCCTTCCATCTGGAGGGTCAAAATGACAGTGAAATGTGAGCACAAGAGAAGCCTGTCATCCCTGGGCTGACATGATTAAGAAAGGAGTCTACCATGTTCTTGAATTCTTTCCCTGTCTGCTGGCTGGATACAAAAAATTCTAAGTTCCCAGGGATGATAGAGCCTCAAAGCGGGAAAGGGCCTGAATCCCTGAATCATCACATGGAGGAAAGCTTCTTAGCAAACTGAAACATTCGCACTGAACTATTAAGGAAGTGAGAAGTAAAATTCTCCTGTGCTATGTCCTTGCAATTTGGAGATGTATTTATGGCAGCTGGGACCCTTGCAACCCATACAAGCATAAGTGAAAGTCCAGTGTGTGTGGTGGAGGATGTGGTGGGATATTGGCCCAGAAAGGCCATTGAGACCTAATTGAGAGGGGCCTTGAGTTACTATGGAGTTGGAATAGTTCACTTGAGATGTTTTATTTGGAAAGTTCATGGAGCAAGCAGTGGTGACAATGGGGAAATGGAAGTGAAGTGTGTGGATGGGGCTGGAAATTTTGCTCCCAGAGATAAGTGAAAATTGGTTGCAATCAGAGCTTAATAAGAAAATTCTCTGAACATCTCCTTTGCTATGCAGTTGTTCAAAGCAGTCTGGCTCCTGCTCACTCATACATTAGGAATATTTCAGTGGTAAAGGAAATTTTGGTCTCTTTGATTTCTTTCAAAGTGTTATGAATGATTTCACATTAACGAAACCCTTTGAGCTCCTCAATTAACTGTGACTTTAGCAATATTATGACTCTAATGCCTTCCCCTCAGACTCTGCTTCTCCTTTCATTGGGAAGGATTATTGCCCACTTCCCAGCTCATTAGCATGCGTGAATATGGGTTTAATTTACAGAGACATGGTAAATGTCTGGTGGAAATAACTGCCCCCTCTTTTTAAGACCATTTTATATATTTATTTTGGAAAAGGTATAAAGAATTTCTGGCTTTTGCAAACAGACTTTAAAATTATGCAAGAGAAAACATGAATGACACCATGACGCAGAACACAGGACTCAATCCCCTGACTGAGAGGTGGGTGTTTGGGTTCAAGTCTTGGCCGGGTCCTGAACTTGCTCTATGACCTGTGGCAAAGTTTCACTTTCCTATTTTTGACACAAGGGGGTTGCCGTAGGCTAGCATTTCCTTAAGTTTGGTTGATGTGCCACTGGTGGTATATGAGATATTTTTTAGTCCATGGACAAGTATTTTTAAAATTATCACAATTGTATATTTATTTTTAATAAAACAACATAAATAGTACATCAAACCCATGAGTTTTGTGGAGATTACTGCATCATTATGACTTCCCTTTAAATAAAATTAATAAAAAAATTTAAAGGGAGGTAACAAAAAATAGGTAAGGAATATAAATTTTTAATGGCTGTTGCAAAAATTGTAAAGGTGGCATGCTAATGACTGAAGCTGAGTAAGTGGTTGAGTGTTTCTTCTGGGTCTGATGGTCTGTGGCTTGTTGGGCTTTTAATCCCATTGGATCCTCTTTAAGAAAACGAATCCAGATCGAACCATTTCTTTTTCTATTTATTTATTTATTTATTTAGACGGAGTCTTGCACTCTTGCCCAGGCTGGAGTGCAATGGCACGATCTTGGTTCACTGCAACCTCTGCCTCCTGGGTTCAAATGATTCTCATGCCATAGTCTCCTGAGTAGCTAGAATTACATGCATATGCCACCATGCCTGGCTAATTTTTTTGTATTTTTAGTAGAGACAGGATTTTACCATGTTGGCCAGGCTAGTCTCGGACTCCTGGCCTCAAGTGTTCTGCCAGCCCTAGCCACCTCCCAAAGTGCTGGGATTACAGGTATGATACCAATGAGAGAAACGGTTCAATCTGAATTCATTTTCTTAAAGAGGATGAATGACATAGTATATACTTACCATACTTACGATGCAGTATGATATTTTAACATAGTTTCTTTTACAGTATTCTCTCTGGTTCTTGGGATACCAATTCTCTTGTTCACCCTCAAGGTGATTCATTTGTTCATTCATTTGTGGTTTGTCATTTGAGGTTGCAACTTCTTCTCTCATAGGAATTGTTTCCTGTGGGAATATCATATACTTTGGATTATAAAATTATCTCTACAGAATGGTCTTTGCAAGTTTCACTTGTCCCAGGCTAGACCTAATGTTAATGTGTCAGTTTAGGGTTCAAATGTCTTATGAGGAACGTAAAATTTGGCTCAGGTTAGCAATTTCTAGAAGTTTTTTTCTTCTTCTACCCAAGGCTGTGGACATGTGGCAAGCTCCCTCACCTGGGAGGTGGCTTTTCTGCTAGTGGCTTTAGCAAGAGCCTCCATTCTACTACCTCTTTACGCAGATCTGAGACCTCTGCTCTTGAGAGGAGGACAGAGAGATGGGAAGCGACAGTCACTAAGTCAGCGGTGTCATGGGAAACCCATTGAGATCCATATATTGTTCATTCATTCATTCATTCATTCAGCAGCAACACTTACTGAGCATCTGTCATATTCTAAGCTCTTTGCTGAGTACTAAGAAAAAGATCTCTCATTGCTCATTTTCTAACAGGATTGAGATTCAAATTTTAGTTCTACTATTTACCTGCTTTTAATCTTGGGGAAATAATTTAGCTTCTCTGAACTTCGATCCAGTATAAGATGAAGAAATGGCTTAGCCAAGAGTGTTGGGATTCATATGTTTCAACAAGAGGAGAGGCGGAGTATAGGTAAATTGGTGAACTTCATGGAGGCCATTTGAAAATTATCTTCTGATTGCTTCAAATTCATTTTAGTGAAATAAAATAGACGTAAAGTCATTAGCTGAGAGCAAGCAAGAAGGAGGAGAGGGTGTTGGCAATTTGAGAAAAAGGAAGACATGAGATGATCTTCTGCCAGAGGATTGATTAGGAAAATGGAAAAACGTTGCGGAGAGGGTTAGGGTCATGAATTCAAGGTAATTTGGTTTAGCTGTGTCCCCACGCAAATTTCCTCTTGTGTAGTAACTCCCACAATTTCCACATGTGGTGGGAACCCGGTGGGAGGTGATTGAATTGTCGGGGTGGGTCCTTCCTGGGCTGTTCTCGTGATAGTGAATGAGTCTCACAACAGCTGATGGTTTTTTCTGCACAAGCTCTTTGCCTGCTGCCATCCACACAGGATGTGACATGATTCTCCTTGCCTTCTACCGTGATGTGAGGCCTCCCCAGCCATGTGGAACTGTGAGTCCAATAAACCTCTTTCTTTTTTTAAATTGCCCAGTCTCGGGTATGTCTTTATCAGCAGTGTGAAAATGGACTAATACGCAAGAAAAGCCCAGTCAGTGGCCGGGCATGGTGGCTCAGGCCTGTAATCCTAGCACTTTGGAAGGCCGAGGTGGGCAGATCATGAAGTCAGGAGTTCGAAGCCAGCCTGGCCAACATGGGGAAACCCCATCTCTACTAAAAATAGAAAAATTAGCTGGGTGTGGTGGCGAGCCCCTGTAGTCCCATCTGCTTGAGAGGCTGGGGCAGAAGAATGCTTGAATCTGGGAGGCGGAGGCTGTGGTGAGCAGAGATTGCACCACTGCACTCCAGCATAGATGACAGAGTGAGACTCCATCTCAAAAAAAGAAAAAAAAAAGAAAGAAAAGAAAAGCCCAGTCGGCATGGTTCTGTGCTTTCCTGTAGCCATGCTCAGCTGCGGGTGCAGCGATATTTAATGAAATTTTAATATGCATTGCTTCATCAATCCTCATGACAAACCTTAGAAGCCATTTTGTACCTGTTTCACAGATGAGCAAACTGAAAGGTAGAGAGGTAAAATAACTTATCCAGGATCACAGGAAGGGGAAGAGCCAGGATTAGAAATCAGGGTGGCCCCAGAGCTCACACTCTTAATCCTTATGGTATGCTCAAATAGCTGCTCTTTTACCTTTTAAGAGAACTCCAAGCGATTTTGATTATTTAATCTGCAAAACTTCTATGCAGTATCCAGGGTGGGCAGTCAAATTTTAGATATGATTCTGCTGCAAATTCAGTGATGGCTTCAGCCACATCTCTTCCTCCCTATGGTCTTGATTCTCCTCTCCAAAATGAGGGGGTTGATCTACAGGCCTCTCTATTCCCTTCCTACTCTTTAATTCTAAGTGTTGTTTTCTCTCTCTCCTGCCCCCCTCTCTCCTCTCTCTTTCTCCTCTCTCCCTCTCTCCTCTCTGTCTCCTCTCTCTCTCTCTTCTCTCTCTCTCTGAAGTATGGCTTAGCATTTTGTAGAAGCTCAACCCTGCAGGGACTCAAGGTCCTTTTTTGACATGAACTCATTTGCACACTGTATCTTTTCCACCACAATCTCCAAAATCTGAAGCCAATTGAAGGCAAACATCATCTAGAGTGGAAATCAAGGCACACTGGACAGGACAGGGGGTCAGGGAACTGCCGCCCTCTTCTCCACAGAGTGTGCAAGCCCCGTCAGATGGGGGCACTCACTTTGTCACAGTGCTGCCCCCATAATTGCAATAGGCTCTTTGTTACTAAACAGACCCAGCCAAAACAAAAGGGATACTGTTTCTTTTATGAGTAATGTACTAACTCACCCCTGGAAAAAAAAAGTTCAAGTCCAACCTAGGGACCGAGACAGCATAAGATTTATTACAAAGGTTACAGAAATTATTCCTCCTTCACAGCACTTAAATTGTCTAATTATTCACAGCTGTTTCCAATTTGGCTCAGGTTAATTAAGGGGTGTTCGTCTTCTCCTCCCTTCGGTGGCAGCCACCTGAAGCCTCACCAGGCACCACACAGAGGAACTGGGGCAAAGGAGGGTCCATGGTTTAGATGTGGGAATCCTCTGCGCAGCGGCCAACCTGCTTTGTCCATTCGCCTCTCACTCAGATGGAAATAGGTCAGGAGACACACATTTCCTTCTGGCAAGTGAGGGATGCTGGCTTGAGGGATTACCTGCTGAGGGAGGGGACCTGATTCCTTGACCTTCCCTAGGAATGCAGGGAACCTCCGACCACCTTAGGTGGTATTGGGAACCACGGGAAGAACATTCTAGCAAGGGATTGGGTCTCTCCGATCCTGTCTACATCCAACACACACGGGCAAGTTGGACCTTCCACTTACATGTCACATTCTGGTCTACATGCTCCTCCCCTTGCTGCCCTCATTCCCTCTGGTTACCTCCTCGGCACCCCCATACATACCTGTTGTATCTCCTTGTCTCAGGTAGCTATTCGGCTTTGATTTTCAGGCAGGCGATTACAATCAATTTTGTTCGACAAACATCAAATGGGCAACTGCTGTGTTTGGGGCACTGAGCCAAGTACTGGGATTTTAAAAATGAATGAGATGTGTTTGATTCCCCCTCTAGACTGTCAGCTGCATGGTATAATATGTTAAGCATCTTTAACTTCTCCCCAGTGCCTAGCAGAGTGGCTGGTAGTCAGTAGGTTCTCAGCACATACACCCGAATAAATCAATGAGGCACAGAATGTGCTGGTTGCAAGAGACTTTGGTAATAAGTTTATCCCTTTAATTAAAAAAAATTTAAAAGCGTTTTTACTTGAAACAAACCTAAGACATATTAATTTTAAAAAAATTGGAAAATAAAGAGAAAACTAGAAATCACCTGTAATCCTAGCTAGAAAACATGTCAGTTGTTAACAGCAGTCATATATCTTTTTGTCTTTTTTTCAAAGGATATTATGTATATTTTTAAACAAAATTGGGATCCTATGTTATATTTACCTGTTTATAACTTGTTTTATTATTATAATTTTATTATATTAACAACATAACATAATTTAAAACATTTCCCACATCATCTTCAACCAAATTATTCTTTTCTTCTTCTTTTTTCTGAGACAGAGTCTCGCTGTGTCACCAGGCTGGAGTGTAGTGGCGTGATCTTGGCTCACTGCAACCTCTGCCTCCCGGGTTTAAGCAATTCTCTTGCCTTGGCCTCCTGAGTAACTGGGACTACAGACGCACACCACCACACCCAGCTAATTTTTATATTTTCACTGTGTTTGCCAGGATGGTCTCGATCGCTTGACCTCCATGATCCACCTGCCTCGGCCTCCCAAAGTGCTGGGATTATAGGCATGAGTCACCACCCCTGGCCCCAAATTATTCTTAACAAATTTGCTGTATTCTATCATATAGTTTGACTATAATTATTTTTACCAGTTGTTAAGTTGCTTAAAGTCATTTTCATTTTTTTCTTTTGCTATTGTATATAATGCTCAAATGAACATCCAACTTTTTACAAAAGAGAAAACAAACTCAGAGAGGGGGAAGCAATTTACCCAAAGATTGTCTCTCAGCTCCAAATGCACTTCTATATGATGCTGGGGCTGGGATTCTACAAGCCACATATCTGCTTTTCTAGCACAGAATGAATAAATGGGCAAATGGAAAATGAATGTAGAAATCTCTGAATTGGCCAGAAAAAAATAATTTTGGATAGGCTCTTCGATGGCTGAGTGAATCTAGAAATATCTATTTATGACTTTCAAATGGAAAGGGAAAAATCAGTTCCCTGCATGGTAAGTTAAGAGGGCACTTTTTTGGTAAAACAGAGTACAACATAAAACTCAACTATGTAAAAGCAGGTACTGAAGAGTGAGTAAAAGCAGGCAGATTCTTCAGGCGAATAGACACTTGGAAGAAGAAAATGGTATAGGGTGAATTTTCTGCCTGTCTGGTGTTTAGCCTGAAGGCAGACCACAAATGACCCACACAAGGCAGATAAAATACCAGTAGAAAACCTACAGCCTTTCTGAAGAGACCTAGAGAAGAAGGAACCACAATCTGTGTATAAACTCAAATCTCGGGTGGACCACTGGACCATGCATTTGCAGGACAGACTGTGAGTAATTGAGCTAATGATGAAAGAGCTGAACTGAGATTTGGGCTACAATCTGTGTCAGAGTTTTCAGTTTGCATCCACCTATGTTAACATTGCCTGCTAATAAAAACAAAAAACCACCAGTCTCTGGAGGAATAACAAAATTCAGTTACAACAGACAAGAATAACATGAGAGTCACAATGTCTATAACATGATCCAAAATTACTTGACACACAAATAGGAAAATATAACCTATTCTGAAAAGAAAAGAGACTGACCTCAACATGGTAGGTAGCAGACAAGGATGTTAAGGCAATTGTCATTCAATGATGTAAAGAAAAATATGCACTTAATGAATAAAATAAAAGAGAAAATAGCAGAAAAATAGAAACAAACCTGAAAAATACAATATCCGAAATTGTGTTGATGGTAGTTACACCTGTGGAAATGAATAAGATTGTCCTGGATAGAGGAAGAACAAAATTTCTTTTTTAATTTTAATTTTTTTATTTCAATAGGTTTTTAGGGACAAGGTGGTGTTTGGTTACATGGATAAATTCTTTAGTGGTGATTTCTGAGATTTTGGCTCACCCATCACCCAAGCAGTGTACACTGTACCCAACGTGTGGTCTTTTATCCGTCATCTCCCTCTCACCCTTTTCCTCTGAGTCCCCAAAGTCCATTGCATCATTCTTATGCCTTTGCATCCTCATAGTTTAGCTCTCACTTGTGGGTGAGAACATACAATGTTTGATGTTTAGTTTTCTATTTCTGAGTTACTTCTCTTATAATAATGGTCTCCAATTCCATCCAGGTTGCTGTGAATGCCATTATTTCATTCCTTTTTATGGCTGAGTAGTATTCCATTGTGTGTGTGTGTGTGTGTGTGTGTGTGTGTGTGTGTGTATAACATTTTAAATCCACTCATTGATTGATGGGCATATTTTTGCAGTTGTGAATTTTGCTTCTATAAACATGTATGTGGAAGCATCTTTATCGAATAATGACTTCTTTTCCTCTAGGGAGTTACTCAGTAGTGGGATTGCTGGATCAAGTGGTAAATCTACTTTTAGTTCTTTAAGGAATCTCCACACTGTTTTCCATAGTGGTTTACATTCCCACCAGCAGTGTAAAGGTGTTACCTTTTCACCACATCCACTCCAACATCCATTATTTTTTGCTTTTTTGATGACGGCCATTCTTGAAGGAGTACAGTGGTATTGCATTATGGTTTTGATTTGCATTTTCCTAATAATTAGTGATGTTGGGAATTTTTTCATAGGTTTATTGGCCATTTGTATATCTTCTTTTGAAAATGGTCTATTCTTGTCCTTAGCCCACTTTTTGATGAGATTGTTTCTTTCTTTCTTGATGATCTGAGTTCCTTGTAGATTTGGTATGTTAGTCCTTTGTCAGATGCTTAGTTTGTGAAGATCTTCTCTCATTCTGTGGGTTGTCTGTTTACTCTGCTGATTATTTCTTCTGCTGTGCAGAAGATTTTTGTTTGAGTCCCCATCTATTTATTTTTGTTTTTGTGGCATTGCTTTTGGGTTCTTGGTCATGAAGTGTTTGCCTAAGCCAATGTCTAAAAGGGTTTTTCTGATGTTATTTTCTAGAATTTTTATGGTCTCAGGTTGTACATTTAAGTCTTTGATCTATCTTGAGCTGATTTTTATATAAAGTGAGAGATGAGGATTCAGTTTCACTCTTCTAGATGTGGCTTGCTAATTATCCCAGCACCATTTGTTGAAAAGGGTGCCCTTACCCCATTTTGTTTCTGGGTGCTTTGTCAAAGATCAGTTGATTATAAGTATTTGACTTTATTTCTGAGTTAGCTATTCTGTTACATTGATCTATGTGCCTATTTTTATACCAGTACCATGCTGTTTTGCTGACTATAGCTTTATAACATAGTTTGAAGTCAGGTAATGTGATGCCTCTAAATTTCTTCTTTTTGCTTAGTCTTGCTTTGGCTATGCAGGCTCTTTTTTGGTTCCACATAAGAACTTTAGTATTATTTTTTCTAGTTCTGTGAAGAATGATGGTGATATTTTGATGGTAATTGCACTGAATTTGTAGGCTGATTTTGGCAGTATGGTCATTTTCACAATATTGATTCTACCCATCTATGAGCATGGGATGTGTTTCCATTTGTTTGTGTCATCTATAATTTCTTTCAGCAGTGTTTTGTATTTTTCCTTGTAAAGGTATTTCACCTCCTTGGTTGGGTATAGTCCTAAGTCTTTTTATTATTATTATTATTTTTTTGCAGCAATTGTAAAAGGGGTTGAGTTCTTGATTTGATTCTTGGCTTGATCACTGTGGGTGGATAGCAGTGCTACTGATTTGTGTACATTGATTTTGTATTCTGAAACTTTACTGAATTCATTTATCAGTTCTAGGAGCTTTTTGGATGAGTCTTAGGGTTTTCTAGCAATACAATCATATCACTAGCCAACAGTGACAGTCTGACTTCCTCTTTACTGATTTGGATGCCCTTTATTTCTTTCTCTTGTCTGCTTGCTCTGGCTAGGACTTCCAGTACTATGTTGAATAGAAGTGATGGAAGTGGGCATCCTTGACTTTTCCAGTTCTCAGGGAGTACGCTTTCAACCTTTCCCTGTTCAGTATAATGTTAGCTGTGGGTTTGTCACAGATAGCTTTTATTACATTAAGGTATGTTCCTTCTACATTGATTTTGCTGAAAGTTTTAATCTATAGGAATGCTGAATTTTTTCAAATCCTTTTTCTGCATCTATTGAGATAACCATGTGATTTTTGTTTTTAATTCTGTTTATGTGGTGTATCATGTTTGTTGACATGCATATGTCAAACCATCCCTGTATGCCTGGTATGAAACCCACGAAATCATGGTGGATTATGTTTTTCATATGCTGTTGGATTTGGTTAACTAGTGTTTTCTTAAGGATTTTTGCATCTATGTTAATCAGGAATGTTGATCTGTAGTTTTCTTTTTTTGTTATGCCCTTTCTTGGTTTTGGTATTAGGGTGATCCTGGCTTCATAAGAATGAAGTAAGAATGATTCCCTCTTTCTCTGTCTTTTGGAGTAGTGTCAATAGGATTGGTATCAATTCTTCTTTCAATGTTAGAATTCTGCTGTGAATCCATCCGGTCCTGGACTTTTATTCTTGGCAATTTAAAAATTACCATTTCAGTCTCACTGCTTGTTATTAGTCTGTTCAGGGTTTCAGTTTTTTTCCTGGTTTAATCTAGGAGGTTGTCTATTTCTGGGAATTTATTCATTTCCTCTAGGTTTTCTAGTTTATGTGTATAAAAGAGTTCACAGTAGCCTTGAATGATGTTTTGCATTTCTGTGGTATCAGTCGTAATATCTCCTGTTTCATTTCCAATTGAGCTTATTTGGATCTCTCTCTTCTTTTCTTGGTTAATCTTGCTGTTATTTTTTAAAAAATCTTTTCAAGGAACTAGCTTTTAGTGCCATTTATCTTTTGTATTTTTTTGTTTCAATTTCATTTAGTTCAGCTCTAATTTTGTTTATTTCTTTTCTTCTGTTGACTTCGACTTGTTCTAGTTTCTCTAGTTCCTTGAGGTATGACCTTAGATTGTCTATTTGTGCTCGTTCAGATTTTTTGATGTAGGCATTCGAGGCTATGGACTTTCATCTTTGCACTGCTTTTACCATATCTCAGAGGCTTTGATAGACTGAGTCATTATTATTGCTCAATTCAAAGAATTATTTAATTTCTGTCTTGATTTCATTTTTGACCCAACAATCATTCAGGAACAGGTTACTTAATTTCCATGTATTTGCATGTTTTGAGGGTTCCTTTTGGAGTTGATTTCCAACTTTATTCCTCTGTGGTGTGAGAGAGTACTTGATATAATTTCAATTTTCTTAAATTTATTGAAACTTGTTTTGTGGCCTATCATATAGTTTATCTTGAAGAAAGTTTCATGCACTGTTGAATAGGATGTATATTCTGTGATTGTTGGGTGGAATGTTCTGTAAATAGCTGTTAAATCCATTTGTTCTAGTGTATAGTTTAAGTCCATGTTTTTTGTTGTTGTTGATTTTCTGTCTTGATGACCTGTCTAGTGCTGTCACTGGAATATTGAAGTCCCCCACTACTATTGTGTTACCATCTATTTCATTTCTTAGGTCTATTAGTAATTGTTTTATAAATCCTGTGTATATATTTAGGATTGTGATATTTTTTCTGTTAGACTGGTTGTTTTATCATTATATAATGTCTCTCTTTGTTTTTTTAGCTGTTGTTATTTTAATGTCTGTTTTGTCTGATACAAGAATAGCTACTCCTGCTCACGTTTGGCATCAATTGCATGGAATGTATTTTTCCATTTCTTTAAGTTTATGTGAGTGCATATATGTTAGATGAGTCTCTTGAAGACAGCAGATACTTGGTTCGTGAATTCTTATCTGTTCTGCAATTTTGTATCATTTAAGTGGAGCATTTAGGACATTTGCATTCAATGTTAATATTGAAAAGTGAGATACTATTTGATTCATCATGCTAGTTGTTGCCTGCATGCCCTCATTTTTTTTTTTCATTGTGTTATGTTTTGTAGATCCTGTGAGATTTATGCTTTAAAGAGGTTTTATTTTGGTGTATTTTGAGGATTTCTTTCAAGACTTAGAGCTCCTTTTAGCAGTTCTTGTACTGCTCGCTTGGTAGTGGTGAATTCTCTTAGCATTTGTGTGTCTGAAAAAGACTGTTTCATTTATGAAGTATAGTTTTTCTGGATACAAAATTCTTGGCTGATAATTGTTTTGTTTAAGGAAGGTAAAGATAGGACTCCAATTCCTTTCAGCTTATAGGGTTTCTGCTGAGAAATTTGCTGCTTATCTGATAGGTTTTCCTTTATGGATTACCTGATCTGAATATTATGACCCTCATAATATTCAGATGAAAAATTGAGGTTCAGAGTGGTTACAGGATTTGCTCAGATAGCAGGGGCAGAGTACAGATTTCTTTGTAGGTCTCTCTACATTAAAATCCCATGTTTTCCCCATCAAAGAATGCTGAAAGTTTCTTAGAAAGAGTTTGCTGTGAGAGTGAACATGTTTCAGGACAGGGACTATCAAGAAGAAGTCGTCCGTGAGGTCTTCTGGAACCAGACCCCTGTGTTCTGCCTGAGGAAGCTTTGATGATGCATGGAAAGACTGGTTAGGACAGAATACTGAGTTCTACATCTCCTGGTTCTGTGCTTCTATTCCATAGAGTCTACTAGGCTTGCTTCAGTTTGGTGCCTCTGCTTTTCTTGACCTTTTCCCAGTTGCAATCTATCAAAGTGAGGGGGAAATCCAGCCCCTGTGGGAGAGAGGATAAGCTTAGATTCTATCAGGCCAAGAGGGAGACAGGACTGTGGAATGGGCAGGACAGTGAGCCAGGTATCTGGGGACCCAGGTTCCAGTCTAGACCTTGGCTCCTATTAAGAGTAGAATCCAGTTCGTCCCTGAACTTCTGTTTTCCCAAATGGGAAATGAAGGGTTTGGTCAAGTTACAAACACAAATGACCTGAGACCTGGCAGTGTAAATGGACAAAGTGAACCAAGTGTGAGACAAAAAGGAAGGTAGGGGACTACAGCACAGTTGCCTAAAGGCATTAAAAAAAAAATCGAGTGTATTGGGCAAAACATATTTGTAGGTAGAGATAGTCCTTGGGCTTCCTATTTGAGACTTTTGGGCTAAATGTCCTCTAGGTCTTCTTATTTTATTTTATTTTTTTGACAGAGTCTTGCTCTGTCACCCAAGCTGGAGTGCAATGGCATGATTTCAGCTCACTGCAATCTCAGCCCCCTGGACTCAAGCAATTCTCCTGCCTCAGTCTCCCAAGCAGCTGGGTTAACAGGCACCTGGCACCAAGCCCGGTTAATTTTTATATTTTTAGTAAAGATGGAGTTTCACTATGTTGGCCAGGCTGGTCCCAAACTCCTGACCTTGTGATCCACCCACCTTGGCCTCTCAAAGTGCTGGGATTACAGGCGTGAGTCACCACGCCTGGACAGTCTTCTTATTTTTTTAGTTTTTGATTAAATGTTACAGGTACAAGTATTTAGATGAAATTGTGTTTCTTCAAATAATATATTTATTTTAAATAAAATGTTCACCTTTTCAATAGTGCCATGAGGAATGGCTTTTAGAGAGACTGCCCTAAGAATCTCCTGGCCATATTACTTCTCTGCTTAAAGTCCTTTATGCATTTTACAATGCTTATTGAGCACCTACTGTGTGCAGGCACCGTGCTGGGTGCTGGGGATGTATCAGTGAACATGCCAGAGTACCTTGGCCTCGTGGGGCCTGCCTATTAGCAGGGGAGAGACATAAAAGACAAATAATAGTAACATGAGAATAGGATGCCAGGTATTAATGAATGCTCTGAAGAAAATAAAGCAGGAAGAGGGTATTGCGAGTGCAGGACGGAGATGTTGTGCTGAGGAGGCATCCTTGGAGCAGAGACTCAGACAGAGGGAAGGGCTGAGCCATGGGACTCCTCATGGAAAGATGAATTGACCTGCTAACCGGCAATGGTTGGCTTTGCTTTTCAGACAAAGTCCAAATTCCTTAAAGTGACATTCCATGTCTTTCCCAATCTGCTTCTTGTCTCTACATTTTCTTTTCTTTTTTGTAAGCATTAAGAAAAAATTAATTTTAATTTATTCTGTAAATGAGGAACATTGTATTTAATTTGAAAACATACTAGTCTATTCCAACCGAATTTGAAAGAAATAGTTTACTGTTGCAACCCCAAAATCAAAGTTTCCTACTCTTTGCTATACAAATGAGCCTGGCATTTTTCATTTAAAAACACTTTTATTCTACAAATTACAAGATAGGTGTGTTTAATGGTCACATATCTTCATTTCCTGAGAATTCCCAAAGCTATGCCAAGCATGAGCCACGCTGCAAAACCGACATTCCCCCCAAAATATGTTGTTGTATTCTCTTCTGTCAGCTCTACTCTGGCTTAGGCTTGGGAGCCAAGAATGAGTTCAGCAAAAGCTCAGCCCCCCAGGGAAAGGAGAGACATGAGAAGACGTGAATGAATAACAGAGGCGGCTGTCCACAGAAGCCTAAGCAGCCTAGGGCAGCTCGGCTGGAGGAAGGCGCAGGCGGGGGATGAAGAGGAGGCGCAGATAAAAAGAGCACAGGAGCATTAGCTTCCCTGGGGCTTCTCATGTAACTCCGAATAAACTGGCTCGTTGGTCCCATCTGCACCATGCTTACTCTGTGTCACCAGTTCAGGGTTTATCCAAAAGAATTCTGCAGCCAAATTACTTTGAGACAAGCTGTACCTATGTCCCCTATAGAGATTCACGTAAGCTTTGACATAATAAATGCTCTGAGAAGTCCTGTCGTAAAGAAACTTGTTTGAACTTTACTTTAGCCTTTTCCAAACCTATTCAGCAGCAAAAGTCTTCCTCTCCTATAGGACATTTATTAAATTCTCCCAGAAACACTGCTGGGCTGTGCACACAGGGGAAAGCCAGAGTTAGGGCCAGTGGTAATTATTAACAGTCGAAGTTTAGTGGGAGATGATTGTTAGAATCCACAGATTTATATTCCTTTAAACTTTGACCTATGTTCAGATTGCCACCAAAAACAATGCAGGACATACTGAGTGGCAAATAGGTGTGCTTATTGTAATTAAGACCTGTAACTGTGTGTGGAGAGAAAGCAGAACATGACTGAATTGGGTGCTAGATTCCTCTCTGTAAATGCTACTTTCTTTCTTTTTCTTTCTTTTTTTTTTTTTTTTTTTTTGCTGATAAAAGCTTAGCCTGTTGTCCTGCTCAGGGCCAAGCAAGATTTCCCCTGGTGGTAAAAGCTCAACTTAGGTAGGAAAAAGGGGGGCTAGTTAAGAGAAAATCCTCCCATAACCCTCCTACACCCCCAGTAACTGTCACTAGACAGACCCCTCCATGGCAAGATCTGGGTTTATGCATGTCTGTGTCCACATGCTACACAGAGCCTGATACACAGGAGGTGTGCAGTAGAGCTTTGCTGAATGAGTGAATGAATGCGTGAATGAGTGATTCCCTGCCTGGCTTTCTTTTGCATTCTTACTTCCTTAAACTTAATTGTTCACTTATTATGAACTATTTACAGTGTCTCCTACTATGTGCCAGCCAGGATCAAGGGATATACAACACATGACCCCTTCCCTAAGGAGTTCACAGTATAGCCTTCTTTAATTCTTTTCATTTTAGGGGTCCCCTCCAGCTCTGGACTCTGCCACTCTAAGATTCTATGATTCTGTCATTCTGAAACTCTGTTATTCTAAGATTCCATGATTCCGCAAGTCTCCTCTTGAGCCCTGGACATCTGCCTTTGTTTTGGATCCTCTGTTGGACTAGTTATCTAAATAGGAATCTTCTCAGTTCATTTATTTGTGAATGTGTATCAAGCATCGATGAAGAGGTCACCTCTAAGAAATTTGTAGATTCAGTTCAAGGTCAATTGAAGCTAACCGTATTAAAGCAAGATCTTATCTCTCCCCATGAAATATTAGCCGTTCTTTTGAAAAAAAAAAAAAAGAATTAGGCCAAAATAGTTCACATGAAGAAAAAAAAGACTTCATTACTGCATGTATTTACGCATATGCTCATTTGGTGGTTTCTCCTCTTAATTACAAACAGGAGGAAAAGACCTAGGGTCATACGAAGGGTATGTTGTGTACAGACTGGGCCACAGGCAGAGTTCACAGAGGGCAGCACCGAGAGTTGGAGGGAAGCAGGGAGTCCACTAAGCCAGTCACCCCTTCGCCCAAGGCCACATAGGAGGTGAAGGCAGAGAACCTCCCCAAGTGAGTTTCCACCTCCTGGTTCAGTGTTCTTCTTGCATCCTGAGGTTGGCCAGACAGGTTGACGATGACCAGGGGGATAGGGCAAGGTCACTGCAGGCCCAGGCTCTCCATCTCTGTGCACATCCTCTGAGAACATAGATTGGCAGCCCTATTGAGTGACACAGAGTTATACGGCAGGAACAGGCTGGGTTGGAACACTGGGGGAATTTAATTCAAACTCCTCACCCAGGGCGGGCATGGGAGAGTCACTTCTCTGAGTCTTGGCTTCTTCATCTCTAAATTATGGATGTTGAAGTAAATGACTGTAAAATTAAATTACTATGAGTCCCCATTTACGCTTATAGTGGTTATTTTAAAAATGTTATTAATTATACAAATAACATATTAATACTTTATATATGACATCATATATCCATAAATGTGAATGCATTATACACAACACTGAAGTTCATTTTGACTTCAACACATTCCTGCTTCTTGTTTCACTTCCCCAAAGAAATCCTATCAGCGTGGTTTGTATCTATGCATTTGTATACCACTACACACACACACACACACACACACACATACATATATAATATGTACATAGTATAACATCATCTATATGTGTGTGCTTGTATGATTTTTGTTTTCTGTGTTTCTTTGTTTCTTATTACCATTCTGTATTCAGCTTTTCATTCAATAATGAGCCTTGGAGATCTTCCCATAATAATCATTATTTTTGATGATTTGCAATATTTTAGTTATTCTCGATGTTTAAATTATTGCTTTGCAGTCAGCTGTATGAGTTGATCTCCGTATATTTGGTCATTCCTCTGTTGGTCATCTATGTTGTTTCTTTACTGGCTTTAATTTAGTGGTTTAAGTTTTTAATGCTACTTTGTGAACTGTATTGGCCGTTGTATCAAAGATTTAATAGCTCAAGTCAGGAATGTAGTTCAATGCCTGTGTTCTCCTACCTGAGGGTAAAATACAGTTTCATAATCACCTCTCAAACAAGCCATGGCAGCCACCTGTTGACTAGGGCCATGCCCAGATGCCCACACGGAGACTGCCTGTGATCCCTCCTGTTACTGTTGACCATCAGAAGTCAGGGAGGACAGATTCTTCTTCTTTGAGATTGGGAAGTTAGCCACTTTTTGTTTGTTTGTTTGTTTTTGAGACAAAGTTTCACTCTTGTTGCCCAGGCTGGAGTGCAATGGCGTAATATCGGCTCACCGCAACCTCTTTCTCTCACGTTCAAGAGATTCTTCTGTCTCAGCCTCCTGAGTAGCTGGGATTACAGGCATGCACCAACATGCCTGGCAAATCTTTTTTCGCATTTTTAGTAGAGACGGGATTTCACCATGTAGGTCAGGCTGGTTTTGAATTCCTGACCTCAGGTGAATCTGCCTCCCCTTGGCCTCCCAAAGTGCTGGAATTACAGGCGTGAGCCACCACGTCCAGCCGATGCCTTATAATCTTAATGTAAAAGGAGTCCAAAACTTTCATAATGATATTCATTATCACTGGAACTTCAGGTAAAAAGTGACCACCTACAATTTAACGGTCTTCCTGGGAAACATTTTTAAGAACAAAACCGCACATACGTTTGCCCTTTCAGTGTGTTGCTCTATTAAGGTACTCATCCATCATTGCATGTATATAAGTACATTAATATGGAAGCGTTTGGACAATTTCAAATATCTTTTGAATGTTCTCTAATCACTCGGTATTCTAGTCGTTACTGACAATATCATAGTAAAATTACTCCACCTGACCAACTCCTTCCAATTTAATTTTATTTTTAAAATTTCACTTATTTATTATTATTTTATAGAGGCAGGGTGTTGCCCTGTCACCCAGTCTGGAGTACAGTGGTGCAATCGTAGCTCACTGCAGCCTGGAGCTCCTGGGCTCAAGCGATCCTCCTGCCTCAGCCTCCCAAGCGTCTGGGAGTGCACGCATGCACCACCACACTCAGCTAATGTTTTTATTTTTTGTAGGGAGAGGGTCTTGCTTTGTTGCCCAGGATGGTCTTAAACTCCTGGTCTCAAGTGATCCTCCTGCCTCAGCCTCTCAAGTCCACTCCCTTTCGGATACAACTTTTTATCTGAAAGTTTGGGATAGGTGGGGTGCCTAAATGCCTACAATGGCCCATACACCTTACTCGCTAAGAGAAAAAACAAATGCAACTATATCTTAAATTGGATAAGAACAAAGCAAAAATCAGGTCAAAGTAAGATTTTAGTATTGCAGGCACCAGTCTGAGTCCATCTTTAGGCTAGGTAACTTTATCACAATTACACAGGCGTAATTACCAGTCTGAAGTCTAATAAAAGACAAGACCGTGAATGTCCATGCACTTTCAGAATGCTGGTTGGAAGACCGCGGAATTAACCCTGATGACTCTGGTTGTGTTTGCCTCATTGCTTCTTTTCTGTTTCCCTGGGCAGTACAGCAACGGTCTTGCCCTTGCCTCCTCCAGGAAATGAGCCTGTGTCCTTCTGGTGGAAGGGCTGACTGAGAAGAGTTGAGGCTGGGTTTTTGCTCTGACCCTGTCCAGGGCTGATGAGAGGCTCAAGAATGATCTGTTCTGGCTGCTATTTCTTCTCTCTCTCCTCCACTTTTCTGCCTAGTACTCGTCCCTCTGGATCTCTCTTCCTCTTGAGATCTGTATTACCAGGACTCTTGGCTGGCAGGTTTTGGAAGCCTGACTCACACTGGCTCAAGCAGAAAGGGAATTTATGGCCACCCTGGCTAAGAAAGTTATTGGGGTGGGTCCCAGAACTAGCAGGTTACATGCCCACTCTACAATGATCAGAGTGCTTGTTATCACAGGAAGAAGGATGGGGAAGCTTGCTGGGCTCTGACAGGCATTGGCTTTTCTTTTGTTTTGAGAATATCTGCCCAGAATGCTCATAACCCTAGAGGGCTTCAAAATGCAGTCCCCTTTGTATCTACTGGCCAAATCTTACTATTAAAAAAAGAAACCTTAAGAGAGAAAAGAGGAACAATACTAACATTTACTGGGTAGCTCCGTTGGCCTAACACTGTGCTGGGCATTTTGCTTTAATTGAATCCTCACAAATAACATATATGGCAGACATTATTATGTCCATTTTATAGGGGGAGGAAGCTGAGGCTCAAATAAGTTTATTGACTCACCTGAGGTTGCCAGTGGTAAGTGGTGGAGCTGGGTTTTGCATTGATGTCTGTTGGAGTGTGGACCCAGAGGGTCGCTCAGCCCTCCTCTCTTCTGGGCTACAGGTAGCACCAGCATGATTGATGAACACGTGAGAAAGTTTTCATTTTCCCATCATGAACAGACCAAGGTAAAGTTGGTCACTGTGATTGCTTGTCTCCAAATGCAGCCAGCTGCAAATCCTCCCATCCCTCTGTGTGATGCTGTTCCCACATCAAGAGGTGGAATCTCTTTCCTTTCTCCTGTAATGGGGCCTGCCTCTGGACTTCTTTGACGGGTAGAATGTTGTAAAAGTGATAGTGTGCCAGTTCTGGCATAGCCCTTAAGCCTGGCAGCTTCTGCTTTTGTGCTGCGGAAGAGCCAGCCAGAGGGTGGGGCAGGGGGGAGCCAGCCAAAGAGAAGGCATGTGAGCAGGTTCAAGAGAGAGACAGGGTGCCCATGTGGAGTACTACTCAGTGACAGACACATCAGTGACATCTGGACCTGCCAGCCCAACCCACTGCCTGCTGAAGCTAGCTGACTGAGTGAGCCCAGCTGACACCACATGGAGCAGAAGAACTGTTTGGCTGAGCCCTGCCTGAATCCCGGACATGCAGAATTATGAGAAATAATAAATCAATGCTGTTTTGAGCATTTATGGTGTGAGGTGGTTATATAACAATAGGTAACAGAAATGTTAAGTCTGGGGTTTTTTTCCTTTGAAATTCTAGTTGTTTTGTGCTTGGTGAGGTGATCTTCTGAAGCTCGACTCCCTTGCACTCTTTGAAAGTGTGCTTTCTCTTTCCTTTTGAATTGTTACTATCTCTAAGCCTTGCTCAAGTTAATAATTAATAATTAATTAATGCTTACTTAATCGTGCTCAGATTAACACTGAGTCAAAAGAAAGAGCCCTCGAATGTATAAGGCACTTACGTATCTTGCATGGGATGGTAAACTGGAGATTAGACCCTTCTTTATACAAATGGCTTGGTAGAGTGAGGAAATATGCTGTTAAGGGCTAGGGGAATTCACTTTGTTTGCCGTTTATATGTTATTTAACATTTAAATGGTTTTTTCTGGATGTAAAAGTAATGTATACTTACTATGAAAATTTGTAAAATGAAGAAAAGTATAAATAAGTAAATAGAGAAAATCAGAGACCATCTCTAATTTTATCATCCTGATATTACAGATAGCATTACCAGTTTAGTCTATCTTTCCTCCAGTCTTTTTTCTAAGTACACACATAGACACACACAGACACACTTGCTTTACACAGTTGAAATCATTATAATGCACAGTTTTGTGTCCTTTTGTATCTTTTTTCTTTCTTTCTTTTTTTTTTGAGGCAGGGTCTTTCTCTGTCACCCAAGCTGGAGTACAGTGGTGCCGTCATAGCTCACTGCAGCCTCGACTTCCTGAGCTCAAGTGATCCTTCTGCCTCAACCTCCCAAGTAGCTAAGACTACATTTGTTCACCACCATGCCTGGCTAATTAAAAACTTTTGTAGAGATGGGGTTCTCCCTGTGTTGCACAGGCTGGTCACTTAACTCCTGGGCTCAAGTGATCTTCCTACCTTGGCTCTTTGCAGTCTCGACCTCCCAGGCTCAAGCAGTTCTCCCACTTCAGCCTCCAAGTAGCGGGGATCATGGGCATGCACCACTACACCTGGCTAATTTTTTGGTTTTTGATTTTGTAGATACAAGGTCTCACTATATTGCCCAGGCTGGTCTTAAACTCCTGGGCTCAAGTAATCCTTCCACCTTGGCCTCCCAGAGTGCTGGATTACAGGCATGAGCCACCATGCCTAGCCTTTTTGTTCTTCACATCGTAAGTGTTTCTCCTGATTCATTAAAAAGTACTTCACAAATGTCAGTTTTAATAACTGCCTTGCATTTTGCTGTCTAGATTACCACATTTTGCTTAAACAACTCTCCAACATATAGGATGCTTCCCATGTCTTGTGATTATGAAGTCTGTAATGAACGTCCTCATGTGTAAGTGCTTGCAGCTGTGGCTAGAAGTATCCCTAGACATGGGATACTTAGTGCTAGATTCCAGGGACTGGTTTGAATGTAAAATGACATTTTCAAAGAGCAATTAGAAAACTGACCTAAATGATCATTTCAATTTTGATAAAGAAACAAGCTGATATAAATTGAGATTCCCAGGAGGATGTCTCTTCTGGTGTCTGCTCTTTCTATGTTGAAGTTGTTTATTTTGTTGTTTAGTATTTCCAAAATCTTCCTCACCAGCATGCTGTCGAGGGTTCATGCTTATTCTAGCTTCTATCGATTCCTTTTGATGCATCTTAAAAGTCAAATTAACAGAAGATCAGGGGTCAGAATTCAGTTCTTCCTTTAATTTGTTGTGGATCAGTGGCATCATCTCTCCCATTGGGACTCAGACTCCCCGTAAGTACAATAATGGGCTTTGAGCAGACAATTTTCTCCCCGTCCCCAGGCTTGAGCACCTACCACATGCCAGGCACTGAGCTAAGAGCATTTTGTACATTCTGTCTTTTCAACCACACTATTATTAAACCATTTTATAAATAAGGAAACAGCCTGTGAGAGTGTAAATTGTACCCACAGCTCCTTCAAGGCTTGTCCACTTTCTAGCTCTAAGGTTGGACTCTTGTATCTAGGGTGACACAAAGGTCCAGGGAATGAAGGTGCAACTCGTCCCCCACTCATATGTCTTAAGTGTCCCCCGCATGCCATGGCAATGTCAAATGCTTTTCTCAGATTTGTTTGATAAATCTCACAATGATTCCATAAAACAGTATGATTATTCCCCAGATGAAGAGGCTAGCATTCCGAGAGGTGAAGTGACTCATCCAAGATCGCACAGCTGGGAAGGAACAAAGAAAAAATTTCACCAGAGTCTTGCTGCTTTTAAACACAAGGCTTCTACCCCAAGTTCAGGCCCCATTGGAAATGAGGAAAGGGTAAGCTCATGACCTCTTGTCACTGCCATGCAGAGGATGAAAGGGAAGCTCTGATCTCTGTGGTCTGTCTGGACCACTTCTGGGTTTTGGTACCTTCCTCCCTCCACATTCTCATTGTCCCCCACCTTCTTGACTGGCCACAGACTTATCCGTATTCACCATATTTGGGGTTTCCTCCCGGTATTAAAAACCCACCTCTCTCTCTCTCCCTTTCCCTCTATGTGTCTCTCTCTGTCTGTGTCTCTCTTACATAGCCATTTCCCTTTCCCTCCTCTTGCAAAATACAAAACCAGAAATGAACTGAACGCAGAAGTCTTTAAACACGCCGGCTTGGCTCCTTCTGAGGCTCTGGGTTCCTGGACACAATCTTGAATCCTAATTAAGCCGTTAGAGAAAGCTCGTTGCTGGCAACAGGGTCGGGGGAGAAATAGTTTCCATCATGCAGTATCTGGAATTGGAATTGACTAGAAGGCTTTCGCTCGCTGCTTTCGATACCTAATAGGCAGAATCTCAAATGTTATTAATCTAAGCGAACCGTGCGAGACACAGGGATGGAGCTGTGAATAGAGTTATTTGATTTTAAGCAAGAAAACCAGGCAAAGAACATTCTGTGTTTGTAATGTCCTGGATCCCTGCAACAGGCCGTTAGATTAGAAACAAGTCTGTGGTATGTGGCGCAGGATTTAATGAAACTACAAGATAAATTGAGAAGCTAAGGCTGAGGTGAAAACATAGAATTCCTGACTCACTCTCTGCTTGGAACCTCTTGTGCCCTCGGGAATTGATTCTTGATGGCAGAAAAGGAGAACATTTCATGCAATTACCAGTCAGTGCTGGGGCTGCCCACATGCTAGAGGGTCGATTCTGAAGCTTCACAGCCAGCAGAGCTGCTGAGGCCTGGGGAAGGCAGCCATTTTGTTGAAAAGGAGAAGATAATGGCTACTCTACCGTCCTGCTTCATGGGATGTGATGTCTGGAGCTATGGCAGTCATGTTGTGATGTGAATTGATATACTTAATAGATTGTATTTTATTTTTATGTAGCATAAGTGCATTGTGAACATAATCATTTAATAATAATTAATACCCAAACTCCGAAAATGGCAGAACAAAGATTAGAAAAAAAATCTGATGTTATTGCTGAATCAGCAACCCAACCCTGGGACTTCTTGTCAAGGAAGAATTAAAGGATGAGTGTCTGGTATTTGTTTCTTGAAGTCCAAAACCTCTGTAGTCAGTTGCTTGCCAGATATCCATTCTGAGTATACTCTTCAGTTACAGAGCTCTGCTGTATTACAAGGCAAATTACTACTCAGAACAAAGATTACAGTACCTATTTTTTTTCTGGGTAGAGTAGCAACGAGACTAAGTTCTGGCCAATAAGTTGTAAGTGAAAGTCATGTGTGGGGCTTCTGAGAAAATGCTTTCAAATGAACCAGCTTGGCAAGAGATGTGCCCTTTTTGTCTACTATATGGTTAGGCTTGTGTCCCCACCCAAATCTCATCTTGAATTCTAATCTCCATAATCCCTGCAAGTCAAGGGAGAGACCAGGTAGTCCCCACAAGTCAAGGGAGAGACCAGGTAGAGGTGATTGAGTCATGGGGACAGTTTACCCCATGCTGTTCTCGTGATAGGAAGTTCTCACGAGATCTGATGGTTTTATAGGGGGCTCTTTCCCCTTTGCTTGGCACTCACACCTGCCACCCTGTGAAGAAGGTACCTGCTTCTCCTTTGCCTTATGCCATGACTGTAAGTTTCCCGAGGCCTCCCCAGCCACATGGAACTGTGAGTCAATTAAACCTCTTTCCTTTATAAATGACCCAGTCTCAGGGAGTTCTGTGCAGCTGTATGAAAACGGACGAATACAGTCTGTTTTTCATTCCTTTGTCCTGCCGCCAGGGAGTCAAATGTGAAAGCCGGGGCCCCAACAGCCATCTTGGGCCATGAGACGATTAAGCCATATATAGAGGTAGGGGGAGCAGAAGGAACATGCCTGAGTCTCTGAGGCCTCCAGACCTGCTATACCAGTCCCAACTGCCTGTCCCTGGACAGAACAAATTTCTGGAAAAAAACAAATTCTGTGTGTTTAAGCCACTGTTCTTTTGAGTTTTCTGTAAGTCACAGATAAATCTAATCCTAATACTGGATAAAAAGCTAGCCTAAGAGGACCTCATTTAAAACCTTCATGGAGTTCCTGTTGCCTGCACAAGAAAGTCCTGGCTTTCAAAGCCTGCACAATCTGCCTTAACTTTCCTTTCTAGCCGCATCTGCAACTATGAACTTCTAACTCATCCTTGGACTCTCCACTAAAAGGTACTTGAGCCTCTGAGAAACCCTCCCTGACACCTTTTGTCAGGGGACCCCTGGCTCTGGGGTCCCTGCCATCTTTCCCATGCCTCTGTGCTAGTGAGTATTATACCCACGTACTAACAGTGATTTCTGTGGGAATTTCCAGTCGAGGACGCTTGCAGGGCAAGTCAAGGAAGCCGTGGCCCAGAAACAGTGCAAAAATCGGGCAGAGCCAGTGCTTCCAGCTCTGAACTAAGCCCCTTTCCACTCCACCCTCTTATTTTATTAGACTAGAGGGAGGAGGGGGAGTTGCTAATTTCAAGTCATTCTGTTTGACAACTTTATTTGGTATCAGATTTCAAGGACAGAGTGGGAAACTGTCAAGCTGGATTTCTGGAGGTTTCCGGAGAATTCTCTTCCTCATGGAGAATCTGTCTAGCACAGGCTGCTCCAAGAGTCACCCCCCAGGTTCTGTTGCTGGGGTTCAGTGGCAGCACTAGGCAGATCTTGGGTGACCTGATTCTCAGCCAGGTGCTGGCTAAGGGCAGGGTCTGAGGTATGGAAAGAAACTGACATAGGTCTCAAGTAGAGACTGGGATGGAGCAGGTTTGGGCAGCTGGGACCACTTTTTTTGTTTTTTAAAAAAGGCTTTGGGTCATTTATGCACGTATGCAGTGTAGCCTGGTGCTGGTGAGAGGCTGTTAGCAGAGTGGTCAGTGTATTAACTTCAAAGTCAGATAGTGTGGCTTTAAATCTTGACCTCTGGCTGGGTGTGGTGGCTCATGTCTGTAATCTCAGCACTTTGGGAGGCTGAGGTGGGTGGATCACCTGAAGTCAGGAATTCAAGACCAGACTGGCTAACATGGTGAAACCCCGTCTCTACTAAAAATGCAAAAATTAACCGGGCATGGTGGTGTGCGCCTGTAGTCCTAGCTACTTGGGAGGCTGAAACAGGAGAAGCACTTGAACCCAGGAGGCGGAGGTTGCAGTGAGCCAAGATTGTGCCATTGCACTCCTGCCTGGTCGATAGAGTGAGACTCTGCCTCAAAATAATAAATAAATAAATAAATATCTCGACCTCACCATGTACTAGCCATGTGACAGTGGGCTAATTCTGTACTCTGAACAAAGTCATCCTACCAACAATTAGTAAGCACCAGGTACGCGCCAAACACTATTCCACTATCCTAGACATAGGAAGGGGTGTGGACATAAAGCAGTAAACAATACAGATTTCACTTCTTCCCTGTGGAGATTTTGTTAGTGAGAGGGAAGAGGTGCTGTGGTTTGAATGTTTTTGTTTTCTCCAAAACTCATGCTGAAATGGAATCCCCATTGCAGTGGTGTGGGAGACAGGGCCTAATGGGAAGTGTTTAGGTCCAGAGGACTCTGCCCTCATGAATGGATTGATGACACTAAAAAAAGTGCTTGCAGGAGTGTGCTCGCTCTCCTCTGCCCTTCTGCCATGTGAAGACAATATTCCTTCTCTCCAGAGGACTCAGCAACCAGGCACCCATCTTGAGACCAGAGACCAAACTTGCCTGTGTCTTGATCTTGGACTTCCCAGCCTCCAGAGCTGTGAGAGAATAAATTTCTGTTCTTCATCCATTTCTCAGTCTCAGTTGTTCTGTTATAGCAGCACAAGACAGATTAAGACAGAGGGGACCAGAGGAAAAACACGTAGACAAATGCATGTATAATATGTAAGATAAAGATAAGTTTTATCTAAAAATTCAGCAGATGTGGGGGGATAATTTTTACTGAAAGACATTGGTTGGCCAAGCACTGATCATGCTTATATTTGTATGTCATCTACCCCCACCAGAGAGGTGAGCAGTCCAGAACAGGGGTGAGGTGTGATTCATCTCTAAAACTGGGTCTAGAATTGTATAGGAGAGATTTCCCAAGATGTTTTCCATAGACATGTTACTAGGTAACGAGTACTAAGTGTATGGTCCACGTTTGGAAGGTGTCAAACTAAGTAAAATTAAAGCAAACAGGCTTTTTGCTTCAGAGCCTTTACAGGCTGTGGTGCATTGTAATGCAAGGTGAAATGGGGCAGAGGGAGGTGGCTGCCTACAGTCATAGTTCCCAAAGTTACTTGGTTGGGGGGCCACTCTGAGGCAGGGCATCCCAAGGTGCTAGTGTTCTGAAGAACCTGCTGTGACGGTTAATTTCATAGTCCTCATCCAATCCATTGAGGGGCTGAGTAGAACAAAAAGGTAGAGGAAGGAGGAATTTCCTTTCTCATTGAGCTCCTGGTTCTCAGGTGTTTGGACTCGGACTGGGGCTTACACCATTGGCTCTCCTGGTTCTCAGGCCTTCGGGCTTGGACTGGAACCCCATCACCAGCTTTCCTGGGTCTCCAGCTTGCAGATGGAAGATCATGGGACTTCTCGGGTTCCATAATTGTGTGAGCCAATCTCTCATAATAAATCTGGTCTTGGTGGCCCAGGAGCCAGGCTGAGATCAAGGGTTTTGGTGAGTGGTGAATAGATGAATGGATAAATGCATAGATGGATGGATGGATGGATGGATAAATGCATAGATGGATGGATGAATGAATGAATGGATGGATGAATGGATAGATAAATCTCTGGAAGCTTAGACCAAATACCCTGCTTCCAGAGCCATAACAGAGATTGTGTAGATTCATGGGGGCCTCTAGGAGCTACCCTTAGCCAGAGGCTCAGAGGGCCACGGGAAGGCTTCTATGCGGGATGAGCTTATCTCAAAGGTCTGGGACACTGTGATAGGGTCCCTGGTTGGAGCCACAAAGTTGGCAGCAGCAGGAATGGGGCAAGGGCTCAGGGCTGCATGGGACAAGGGGCTCCCTGCAGCTCCTGTGGGCTGGAAGAAGGCTCTTGAGAGACCCCAGAAAAGGCTCATTCAGCTTCTAGGAAGTGTTCATGGTGCCCTGGCTTCAGCTTTGGGATCCTGGGCAGAAGTCTATATATGTGCCCAGGGTCCCTGGGCTTGGCTTGTCCCTAGGGCTCTGAGGACTGAGCAAGGCCAGGTGAGGGAGGCTTGAAGGCACGCCGAGAGACAAGACCCCCTAGGGCAGGTGTGTGGAGCTGCGGGGCCCTGGGGTTGGCCGGCTGGGTTTCCCCTGAGCTCTCAGGAGACTCTATTCCCCTTGCAGTTAGTTTGGGTCAGTGACTGGCTTGGCCAGTGGAGTGAGGGTGAAAGTTGCTTGCTACTTCTCAGCTGTCCTTAGAAACATCTGGCACTGCCCTCTCACCCCTTTTTCCTAGTCCTCTCACCCCTTTCCACTGCAGCCTTGGAAACTGTGTGCTCTGTAAGATGTAGCAGCAGTGTGGGAGCAGCGAGGTGCCTGAGTCCCCCTCTCTTAGCCCATCAAGCCACCGAGACGCAGCCTTGACATCTTAACCACGGTGTGTGGTCTATACCATGCTTATTCCAGTGGGGCCTCTCTCAGGGGGTCCAGGGTGAGGGGGGAGCCAGTGGTGTGGGGGTCATGGATTTCGTGCTTCTGTGTTATTCACTGATCTCAAAAATAGAGGCACATAGCCCAGAAGCAGCAGCATGGGGTTCAAGTCCAACATACCTATGTGCAAACCCTCGCTCTCGCCATTACCAGCTGTGTGTCATTCATTGGGCAAGTTATTTACCCTGAACTTCCTCCATAAAATGAGTACAGTGACCCCACATCACAATATGGTCATAAGAAAGAAGAAAGACCTTGAGTAAAGTGTCAAGCGTTGTGCCTGACACACAGTAGGTGCTCAACAGAGGAGTAACTTTCTTCCCCACCCTCAGAGATGCTCCAGAAAGCTTACCATTCATTTTTTCATTCATTCATTTGTTCCTGCAACAGTATTTGTGAAGGACTTACTGTGTGACAGCTTCTGTTGCAGGCACTGGGGGATACCTCAGTGAACGAGATAGAATTCTCTGCCTTAATGGAGTCACATTCTATGGGGAAGAGAGAGTCAACATGCATGGGATGTCTGTGTGTGTGCATGTGTGTGTGTGTGCGTGCATGTGTGTGTGTGCATGTGTGTGTGTGTGCATGTGTGTGTGTGTGTGCATGTGTGTGTGTGTGTGTGTGTGTGCATGTGCGTGTAGAGGCATGGTCCTAGGAGGAATAGGGTGAGGATTTCCTCTTTCTTATTCTGAGGCTCTTTTTGAGCCACAAAGAAAACGGAGTCAGGGCCAGAAGATGCAGGAACCGTTTGAGAGTCTTTGGGGACAGTGGGTACAAGCAGTGCTCCGTGGAACCTGGTGACACAACACAGCACCGAGCAGGGGGAGAGAGGCACCTCACACGCTATACACGAGCCCCAGGGACACTTGGGGACTCCGATGGCTCATGGAGGGCAGAAGCTGCCCAGGCCCCTGCTGCCTTCATGCAGTATTTTGATAAATTAGATGTTGGTGAAATTGAAACATACAGATAAAATCTCTCTGGAGCACCCATGGGTTCCAAGATGGAGAGGGAATGGTTTGCTCGGCAAAGTGTGTTTTGGGTTCTGCCCAAATCTTTATGGCTGGAAAATTTATCTTTTTGCCCTTCCTTTTATGAGACCCCAAACACCAAGGGTCGCATCTTGCCTCGGGAGACGTACCAGCTCTGTTAAGAGGAACAGAGCATCCACAGCTGCCGTTCCCTGCTGGCTGGGGGAGGAAAGCTGTGCCTCTGGCTTCAGCTCCTGGCTGTTCCGCATATTGCGTGGAAGGTGCACTCGGAGGCATTGCGAGTGCTTCTGCTGGCGCAGGAGTCGTCCGGTGTGATGCGCTGGCCACGAGCCTCTCAAGACCAGGCCTACGTGTCGTTCACCATTGTATTCCCAGCCCTGAGTGCAGCGTGTGGTACCAACCAGGAGCTCAGTGTCTCAACGGATGAATGATGCATGAACGACTCTTTTTTGCTTCTTCATGATAGTCTCATTTTCCAGTTGAAAAAACTGAAACTCAGAGAAGTTAAGTAACATGCCCAAATTTACACAGCAAGGCTGTAGAAGAGCTGTGATTTGAACCCCCTTCTGACTCCCTACTTTGTGTTTCCTTCATGATCCCTGTGTCTCAAGGGATTCAGGGAAGCCAAGAAGCGTTTCCGGCTTTGGGAGCTTGAGATTCCTACGGAAACCTAAGATTCAGTCCTAGCACACGGTGCTCACCCACTCCCTGGTGCTATGAGCAACAGCAGCTAACATCTATTGAGCACCAGCTTGGGCCAAGTGCTGTGCTAGGTACTTACCTCGTTTTGCCTTTACAGGGTCCTATGAGGTTGGTTTTATTAGTATCTCTCCCCCTTTATTAGATGGGGAAACTGGAGCTTAAGGGGTCAGGTGAGTAGCCACAGAAACGGCTGGTGAGCTAAGGCAGAATTGGAATCCAGCCTGCCTCATGGAAGAATCCCCTTGCCTCAGCCAAGGACCAAGCAGGAGGTGTAAGGGGGTGACGATGGAAGACAAGTTTATGTTTACCTGGCTGGGGTGGAGGCAGGGGCAAGGGGCTTCCCGGAGGAGGTGGCTTATGAGCAGAGCCTTGAAGATGGGTTGAAGGAATTGTGGGTACAGAAGCAAGAGGGAACACACAAGGTGCCTAGGATTAGGAGTGGACATTGGGGTCCTGTGAAGTCACAGGTTGAGAAGGAAGCCCAAGATGGGAACAACAGGAACTCAGCCTCACTATTCTGCAGGGTCGAGAAGTGGCAGCTGAGACTTCTACTTGCTTTAATTTCTTTTCTGATACAAAGAATAATCCAAATGAGGAGGCTGCTGATCGTGTTCGTCGCAGATGGTTTACAGGAACCCACGCGCGGAGGTAGCTCTGGCTCTACCTCCTGTTCCGCCTTGGGCCACACACTCTTCCTCTCTGAGCCGTTGACCCTTCACCTGCAAAATGAGAGGCAGATATTTCTACCTCCAGGGTTTATTAGGTTGGTTCAGTGAGAACAAATTCCCAGAATCCCTCTCTCTTCCCCATGTTGTGTTGCCGCTCAGCAACAGCAAACAGCATCACAGGCTCTAAGTCAGGTTGCTTGGGGCTTACCAGCGCCACAACCTTGGTCCAGCTGCAAATCCTCCCTCCGTCTCCTCACCTGGAAAATGGGGACACCCAGAGACTGTATCTCACTGGGTTATGGTGAGGATCGCATGAGGCATGTCTGCGTGATGCTTGGCACAATACCAGATGCGCCGTAGGTAAGCAATCAATGCTTGCTGGAAGTATTAGCATTTGTGTGATTATTATCAGAAGCAGTAGCTGTAATGGGGACTGTCTTACAGTGTGAAATGTCAGACTCTAATGCCCTTCTGTTTTTGCACTTGCTGTTTGTTCTGCTTAAAATGTCCCCCTACACTTAAGTCCACTTATCCTCAAGGCTCAGCTCAAATG
Organism: Ateles fusciceps; assembly: GCA_036589455.1. Taxonomy (NCBI): domain Eukaryota; kingdom Metazoa; phylum Chordata; class Mammalia; order Primates; family Atelidae; genus Ateles; species Ateles fusciceps. Next base: position 10,585,738 of record JAZHEH010002060.1, read on the forward strand.
TCATTTACCCTGGAAGGCTTTCCTGAGTCAGGGTCCCCCCGGCAGATGGACATGTGAACTTGCACAGCCTTGGATCCTGATAGCTACCAAAACGTTTTTAGCGTGGGATGTATCTGCCATCTCTTAGCGCCCCCACCTTCCTCTAGGACCACGGCTTTGAGATTGGGGATGGTGTCTGCAGCATCCCTGGACTCTAGGGCCTGGCACTGAGGGTATGCACAACCAACCTGGAAGACAAATAAATTTATAACATGCTGGCCCCACTGTCATCTCCTCAAATCCTTACAACCTGTCATCCTCCTTGTAGATACAAAGTGGTGGATAAAATACATTCTAATTTACCTTTTCTGAACAAAATTGAAATGTGTTCAAAAAAACATTTGCATTGAAAATGATTGGAAAGCATACAATTTTGTTCATGCAGAAACAGAATATTGAAGAGATGGGGAAATGGTGTGACCTACTGTTGTCAATTCATCATTTGATGGCTTGGAGACTTAGCCTCAGCGCTGTAGTACTGGTAATGGAATGTTCTGGGGTATATATTTTTGGTGGTGGAGGGAATGGGTCCCGTGTGCTGGAAAATTTATTCCATAAAATGATTCTCATTTTATAGACGAGGAAGCTGAGGTTCGGAGGTTAAGAGACTTGTTGCCTGCTGATGAGTGATGACAATCGGACTGTCCGCCTCGGGCCACACCCTGCGGCTGCTTGGCAGTGTCTGCTGGGATGAGGCCAAGGCGAGCTGATTGGTCTGGGGCCTGCAGAGCTGTCTGCAGTCAGCAGAGCTGGGAGTGAGCTTTCTCCCCCAGCAGAGAAATCAGCAAGACGTCTCCCATTTTCATCTTCCTGCAGGCGTGTCCCCCTAGAGAGGTAAGTCTCATGCATCTTAAAGCCATCACTGCAGGGAGGCAGTGAAAGGTTCAAATATGTGCCCTGGAATCTTTCCCCAAACTTTCTGACGCCACCAGAGCTCAGCATTTCCAGGAGCCTGATAAGACATGGGGACGGGGGAGGCAAGGGCGCTGTTCTCTAGCTTCAGGAATCTTTAAACCTGGCAGGAGTCTCCCTGGGAGGATGCTAGGTCCCTGTGGACCCTAGGAGTTCCTGGAGGACGTCCCTGCTCTGTGACTGCTGGCAAAGGTAATGAGGACCCTATCTTCATCTCCCCCTCCCTCCTCAAAGGCTCCCCCCTCAATGGCACGTAGCAAAACCTGCAGTGCATAAGCAGTGCCTCCCCCACCCAGCTCAGCCTCTGCCTGTCATCATGCGCTTCTCGGGACACCTCTGGACATCCGTCTGGCAGGAAGCGTCTCCTTGTCACAGCCCCATTTCCTCACGCTCAAGTCGGGATCTGAAGCTCAATCTAGAGTTGACGTGACACTGTTTATAATTCCTCCCAGTTCCTCTAGGGTTATCCGGTCCTGGCCAAGCCCACCTCTTGCCTTTCATTTCAACTCTGAAATATGCACCCAGTCAGGGGAATGGGGGATGGGGTGGGGGAAGGATCCTGCTATGGCCCTCGGCTGGTGGCTTGCACAGCCAGCCACGGTTGGGGTGACAAAGGGAGGGTGGGACTCGCTGCAGGGTTTCCAGCCACAAAATAATTCCACCAACCACTAGCAGCCACCCAGGCCACAGCTGATAGAAGGAGCAGCTCAGAAAGAGTTGAGGAGGGCAGTGATAAGACTGCTGGGTGGTGGACAGGCAGCCCAGAGGGAAACTGAGGGCAGGAGAAGGGATGGAGAGGCCCTAAGAGGAATGGGAGGGTGTGAGCCAGGGACCTTAGCATGAGTCATTCATTCATATGCACATTTATTCATTCGTTGCCTGTGCTCATTCAAAAAGCATTTAGTGAGCACCTAACTAATGCATGGCTTTGCCCATCACCAGCCCTGTCTGCAAGCTTCCTCATGTAAATATTAGGTTGATGCAAAAGTAATTGCGATTTCTGCCATTACTTTTTTGTTTTCGTTTTTTGAGAGGAGTCTTGCTCTGTGACCAGGCTGGAGTGCAGTGGTGCCATCTCGGCTTACTGCAACTCCACTTTCGAGTTCAAGCGATTCTCCGGCCCCAGTCTCCAGAGCCGCTGGGACTACAGGTGAGCATCACCAAGCCCAGCTAATTTTTGTATTTTTAGTAGAGATGGGGTTTCACCATGTTGGCCAGGATGGTCTCGATCTCTTGACCTCCTGATCCGCCCGCCTTGGCCTCCCGAAGTGCTGGGATTACAGGCATGCGCCACTGCACCCAGCCTGTGCCATTACTTTAAAAGTAGAAACTGCAGTTACGGCCGGGCATGGTGGCACGCCTGTAATCCAAGCACTTTGGAGGCCAAGGTGGGCGGATCACCTGAGGTCGGGAGTTCAAGACCAGCCCGACCAACATGGTGAAACCCCATCTTTAAAAAAAAAAAAAAAGAAACCGCAGTTACTTTTACACCAACTTAATAGTAAGAATTGCTCCCATGCCTTGTTTGCTTCTCTGTGCCAGGCACTGACTGACAGCTTCCTACATGTTAGCCCATTTAATCATCACGTCAAGCCTCTGGGAGGGAGCATTTTATCATTTTACAAATGAGAAAACAGAGGCACAGAGAGGTTAAGTAACTTGCCCAAGACCACACAGCAAGGGAGTGGCAGAGCTTGGAATAACACCCAAGTTTGTCTGAGACCCCTACGGCTGTGTTCTGAGCTCTGCACTGTACATACCAGAGAGAAGGTCCCACTTGTCTAACAGACCAGTGGAGAGTAGTTTCTGGAAGGAAAGGTGGAAAGGGGAATTGGTAGTTGCCCGGGGACTCAAGAGAAGGAGGCACCGGGTCCAATTCCCAGGGCTGGGCACTGTCACAGCTTAGGGTCTGCGGCTGTGTCCACCCACCGGAGTCTGACCGCACGCTGCTGAATTGAAGCTTTCAGCTGTTGTTTTTGGCTCCAAAGACCCAGTTTGATTTGACTTGCTGTTGGTAGTTTTGGCATATCTTGTGAGGTTTTCTTTTTAATGAAGAGATTAACGGTCACAGTATGTTACATGTCTTTTCAGGCGAATTCCACAAACATTGACGGAACCCTTGCCAAGGTCCAGAACCATGCTGAGGAATTGGTCCACAGTTCCTCATTTAACCCTACTATAATTCTCAGAGGCCACTTATCAATTCCATTTTATAGAAAGCCAGGAGTGAAGAGGACTGTTCCAGGCCACTTGGTTAACAAATACAATTATTATGCCTGCAATTTATTGGGCATCTATGATGTGCTGGACACTTCTGTCAATTCCTTCTAATTCTCACAGCTCCCCTAAGGTAGGAGGGATCATAGTAACCTTACCAAGGAAGAGACTGAGGGTCAGAGAGGCCAGACAGCCAGCATATGAGCAAGAATTCAGACCGCAAGGGCAAAACTTTTTATTCTGTACTGCAGTTTCTTCCGTTTCCCTTTATTGCATTCTTTGTACAAGTTTTGTTTTTTTAACTTTGGATTTTCTGTTACTAGATTTTTCGCTGCTTATATCCTGATCTCTACTTTCCGCTTTATTGCTTCAACTGTTCAGCCCGGGTGTGTTGAGCACCTTCTGAGTACCAGGGCCTGTGCTGGGCACTGGAGAGCGGCAGGGAGGAGACACAGACCCAACTCTCAAGAAGTTTGCAGTGTTGGGGAAGGCGGACACATCAGTCAGCCACAGCTGTGCTGCCGGGAGGTGTGACAGAGGTCATGTCATTGGGCAAGCTTTCAGGCTCCCCCCTCTGCAAAATGGGAGTATCAGGAGGATTTACCAAGAGTGGGGATGTAAAGCGCTAAGGGTGATGACCGGCAGGTGGGGATCTCGTACTACGCGGTGCAGATGATGTAATGATTATGTTACCTTCCCAGAGAAATGGCCGGATTTTCTCTCAAGAAGCCCAAGAATGTTTATATGTTAAAATTTTAATATATTAAATGTTGATATTTACACTCCACGGATAGGATCATAATAGATCAGAAATAGGAGAGCCCTAGAAGACCTAACAGATCCTCTGATCAACCCCCCTGCTGTATCATGTGTAACTGAGTTTGAAAAATGTTATGCTAGCTTGACACAGATGTGGGATTTAGCTAAATGTTTGCATATTTATATGTGTCTGTGAGTGTGCATTCTATAGTTCCTTTTCTTTGCAGTTTTGTTTCATCTGTTTCAGAATAATAGTTTCAATAACCCTATACCCTACATTGTTGGTGGCAGTCCAAAACCCCTTTAGAAAGTGACATGAATTAAAATTTAAACATTTTCATGAGAAAATAAATATAAATGTAAAAATGCACAAAAATCTTCACATCAGTGTTCTCTAAAACAGCAAACCCGGAGAGTTACGACCTTGCGGTCCATCTAATCAATGGAACATTATATGGACATTAACAGAAAAGTTAAATGAATACAAAAGATGCAAAGCATATGTAGTTTGCTTGCCATTGGGTGAATCAGTCTTAATCTACAATCTAGGGGTCACTTTTTAAAAGTAATTTAATGTATTTTTAATAGCAAACTTATAGGAACAGCGCAGAAGACAGACAACATTAAAAACATGTACTTGCCTGTAGCACCCCTCAGTTAGAAAAGTGTTGTGAATGGATGGAATCTGCTGCATAATCGAAACGCTGCCAATACCACTGAGTTGACGTCAATAAGAAATTTACTTGTTTTAAAAAAAATCCAAAGGCTGGCATTGTCCAAGAAAAATTTAACAGGTTGATTTATAATTATTATAAAGTTGAACCGCTGAAACTTGTTCACTGAAACATTTTAACTTGCATTAACGCCAGAAACATGCCTTATGCAGGAAAGTACCCGCTGCAGAGGTGGGTAGTTAACATTTGAAGCAACTCATCAAATTTACATCTTCTGGAACCAGCCTGGAAGGACTCTCAGTGGCCCAAGCTGGAACAATTTGAGCCATGAAATTCAGAACGTGCAATTCGATTATAGCCCAAAACATAGAATAAATACCCATGAGTCCATACTGATGTAAATAAACAAATAAATAAATAAATAAATTGGGGAGAGGAGATAAATCTTCCTTAAGAAATCAGAAGAATTAACTGATGAGAAGAAGGTGATGTGTCCAGTCCACACTCAAGGGAGCGGGGGATAAAGAGCCCCTCTCCTGGAGATAAAGTATAACCGCCCCCAATCCTTGAATGTAGGCTGGACTTACAGCCTTGTTTTCAAATATAGAATAGGAAAAAGAAAGAAAATGAACCACAGTGAACACTGGCAAACAAGACCCTAACCAGGGACCATGTCAACATCAGTGATGGGTCACGTTGAAAGCCCAGGTCTCTGATACGATAAGGACACTTCACCTCTGCAGGAATCTTGTTCAAAATGAATCACGCAGTTGGTCATGAGAAAAACATCAGATAAACCCAGACTGAGGGATATTCTACAAAACTCCTGACAGTGCTCATCTAAACAGTCAAGATCACCGACAAAAAGGGAAGACTAAGAAACCATCACAGACCAGAGGACCCTAAGGAGACACAAATGGCTAAATATGTGGTTTCCTGGATGGGACCCTGGAAGAGAAAAGGGACCTGAGTGGAAAACCCTAGGGAAATATGAGTCAAGTCTGGAGTGTGGTTAGTGGTAGCATACCAATGTGAGTTTATTAGTTGCGGCAAATGTGCCATAGTAATGCAAGCTGTTCCCATTCAGGGAAACCAAGTCAGGGGTGTATATATGGGAACTTTCTGTACTGTCTTTGCCACTTTTCTAAAATTATTCCAAAACTAGAAGTTTCTCACAATTTTCACCTTTTTAAGAAGCTTCTAGAAGTGCTTTGGCCATCTTTATCCCCAGTGAAAATCAGAGCGTGACGTTATGTTACAAATGATTTTCTGTGGCTGAGAGTGAGGGTTGCTCACCACGGGGGCTGTAGCCCAGGCTGTCCTGCCTGGGCATAACTCATCTTGAAGAATCTGGAAACCTTAGTGTTAGGGTCTTCAGCCTTTGTAGTGCTGCCCAAGATGTGTGATTCCAAATTAGTCTCTATTTGGGTGCTCATGGGAGATTGGTTACTGGAGTTGTCAAGCTTTGCTGAGTCTTGCAGCTAGAACAGGGGCACGCCTGCTGTAGGAGTCCCTAAAGAAGAAAGCCTGGACTTCCCTGGAGCTGCTGAACAGTTCCAGGACAGCTATTATGACTGCCTGCTGGTAAGTATTGACACATGAGCAGAAGTTGACCCGAAACTTGCTTTCACTCTCACCTGGTAGTGAGGTTGTAATGGGAGCTCTGTGACATCCCCCCAGAAAGCCCCAGAATTGCCCTTTCCACAAGTCAGCCCTTGGAACTCATACACACACAGCCTTTTACCTATGTGCTGTGTGTGTATGTGTTGAGACTCTTCTATTTGTAAATTATCAAAACCTAACTCAAATTGGCTTGATTCACAAAAAGAAATGTATTGACCTATGTTTCTGGGAAGTCCAAGGGGGTGGTCTCTTCTGGCACGAATGGACCCAGAGGTTCAAATGATGTCAGCTTTGGACTTTCCCCCACTTTTCAACTCTGTCTTCATTCTTCAGTAGGCTTTCTCCATGGCAGCCCCAGGCCTCTGTTATCTGGATTGCTCCAGAGCTGGAGGAAATGGTAGTCTCCCCTTGAAGTTCCTCCAAAGTCCCAGGGAAGACTCTGACTGGGCCAGGCCTGAACCCTTTATAGTCAGTCACTCTGATTGTTCTCATGTGCTCCCCTGGGACAACCCCAGCTGAAACATACTGATTATTGCAGAATGGGGGAAAGATGATCTTCAAAGAATGAGAACTGAAGAGCCTGAACCACTGTTTTATCTTAAGCCATGTCTTCAGCTAGAACTCATCTCGCAAAAGAAACCAACTAAGAACAATGCCGTGTTAAAAAAAAAAAAAAAAAGCATGCAGTTAGAATCTCTAGAGAACAGAGTCCTGGCCCGGGCTCTGGAGTCAGAAGTTCTAATCCCAGTTCTCCTCTAAAACACCGAGTGACACTGGCCAATCATCTCCTCTCCTTGACTATCCAGAGAGGCGTTCTGTAAAATGGCTCTCTCCCCCAAGTTTAATTTTTATTTCCTGGTCATGGAGTGGACCCAAACACACACAGCACCTCCCCAGCCCCACCCCATCTTTTTTTTTTTTTTTGAGACAGAGTCTTGCTCTGTTGTCAATCCAACTGTTGTCCTCTGAGCACCAGACTCCATCCCAGGCTTCTCTGTGTCCCTGGCACCCAGATCAGGCACCTGCAGAGGAGGGGCTCAGCTCAGCCTCTGTGACATGGACTGTATGGGATCTGAGCCTCCCGCACTTCCTTCTGCCAAATTCGTGCTTGGAATGGGTTATGCAGGGGTTTAGAAAGGGGGTAGACGGAGGAGAGAGGAATCGACATTTGGAGACCATTTATCCAGCCAAGGCCTTTTATGTTTGAGCATTGACACATTTAGGTTTGAGCATTGACACATTACGACAACACTACAAGTAGATTTTATTATTCCCATTTTAGTGATGAAGAAACAGAGACACTCAGAGACCGAAAGGCATGACCAAGGCACACAGGGGTAGGGGGCAGAGCTGGGATCCGAGCCCAGCTCCCCGACCCAAGAAGGGAGGAAGTACCTGGGCTTGGCCACCGTGACACCTCGTCCTGCCCTGGAAGGTCACCACGGTGAGGCCTCAGCACAAACCAGGACTCCTAGGAGGCAGGCCTGCAACCTTTTATACCCGCATGCCTCCCGAGTCCCCTTTCTGCCTTGCATATAATCGATGCTTAACACACTTTGAATGATTTTATTGTTAAAAAGGCAAAGTGGAATACTGGCAGTTTCAATTCTGAACTGTGTGTCCCTATAAGACAGGCTGTTTTCATTCTCTTCACCAGGACCCACAGAACGGGAAGAGCATCACACCCCAGATGGAGTGTGATGGGATGTACTAGAATGTAATGGGATGTGCTGGAATGTGCTGGAATGTGCTGGAATGGGATGAGATGCTGTCAACTGCAGCAACAAAGAGGCTCAGGGCCGGGCAAGGTGGCTCACACCTGTAATCCCAGCACTTCGGGAGGCCAAGGCAGGCCGATCACTTGAGGTCGGGAGTTCAAGAACAGCCTGGCCAACATGGCAAAACCCTGTCTCTACTAAAAATACGAAAATTAGCATGTACTCAGTAGACTGAGGCAGGAGAATCTCTCAAACCCGGAGGCGGAGGTTGCAGTGAGTCAATATCGTGCCACTGCTCTCCAGCCTGGGCAACAGAGCAAGACTCTGTCTCAAAAAAAAAAAAAAAAAACAACAACCAAAAAACGATGGGGTGGGGCTGGGGAGGTGCTGTGTGTGTTTGGGCCAACTCTGTGACCAGGAAATAAAAACTAAACTTGGGGAGAGAGCCACTTTTAGATCACCAGATCGAAATCTAAACCTCGACGTTCAAAATGCCTTTCTTTATTACTAAGCTGAATAGAGCCTGTGGTTTCTTAGCCTTGTGTCTCCGCTTCGCCCTTTCACCCTGGTTTTAGAGGAGAGCCGGAAGCAGTTAAACGTCCAGGTATGGCGGATGAAAGGGCACATTTACAAGGTTGAGATTCAGTTTGGGTGTGTTCTAGAAAATTTTCTTCTTTTGTCCAGACTTGCTCCACTTCTTTTCGAGGACTCAGATGTGCCAGACTTACTTTTTAGCTGCAGAGGTCTATAGAAACTGCCTGGTTTAATGTCTCTTTTAATTTCATTTAATTTTTTTGAGACGGAGTTTCCCTCTTGTTGCCCAAGCTGGAGTGCAATGGCATGATCTCAGCTCACAGCAACCTCCGCCTCCCGGGTTCAAGTAATTCTCCTGGCTTAGCCTCCTGAGTAGCTGTAACTACAGGCACACGCCACCATGCCCAGCTAACTTTTTGTACTTTTAGTAGAAGCAGGGTTTCACCATGTTAGCCAGGTTGGTCTCGAACTCCTGACCCTCAGGTGATCCGCCCACCTCGGCCTCCTAAAGTGCTGGGATTACAGGCATGAGCCACTGCACCCAGCCTAATGTCCCCATTAGGAGATAAAGGCCAGAGTGAGAAAGCCCTCACTAGAGGGACATAATTATCGCTCCTTCCTTAGGTGGCTCCCGTGAAACTGAAGTGAGAGAAGCCAATGGCAAACCGCTCAGTCAGGGCTGGGTACCCCCAGCTCCAAGGAAGGCCTCCCATCTAAAGTCTCACTGGCTTCTAATCAACACCCACGTTCTCTCTCCCGGGGCCTTCTTGCACAACTGTCCCCATCACGTAACTGCTCAAACTCTCTGCAGCCTGGCAATGAAGAGTGAACTGAAAATGCCGTGAGCCTCTCCCCGGCCGGTCACTTTCCAGGCAGGGATCAGCGCCAGTGGCTGGTGCCCAAGGTCACAGTTGTGTGACCTAACAGCCTCCTGAGGGTCCCAGTGTCAGCTCTTTGCTGAGCCAAGAAGCCTTGGTCTCTAGATTGCTTTTGGCTGATGGGCCTGGAAGCATTATTTTTTGCCAGGAAGTAATGACATGGGGCACAAAACAAAGTGTCTTGGAACCAGAGTGGCGTGTCCTCGCCCTGCCCCACCCTTCCCGACACAGGCCTCCTTCAGGCCCGAGCCAGCCGACAAGTGAGTATTTTTTGTTTTTGTTTTTATTTTTTATTTTTGAGATGGAGTCTCGCTCTGTCACCCAGGCTGGAGTGCAGTGGCATGACCTTGGCTCACTGCATCCTCTGCCTCCTGGGTTCAAGTGATTCTCCTGCCTCAGGGTTTCACTATGTTGGCCAGGCTAGTCTCGAATTCCTGACCTCAGGTGATCCACCTGCCTCGGCCTCTTAAAGTGCTAGGATTACAGGCGTGAGCCACCGTGCCCGGCCAGAAGTGGATGTTTATGAGGCAACTGTGCAGGCAGGGTTAGTGCTAAAAGGGTGAACTGAGGAAATACCCGTCATGAATAATGACTGGCTCCCCACAAGGCCGGCGGGGCTCTCCTAACCCTCCCTGATGGACCCAAAGGACAGCGGTGCAGACAGTCCTGGGGAAACCCCTGATAGCCCATTCCTACCTTAGGAAGCTGACAGCAGCATTTGTAGCTGGTCCTGAGGATGTGCTCAGACCTGCCACCACCCCTCCTCATCCTTGCTTATAGAAGGTTCAGAAAGAAATGCCCTGGCCCTTCTCTAGCCTTCTGAGCCTCGTGTAAATTCCCAGGGCTCAGGGGTCCCAGGTGAGCCGGGGAGCCCTGCTTGGGGGTTGTCAGGAGACGTGGAGGTCGGTGTGCCCAGTCAGCTGCAGCTCACACTGCACGCCCAGAAAGACCCTGCAGGAGTAATAAAGATGCCGGAGGACCTTGACGAGCCCTGCCCACATGCGGGGGTGCTCTATGTGGGTTCTCTGTCTTACTCATTCCCTGGACTCTCAGGGGCAGGTGCCGGAGGACCTTGATGGAGCCCTGCCTACATGCGGGGTGCTCTATGTGGGTTCTCTGTCTTACTCATTCCCTGGACTCTGAGTGGCAGGTGCCCCTTTTCTCCTGATCTTAAGGATAAGAAGACAAAGGCTCAGAGAGGTTAAACACATTACCCAAGCCCACTTACAGTGGAGGAGCTGAAACTTGAATCCACCTACTCTAGGGGCTTAAGCTGGGGGAGCAAGAGGGACTTGTTTCATGTGGTGTTTTTTTCTTTCTTTTTTTTTTTTTTTTGAGATGGAGTTTCACTCTTTCACCTAGGCTGGAGTGCAGTGGCGTGATCTTGGCTCACTGCAACCTCTGTCCCCTGGGTTCAAGCGATTCTCCTGCCTTGGCCTCTCAAGTAGCTGGGATTATAGGTGCCGGCGACCATGCCCGGCTAATTTTTGTTTTTTTTAGTAGGGATGGGGTTTCACCATGTTGGCGAGGCTGGTCTCAAACTCCTGACCTCAGGTATCCACCCGCCTCAGCCTCCCAAAGTGCTCGGATTATAGGCATAAGCCACCATGCCCAGCCTCTTTTACCTTTTTCAAATGTGCCTACTAGAAAATATACGGCTGTATTGGTTTGCTAGAGCTACTGTCACCAAGTGCTGCCAATTGGGTGGCTTAGAGAGCAGAAATTTCTCCTTCTCAAGTTCTGAGTCCATTCAGCCTGAGCCTCCCGGAAGTGAGCCAGCTATTTCCGAAGGTTGTGTGAGAGAGCACACAAGAAACAAACAAACACACACACACACAAAACGAGAAAAACACAACGCGAATTTGGATTTATTCCTTTTTTTCCTAAGGCCTAAGCGATTTCCCTGGTGATTTGGTTTCTTTTGAATCACTGAAGCATATTTCACAGTTTTATCTTTTCAGTATCCTTTCAGCTCTTCAACGAAGCTACAGTGTCTGCCGCCTGCCTTGGTAGTGACAGCCACCCTTTGACGAAGCGTCTGCTGTGGAACAGGCACGTGCCGGATGTTCTGTTTCAGGACTTCTCACAGCAGTTTTGCCACGTAGGTCCTCATAACCAGATTTGACAGATGAGAGAGAAAGAGATTTGGGTTTTAAACTCCGATGATCCAGGTACTTATTTGAATGCTGTTTTCACCCTTTCTATTGTATCCACCTTTACCCTCCTTTCCTTTTTTTCTTTTAGTTGGCCCCATCTTCTTAGTAACTTGACGATATTCTTCTGTTGAACTTTATCCTCTTGGCTGAGGGATGCTTTGGAGGAACACTGAGCCAGTGTGGCTGGCTGTGGGGGACAGGCTCACCCAGCAAGGCAGGCAGGAGGAAGCGAGATCCTACGACAAGCCTCTCTTTTCCCTGTGCTGCCTCGGAGATCTCCCCCAGGTCCACCTCCCTGCGAGCTGCAGCCTCAGGGAGGCTCAGCCTCTGTTTACTCAACATCTCAAGGTAGGACCAGGCTGCAGCAGCTTCTAGGGCTGGGCATGGCTGCTACTTCAGCCTGGAGTTCCTTCTCCACCAGCTCTGCCTGGCAAGCAGCGACTCACCTCTCTACACTTGGCTAAAGCAGCTTCTCTACCAATCCTCCCTGGCCTGCTCCCCCACTTTCCTCCTGCCCCCCAACTTCTAGCAAGAGCACTAGGGGCATGTTTTGACCATTGTTTGCCCTATGTCTGTCCCCCCCACTTGACTGAGGTCTTCCAGGGGTCAAGTTATCACCTCTTTGGGTATCTATCCTTTCATCCTTGACCTGACATTCATCAGAGTCTTAATATTGCATGAACAAACGACTTGACTAAATAATACCAGCCACCCTGAATCAAGTCAGGATATGGTTTGCATTGCAAGAATATGTGGGCTTGCTGTGGATTGAGAGACCTGGGTCCATGCAAAGCACCGCTATTATCCAATGCCAGGACTTCGAGAAGGCATCTGGGCTCTCCAGGTGGATGCAGGCTGCCTTCAGGAGAGGACTGGGGTGTCAGAGTGGAAGAGAGGTTTGCCATTTACCGCACAAACTTTTGTATTTGTGCGTGTATATACTTCAGAAAAAAATAATTTTTTTTAAAAAAAAAGAAATGAATGAGATGAAAATTTAGTGGAAGGGGTATTGAATGAGAACTAAGCTGATTTGTGGAAAATAGAAGTATGATATTCTTATACTCCTGATTTTGTGGACTGGTATTTACAGCTGCTTTAGTGACCCCAGGACCAAAGGGCCTTGTTAGGACAGACAGTGGAAGCTGTAGGCAGGTGGGGTTAACTCTGTGTGAGGAAGAGGAAAAGATGCAGACATTAATGAACTATTTTATGTGTGTCAGAGCTTATATTATGCTGCTGCTATTATTATACAAATTTATGATGAACGCTAATCCTTGTGAAAATCCTGCATTAGTTTCAACTATGAGTTTCCTATTGTTACTGTAACCAATGATCACAAACTTAGTGACTTCAAAGCAAGACAAATTCATTATCTTACAGTATTAGGAAGTCCTAAAATCAAGGTGTTCCTTCTGGTGGCTTTAGGGGAAAATCTGTTGCCTTCTCTAATTCCTACAGGCCCCCTGCATTCTTTGGCTCACGGCCCCATCCTCCTTCTTCAAAGCCCGCAATATAGCATCTTTCAGTCTTGGAATTCCGCCTTTCCTGCCTCCTTCCATAGGGATCTTTTTGATTATATTGAGCCCAGCTGAGTAACCCAGGTTACTCTCCTTTCTCAAGATCCTTTCAGAGACCTCTGTAAAGTCTCTTTGGCCACCATGTAACCTAACATGTTCACGAGTCCTGCGGATTAGAACATGAACATCTTTGGGGGGGGGGTCGTCTTAGTCTGTTTTCTGTTGCTTATAATAGAGTGCTGGAAACTGGGTAATTTATAAAGAAAATACATTTATTTCTTACAGTTATGGAGGCTGGGAATCCAAGGTCAAGAGGCTGCATCTGGTGAGAGCCTTCTTGCTGGTGAGGGCTCTTGGCGGAGTACCGAGACAGCTGAGGGCATAATGTGGAGAGGGGGCTGAGTGTGCTCATGTACCAGCTCAGGTCTCTTTTCCTGTAAAGCCACCAGTTCCACTCCCGTAATATCCCACGTATCCATTAACCTATTAATCCATGAATGGATAAATCCATTAATGAGGGCAAAACCCTCATCACCTAATCACTTCTTAAAGGTCCCACCTTCATTATTACCATATTAGGGATTAAATTCCAACATGAGTTTTGGAGAGGATAAATATTCAAACCTACGGCAAGGGTCATTATTCAGCCACCAACAATGACTATCTCCACTCCACAGTACTGGAGCCTGGGGCTTCCTCAAGGTTAAAGTAGTTCACCCAAGCCATGAAACTAGGGCTGAGCAGGTTCTCCTTCAACCATGATGACTTTCCTGTGGTCCCAGCTGTCTGTGTTGGACGGGGTCCCTTGGTTCCCTTACTGAGCCTCCTGTGCATGCTGGAGGTGTGCAAGGAGAGGCAGGGGCCCACCTGGTGTAGGAGGAGGCACACATGGTAGGTAAAGTGGACATTAGGAGTGCAGCCTAGAGTGCCTTACAGATATAAGGCACTCATTTGCCAGCTGCTGGGAGGGTTGGAGCCAATGATTCTCCATGAGTCCTTCTCCAGGACTTGCCCTCAGTAAGGGAGTGGCTTTGCTTCAAGTTGGGCCCCCTTCCGGGGGACAGACCACATCTAAAGTCTCCCTCAAGGGCCACCCCAGCTGCAGAACTCTGTGCAGGATTGTTATGGCTGCGTCGCTACTCAACATTCCCCCCCTGCCAGGCCTCCTCCCTCATGCCCCCATGGAAATTCTTCGTGACTCCCAGGAGCACCCTCAGCGACCCTCCTGCATCCGTGTCTCTGTCTCAGAGCTGGTCTTCCTGGAGACCTGATTTAGGGCGGTGGAGGGGGAGAGGCCAGGCTGGAAGGTTTCTCAGGTTCTGATCTTCCACGGGTTTCTCCAGGCTCTGACCCTCCATGGGAAGGTGACGTGGTAAGAGCCGCTGGCCCAGGGCTGGAAGCTTCCCTTTCTTACCCCTCTCTGTGGCTTGTGGGAGGACTGAGATGTTGAAGATAGAGCAACGCCAACATCACCACAAGGGCTGCAAAGCTGGGCAGGAGCTGGTCCCATTATCTCTCGGCTTGGCCTCATTTCCTGCTTCTAGTTAAGCTTCACTGAGCTCTTTGCTGTTTCTCAAACCTGCCAGATGCTTTTCTGCCATGGGGCATCACAGGGCATCTGTACCTGCTGTTCCTTCTGCCTAGAATGCACATCCTCCAGATATCTGAGTAGCTCACTCTTTCATCTGCTTGGAGTCTGCTCAAACACCACCTTCCCTGACCACCATATCTATCCCTGCACCCCTGCCTCTCCCAGCACCCTGTGGCTCCCTCCCTTGTTTTTATTTTTCCAGGTAGTTTTTATCCCTTCATCACATACTATAACATCCACTATCACTCACAATGTAATATGCTATGATCACTTTATAACATGCAGTCTCACCATAATACGTATTTATTTCATCTGCTTGTTTATTTTGTTTGGTTTTGTCTGATTTACTCATGACTGTATCTCTGCTGCCTGGAATGGTGCTTGGCACATAGAAGGAACTCAGGAAATGTCTGTGGAATGAATGAAAGCTTGAGGGTTGTATAAAGCTTTGGAAGTGATTCCGAGGGTCCAGGGCCCTTGGACCCAACACTGTTCTGAGATGATAAAGGGTAAGCATGAAATGGTGATGTGATGCCTCCCCCATTTTGGGGAGCTTGGGTGCCTGTCTCTGTCCTCACCATGCTCCCCCACCCCAGGTCACAATCACATGGTGCCTGCACACTGTGGAAGGGCCATACATTCTTTTTTTTTTTTTTTTTTTTTTTGAGATGAAGTTTTACTCTGTCACCCAGACTGGGGTACAGTGGTGTCATTTTGGCTCACTGCAACCTTTGCCCCCTGGGTTCAAGTGATTCTCCTGCCTCAGCCTCCTGAGTAGCTGGGATTACAGGCATGTGCCACCACACCCGGCTAATTTTTGTATTTTTAGTGGAGATGGAGTTTCACCATGTTGGCCAGGCTGGTCTTGAACTCCTGACCCCAACTAATCTGCCCACCTTGACCTCCCAAAATGCTGAGATTACAGGTGTGAGCCACTGCGCCCAGTCAAATTCTTGAATAAACGGGGGCAAACAAACTGGGCCAGTCATCCCCGTTTCTCAGGTGAAGAATCTGGGTTTTAGGGAGAGAGGTACCTTGATTCCTATGGGAATAGCTCAGGCTGCAGCCTGAGGCAGCCAAATGAGCACATCAGTCTTGAGTGAGGCGGCTCAGCCCAGGGCAGGCTGGGAGGAGGGTCTAGACCTGCTGTGCTGCAGGCCACTGCCCTTGAGGGCTCTCTACTCCATGGGGAAATACTGCATGGAACGCAGCATCCTGGCTTTGCAGGATGTCCCCCTGCTGATGGTTCCTTTGGGATTATAGGGACTGGTGGTTCCTACCTGGGCTACTTTGTCCCCAGGAGGGCCATCAAGATAGGAGTGTGTGTAGGGGGTGGAGGAAGGGGCCCCCTCATTCAAATATGGCCAAGGCCTTATGGAAATCACACATCTGCCCAAGAAGAGGTGACACAGCCCACTCAAAACCTCAGCCTTATTTATCTTTGTCTGAAATTAAATACACTCCAGTGGGAAACAATGAGGTTGACCAGAAAGCTGGTTCATGTCCCATTCATCCAGCCTTCCTCATTGGACGTTCCCCAACACATACAATTCTTCCCAGAGAGGGATTCTGTTAATAAAACATCTCTGTTTCATCATATAAGAATGCCACAGAAGCCATAACCCTGCCAGGGTGGGCAGAAAATACAAGAAAAGAGACATTCATATGAAACGGAAATGGCAGCCTTGCAGGAATGGAGTCTCTTCTCATTTTTCTAACCCAGTGACTACCTAAGCATTCTAGATAAGGCAACCTCTTTTCTGCTCCACGTTTGTATGCAGGAAAGGAGGCTGAAGGTGGGAGCTCCTCTCTGGGGACCCCCAAGGCCTGCCCCCAACACAGCCCCTCAGCCGTGGAGCTCCGAGCTGAATCAGTACTGTCAAGCCACGTGAGCCTGGGTAGAGTCCAGTGGAGCTGGGTGAGGCCTGCCTGGCAGAATCCCATGTATTATCGTTGCTGTGCCTAGATTCTTGAGGACAATACAGGCCAAACTCCGCTGAAGCATCTCTCTTTGGGGAACTGGAGAAACTGCCCTTTTTCCTGGATGAGGCCTCAAGACCTTAGCTCAACACAGTAAACCACAGTAGGAAACTGGATTT
Source organism: Ateles fusciceps (assembly GCA_036589455.1). Lineage (NCBI taxonomy): Eukaryota > Metazoa > Chordata > Mammalia > Primates > Atelidae > Ateles > Ateles fusciceps. The sequence continues at coordinate 10,602,455 of JAZHEH010002060.1, forward strand.
GATGGAGTTTGATGGAGTTTGGCAGTAAGGTCCTGCTGGGCTTCCTGAGAGCTCAGAGCCAAGGCCGTGTAGTCAGGAAAAGCGTTCCCTCTAACTTGATTGCATCTTCACAGCCAGGGGCCACGGACCAATTGTCTTATCTTCGTTCTGGAGGTTTCGGAAAGTGAGAGAAGCCGTCTGCCAAGTGGACAGAGCCCTGGTCTGGCGTGGAGGCTGCAAACCCCTGTGTTCTGGATGCCCTTGGGTAAGTCACCTGCCCTGTCTCCCCATGTGTGAAACAAGGGTAGGGACTCTCAAAGAGTCATTGGGATAATTTTTTAAAAACTCAACTACTGTCTTCCCTGCTCTCCGCCTCTTCCCTTTTCCCACCCCCGATTCAAACGCAGTGAGTGGGTGCTTTATTCCCTCCCGGGGGAAAGAAGAAACAGTGAAGGGCAGAGAAGGAGCTTGCCCAGCTTCTGATTTTCAAAAACAAGCTGGGGTGCTTTCCTGTAAACAGATTCAAGAGAGACGTGACTGGCGTGTTCTAGAGACTGACCCTAAGTCTTACATCTTCGTCAGCTCCTGGGATCAAATGCTATAAAACAGCAGTCGAGACCCCAGTTCCATCAGCTCCCAGCTGGGTGACCTTGGACAGGTCACTTCACCTCTTTGTGTCTCAGTCTCCTGCATAAGATGAGGGTGGTGACTGTGCCTGACCCCGTGGGACTGACGTGAGGACTGGATCAGTAGATTCACGGCAAGTGTGCCCGGCCTAGAGAAAACACTGGGTGGATATTTGCTATCACTATCATCAATAACGTTATTGTATTACTGAAGTCAATTGGTTTTTACACTTTTTTAAAAATGGCAGAGCTTTTTCTTCAAATGCAATTGGATGCAAATGCCCAGGGTATAACTGGAATAGAGCAGACCTGCTTGAATGGAAGTGGGGGAGGAGGTGCACAGATCACCCTTTCAGAATAAAGCCCCTAAATGCCCCCTCATGATAGCCCCGAGGGGGCTTCAAGGAACACTATTTAAAAAATCTCTTCCATAGATACAAATCAAAAATGCCAGCAGGCTGCTAATAAATGGCTGTTCCCTTTGGTAGAGACCCACCTCGTCATTCTGACGTATTATACTGTGGCCATATCTGCAGGGGTCATCCCAAGGGGTGCTGGGGAGGCAGAATCCGAGATGGAGATGAAGTTTGGTGGGGGTGCACTAGGATCAGCACTGGGCAAGGGAGACCTTGGGCTGTAATGAGCCCAGCAGAGGCCCCTACCCCACCGTGGGGGAGCTGTGCAGATGGATGACCTGTGAGAGCTGCCCCACATGGGGCAAGAGGGCGGGGCTTTAGATACAGCTTGCTCTGTCATTGGATGCAGGCTGTTCTGGAACGAGGGAGGCCTGGGGCAGGGGAGCTCTCCCCCCAGAAGGGCAGACAGCTGAGGCCTGTCTGCTGCAGGCTCTCCCAGCCTCTGGGAACAAGTCCTTGCTTCCTGAGGGGGCTCTAGGAAGCACTTCCCTGCATGCGTGTGCTGAGCCTTGGGGACACAGTGGTGAATGACAGACCCTGCCCTTGCCTGCTTGTTGCTTACAGTCAGGATGGAGGGATGGGCATTCAACCAAGCAGATTACTCACATGTCGTTTTAGGGGCGGCCAGTGCCGTGAGGGGCCAGGATGCTGTGAGAGAGAATAAAAGGATGGCCTCTGACGGGAGGTGACTTGTCGGCTGAGACCTGAGACAGCTCCATGCTGAAGTCCCAAGGGGCGAAGGCTCAGCTGGAGAGCTCACAGACAGAGGAGGCCAGTGTTGAGACCAGAAAGCTTGCAGGCCACATGGCAGAGTTGGGATTATTCTATGCACGATGGGAACAGGGCTGCCTTCTCCATTGGTCTCAGTAGGTGCCATGCCATGGCCCACAGAAATGTTTGAAATGCGTTTTTGTTTTGTTTTTTTTTGATACGGTGTCTTGGACTGTCACCCAGGCTTCAATGTAGTGGTGTGATCATAGCTCACTGCAGCCTCCATCTCCTGGGCTCAAGCAATCCTCTCATCTCAGCCTCCTGAGTAGCTGGAACTCCAGGCATGTACCACCATGTCTGCCTATTTTTTAAGGCTTTATAGAGACAGGGTCCTGCCATGTTGCCCAGGTTGGTCTTGAATTCTGGGACTCAAGCATTCTTCCCTGCTTGGCTTCCCAAAGTGTTAGGGTTACAGGCATGAGCTACTGCATCAGGCCCAGCTGTAATTTTTTTTTAATAAAAAGAAAAATATATGGCCGGGAGCGGTGGCTCATGCCTGTAATTCCAGCACTTTGGTAGGCTGAGGCGGGAGGATCACTTGAGGTCAGGAGTTCGAGACCAGCCTGGCCAACATTGCAGAACCCTGTCTCTACTAAAAATACAATTAGCCAGGCATGGTGGCAGGTGCCTGTAATCCCAGTTACTCAGGAGGCTGAGGCAAGGAGAATTGCTTAAACCTGGAAAGCGAAAGTTGCAGTGAGCTGAGATCAAGCCATTGCACTCCAGCCTGGGCAAGACTGTCTCAAAAAAAAAAAAAGGAAGAAAAGAAAACCCCTCCTCTACTAAAAATTAGCAGGGCATGGTGGCACATGCCTGTAATCCAAGCTACTCAGGAGGCTGAGGCAGGAGAATCACTTGAACTGGGAGGCGGAGGTTGCAGTGAGCCGAGATTGCACCATTGCACTGTAGCCTGGGTGACAGAGCAAGACTCTGTCTCCAAAATAAGAAAAATATGAATGTAATGATGCAAGTATACTAATAAATCCAGCCCAGATTATATTCATCTTTAAGTAGAAATTTTATTTTTTTCAGGAGGAAGCGGCGCACAAAAGTCATAATGCAGCCCAGGTTGGGACCCCACGGCGTACCCTCAGTGGGTTCGTAAATACCGCCCAGCTGTGGCAGTCGCTGGCGGGACCTGCCCTGTGTCACCCCCGCCTCCTCTGACTAGCCTGTGGCCAGGGCAAACCCATTCCTGCCAATGCTCAGGCTTCCCACACAAGCATTCACTATATCTCAGTGTTTCTGCCACAGAACTTTCTAGAAAGCTGAAGGAGTTTTCACAGCCTGCAAGCAGGGACAGTGGGAAGTGTGGAGTTATTGCCCTGAGGACCTCACCTGAGGGCAATGGGAGCCCTGGGGACATGTCCTGGCCGCCCCTCCTCTGAGGGACAATCTGTGGTGTATTCTGTGTGCTTCCTTGATGGTCCCCAGTGCCCCTGGTGCCAGTCGCCCACAGCAGAGACCAGAGTGAGGGTCACCTCGTTGGCTTCTTCCCCCTCCTGTCTCATGCTCCTCATGCCTTCCTGCTCCTGGGATCACTTCCTAAGACATTCAGCTGCTCCAAGGCCCAACATGGGCTCCAATTTCAGGGAACTCAAACCAAGTCACCCCTTTATGGTTGGCTGTGGCCTAGGGCATCAGGAGACAGTGACCCATGGAGTCTCTCCACAGCTAGATGGGGCTGTCAGTTTGGTACCTTCTACAAAAAGAGCCTCAGCTGAGAAGGGGACGGTCTGCTGAGTTGCAAAGTTCATCCTTCCCGTCTGTCTCATTGTGCATTCATCTGCACACATGGAGGGGTGCCAGCCCCGTGCTGAGTGCTGGATGCCCTTGTTGGGGAAGTACAGAGGCCTTGGCCTACACAGGGGTGGAAAAAAGCCCTGCAGCCAGCATGGCGGCTCTGCCACTGAGAGATACCTCCCCTACCCTCTGCAGTGCTGGGATGAGGTGGGGGACAGGAAAGAGAGAGCACAGGAGAGTCTCCTGGGGACACCCCAGCCCCTCTCAGCAGAAAACACTGACCCCACCCCTGCAGGCGGCTGAGCAGAATCCCAGGCTGGGGTCCCAAGGTACTGAGGAAGTCTTCCTGTGTGTAAACCCCGTAAACACTCATCTTCCTGGTACCCTTGGCCAGGGGGCGGAAAGCCTTCCTGATCCTACACCCCCAGGATGCATATTTTTTAGAAGAACAAACAAGTGGATGCAGAGTTCAGCCCTGTCCTTTCCCCTGGGCAGGGCCCCTGGCTGGCTGGGTGGGCAGAGGCTCGTCAAACTCAAGGAGAAACCTCCAGTCACCAGTGGGGGCCCAGCCATGTGTGGACACAGAGGATATAGATACGCCACTCCCCCACCCCCAGCCCCTGCCTCAAAGAGCTCCCAGCATGAGAGGGAAACAGACACAGAAGCACCTCACGGAGGTTCCAGTGGTGATGGCCAGTCATCACAAGGGCTCAGCACGTGCCTGCCCTTTTGCTGTTTTCTGCCATTTAATCTGCAGAACGACCTCACGAGAGCAACTGTTCTGAATTTCTGAGTTCTAACACATTATTCACTGAGAGACCCAACACTGCTTTAATAACGATAATTTAAGAAAGAAAGATGCCCTAATTAAACATGTGCCTTGAATTGAGATGTGACCAAATTTCTACGAAAAGCATGAGTGAGTATTGAATTTGGGGGAGTAGTGTACCCCCATTTTCCAGGAGGAGAAATGGACCAACATCCTGACCCTTACTCCCTAGTCTAGTAGCTGCCTCAGCTGTGCCACCTCCGCAGTAGAAGTCGGGGCCAATGGAGACGCGTGACAGGTCCAGCTCGCCTCTGGGGTGGGTGCCCTGGAGATGCAGGGGGCTGGTTGGATAAACGTTCCTGAAGCAACCGCCAGATGGGCCCTTGAAGGACTGGCAGAGGCCATGTGGGGTGTGGGGCACACCCAAAGGGGAGAGTTCTGGAAGGAGTGAGAATAGAACAAAGCAGGGATGGGATAGGCTCGGGCTGCCTGGGACCCCTGGAAATAAGGCCCTGAGAAGAGCGGCAGTTGGCACCCAGCCTGGTCCACCCACCCCCATGCCCGTGTTATCTCCCACTGACCATTCCTCTCTGGGCTCAGTCTCCCCCAGTCATGGCCTAGGGTGTCGTCAGGGGCCTCTACCTTTCTGCAGGGTCCTCACACCCACTCAGCTCCTGTTTATGTCTCTGATCATGTGGTATTATAGTGTGTGTGTGTCTGTGTGATGTGTATGGTGTATGTGTGTATATCTTTGTGGTATGTATGTGTGTGTCTGTCTGTATCCATGAGTATCTATGGGGTGTGTGTGTCTCTGTGATGTGTATGATGTATGTGTGTATATCTGTGTGGTATATGTGGTATGTCTGTGTCTATGTGGCGTGTATGGTGTATGTGTCTATCTGTTTGGAGTGTGTGTGTGCGTGTGTGTTTGTGTGTATGTGTGAGTTTGTGTGCAGTCGCAACTGGCATCTTTTACTCCCAAGTGTTCTGGGTTAGACCAGAAATCACATGGCCACCATCCTCGTGCCTTGGGGCTTTCAGGCTGCCTGAGGCTGAAGCCTAGAAGAGCTGACCTTTCCAGAAGGCCCGACTCCTGCTTTCAGTCTCTCCCCATCAACCACACACACACACAACCACACACATACACCTGCAGACATGCATGGACCACACAGACACACACACATACACCATACACATCATGCAAACACACATACACACAATAGCTATGCATGGACACAGACTCACACACAGACACACACACATGCCACATAGACATGCACACACTATACATACCACATGGACACACACACCACACACACACATGCACACAACAAACACACATGCACACAATACACATGCATGGACTCAGACACAGACTCACACAGACCACACACCACACAGACACACACACATACACCATACACATCACACAGACACACACACACTCCATAGAAATTCATGGACACAGACTCACACATGGACAGACACACATACGAACCACACAGACACACATGCATACACTATACACATCACACACACACACACCACACACAGACACACTCAGACACATGCATGCAACAGACACACATACCACAGACATTCATGAGCACACACACCCCACATAGATATACACACACATAGACACACGATACACCACATACTTATACATAGACACACACATACACAGACTCACACACACAATCCATAGGTGTGCAGGGACACACCCAGACTCACACACCACACAGATACACACACACACCATATACACCACACACTCACACATACAGGCATGCACACCACACAGACATAGCCATTCTCTCTCACACACACACCCCTCCATATTTAGCGGACCTGAGGGAGAGATAAAAATAGAGTTTACCGCGGTAAAACCCTCACACTTTCAGCAGTTGTGTGGCACACAGAGCCCGGGGCCTGGGGAAATGGGTCCCTCCCAGGACCTGTTTCCCTTTAATATCCAGGCCACCCTTTTAAAGGGGCAGCATGCTCCAGAGTTCAGGGCCTGCGTGAAGTTTTCTTCCTCACTGTTTAAGAAGAATCTCTTTCAAGCTCCGTGGTATGAGGAAGGCCACTTTTAAACATGTTTATCCTGAGGAACTTCTGAGGAAGTCACTTCCATCTGCCTGGCCTCAGAGGGACGGGTGACTCCGGGAGCAGCTGCCGCCTGGGAGACCCCATATTTGCCTGGTGACTTCAGTGTGGAGGAGCCAGCTCCAGCGGAGAGGCCCCCCCCCAGGGAATCCCCACAGGCAGGTCGCCTCTGGGAGGCTTGGCTGGACTCCACTGGAAAGCCTCCGTCTGTGTTTGGGAGGCAGGTTCACCTCTATCCAGCCCCCTGGCCGAGGACCAAGCCCCCGGGAACCGTGGGTCACCTGAACAGGCAGCCCTGGCCCTCCCCGCCAACCCCCGTGGCCTGCGCCTGGCCCGGCCCCTTGGCTCCTTGAGTAAATCAGCACCGTCAGTGTGGTAGCTGCTTGATTAAAGTTCAGGGGTTTAATAGATCATTTCTAAAAAACCCCAAACGACTCCCACCCCAGCCCAGCCACCTGGCCCACTGCCCCCGGTGCGCGGCAACCCTCGGCCAGCACCGCCAAGGCCAGGCCGGGCTGAGGTTCCTGCCTATTCCCGGAGGACGCCGCCGCCGAGTGAGCCCAACATTCTCAGCTGCATTTAATCTGCCCTGAGACAGGCTGGCGATGAGAAATGCAAGGGGCAAGGCACGTGAGGCGAGACGGGGAAGGAGTTGGACAGTTGGTCGGCTTTGTTCACTTGGTAACCTGGAGCGGGGCCAGCCGCGGAGGAGCTCCCTTGGCAGGAGAAGTCTGTTCCAATTAATCGTGTTTAACCATTCTAATCACACTTTAGCACATTAATCCTATTTTCAATCCAAAACACATCTGAAACAGCGGCATGTGGGCCTTTTTATGGGAACCGCAAATCAGATGTAACGGAGAGACACAGGGCCCTCGTTTGCTCTGCACTTTCACTGAACTTAAACTTAATAAAATATGGGACTGGCTTGTGGTTGGATTTACTGCACGATGCTGATGCTTTCACATATAAATAGATCCCTTAAGTGACTTAAAAACCTGTCAGAGAGCGCAGCGAAAATTTGATTATAAGGTAACCAGCACTGTGCTTTCTCCCCTCCTCCCTGCAATGCCGTTGTGGGTCTGATCGGTGGGTGGGTGGGGGGCTGTCTGGCTTCCTGAGCCTCTGGTGGCGCCTGCCAGAGGTGGCAGCGATGCCCGGGGGAGGCTCCGAGGGCTGGTGCTGAGCGGCCTTGTAAAGGGTTTATGGAGGTGTAATCTTGAAAACTTGATAAACCTCAAGCACCTCATCTCCGATGTTCCTGTCGAGTTTTTCAAGCAGTTTGACACGAAGGACTGGCGTGCAGCAGGCCTGCAGATTGGAGTGGGCAGAGGGACTTCAGAATCACTCCCCTGCCAATGGCCAGGCCTGGAGGGGGAAAGAGAAGGTTGTCCAAGCTGCCACAACCCAGGGCGACATCCAGCCCAATGCCTGTCATCGGGAGATGATTCTCAAAGAGCGGAAGGCGCTTGCCTGAGGTCAGAACTGCTTGGTGGCCCTCCAGCCCCGCCAGCACCCTTTCTCTTCCATTGCGCTGTCACTACCACACACGGCAAAGCTGAGCTCGTGCAGCCTGCGATCGGATTCCTTGCTGCAGTGATGCCTGGTCTGTCAGCCACTCGGTTCTGCAATAACATTCACTTCCTTTTCTCCTAAGCCCAGTCAGTGTCCATAGGCAGCTGCTGCAGGTTTGAGAAGGAACAATTTGCATTTGAATGAAAATGAGGCTGCATTGGTGATCTTTCACTACACCTAGGAATCGCGCTGGGTGTACCGGCCTGGGAGGTGGGAGTCCTGGGTTCAAAGCCGGTCTCTGCCACCTCTCAGTCATGTGTGCTTCAGCTAAGTGTTTAATTTCCCCACGTTGCAATTTCTTCATCCACAAAATGGGGATGCCAAAAATGCCTTCCTTGTGAATTTTTGTGTGTTTTAAGTCAGATAATCAGCACAGTGCCTGCACACAGTAAGCACTATAAATATGTTAGCTACCAGCTTGCTCAAAAACATCAAGGACAAAAATGCTCAGGTTTCCTCATCTATTACATAGAGAACTGATCTATTCCTCATCTATTACAAAATGCTCAGGTTTGCTCATCTATTACATAGAGAACTGACTCCTGGCACACAGGGTTAGTGAGCAGATTAAGTAAGGTGACATCAGAAAAAGTGTGTGCTCAGTGAATATTGGCTCTTAAAAGGACCTTATCTTTAGTACTTTATGTTAAGAGGGGTGAATAATAAAATCGTTTAGGAATTTTAAAGTTTTCAGAAGAAGGAAAAGGGTACAATTAGATCAAATATCTGCACTAGTACAGTTGTATTTAATCATAAGATTGGGAGGTGAGTTTCTGGAAAAGGGAAGAAGGGGAAATAAGAAGAAGTCAGTTAGCCTCATTATTTATTCAGTAGTCAATTCAGCCAGCACTCACTTAGGACCTACTATGTGCTGGAAACCGCTTTGCCAAGGGTAAGAGGAAGGACGATTGATTCTTTAGGTTCAGCTTTCTGTATGAACTAAGCGATCAGCTTAGGCTATCTACCATGTTGGCTCTAGAATGATTTTAGGAGGAGTGTAACAACATCCCCTATAAGCAGCTCCTTCAGTGGACCCTTGATAATTCTGGAGAACTTCACCCAGAAGTCAGACAAGGCCTTCCTGCAAGGACATTCCTTTAAAATGAATTTGCAAGTATGCAACTTCGGGCTCCTTTCTGTCTGAAACAGTACAGATTTCAGAGGTGCCACGGAGAGAAACATATGCAGAAAAAGAACATGCGATGCCTGAGTGAATCTGAATTTGGACCTGGGGTGGGAGTTATCAATTCGTGCTAAGTGAAATATGCAGCGGTTCATAACGTGGTACAAAATGTGAAAAAAAAAATGTTGCAAAGAACTTGGATAGGAACCAGGATTAGAGTCCCATGTTTGGCTTTCTAAGTAAACACGTCTAGCTTTTTATTTTACAAATAACAATCTGGAAAGATGCATTAGGGAATCTAAATGCAAAATAGAAATGAGTTTATCCAGGTAAGTAAGGTTTTATTAAACAATTTAATTCATTCCAGTTCCTTTGGAAGAAACTGTGGGTTATGGTTAATGTTCTGAGCCAGACAGAAAGTGCATTCATGAAGCCACCTGCATTTAATATACAACTGTCAGAAAGCTGCTCACCAGCCCTTTCCAGGAGAGAAACAAGCTGAAGTAGATTTTATTTTGGTAAATGCAACAACAGAAATGGCCAATGAATATTCAAGGCAAGGAAAATCTCAAACCAGAATGTTAGCAGCTGAGAACATGAATAGGATTTCGAAGTACCAAGGACCTCTTATAATTCTAGCCACTTCTAAATGCAGCATGCTGGAAAGAGACTTTTCAGATGAAAAGGAAAACAAACAAACAAAAAATCTAAAAAGCCAACTGGAATTGAAACACAGGTCCCTGCAGATACTGTTAAAAAAATAAATCAACTTATGAAATAAGTCTGTAACAGTCATACGCAAACCAGGAAATTCTCAGACTAAGTATAATCATTTTATGAGCATGTAAAAAAATCCTCTGTTCCTGTAATGTTCTTTATTGGGAAAGCTAGACACATTTGCATTGGGCATTTTGCTGTCTGCTTGGTATCCCTGGTATTCATGGTTTCAGAATAGGCATTTCTCAAGTCCTTTGGCAAAGAAAAATCATTGCTTTTTATATGAATGGATTTAACAGGCATCTGGTAAAAAGTAATAAAATTATCCATGATTACAAGTATACACAAAAGCTCCGTCATGCAACAAATTCTGCACGTTGGTGCTGTTACAGGCTTCCATTACTGCCTTGAACGTCTGTCTGCTCCTCCTGTGTTTTCTGTAAGTCACTGAATGACTCCTCCCTTTAGTCCTCCCTATTTTTTTTCTTTGAGACAGAGTTTTGGTGTGTTGCCAGACTGGAGTGTCGTGGCACAAGCTCAGCTCACTGTCTGCTTCCCGGGTTCAAGCAATTCTCCTGCCTCAGCCTCCCGAGTAGCTGAGACTACAGGCACATGCCACCATGCATAACTAATTTTTGTATTTTTAGTAGACACAGGTTTTACCAGGTTGGCCAGGATGGTCTCGATCTCTTGACCTCATGATCTGCCTGCCTCGGCCTCCCAAAGTGCTGGGATTACAGGCACTGCACCGGCCAGTCTTTCTTATTTCTACATGTTATCTTTTAGGCGTTCAACAGAGGTTATGCCGATGACAGAATAGGTGCTTAGTACATAGGCAGAGGAGTTGGTAAAATGTAAGCTCAAAGAATGTAAAATGCTGCAGCCAATTTAATTAAACATGGAACTACCATTTAATCCAGCAATTCTACTTGTGGATATATACCCAAATGCATCGGAAACAGAGATTCAAATTGGTATATGTCACCAATATTCATAGCAGCATTATTGAGAATAGCCAAAAGGTGTATCTACACAAAGAAATACTATTCAGCTTCAAAAAGGTAGAAAATTTTGGCCAGGCATGATGGCTCATGCCTGTAATACCAGCACTTTGAAACAGGGAGGTGGGCAGATCACTTGAGGTCAGGAGTCTGAAAACAGCCTGGCCAACATGGTGGAAACCCATCTCTACTAAAAATACCAAAATCAGCCGGGGGGCAAGGGGGAGGGTGGTGCATACCTGTAATCCCACTACTTGGGAGACTGAGGCAGGAGAATCCCTTGAACCGGGAGGCGGAGGTTGCAGTGAGCTGAGATCGTGCCATTGCACTCCATTGCACTCCAGCCTGGGCAACAAGAGTGAAATCCCATCTCAAAAAAAAAGAGGGAAATAAATTTTGACACTTGCTACAACATAGATGGACCTTGAAGACATTTTAATACTCCAGACACAAAAGAACAAACATTGCATGATTCCACTTACGTAAAATATGTAGAGCAGTCAACATGATAGAGACAGAAAGCGGAATGGGGGTTGCCAGGGGCTAGGAATAAGGAAAATCGGGAGTTATTGTTTTAATGGGTACAGAATTTTGATTTGGGAAGGTGAAGAAGTTCTGGAGAAGCCTGGTGGTAACAGTTACACAACAGTGAATGCACTTCATGTCACGGAACGCTACACTTCACAATGGTTAAAGTGGTAAATGTTACGTAGAATTTACCACACCTAAGAAAGCAGCCCTGAGAAAATGAGCTGCTTCTCAGCAGTCTTCATAGATGTCCCATTGGAAGGACCAAGAGGGACAGCATGAGGAGGGGACAGAACTCAGGACCATGTGATTACAAGACAACAACAGTGTGACCAGAGACCCAGCTCCAAGCTGGCTCGTGTCAAGCAAGTCAAGACGGGGATGCCCCGTAGCTAGCACTGCTCCGGGAGGCGAAACAGGCCAGTGTGGCCGACATAACAGCAAGTGACATTTGTATGGCATTTGACAGTTTACAAAGCAATTTCATTTCCGTTATTTCATTATTGCACTGGAACAAGCCTGTGGGGTGAGTAATATTGTTGCTCCCATTTAGCAGATGAGGCAGTAAATGAAGGCTTGTGTGCAACAGCTAAACCCCAGAGAGGGGGAAGAAAAGTAGAATGGAATGGAGTGGAATGGAGTGGAATGCTGCATGGAGGTGTTCCTTCTTGATTCTTTGACATCTCCAGGAGGAGAAATGAATCTTCATCACCTCTCAAGCTCTTCCTCCTCCAGGAAGCCTTCCCAGAGTGCACACTGCCCAAAGAATGTGCTGTGCTCAGGAGGGGTGGGGAGGACGTTTGTCAGCAGGAAAAACTGTAGAGGCATAAAGGGCATGCCATGTGCTGGCTGCTTGGCATTGGCCTCTCTGACTCTCCATTAATGCCTCTGTGAAATGGGGAATACTAACCTCGTTGAAGATTGGATGATTCTAGTATTTCCAGGCACCAAGCTCCCACCTGTGCTCCCACCTGTTCTGATGGGTAGAACATCAGAGAACACGTTAATCCAGGGATCATTTTCTGGGCTTGCACTGCAGATCAGGCCCTGTGCTGAGGGCTAGGAATGTGAATGTGAAGAGAACCGGGTCCAGGGTCTCACAGCCTGCAGGTGCTGGTCCAGAGAGAGGCCTTGGGATTAGCCACTGTGTTTAAAGCTCTGCCACGTACTAGCTCTCTGTTTCTTAATCTGCAAAATAAAGATATTAGTAAAAGTTCCTCCATCACTTTGGAAATTAGGAGGATGCAATTAGGTGATGAATACAGCATAAAATAAGTACCAAATGGAATAACTATGATTACTTTAAAAATCATGATTATAGATATAACAGAAGATGCTATAGTAACACAGAGGAGAGAACCTCAAACTCTGCCTGTGAGCATTCAGGAAGGCTTCCTGGAGGAGGTGACCTTGAGCTGAACCTTGGAGGATAAAGATTCGTTTGGTGAAGAGATAAAAGAAGTAGAGTTTGATTCAAAAGGGAAGTGGACGTAGCCCCGAAGAATCAGAATGGAGGAAGTCACTAAACACCTATCTCCTCCAGGAAGCCCCCAAAGAGCATGCATACCTCAGGAGGGTGGGGTGAAGTTTGTCTGCAGTTTACCAACATGGACAGAAAGGGCAGAGATTGCTTCCCAAAAGCATCTCCATTCAGGCTGTGTGACCTACTTGCTGTCCAGGTCCTTGCTGGTCAGGTCTGCTTGCTCCTGCCTCCCCTCACAGGCTGCAAGCTTCCAAAGGCAATAACTAGGCCTTCCCTTGGATGCTGTGCTGTGCCCACCACGCCCCTGGGAACACAGCAAGGAGGCATAGGTACCTATAAATTAGGAAACTGCTGGGGTGACTCTGAAGCAGATTGCAATGGTGATTCCTCTAACCCAGCTTGCAGGCAGAAGTGGGGACCTGCTTCAGAGGGACTTACTTTGCTAAGTGGCCATGTAGTCCACCGATGGATGGCACCAGGGTAAAGATGAGGCTTCTGTTGTTGAGAATAGAACACAAACCTCCTTGCCAGGTCCTTTTGCATATAGACCTCCTCCCCCTTCCCATGTAGCCCTCACCATAGCCTTGTGCCATAAGACCTATTTCCCACTGTGCAGAGGAGCAGGGGGAGGTCAAGTTGAAGGCCAGCCAAGTGCAGGTGGGTCGGGAGGCCAGGCCTGCCTTTTCCAAAGCTCTTTCTGCTTGATGCCACTGCTGTGCTACTAGCGTGAAGGGCATAAAACGTGATGCCGAGTCCCAGGGGCAGAGGTAGGGGCACTGGAGCAGGCAGGAAGAGGCCCATGGAATTCCTTCCTGCCTGGAATCCCTTTCCAAGGCCAGACTGGCGGGTAGGGAGAGGCGGACGGCAGGCCCCTACAGGAGCCTTGAGATATAACTGAAGGAGAACTGGTCATTGAGTCTGAGATATGTGCAAATCTCAGAGTGCCCCCAAATAGCCAAGCGACTTTGGGTTCAATGTAACTGAGGTTCTGTTTCTTGGTTTGTAAAAATGGGCTTAATATCAGTCATCTCCTCCTAGAAGAATAAAAAATGGGATATATGAAAATGCTTGATAAGCCTTAAGATGCCACAGAGGTCACTGGGCTAGGTGGGCAGTAGGTGCTCAGCAAACATTTGCAAAATGACTATTAGATAGCCAGTTAGCTGTGTAAAAGTAGCTCTTGGTGGCTGCATCTACAGTGATCGATTCACTCACAATATCAATCCCTCACGTGGACATGAACTTTACAAGGACTTGGCTGATTTGCTCCGTAGATGCTTGGCAACTGTGAGGGAAGATGGCTTTCCACTTTGCAGGGGAGGAAACTGAGGTGCTGAAAGATGACTGACTTGTGTGAGGTCTCAGGCCTGGCAGATGGAGGGGCTGCACACCTGGCTCTGAGATAGGATGACTAGGAGGGTCAGAAAGAACAGAACTGAAGGCTGCCTTCCCCTGCAAGGTCATAGGCCATGGAGGTCACACAGCCTGAATGAAGAGGATGGAGGAGTAAACGGTAACTCACATTCCAAACAGATATGGTCACCACCTGCTCTCAGCTGTCAGCCCCGTGAAGGCACCTGCACTGTTATCAACTTTGTTCAAACCTGGATCCTCAACAACAGGCCTTTGGTGCTGTTCTTTTCTGGGTCCCAAATGCCCTATGCTTGGCATGTGGATAGTCCATGCATGCTTCGTGTATGAATGAAGGAATGAACACATGACCACGGGAGCTGATGTGCTTTGGCTCTGTCTCCACCCACATCTCATGTTGAATTGTGATCCCCAGTGTTGTGGGAGGGCCCTGGTGAAAGGAGATTGGATCATGGGGGACATTTCCCCCTTGCTGTTCTGACAGTGAGGGAGTTCTCATGAGATCTGGTTGTGTAAAATGCGTAGCACCTCCCGCTTCACACACTCTGTCTCTTGCCCTACCATGGTAAGATGTGCCTGCTTTCCCTTCGCCTTCTGCCGTGATTGTACGTTTCCTGAGGCCTCCCAGCCATGCTTCCTATACACCCCGCAGAACTGTGAGTCCATTAAACCTCCTTGCTCCATAAATTACCCAATCTCAGATAGTTCTTTTTTTTTTTTTTTTTTTTTTGAGATGGAGTCTTGCTCTATCGCCAGACTGGAGTGCAGTGGTGCAATCTCGGCTCAGTGCAACCTCCGCCTCCTGGGTTCAAGCGATTCTCCGCCTCAGCCTCCCGTGCCACCATGCCCGGCTATTTTTTGTATTTTTAGTAGAGACGGGGTTTCACCATGTTGGCCAGGATGGTCTCGATCCCTTGACCTCGTGATCCACCCGCCTCGGCCTCCCGAAGTGCTGGGATTACAGGCATGAGCCACCGCGCCCAGCCTCAGGTAGTTCTTTCTAGCAGCATGAGAATGGACTAATATATGAGCAAATGGTCCCACCTCTGGGATCATTTTTGTCTGAAGAGGGGAGGCACAGACAAACGCTCTCTGCTCAGGAAAATACAGCAAAGAGCTGCCAGACCAGGATCAGCTTCATGCAGAGGAGCTTTGGGCTGGATGTTTTGTAGGAAGGGGTGGGGAGGTCTCAGTAGGTGTGGGAAGTGCCTGCAGCATTAGCCGTGGAGATGGTGGGGCCGAGATCGGAGCCAGCTTCCCGGTGATGACCCAGACAGTTGCATAAGGTCCCCAGACTCAGAAGGGCCTAGGGCTTGGTCTCCTGCTCTGCTACTGCCACCTTGAAGTTCTTAAAAACTTTTGAACAAGGGCCTGGCATTTTTCATTTTGCACCGGGTCCTGCAGAACGTGTCCTTGGATGAGAGGAAGGGCACGGTAGTG
The DNA here is from genome assembly GCA_036589455.1 of Ateles fusciceps. Taxonomy (NCBI): domain Eukaryota; kingdom Metazoa; phylum Chordata; class Mammalia; order Primates; family Atelidae; genus Ateles; species Ateles fusciceps. The sequence continues at coordinate 10,618,106 of JAZHEH010002060.1, forward strand.
GGATCTTCCTTTCTCCCCTCGCACATACTTCTGGAGAGGCACATGTGTGTGAAGGCTGTCTTCCCAAGCAGACATATCCTCCTCATTAGAGCTAGGCTCATTCTCAAGGAGGCAGGGCCAGGGGTAAGGTGTAATGAGCGAGGCCCTCCCTTCAGATATAAAAATCAATACAGCACCCCCAAAATCCATGAATAAACACAAATGATATTTAATGTAATATTTTAAAATCAAAATTAATGCCAAAACTCTGCAATAAGCAAAATATAAAAATTTTATACTTAAAGGATCAATTACACAGCCATGCTGAACCATACTATAGCCCAAGGCAGAAAGAAAATTTTAAAAGTTGAACTTTTTTTGAGAGATTGAAAAGTAAGTATATTGAAACTCACAACATTATTTTGAGTTTAAATATTTTCTTTTATTTTATTGCTATTCCAACAGAATTTAACATAGTTTTACTTTCCTGGGTTAATAAAAGCAAACTTACCTTTTCGTTTTGTTTTTGGGATGGAGTCTGGCTCTGTCACCAGGCTGGAGTGTAGTGGTGTGATCTCGGCTCACCGCAACCCCTACCTCCCAGGTATGCTCTTTGCTTCCATCCTGCATTGCCTTTCATATCATGGCTGGCTACCAATTCTAAACTGCCTACTTACTTTCCAGCAGAATCATTGCTGTTTTCACTCTTTCCATCATTTATTCAGTCAAACACGCATTGGTTCTGAGCTGGGCACTATAGGGAAATATAAAGGTGATTTACCCCGGGTCTTGATCTCAGAGAACTTGGAGTCCAATAGAAGGTAAAAGGCATGAAGACATTTGATGATGTTGAAAGACAAAAGCATGAAGGACAAAGCACTGTGCAACCCCAAATCTAGAGAGGTCACCAAGAGGAGCTTCCAGGAGGTCGTGGCCTTGCCACCCATTCTGACAGCCTGGGTAGGCTCAGGAGTCCAAGATCCCATAGCTGGGGACGTCTTGCCTGCAGAGAAGAAAGAGAGCCTGGGATATTGTCAGGAGCACTGGATCAGGAGTCTGGGCCCTCTAACTCAGATATCTGGCAATGTACCTACCAGTCCTGTGGGGACTCAGTATTCTCCTCAGAAACAAAGAGCAGGCTGGACTGCACATGACCAGCTTTCCATTCAGAAAGAGAAAGGAGAAAACATACATCCAATGTCCAACAGATGTGTCAGAGAGTGAAATATTTGGGATCTGGAGATGAAAACAATAGTACTTAATTATAAAAAGGTATGGAAAATCGCCCGGTGAGGGTGAGTAACCGTGCTTTAGTCGGTTGCTGTGCTCTCCCCCTTAGTTTACTGTAGCTTAAATATTGGTTCAATATTCATTTTGCATAAATTCCTTTAACGTATTAGTGGATCCCCCCGATTATAAGAATAACAAACCAAGTAACTGCCTTGTCAAGAGAGATCCTCACACATTGAAGGGGCCTCGTTTTACCCCTTTGTGCCTTGACGAGCCAGGGGAGAGGGGGTGTGTTCTGTGTTGAGAGCCATCAGCCCTTTCCTCAGAAGCGGCACCCGGGCTGGGGCCCAGCCTCCTGCTTCCCTGCCATGAGGCCAACGCAGACACGTGTTTGAGAAGAATTTAGGAATTCGTGTTCTAATGCTGTGTTAGTTCAGCACTTTTAAGTCACAGCTGACCCAGACAAGCTCACTAACCTGGGTTATTGTAGGAGGATGAGGAAAGGTTCCATGCAGTCACACCAGGCCTCAGGGAGAGCTGGGCCAGATTCTGGGAGAAAGCAGTAGCTCTGGAGCTTGAGGGCACCCCAAGTCCTCCCACCTCTGCTATGCTTCTCCAGTGCTCCTCTGAACAGAACACAGGCAGGCCCTCTGAGAGCGAGCTGGTGGGGTTGGCCAATCACCATTTAACAGCCTGATAAACACGCACCCCTGGTCCAATCAGCAAAGGCCGGGGTGGACCCATTGGGTGGTTCTTTGCCAATTGGCTGAGGCCACAGTAGAATCACTGGATAAGTCTTTGAATAGGACTACCAGTTGGCGGGCACTTGCCAACAATCCAAGGGGAAGAGGTTTCTAGCTCCTTTTCCTGGAAAGCTAGAATTGGTGATAGGAAAGTTGGGAAAGACCATGCTTGGTTTGATCTAAGCAGTAATAACGAGGAGGAGGAGGAGCAGGAGAGCAAAAGTCGCTAACACATTTATTAGCTTAATAGGTACCAGGTGCTGGGTTTTACATGCCTTACCTTATTTGATTTACAAAACTGCTGATTCATCCATTTGCCTCCCCCAAATCTTTTTACCCTCCCCTGCACCCCAATGCCCTGCTGCTGACCTCCGTGGATCCATGGCTAGGAATCCCTTGCCTCCGGCCTCCTGAGGGGTTCAGCTAGTGGGGAGGCAGCCGCAGGAGGCGGGTGGGTGGGAGGGGGAGAGACTAGGCTCTGCACCCACTGGCGCCTGCCCTGGCCTGGGCTTCCCATCTCTCAAGGCTGACTGTAGAGTCACCAGCCAGTTATTTGGGATTCTAGTAACCTCCCCTGCTGCCCACCCCATCCTCGTTTCTTAGGGTCTGGAGTAGTTACTGCTGCAACCAGCCACTTTGTAAATAGACCCTTTGTGTATAAACTCTTACTGAATGATCCTAGAACTGTCCTTTTGCAAAACTGCCAAGCATCTCCGGCTGGGACCCGACTATCTCTCACCCTCATGAGGTAGGTGCTACCTTTCCCTGTTTGCACAGATTAGGAAGTCAGCTCTTAGATAGTTAAGGAATTTGCCCAAAGTCACACAATTGACAGTGAGAATCCAAACCCTGGTCTGTCTGATGCCAACGCCAAGCTCTTTATCACTAGAGAAGACCCTTGCCACCTTGGCTGAGTGGAATTTCCACCCATGCCTCTGTGGGTGATAGCCCAGGCACATCCCACAGCAGAGAGACTCACCCCATGAGACGGCTGGAGGTGACCGAGCAAAGACCGAGCAGCACAGGCCATGTTCCAGAAGGAGCATTAACCCTGGGAGCCTCAACAGGGAATCTCTCCATAGGATGAAGAACGCAGAAAGGAACTTTATGTAAATAACAGACGAAGAAACGAAGGGAGAGGGCAGGGAGCAAGTCGAGGTGACGGGAAAAGGAAGAGGGAAGCAGAGAAGAAATATAGCCTTGGCTGCAGACACTCAAGAATGTAGCAGGAGACAGATGAAGGGGAAGCCGAGATCCTGGTGAAGGACAGAGGCCGACAAGTTAAGACTGGACTTTGCTCGGATTATCTCCGAGAGGAAAGAAGAGGACAGAGGGGTTGTGGGGAAGCTCCGGGGCTGCCTCTAAGATGCTGCTATTGACAGAGGGGGAAGTTGAGGATTTGGAAGCCTGTGGAATTGTCCCAGAGGTGAGGGCAAAAACATGAAAGTGTTGCACAGAAGGACGGCATGTGCAGCAGCTGGTCCAGTGGAGAGGCTGAGCGCCACGGAGCCCGGTTTCCGATCCCCGCTGGAGGGGAAAGGAGGGAAGGTGTGCTGTGCCCGCCAAGCTGTGGGGAACCAGGAGGGATGGACAGCAAGACAGGCAGTACCTCGTGGAAACTCAGGCTGCAGATGAGGAATTGCCCAAACTGTCCAGGGTGGCTGAAGGGATCCTGTGGGCAGCATAGGTGGGTGGGGAGGAGTGGGGAGGGAGAATGATGCAGAAGACAGAATTTGGGAGGAAAGGAGAAATCCTAATTGCTTGGAGGCAGAGAAAAAGGAATTAAGGAAAAGGAAAGAAATGAGAATAAAACTGGGTCATCTTTCAAACTTTATGATTGTTATGGGTTAAACTGTGTACCCCAAAGACATGCTGAAGTCCTAACCCTCAGTACCTCACAATGGGATCTTATTTGAAGACAGGGTCTTTGCAGAAAAATACCAAGTTAAAATGAGGCCGTTAGGGTGAGCCCTAATCCAGTATGACTGGTGTGCTCATAAAAAGGGGAAATGTGCACACAGAGAAACACAGACAGCGGGAAGGGGATGTGAAATCACCCAGGGAGGAGGCACCATGTGAATATAGAAGAGGGAATGAAGCAGCCTCAGGCCAGGGAGGCCAGAGATGACCGGCAGCCGCTGAAGCTCGGAGAGGCGGGGAAGAACCCTCCTATGGATCCAGAGGGGAGCTGGGCCCTGCAACACCTTGATTTGGGATTTCCAGCCTCCAGAACGGCGAGAGAATGAATCCTTGTTGTTTCAAGCCACCTGGTTTGTGGCACTTTGTCGTGGCAGTCCTAGGGGGCAGATAAAACACTGGTGGAAGCAGAGGTGGGAGGGAAGGAGTAGTCCATGTCCTGTGCAGCTGGCCGGCCGGGGACCTGGGAGCAAGGCAGCCACAAGGGAGTCTCAAGCCCTGGGGAGAAAGGCACCAGGAAATATTCCAACACATCACCCTTCCTCTGCTGCCGTTTCCCAGACTCCTTGTGCTGCTCCCTGTGCTGCCACGAGCTCCCCACAAATGCTCCATGGTAGAAATCTTTCACATCCCCGAAGACGGAGTTCCAGGGCTCTTTCCTCTGTGAGACATTTCTCCTGCCAGCCCACCTGAGACTTAATCAGAATGTAGGGATCTGTCTTTGTATTGATGCTATTAGGGAAAGCGCATCTCTGTCGCCTCACCTTACACATGGACTTCCTCTTTTGGGGGGACTGCAGGCATGCCACCATGTCTGGCTAACCTTTGTATTTTTTGTGGAGATGGGGTTTTGCCATGTTGCCCAGGCTGGTCTCGAACTCCTGGTTTCAAGTGATCCACCTGCCTTGGCCTCCCAAAGTGTTGGAGTGACAGATGAGAGCCACTGCGCCTGGCCTTGGACATCCTTTTATCCTGCTTTCTGCCTTCTGACTCCTCCAACCTGAGTGGACTTTTATCTTCCTGTCTGCTCCTAGCACCTAAAACAGCACCAGGCACACAGGAGGGACCTGTGGGGGCAGGACTGGTTGAATTCTCGATGTCGCTTACGTAACATGAGGAGTAGGAAGCCCAGACCACGATGTTTTTATACTTCTCAAAACTGCCTTAAGTGTCTCATTAAGTAATCACATGCTTAATATTGCCGGGAAATGGTCTCTGAATGCCAGAGTGGGAGAAGGCATTTTTTCACAGAACAGGAAATGATCCAATCTTTGCTCAAGTCTCCAGCCCAGTTCTAAATGGAGAAACAGAATATTCCCAAATCCATTAAAAAAAAAAAAAAAGAAATGGATAGATAATACAGATGTTCCTTGCTTTACAAAATAGATTGTCCCAGCAATATTGGGTGTAAATCAAATTTCTTAAAATCAAATTACGTTGAAATGCACCATGGGAATGTGCTTTTAAAAGGAATCCTGCAATGAATTCTTTTCTAAATCAAAGAGACACTCATTCATTTGGTCCTTCAGTCATTTATTTATTCCCGCGGCTCTAGCCCTGGCCAAATATCAGAATCGCCTGGGGAGCTTTTAAAATATATATATACTATATCTGAAGTCCCACCCCTAGAGATTCTCCTTTAATTGGTCTGGGGTGGGGCCCAAGCCTCAGTGCTTTTTAAAACTCCCAGAAGATTCTGATGTGCAGCCAGGCTTGAGAACCACTGGTTTATTCAATAAACGTTTATTAAGAATCCCCTAAGTCAGACCTGGGCTAAGTGACTACTAATAAGACATGGCTTGTTTCCTCCCAGGAGCTTAGAGCCTAGTGGCCAGTACAGATATATTAGCAGACAATTTCCCTTGCAATGTGCAGTCTGGGACTAATATATTGATGTTCATCTATTTTACGAGTTGAGATTTCTTCATATGGCTCACTAGGCTTTTTCTATTAACAGACACAGTTAAATAACACCTTCAAGATTACTTTATCTGATATTAATATTGTGTCCCAAAATCTCCCTAGGTTAGTATTTATTTACCTTGGATATCTTTCTCTTTATCTTTATTTTCTAATTTTGATGGAATCATAATTTAGATATATCTCTTAAACATCATATAATTAGGTTTTTAAAAATGCAATCCGTCTTTTTTTTTTCTTTTGAAACAGAGTGTTGCTCTGTCTCCCAGGCTGGAGTGCAGTGGTGCAGTCGTGGCTCCCTGCAGCCTTGACCTCCCAGGCTCACGTGATGCTTCCTCCTCAGCAAGCTGAGTAGCTGGAACCACGGGCGTGTGCCACCATGCCTGGCTAATTAAAAAAAAATTTTTTTTGTAGAGATGGGATCTCACTTTGTTGCCCAGGCTCGAAAAAAATCTCAGTCTTTTAGTGGATGAGTTTGATCCATTTACATTTGTTCCTATGGCTGGGCAGCTGGCTCCGTATATCCTATTTACTACGATTTTCCACTGTGTCTCGCTTTCCTGCTTTATCACATTAAAACAAGTGTTAATTAGTTTCTTTCCCCTTTTTAATTGTTTGGAAGTTATAGATTGTGTTCTTTTAGAATTTAGTGTTCAGCCTTACTTTATCCAACTTGAGTGCTTAACTTCCAAACAAAAAAATGTTCCTATCATCCTATAAGACAGCACAATGCTGTTAGAAGGTTTTAACTCTGGTCTTCTGCTTCCCCATTTTCATCTGATATTTGTCAGGTATTGTAGTTCCTTCTTGTGTTTAGAACAACAGTCTCCCAAACCATGATTTTTTTAGTTTCTTACAGACAATGTTGATTTTTAGCGACATGTTTACTGATTTCATTTCCTCTTGATTCCCATTCCTTCCTACTCAATTAAATATCTTTCTTTTTGAAGTGGGTCCTTTACTGAAGTCTACAACCCCTTCTATGTATTTCTGAGATTCAAAAAGGTTTGAGAACCAAAAATTATCAGAACATTTGCTGGTGAAATATACATGTGTCTGTTTAGGAGAGGCTGCCTCAGCTTGAGGTACGTAAATGCCTCTTATGTACATGAGAGCCTTTGATCAGATGTCCCCTCTTTGACATACACGATGTCGTTCTCAAACCTGAAAAGTCTTAGACCTCCTTCTATACCAGCTCCTGCCACTGTGTTGTAAAATTGTGATTCCATATCTACGTGAACCCAGGCGGGCCTCCCGTGAGTGTCCCCCCAGCCTGAGAGGGCAGCGTGTCACGTCCCCCAGCTTTCCGATGCTCCGATGCAGAACCAACCCTCTTCCTCCATGCGTTTTACATATTTTGTTGGTAACAGTGCTGTCATCTGCCAGCCAGGTCTTGGAATTCTTCCTGGACACCCAGGGTTCCTCTGCTGCATGCTTATCCTGGGGGCCTCTGAAGACGGTCTGGACCCCTTCTTCATCCTCTTTATAGTGTGTTCGAGCAACTCAGATGATTCTTCTTAGATGGAGGTTTGGCCAGGTCTTGAGAATACTTGGAATGGGAAACTATTTTCATCTTTATTTTCTTTATGTATTGTCAATTGAAAAATAAACAAAATGCTGAATGGTGTGTAGAGTCTACTTCCAGATGTGTGAGAAAGCAGATGTGTGTGTGTGCATGGGAACAAGAGACTGGCCACGACATTTACTCCTGGGGCTGCCCTCTCAGGCTGGGGGACACTGACGGGAGGCCCGCCTGGGTTCACGTAGATATGGAATCACAATTTTACAGCACAGTGGCAGGAGCTGGTACAGAAGGAGGTCTAAGACTTTTCAGGTTTGAGAACAATGTCACATGTAACACTTCAGCACAAGCTGAGACAGCCTCTCCTAACCAGACACTTTCATATTTCACCAGAAAATGACTTAATTAAGACATAATTAAGAGACTTAATTCTAGTGAATATCCTTTGGTATACCTGTGTTTCCTCCCCCCACGTGCGTTCCTTGATTCCAGTTAAAATAAATGGCAGCATCAGTAAAATATCTTTTTAATTTCTTTTATATTCAACCCCCTCCCTTGCCTTTAAGAAATTATCGGCTAGGGCTGGGCACGGTGACTCACACCTGTAATCCCAGCATTTTTGGAGGCCATCGTGATGGATCATGAGGTCAAGAGATCGAGACCATCCCGGCCAACATGGTAAAACCCCGTCTCTACTAAAAATACAAAAATTAGCTGGGTGTGGTGGCACGTGCCTGTAGTCCCAGCGACTTGGGAGGCTGGGGCAGGAGAATCGTTTGAACCCAGGAGGTGGAGGTTGCAGTGAGCCAAGATTGCGCCACTGCACTCCAGCCTGGCAACAGAGTGAGACTCCGTCTCAAAAACAAAAAATAAAAAAATCAGCCACTTGAGTGAAGGAGGCTACACGTTTCCCAATTCCTTTTTATTTTTAAACACGCTTTGTAGAGACTGCCTTCTGGTGCCTGTCTTTGGACTGGATCCCTGATACCCAAAGAAGCTTTGCCCCTATCAAACAGTCTTGGAAGATGACACAGCTGTCATTGTGAGTGAGGCTGTCATTGGCTCTGCTCAAAGGTGTCCGCCTCCTCTCTGGCATTGGGCCTGCAGAGGGAAGCAGGTTAGCATTGCACAGATACAGAAGCCGCCCAATCACCCAGGGCACTAAGCAGCAGGCAGAGGACAGAGGGCTACCGTGGCTTCTGCAGCACCAGGCTCAGGGACTGACTCAAGTCAGAGACTGGACCCGGGACATGTGCGGGATTGTGACGTTCATCCTTGGACCTGCCTGCAGGTGGGATTGTGACATATAGCTTTGCCCAGCCTCTGGGTGATTTGAGTCTCCTCCCTGGGCCCAGCTCACAAGTAGGTTTGTGACATGTGACTCAGGGGTGACTTGGGAAGTGATGAGCCCTCCAGAAGAGCCTCCTCGTGCATCCACCCCAGAGCCTGGGGGCTGTAATCTGCAGAGGAATCTGTGCTTCAGAGAGAGCCAGCAGGAGGCAGCTCACAGGGCCCACGGGCTGGAGGGCCTGGACGTCTGCAAAGCGGGTTAACCCTCAGCAGGGCTGCAGTGAAAATTCAATGGGAGCACGTGCGTCAAATATGAATGCCTCTTACGTACATGAGAGCCTTTGATCAGATGTCCTCTCTTCCTTATCGCTTGCTCTCATTTGCTGCCACCCTCCTCTCCTCTCTCAGACTATCTAATGGATCTTGCCACCCTCTCATCCTCTTTGCAGTTCTTCCTGTTTCCAAAGAGTCTTTCATTTAAGAGATGTAATGGAGTGTGGGGTGAAGAGCATTAAAAAATTACGCTAGAGGCTTTCATGTGTGTGATGGAGGCAGAGCTCACCTCAGAGCAGACGGTCCTTCTTCTGCTTCTCCTTTTTTTTTTTTTGGTAAATTTTTATTACTTTTGCAGTCCGCACGTAACATGAATATATTCTCAATGTCAAAAGGCAAATAAAGCTAAAGTCCTTCTTGACCCCCCTGTCCCCATCCTCTCCATCTCTTCAGAAGTACTCCAGGACATTAGTTTGATGAGTCTAGCTTTGCTGACCTTTTTCTGTACATTGCATACTTAATTAAGATACAATAGAAATACATAGCATTGCTTTGTATTTTGTGTGTGTGAAGGGTTTTGGTTTTCGTGAATGGGTTGTGCTTTCTAAATTGTTCCATAGCTCGCCTTTTCATTGAACATTTGGGCTCAAGTTTATTTCCACATTATCCCTTAGCAACACATCTCATCTTTTTGTTGTCAGTAAGCATTGGCTGGCTTTGTGGGGGTCACACACTGCTGTTGCCCAGCCAATGTCTCCTTTGCTGCCAGATCCTGACCATGCCGGTGTATCAATCCCACCTGGGCTGCCACAACCCTCTACCACACACTGAATGGCTTAAACCACAGAGATTTATTTTCTCACAGTTTTGGAAGCTGGAAAGTCCAAGATCAGGGTGTCACTGGGTCTCTGGTGAGAACTTGCTTCCTAGATTGTAGATGGCGCCTTCTAACTATCTCCTCACAAGCGGGAGAAGATCTCTCTCTCTCTCTGTCTTCTCTCTCTCTCTCTGTTCCTTTACTTCTAAAACCATCAGCCCTGTTGGATCAGGGCCCTGCCCTTATGACCTCATTTAACTTGACTTGACTCCTAAAAGCCCTCTCTCCAATACAGTCACATTGGGGGTTAGGGCTTCAACATACGCACACTGGGGGAACATGATATCGTCTGTAGCAGTTGGGGGGCAAGTGAATACCCCTGAGAAGCATTCCCTTTGCATCTCATCCCCTAGCTGTCGCATGGCCTCATCTGCAGCAAGCGCTCCATGACTCTCATGAGCCTTTTTATTGATTTGACAAGAGTTCCGGTTGATGAGTGGGCCGGCCTTGGCGATTGTCTTTGAGCTTCAGTGTATGGAGCCTTCACTCCAGGTCAGATGCAGCTGTAGAACTCCACGGATAACTCAAGGGCTCCTCCCAACCCTCAGAGGCAGGTATAATGATTAGCGCAATTGGCCAGGTCAGGAAACTAATTCGCAGAGAGGAGACGTGCATCACCCATGGTCATGCAGGTAGGAAGTGAAAGAGCGGGGGAGGGAGCCCATATATACCAGCATCTCGTCCCCGATCCTCCCTGTGCTGCCTGCTGGATGGGGTCGTTGGGAGGACTGAAGAAGGAAATAGCAGAAAGCCTTAGGAGGAGCTTTGTAGTCAGTAAGTTGTAGCTGGTGGTATTGCCTCCGCTTTGCCCCTCCATGTCATAATTATCATCCTTCTTAGAGGTCCAGCTTTGAGTCTTCACTTGGCAAATGCAGGCAGTTCTTACAGTGAGGCAGCCCTGTGCTTTGGGTTTGAAGTCTCCACCTTTGCCATCAACGTGTTGTTTGACTTTAAACCTTTAAACCCCTCCGTGCCACAGTGTCCTTTTCTTCAAAATAAAAATAGGCTGGGTGCGGTGGCTCATGTCTATAGTCCCAGCACTTTAAGAGGCTGAAGCAGGAGGATCTCTTGAGCCCAGAAGTTTCAAATCAGCCTGGGCAACATAGTCAGACCCCGTCAACACAAAAAAATTTAAAAAATTAGCCAGGCCTGGTGGCACGTACCTGTAGTCCCAGCTAGGAAGAGTGAGGTGGGAGGATCGCTTGAGCCCAGGAAATCAACACTGCAGTGAACCCTGATGGTGCCACTGTACTCCAGCCTGGGCGACAGAGGGAGACCCTATCTAAAATAAATAAATAAATAGAAATAATGATGGCTAATGCATAGGCTTGCAGGGAGAATTAAAAAAACATACAATACATGTCGATTAAAGTGTATTATTAGAATGCAAGATAGGTTAAAAAAAAAGTTTGATCTTGGGTAGCAAGAAATTAGGAGACTCTTGTCCTTCCATAACAAAATTTCAATTCCTCACCTAAGGTTCCAGCACACCCAGCCCTAAGGATGAGCATCCGCATGCCATGCACTTTGCTGGCGACTTCACATTCTATTAAGAATCTTTACAGTAGCCCCTCGAGGCTCCTTCACACAAGACAGGGACCTGAAGCTCCGATAGCTAAAAGCTTTGCCAAAGGTAAAGGGAGAGCCGGTCCTTAGATTCTCGTCCTCTGGCTCCAAAGCTTCCGTGTTTTATCTTGAAAAAAGAAATTTGACTTGGATCTGCTATTTCCCCTCCATTACTAATTTAAGGTCAGTGGGAGAAGCAGAGCATGGCTGATTCCTGCTGCTTTTCAGACTGCATAGAGGAACTTGTGAGTCCCAGCTGCAGCCCATATGACTGTCTTTGTGGGAGCTGTATGTGAATGTATGGGTGTGCGCTGCCTGCGTGCTGCTGCAGAGGCACGAGGGGCTGTGAAGCCGGGGAGTTTGAAAGGAGAGGAGCATGTAGGGAAGCAAAGCTGGACCAGCATCCCTGCCTCCCAGGGGCTCGGAATGTCCCCCGTTCACAGAACTCCCAGTTTTGACACCTCCGGGAAATAAACTGGCAGGTCTAAGTGACAGGCGGCTCTTGGGAACCGCATGGTGATTCTTGCCTATCATTCGGTTTTCCCTAAACCATGCCGGCCAAGGCTGTGTTTCAGGTT